>VSWD01000009.1:65790129-66990129 GCA_033119305.1 Pinctada imbricata
TCATTCGCCCAGTTCTGTCGCCCCCTCCTCCAATTATGAAAAGTCAAAAGCGTAAGGATCCCTTTTTATTAAATTCAATGTCGTAAGGTTCCCTCTTTACTATGGTTAACACGAAAGTCAATGGCGTAAGGTCCCCTCAGTATTGTATTATAACCGATAAATCTATTTTTTTGCATAGGGGACCTTACGCCATTGTATTTAGCAAAATCGACTTGCTTCCCAGAGTTTGCTGTTTTGTTTATCAAGAAAATACTTTACGAACAAAAGTTATCCGTACACGTTGACTACAAATACATAAGATGAATCTATACCTATTTCTTCTTATCCTCGGCATTTCTGTGTCGAGCTGTCAAGGTAATTGTAATTCCAAATTTTAGCAGGTGCTTGTTGTGTTGTTGTGGTTGTCAACAAGATGTTGCACATCCAAATTGAGCTCCAAAATTGCAAAAGAATTTTGTTTTGAGATTTTATATCCTGAAATGAAGTATTCAGTTATGAGGCGTAATAGTCTACAGAAGCTAAAATATATATTTTTTTTTAGAAAAATAGCAGAAGTAAGATTGCGAAATAGCAACATCATTCAGAAAATGTACACTATTGTTTAAGCCAGGTACCGGGAAAACGCCAAAAATGGCTATAATAGCTATATATGGCTATATATTCTAAGTTCTAAAATAGAAATTTTGAATTCTAAAGGTAGAGATGGCCGAGCGGATAAGGCGTTCAACTCTCACGCAGACAACCGGGGTTCGAATCCTGGTGTGGTCATATGAGAGTTGAAAGTCATAGCCATTCTTTCGTCCCTACCGAGTCTCCTGACTGGGGGGGACTATAATGGGCCTGGTTTGGTACCGGCCTTCATGCTGCGGCAAGGGTATCCAGGTGTGGTGGCACCTTAAAAAAGCCGTTGGAAATACGGACCATCCAAGCAGTACATAATTATTCAACCCTCCTGCATACATGTATACACAAGTGGAGGGTGGGCATTAAAATGGGATAGTACTCTGCCCCTTAAATAATAGAAGGGGCTTTGAGGCATCCCAGAGGAGAACGGCCTGGCTAGAGTACTCTGTAACGGGCAGTTCAGGCGAATGAGTTCCCCGCAATATAACATCAATACAGCCAACTGACCCAATAGAGGGCTGCCAGGTGCCAAAACAGAAATAATTTAAAAGTTTACAAAAGAAGTTAGCATGAATACCTTACAACCTTTGAGTTTTGATAATTGCTGCGGATCAAAACTTGAAAATTTTAAATTAAATATGCCAACTTCTTTTAGAATATATCTCAATGCCGAGAAAATTGCATTTTTTAAGGTCAAGGTTAAAGACTATCCTCACACTTTGCTTCATCTCTGTTCCATGTTTGAAGACCCTTATACTTCTTTCACAACTAACTGAAATAAAAAATTACATTTTTCAAAGTCAAGGTCAATTTTCAAGGTCAAGAAAGGCAATACCTGCATTTAGATCTTCTCACTATGCTTTGTCTCTGTTCAAAGTTTGAAGATTTGATGAGTGTATCCTTTTATTTTTTTCACAACTGACTGAAATACAAAATTACATTTTTCAAGGTCAAGGTCAAAGGCAATGCCTGTGTTGAGATCGTCTCGCTATGCTTTATCTCTGTACCAAGTTTGAAGATTGCATCCCCTTATTGTTCTTACACAACTAACCCTAAACAAATTGTTGATGCGGACAGAGAGACAGACATCGAAAAAAATAAATAAAACATTGTTCCCTATGTTTCCTTATTAATTTTATATTGTCCATATTTCAATTCTTTCTTTGTGTTGAGATCTCTCTTTCACAATATTTTGACTCTGTGACCTTGACACTTGACACATGACCTTGCAAACACTACCATTGCAAAATACATGTACATTGTAGTCATTTTTCCGTAATAAAAGCAGTGATGGTGCACAACTATAAAAAAAAATTAAGGTAGATTGCATACAGAAGTATGAGAAGAGATATGATTAAATTATTAAGAATTGCAGGTCGTTGATTATAATCAGTTTTCAGTTTTCCAATATATGTATCTTGGTTAACTTTTCTGATGCGTTGTACCAGTATGGCACATGTATTTACCGGTATATCTTACAAAATACTTTTTGGGAAAATGAGAGAAGTAGATATCCTGAAATACTAGTATGGACAATATTACACATTTGACAATTATATGTACATGTACAGTAACTTTCATATCAACCATTATGTAACTTTTATATCAATCAGAGTATGCTGTAAATTTATCTTTTCTTAAATGATGCTATTGGATTTGAAGACGTTTAGAATTTATAAACAATTTTTTTATGCTTTCAGAAATAAGATGGCGATGGGGAGGAGGCAGTGATCATAGGAACCAAATCATGACAGACACTTTTCTTGGCTCCAGAAGCGGAAGTGCTGTATGGCAAGATCGGCGCAAATATGTGTGGGCATTCGGTGGTCAAGTTTACAATCCTACATCGAAAAAGTTTGAAGTCAAAAATGATTTATGGAGATTTGATTTGAAGAAACTTTGGGCAAAACATTCCATGCAAACTGGTTGGGAGCTAATGCATCCTGGGTCCTCAGATTTGGACATCAGCATAAATAACACCATGCGAGCACCAGTACCACGGCAACTGGCTACAGCATGCGGAATACCAGAAAAAATTATTATCGTGTACGGTGGTGCCGGAAAAGATGCAGTTCCGTTAGGAGATACATGGGCGTTTTACATTCCGGAAAAAAGATGGTACCCACTATCTGAAATGGTAAAAAAATTCCATAATGAGAGTATCGGAACTGAACCACCTCGGAGGGGTGGCCAAGCCACTTGGTGTATGCAAAATAAATTCTATATTTTTAGCGGAGCAAATGAAAATGATAACTTGTTAAGAGACATGTGGATGTTCGATATGGTGGGTCTGAAATGGTCGCAGACAAAAACTTCCGCAAAAATCAGTAACAATCAGATTTCTTCATCCTTGGTCACAATGCCTCATGGTCGTAGCGGTGCAGCTACATGGGTTGGCTTTGATAACGCACTCTACATTTTCAGTGGAAATCATAAGAATGGAAACTTCCGCAACAAGCATCTGAATTATGGCTTCAGCACAGACTTTTGGGAGTACAATATTACAATAGACAGTTGGAAGTTCTTGATGGGGGATCAGGAGAAATGCTTGCATGGAGTTTACGGAAAGATGATGCATCCGAATGAGAAAAATATTCCCGGTTGCCGTCGCGGAGCAGCAGCATGGACAGACACGATGGGTAACCTGTGGATGTTTGGTGGAGATGGCGCCAGTGTAGACCCAGCTTCCATTTCCGATACTCTTCCGTCAAGCACTCTGGCCGATCTTTGGCATTATGACTTGGATAGGAAAGTTTGGTACTGGATGGGTGGATCAGATAAAGGTAACGATGCCGGAAATTACAAAAATGCCGGAAGAAAATATACGACCGGCATTTATCCAAGTTCAAGGACAGAGGCTATAATATTTCGATTGTGGAATGAATTCTACATTTATGGTGGTGTTGGACATGATTCAACACAAGCATTCGGACTCTTGTCAGATTTATGGGGTATCGACGCCCACACCAAGGTTATGTATCCAAACACTGCCTATCCGGGAACCATCTTCATGATTATATTCTCCGCGATGTGCTTAGTACTTATCATCATTGTAACCTTCATGTACACGCGGAAATTCTTCAAAAGTGCGGAGAGACGGTCCGCTCTCAGTGAGATGGAATATTCACGACTTTCAACCGAAGTGGATTAATTATTTATGAATGTTAGGTTTTTTAAATTTTCCAAGAGTCTGAATGATTATGATTATTTACATGATCAAATACTAGTCTTATTACTGTAACAGGTTACATATGTTATGTCTTGAACAGAGTGAATTTATTTGTATCAGGACACTCCCCCCACCCCCTCCTTTAGATTTGTCAGAATTTAATTAAAGTCAGAAAATGATTAAATATGCACATAAAATTTACATGAAAAGTGTAGTAAGACATCTACAGATTAATTATTAGAAATATTCACCTAGCTTCCCCCTTTTCCCCCCAAAAGCTTGATTTTACCCAGTATGGGAAATCAATTGAATCCCATGTAAAAATTAGATTAAGTTAAATTACTTCAAGTCATCGGGTATCATCTGGATCAATCAATATTTATAATTTTTCTTCTCTAAAATCAGAAAAAGTTTTTTAATAATTTTAATTCCCTCAAAAAATGGCATAATTAGGCACGTATTTGTTTTATTAATGTGTACTTAAGCAGTATTTTTGTCAAATGATGATAATAGAAATACTAGTATCATAATAGTATTTATAATGTTATTCAGTTACTGTGAATGTATGTTGTAATTTTCTAGATTTTATAGATATATATTTATCAATATACAGTGTACAGGAATTTTTCACTAGCAATAATTCGTAACCTTCCAATTTTCATGTGTATACATGTAGTTGTACATTTGAAACTTTAAAAACATATCTCATGTTTGCATTATGTATATCAAGGGAATGGAAAGGTCCTTTCGTCCAATGAGATTCTACTTGAATTTTGTGTTCAAGTGAAAATTTAGAAGTGATTAAGCTTTTCCTTATTAATATTATCAATCCTCTCATCCATGATCCTCAATCCCAAAACAATTCATAGTTTAATCTATAGTGCATTTACATGTAGATTTGTAAAACTACATTTAAACAGTAAACTTTATGCATAATAATGACATTTCTGTTAGCTAATTCACCATTTATGCTTTGTTCTTTCTTTGTCTACATGATACAGTTTATCAGCGATTTTTTTTTGGCCCAATTTACCACCGGATATGGGTGGTTTCCCCTTTCAAAGTTTTGCTTTATTTTCCCAAAATATTAGGTATAAAATCCCAATTTGAAAGTCCTAACATTTTCGTTTTTAAGTATGAATTATTTGCAATACAAAGCTTCTTTAGAAATTAAATTTAATGATAGTTTGAGTGTTTTTATTGAATGATTTTCAACAAGTTTTTGAATGTTAAATAAAGAAGTAGCTTTGGTTTGAGATTTCCCAATTTATCCCAAAATGTCGCATATTTTCCCAAACAAATTAAAAGGGTTGAGGTGATTTTGAAAAATGGCAAATAAAAAATTACTCTTTATTTATAGTTTATCATGTCCATATCTTTTTACAGTAATGAATCTTAATAATTTCATAACATATTTTGATATGACGTATGTACATGTATGTATGTTTATTACAGATGTTTTGAAATTATAATTGCATTTAATATTTAAAAGATACAGAATTCAAGTGTTTAGAAGTAGTGATATGATACATATCATTTATACAGTATGCATTTTGTTACTGTGATAATATATTGTTTGTTTACTATATTGTATGAGGATATGTACATATATATATTATATAATTAAGAAAGCTTTATATAGATTTACACTTGAAATCCATCTTTGAAATCCAATAATATACATGGTTTTAGGTTTATATGAATTTGCGATGAACAGATATTTTTCCAATTAAGAAATATTAATACATGTAGTACTGTAGTTACATGTCAATGTTTAGAGAATCCATAAATTGTAGAG
The DNA here is from genome assembly GCA_033119305.1 of Pinctada imbricata. Taxonomy (NCBI): domain Eukaryota; kingdom Metazoa; phylum Mollusca; class Bivalvia; order Pterioida; family Pteriidae; genus Pinctada; species Pinctada imbricata. The sequence goes on from VSWD01000009.1 coordinate 65,795,721, forward strand.
TTAATTTCATGAAATCTTCAATACATGTATTACTTCTTATTACGTCAAACTTGTATTGATCAGAGTCTATCGACAGTGGTTTAACTTTTGTGATTAGCGCGTCGAGGATGATGTACCTGTCAACTCTCCCTCTTTTGGGGGGAGACTCCCTCTTTTTGACCTCATCTCCCTCCTTGGCATTTTTACCTCCAGCGAGACCAAAATCTCCCTCTTTTTGGCCAAATCACCCTCTTTCTCCCTCTTTTGGCATATTTACCAAAGAAGAATAACTTTAGATAGCGACATTTAGAGCATTTCATGAGAAATTACATGACAAAATGCAAGAAAAGATGTATAAAATGCAATAAATTATTGATACATGTTCCATTGTTTATAAATGTTTTTGCATTGAAATGTCAGCACAATGAAATTATTTGAAAATTGGTTTTGTACAAAATGTCGCGATTCATTAAAACATAGCAAAATGGGTTCACAGGCAATCTCCCTCTTTTTCAAGTGCCAAGTAGGGAGATCACTCTCTTTTTAAGATTTTAAAGTTGACAGGTATGGGATGTGAGTTCATTAGAATTAAAATCACATCCCATATTATTAATAATAATTGTCTAAGTAGAAACTTTAAAGTTTCGACTTAGACAATTATTATTAATGATTTATAATTTAGTACTGCTTGTTGAAAGGTCTAAACCTTAGAAATGTTTATCTTAATTTATAGTTATTGTAGTGTATGCTTTATTGAAAGTCACTTTGTCATGAAATTGAAATGTTTTTGTTAGTAGTTCACAATCAATTAACAATGACCTCAGCTTCCAACTTTTTTTTTTTGCATTTTATTCTATATTGTTGAATATTTAATATTGAATTGAAATCCTTTCACATTTTATGTTAATTTTGATACGCTGAAAGACTGATGAGTGATGCGATGTGTTCCACTTTCTGATGTTTGTTTTTCTTTATTTTTATTAAAGAAACCTGCATTTTCAAATTATTTAGTCATTCTTAATATATGATGCAACATGATGTTTGTGTTTGAGGAACACTTTGCCCCCAATTGGCAGTCATTAATTGTGCTTCAATCATCTCGTTAGAGACACCCCCCTCTTCTCATTTCAGTTTTACCAACATTGAAAGGAACTTACAATAACCACAGGAAGCAATTCTCCTACTTTTCCTATCGTTCACACTTGCTGTGGTTTGACCGTAAAATACTACTTTAAGTTGAATAGAAAATGCGACCAAGTTACAAAGTACACTAAAGGAAATATTTTCGTTTTCATTCTTTTTTTTTTTTGTCCCATGCTGATGAAAGTTCAGTTCATTGTTTCCAAAAAAAAAAAAACAAGCTAAAACTTTTCTTTTCCAAGTAGATCTTAGTAAGATCGAGGGCTAACTTCAATTCTTGTAAAATATTTGTAAAATGAATTATTTATATTTCAAATTATTTTTATCAACTTCATTGGAGGGGGATCCATCTCTGTGATTTTGTACTTGTACAGACACATTGAACGTACTGGCTTTTTGACCGAGATATGAAGTCTTGTCGCTTACTAATATATATAATATGTAGGTCAGTGTGCAATATTACGTTACAATATCATATATTTATATTTGTCATACCTGGTAAATTACAACACATGTAAATATCCTGTGGTATGATACCTGGGTACTTGACATATTTACAGGTTATATGTACCATCTAACAAATATCACCTGTGCATCTTACGTTTATGTACTCGATATCATTATACATTTATATAGATACGGATGAATCATATCGAATATGACAGGAATCTAAAGTAAGGCACTTTCTTTTTCCCCCTGATCATTATGCTTTAATTTTCGTCCTGAAAACTTAATTAGTAATTTTCTGACAGATTGATGAATATTTCACGAATAATTGATGAATTTGTTCACATGGGAATTAATTCCGAAAAGGAAAAAAATCACCTGATTTATACATTTCCTAAAAGGGGAGGGTGCCATGTTCAGATCTATAATGCTCAACCTGGGGATGTATAGACCGACCGGCTGGGTGCAGCTTTGGAAAAGTAAATTTTACATTTTTTATTACAATTTTCACGGGGTTCTAAGTCCCCCCCCCCCCTTCCTCCATATAGGCTTCTCAGTAAATCAATTGGTCGTCTTCATCCACTTCACATGTCATCACGTGACATCATAAACGTATTCCTCTTGCTTGCGTTTTGGGTCAGAGGTCAAATTCAAGAGGTCAAATTCAAATTCAGAGGTCAAATTCAAAAGTCATTGAAACTGATTTCAAGGTCACGATGAAATATGCTTTTCGCCTAACATCGTAAAAAAATTCACACTGACTGCCTACATGCAATAAATGAGAATGTTCCAAAATGAGAATGAAGTCAAAAGGACAATGATAAAGGGCAGTGGTGATTTAAATTAAATAGTTTCCGAGTTATAATCATGATAATGGAATTTTACTTTCACCAGCACTATATCCATGATCCAGGAAATTCCATAATCTTGCTGCAGATTAATCGATGTTGTACCAAGACTTTAGGGTCAAAAGGTCAAGGCGATAGAAAATATAGTTTCCAGGCCAAAATTTCAGTTTCAAACAACCGATTAAAATGGAAACGGAGACTTGCGTGCATGACTAGGGTGGACACTGTATCTCTAAAGAACGTTTTCTAGACCCATGCATTATACGAAATCAATCGACAAAACATAAATTTGCGAGCTTCCGAATCGATCACGTGACAGCTAGTGCACGTGACACTATCTCATCTTAATCATCTTATTATAACTACATGATGTGATCAATGCTGAAAAGATTTAGGTCCTAAAGAATGACATATTGCTTGTAGCTTACTAATCGATCTGCTAGCTTAAACAGCTTGCTAAATGTATCGATATTTTGGTATGCTATTTAACTAAATAGTAGAGCAGAACATAGCTTGAAGTTTAAAAATACACTATACTTTGTATACAATTTAAATGGTTCATACGAATACCAGGGTATGTTTGAAAGGTGTAATAAATTCAAACTGGAGCACACTCATAAATAATAATAAGGAAGAGGTGGAAAATTCGATCAAACGTACTGCAGATGCCGGACCAACGAGCGCGAAGCTGAGCGCAAAATCTCCCGCGCCTGCATCATCATCGTCTGCAGAAAATCATGTGATCGATTTCAGTCGTCTGCTTGTTGTACAAAGACTTATGGCGAATTCTTTTAAGATCTCTTTATCACTGAGAAAGAAGGAAACTGACGAAGCTGTACATTTCAAACAGGACGGGAAAAGATTTGAGAAAGAGCTCACGGTAAACTGAATAAAAACACAGAGTACTTGGCTAACGTCACAATCCGGCCAGAGACCAAACTATTGTAAGTACTATACCGTTGGTAATTTCTTTCAGCTTTCATTCATGACTTCATAATATCTTGATATTTAAAGTAGATAAGTAGGTCAGATCTACTATGTTTGGAATAGGTATCAATGTATTCAAGCATGTAAAAATACACGCGATATCAATGCTGATTATAATTGTCTGGACGTGGTTACATAGATTAGGGATGGATGAAGCCGCATTTCGGAGGGGGTACTATGCGCGGAACCAGAAAATTAACAGGGATACAGACCTTTATTTTAATAAGAAAACTTTACACAAAAAGGAAGAAAAACTTGACAGTTCTAGCAAACCCTTGGGGTGGGGTCCTGACCCATCCACCCAACCCCCTCTAGATCCGATCATGGGTACTATTTCACTAAAATATACCAGGGATCGGTTTCCTAAAAACAATTCCTTTCAGACGGGAGCTCGACCGGGGAGGTTGCTATTTCACATGAATGTACTTTGTCCAAAACTTTTATTTTATATAAGTAGACTTGACTGTTTTATATTTCCCTTCAGGAAATACACACTTATAACTTCCCTACACTTAGCAGACTATCTCAATTATACGTAGCTAGCTCACCTGATCTATACTTATAACGAAACCTCAGTTTTTTTTCACTAAAGGAAAAGATAGAGGGGAGGGGGGGGGGGGTTGTCTGGCAAAGTTGAAGAAATTCAAACCAAAACCCATAATTATCAAATGTCTTGTCCATGATGATGAAGGGTCTTCATGAAGGTAAATTGATACATATTTCTCTTTTACTTGTCTAATATGTATGATTTTCACAAATTTCAAATGTATCGTCACTTTTCTTTAGACCAGGATACTCATTATTTACGGAACTTTCTGTATACGTGTACATCTACACATATTTTGTGTTTTTATCTTAAATTGACAAGGTTGAGCAAACAGGCTGCTATAAAATCATTTTGATCTAAAATATCAAATTTTACTTAAAGGGGTTTGGTGATACAAGGTGAAAAGTACGAGTACGAAGAGGTAAAAAAGAGCGGGAAAACAGCAGACGAAGATTTCTCCGTGTACAGTTTCGTATTTGACACAACTGGGTATGAGACGAAAGCCAAGGAAAAAAGGAAGAATATCGCATTTACTTTCGAAGTGAGATATATGTCTACAATACTCATCAAATTTTCAACTGAGAAGCTGCATGTGCTTCACAATCCGAATCATAAACTATTTTTCGGGGAGAGATCAGAGAGGGGGCAGACATGGGGGTACCTCTCTCCTCCCTCCCACCCCTTACCTCCCCCTCCCCCTCCTTTTCACCCCTCCCTTACCTCCCGCCTCCCTCCTCCCGCCCATTCCTCCCCCTCCCTCCATTTTTCTCCCTTCCCTCCCTCCTCCCGCCCCCTCTCTCCCTCCTCCCGCCCCCTTCCTCCCACCTCCCTTTCACCCTGTTTACCCCCTCATCCGAGGTTCACCCTATCATTTTGAGGAAATTGCACCTAAAAATGTGAAAAACATTATTTTTACGGATTCCAGTAGAATTAGTCCCCCATTCCCAACCCCCTTTTCAAGTTCTGTACATGCTCTGGATACTTTCATGATTGGCTTAAAGATAGCAGATAAATTTCGACCGGACAAGTGGTAAGGTTGTTTGCACGTAATCCGGATAATTACACCATTTACTAACATGGCAGTTGACCATCCTAATCCGGCATAGGTCGCCCATTGATCTCGTTGGATTTTGTGTTGTCTTTTCTGATAAGTGTTTTGATGTCGTCTTTAGTGTTTGGTCTCCCTTGTCCCCTGGTGTCTCTTGTTGTGTTTGTTCACTCTGTGTTTGGTGTACCTTTTCCCTTTGGTGTCTCTTGTTGTGTTTGTTCACTCTGTGTTTGGTGTACCTTGTCCCTTTGGTGTATCTTGTTGTGTTTGTTTACTCTGTGTTCGGTGTACCTTGTCCCTTTGGTGTCTCTTTGTTGTGTTTGTTTACTCTGTGTTTGGTGTACCTTGTCCCTTTGGTGTCTCTTTGTTGTGTTTGTTTACTCTGTGTTTGGTGTACCTTGTCCCTTTGGTGTCTCTTGTTGTGTTTGTTCCTTCTGTGTTTGATGTACCTTGTTTCTTTTGTGTCTCTTGATGTGTTTGTTCACTCTGTGTTTGGTGTACATTGTCCTTTTCGTTTCTCTTGTTGTGTTTGTTCACTCTGTGTTTGGTGTACCTTGTCCCTTTGGTGTCTCTTGTTGTGTTTGTTCACTCTGTTTTTGGTGTACATTTTCCCTTTGGTGTCTCGTGATGTGTTTATTCACTGTGTTTGGTGTATCTTGTCCCTTTGGTGTCTCTTGATGTGTTTGTCCGCTCTGTGTTTGGTGTACATTGTCCCTTTGGTGTCTCTTGTTGTGTTTGTTCACTCTGTGTTTGGTGTACCTTGTCCCTTTGGTGTCTCTTTGTTGTGTTTGTTTACTCTGTGTTTGGTGTACCTTGTCCCCTTGGTGTCTCTTGTTGTGTTTGTTTACTCTGTGTTTGGTGTACCTTGTCCCTTTGGTGTCTCTTTGTTGTGTTTGTTTACTCTGTGTTTGGTGTACCTTGTCCCCTTGGTGTCTCTTGATGTGTTTGTTCCTTCTGTGTTTGATGTACCTTGTCCCCTTGGTGTCTCTTGATATGTTTGTTCACTTTGTGTTTGGTCTCCATTGTCCCCTTGGTGTCTCTTGATGTGTCTGTTCACTTTGTGTTTGGTCTCCATTGTCTCCTTGGTGTCTCTTGATATGTTTGTTCCTTCTGTGTTTGATGTACCTTGTCCCTTTAGTGTCTCTTACTGTGCTTGTCCACTCTGTGTTTGGTCTACCATGTCCCTTTGGTGTCTCCTGATGTGTCTGTCCACTCTGTGTCTGGTCTCCCTTGTCCCCTTGGTGCCTCTTGTTGTGTTTGTTCACTTTGTGTTTGGTGTACCTTGTTTCTTTTGTGTCTCCTGATGAATTTGTTCCTTCTGTGTTTGATATACCTAGTTCCTTTGGTGTCTCTTGTGTTTGATCTTTCTGTTTTTGGTGTACATTGTCCCTTTGGTGTCTCTTGATGTGTTTATTCACTGTGTTTGGTGTATCTTGTTTCTTTTGTGTCTCCTGATGAATTTGTTCCTTCTGTGTTTGATGTACCTAGTTCCTTTGGTGTCTCTTGTTGTGTTTGTTCACTCTGTTTTTGGTGTACATTTTCCCTTTGGTGTCTCGTGATGTGTTTATTCACTGTGTTTGGTGTATCTTGTCCCTTTGGTGTCTCTTGTTGTGTTTGTTCACTCTGTTTTTGGTGTACCTTGTCCCCTTTGGTGTCTCTTGTTGTGTGTGTTCACTCTGTGTTTGGTGTACCTTGTCCCCTTTGGTGTCTCTTGTTGTGTTTGTTCACTCTGTGTTTGGTGTACCTTGTCCCCTTTGGTGTCTCTTGAATTGTTTGTTCATTCTGTGTTTTGTGTATCTTGTCCCTTTGGTGTATCTTGTTGTGTTTGTTCACTCTGTGTTTGGTGTACCTTGTCCCCTTGGTGTCTCTTGATGTGTTTGTTCACTCTGTGTTTGGTGTACCTTGTCCCCTTTGGTGTCTCTTGAATTGTTTGTTCATTCTGTGTTCTTGTGTATCTTGTCCCCTTTGATGTCCTTTGTTGTGTTTGTTCAATCTGTGTTTGTTGTACCTTGTCCCCTTTGTTGTCTATTGTTGTGTTTGTCCACTCTGTGTTTGGTGTACCTTGTCCCCTTGGTGTCTATTGTTGTGTTTGTTCAATCTGTGTTTGTTGTACCTTGTCCCTTTGGTGTCTATTGTTGTGTTTGTCCACTCTGTGTTTGTTGTACCTTGTCCCCTTTGTTGTCTATTGTTGTGTTTGTTCACTCTGTGTTTGGTGTACCTTGTCCCTTTGTTAGCCGAGTTGCAAAACTCGGCTCTTAATTTGATGTGAGACGGGCGGGCGGGCGGGCGTCTGGGCGGGCGTCTGGGCGGGCGGTTGGGCGGGCGGTTGGGCGGGCGTCTGGGCGGGCGGGCGGGAGGGCGTCAACAATTGGTTTCCGGACTATAAGTCAACTACGAAAGAGGCTATAACAATGAAACTTCATACACTTACTCACCATTAGTCAAGGATGAGCCCTATTGATTTTGGGGTCAAAAGGTCAAAGGTCAAGGTCACAGGACTTAGATGATTGAAAATGGTTTCCGGACCATATTTCAGCCTGTATTGCACCTATAATCATGAAACTTGCCAGAAATGTTTCCCTTGAATCAAGGATGAGGCCTATTGATTTTGGGGTCAAAAGGTCAAAGGTCAAGGTCACAGGACTCAGATGATTGAAAATGGTTTCCGGACCATATTTCAGCCTGTTTTGCACCTATAATCATGAAACTTGCCAGAAATGTTTCCCTTGAATCAAGGATGAGGCCTATTGATTTTGGGGTCAAAAGGTCAAAGGTCAAGGTCACAGGACTCTGTTGATTGAAATTGGTTTTCTGACCATATTTCAGCCTGTATTGCACTTATAATCATGTAACTTGCCAGAAATGTTTCCTGTGAATAGAAAATGACCACTTTTGATTTTGGGGTCAAAAGGTCAAAGGTCAAGGTCACAGGACTCTGATGATTGAAAATGGTTTCCTGGCCATATTTTAGCCTGTATTGCACCTAAAGTCATGAAACTTGCCAATAATGATTCCCATGAATCAAGAATGACCCCTATTGATTTTGGGGTCAAAAGGTCAAAGGTCAAGGTCACAGGACTCTGATGATTGAAAGTGGTTTCCGGACCATATTTCAGCCTGTATTGCAGTTATAATCGTGAAGCTTGCCAGAAATGTTTCCCATGGATCAAGGATGACCACTATCAATTTTGGGGTTAAAAGGTCAAAGGTCAAAGTCACAGGACTAAGATGATTAAAAATGGTTTCCCGACTGAATTTGAGCCTGTATTGCACCTATAATCATGTAACTTGCCAGAAATGTTTCCAGTGAATAGAAAATGACCACTTTTGATTTAGGGGTCAAAGGGTCAAAGATCAAGGTCACAGGACTTAATGTTTCCAGAAATATTTCCCATGAATCAAGGAATCCTTCCATTGAATTTGAGGTCAAAAGGTCAAGATCATAGGACTCAGATGATTGAAAATGGTTTCTGGACCATATTTGAACATGTATTGCACATATGATCATGAAACTTGCCAGAAATGTTTCCCATGAATCAAAGATGATATATTGATTTTGGGATCAAAAGATCAAAGGTCAAATTTGTAGGACTCAGATAATAGAAAATGGTTTCTGGATTATATATGAATGTGTATCAACCTGAAACGTTCTAATAATGCCTCCCATCTGTCGAGACCATATATTTATACAATTCTTGTATATTTTAAGTCTGAATGTTCATACTTACATTCAAGTTTTGCAACTCGGCACTTTGCATCTTTGATGCATTTTAAGCTTATTGTCTATTGTTGTGCTTGTCCATTCTGTGTTTGGTATTCCTTGTCCCTTTGTTGTCTATTGCTGTGTTTGTCCACTCTGTGTTTGGTGTACCTTGTCCCCTTGTTGTCTATTGCTGTGTTTGTCCGCTCTGTGTTTGGTGTACCTTGTCCCCTTGGTGTCTCTTGATATGTTTGTTCACTTTGTGTTTGGTCTCCATTGTCCCCTTGGTGTCTCTTGATGTGTCTGTTCACTTTGTGTTTGGTCTCCATTGTCCCCTTGGTGTCTCTTGATATGTTTGTTCCTTCTGTGTTTGATGTACCTTGTCCCTTTAGTGTCTCTTACTGTGCTTGTCCACTCTGTGTTTGGTCTACCATGTCCCTTTGGTGTCTCCTGATGTGTCTGTCCACTCTGTGTCTGGTCTCCCTTGTCCCCTTGGTGTCTCTTGTTGTGTTTGTTCACTTTGTGTTTGGTGTACCTTGTTTCTTTTGTGTCTCCTGATGAATTTGTTCCTTCTGTGTTTGATGTACCTAGTTCCTTTGGTGTCTCTTGTGTTTGATCATTCTGTTTTTGGTGTACATTGTCCCTTTGGTGTCTCTTGGTGTGTTTATTCACTGTGTTTGGTGTATCTTGTCCCTTTGGTGTCTCTTGTTGTGTTTGTTGTACCTTGTCCCTTTGGTGTACCTTGTCCCTTTGGTGTCTCTTTGTTGTGTTTGTTCGCTCTGTATTTGGTGCAACTTGTCCCTTTTGTGTCTCTTGTTGTTTTTGTTCATTCAATCTGTGTTTGGTGTATCTTGTCCCTTTGGTGTCTCTTGTTGTGTTTATTCATTCTGTGGTTGATGTACATTGTTTCTTTGGTGTCTCCTGTTGTGTTCGTTCACTCTGTGTTTGGAGTACCTTGTCCCTTTGGTGTCTCTAGTTGTGTTTGTTCACTCTGTGTTTGGTGTACATTGTCCCTTTGGTGCCTTTTGTTGTGTTTGTTCACTCTGTGTTTGGTGTACCTTGTCCCTTTGGTGTCTCTTGTTGTGTTTGTTTGCTCTGTTTTTGGTGTATCTTGTCCCTTTTGTGTCTCTTGTTGTGTTTGTTCGTTCACTCTGTGTTTGGTGTATCTTGTCCCTTTGGTGTCTCTTGTTGTGTTTGTTCACTCTGTGTTGGTGTTCCTTGTCCCTTTGGTGTCTCTTGCTGAGTTTGTTGTACCTTGTCCCTTTGGTGTCTCTTGTTGTGTTTGTTCACTTTGTGTTGGTGTACCTTGTCCCTTTGGTGTCTCTTGCTGTGTTTGTTGTACACTGTCCCTTTGGTGTCTCTTGCTGTGTTTGTTGTACCTTGTCCCTTTGGTGTCTCTTGTTGTGTTTGTTCACTCTGTTTTTGGTGTACCTTGTCCCTTTGGTGTCTCTTGCTGTGTTTGTTCTCTCTGTTTGGTGTACCTTGTCCCTTTGGTGTCTCATGTTGTGTTTGTTCACTCTGCGTTGGTGTACCTTGTCCCTTTGGTGTCTCTTGCTTTGTTTGTTGTACCTTGTCCCTTTGGTGTCTCTTGTTGTGTTTGTTCACTCTGTTTTTGGTGTACCTTGTCCCTTTGGTGTCTCTTGCTGTGTTTGTTCACTCTGTTTGGTGTAACTTGTCCCTTTGGTGTCTCTCGTTGTGCTTGTCCATTCTGCGTTTGGTGTACCTTGTCCGTTTGGTGTCTATTGTTGTGCTTGTTCATTCTGTGTTTGGTGTACCTTGTACCTTTGGTGCCTCTTGTTGTGTTTGTTCACTCTGTGTTTGGTGTACATTGTCCCTTTGGTTTCTCTTACTGTGTTTGTGCACTCTGTGTTTGGTGTACATTGTCCCTTTGGTGCCTCTTGTTGTGTTTGTTCACTCTGTTTTGGTGTATCTTGTCCCTTTGGTGTCTCTTGCTGTTTTTGTTCACTCTGTTTGGTGTACCTTGTCCCTTTGGTGTCTCTTGCTGTGTTTGTTCACTCTGTTTGGTGTACCTTGTCCCTTTGGTGTCTCGAGTTGTGCTTGTCCATTCTGTGTTTGGTGTACCTTGTCCCTTTGGTGTCGCTTGTTGTGTTTGTCCATTCTGTTTGGTCCTCCTTGTCCCTTGGTGTCTCTTGTTGTGCTTGTCCATTCTGTGTTTGGTGTACCTTGTCCGTTTGGTGTTTATTGTTGTGCTTGTTCATTCTGTGTTTGGTGTACCTTGTCCGTTTGGTGTCTATTGTTGTGCTTGTTCATTCTGTGTTTGGTGTACCTTGTACCTTTGGTGCCTCTTGTTGTGCTTGTTCATTCTGTGTTTGGTGTACCTTGTCCGTTTGGTGTCTATTGTTGTGCTTGTCCATTCTGTGTTTGGTGTACCTTGTCCGTTTGGTGTTTATTGTTGTGCTTGTTCATTCTGTGTTTGGTGTACCTTGTCCGTTTGGTGTTTATTGTTGTGCTTGTCCATTCTGTGTTTGGTGTACCTTGTCCGTTTGGTGTTTATTGTTGTGCTTGTCCATTCTGTGTTTGGTGTACCTTGTCCGTTTGGTGTTTATTGTTGTGCTTGTTCATTCTGTGTTTGGTGTACCTTGTCCGTTTGGTGTTTATTGTTGTGCTTGTTCATTCTGTGTTTGGTGTACCTTGTCCGTTTGGTGTTTATTGTTGTGCTTGTCCATTCTGTGTTTGGTGTACCTTGTCCCTTTGTTGTCTATTGTTGTGCTTGTCCATTCTGTGTTTGGTGTACCTTGTCCCTTTGTTGTCTACTGTTGTGCTTGTCCATTCTGTGTTTGGTGTACCTTGTCCGTTTGGTGTCTATTGTTGTGCTTGTTCATTCTGTGTTTGGTGTACCTTGTCCGTTTGGTGTTTATTGTTGTGCTTGTCCATTCTGTGTTTGGTGTACCTTGTCCGTTTGGTGTTTATTGTTGTGCTTGTTCACTCTGTTTGGTGTACCTTGTCCGTTTGGTGTTTATTTTTGTGCTTGTTCATTCTGTGTTTGGTGTACCTTGTCCGTTTGGTGTTTATTGTTGTGCTTGTCCAATCTGTGTTTGGTGTACCTTGTCCCTTTGTTGTCTATTGTTGTGCTTGTCCATTCTGTGTTTGGTGTACCTTGTCCCTTTGGTGTTTATTGTTGTGCTTGTTCACTCTGTTTGGTGTACCTTGTCCGTTTGGTGTTTATTGTTGTGCTTGTTCATTCTGTGTTTGGTGTACCTTGTCCGTTTGGTGTTTATTGTTGTGCTTGTCCAATCTGTGTTTGGTGTACCTTGTCCCTTTGTTGTCTATTGTTGTGCTTGTCCAATCTGTGTTTGGTGTACCTTGTCCCTTTGTTGTCTATTGTTGTGCTTGTCCATTCTGTGTTTGGTGTACCTTGTCCCTTTGTTGTCTATTGTTGTGCTTGTCCATTCTGTGTTTGGTGTACCTTGTCCGTTTGGTGTTTATTGTTGTGTTTGTTCGTTCTGTGTTTGGTGTACCTTGTCCGTTTGGTGTCTCTTGTTGTGTTTGTTCATTCTGTGTTTGGTGTACCTTGTCCGTTTGGTGTCTATTGTTGTGCTTGTTCATTCTGTCAGTCTGTGTTTTTGTATTTTGGTGTTTTTGGTGTTGTATCTCAGTCCTGTTGGAGAACCACCTTTCTTATTTTACGTGCGGATTTAGAGTATAGAAATAGAAAGGAGCGGGGATAAGGGCAACCTTCATTCCTTAATTGGCCCCTAAAAGTCTTTCATAATTTTGCTATCAAATATTCCGAAGGAAGATCTATATGCACGTAACTGTACATGGGAAAATACGTGTATGAATTTGTGTTTTGAATTATGTGTATTTCAATTTGAAGAAATGAAAAGTATTTAACGAATTTATTATATACAGAGCAGAATATACATGTAGACTATTTGTGATTGTTACATATTTTCATTGATTCATATCCCAAAGGAACTTTTTATACACAGTACATGAATCGCCAATGCAACAGTCATTTACATGATGGTATATATAATTACGTTAGATTATTGTAAAGATAACTAATTGATACATTACACATATAATTGTCTCCACAGCTGCCGATGGGCGTGTTCATGAGGGCAGAGGTGCAATGTAAGTTTTACAATGAGGGAGAACAGGACCACTCCAAATGGGGAACGCCCCTCACTTCTGTGGACTATGACTGCAGGGTGGAGGAGGGAGGGATCCACGTGGACATTGTCAAGGAGAAATATTTATGATGAAAAATCATGTTTTTGTTATAAACAATTTTTATGAACGTTTTTTTTAATTACATGTACAGGTAATATATTTCTTTTCTTCATTTATGCTTTGGTGTGCCAAACTAGTGAGCTTTTAAAACATCCATGTGTGAAATCCGCGTCTGAATAATCATTTTACTATATTTTATTAGTAGTTTTTTGTGAAAAAATGTTATATTTTTTATCGTAAAACCCGAATGTAGGGAAATTGATATTGTGCCACGTTTAGTATGCAAAAGCAATTTTCAAGTTTCACTTTATGCTGTAACTTATGACTTAGTGACCTTGACCTTGGACTTGGTTAAAGATTTTGGTTAAAGTTTCTGGTTTAAGCAAAATATAAGGAACTGTATGTAGTAGAAACATAGTATTATACTTGAAGGTTGCCAATGACAAAAGACCTTTAGTTTATGAGGTAACATTTGACCTAGTGACCTTGACCTTTGACCTACTTTAACAAAAATACTTAAGCTATATCTCTATATCTATTTGAGATAGGGTTTTGATATTTCACATGTAGATTCCTTGCGATATGAGTTTTCACTCAATACTATTATCTTTAACCTAGTGACCTTGACCTAGTTACCCTTGACAATTCATCTTATTATTCATATTATCCATCTCTTATATACCCAAATCAACAAACAACAACATAAGTTTAGTAAGTTTAGCCAAGAAATATACAATGCACGCGTTTAGTATGCAATAATATCAATTTTCAAGTGCAATTTTATACTAGATTACTAGTGTATTACCGGTAGTACATTATATCCACAGAAGCTCGGCGCCAACAACCATCAATTATATACGTATACGCCCCTTCTCTAAAGTACTTTTACTTTTCTTCAAAGATTAGAGAAGGAGGGTGCGAGTGTAGATCCGTGACATCGAGCTCCTGTGATTATATTGTCCTATGACACATTAAAATTAAAATTTAAATAATTTTAATGTGTCATAGGACAATATCATAGTAGAATAAAGAATATTGTCATCTGACTCTCTAAGAATTATTGTACATGTAATTAAATTGGTGATTTTAATTTATTGTGGCTGACATAGTCAACATCTTCTATCACTGTTTAGTTAGGAATTAGAAAACGGTGTCATATGGATTTATCATGCTTCCCGGTTGCTCTATTTACTATAGGTTAGATACATTGTAATTCATAGAAAATTTAGCAATCGGGAAGCGTGATAAATCCCTGTGGTATAGAAGGGGGCGGACAGGGGATACCTCCCTCCCCCCCATAACCTCCCCCCACACCCTCCTCCCTCCCCCTCTTTTCACCCTTCCCTTACCTCCCCCTCCCGCCCCTTCTCTCCCTCCTCCCACCCCCTTCTCTCCCTCCCCTTTTTCCCCTTCCCTCCCTCCACTCTCCCCTCCTCCTTCCTCCCCCTCCCTTTCACCCTGTCCACCCCCCCCCCAGAACTATAGTCTAAAGAGAGTACATTGCATTTAGTATTTAAATATAGTCTTTTCGATCGTGTCTCTTCATACAGCTGGATTGTGAATAATGAGTACAAATGTATAATATTAGATATAATTAATAGTGTTGTCACTGAAATTAGGTTTAGAATCGGGGAAAAATAAAGTTTTCCAATTTTATCTATTTTATTCGTTTTCAACTTTTTAATGAAAAAAATGTATGTATGGGTGCATACGTTGTAAATTAACTATGACAATTAATTTTGAAAGTAAATAGCATTTTTATGACACCTTCAATTCATTTTCATGATTGTTATCAATGCTGTACTGCTGATGTCATGTCCGGCCAATATAGATCAATAGAAAATGAAAACGATGTTTGTTTTATTTAAGTTTTTTTTTATGCCCCCGGAATCAAAGATTCGGGGGCATATAATAGTTGGCCTGTCCGTCTGTTTGTCTGTCTGTTTGTTCGAAAAACTTTTAACATTGGGGATATTTTTTGAATGGAAGGTGATAGAGGTTTCGCCGTATTTCACATGTGTATTCCTTTTGACATGACCTTTCCATTGATACCAGTTTTTTTTTGTTTTTTTTTTTTTTGGAACTCGTGACCTTGACAATTGACCTTGACCTTTCAGACACTTAACAGAAAAGTGTGTTTATACTAAGACCCCTAGCTTTATAGTTCGGCGTCTGAGTGAAGATTCCGTACTGATAAATGGCTTGGAAGGAACGGTGAAAAAGTGGATGGCTGTTTAAAAATTCTCAAGCGGGGATCTATAGAGGGGGTCAAGATCTCCTGGAATGTACCAAAAGACAATCTCTATTTTTCCAGTCTTGCTCGTGATTATTTTACACCAGTAGTTTATAAGCCGGACCAACCCCACCTCACCCCCTCCCTCGGTGGCATGAATCTCCTGGGAAAAAATGTGTCTACAGGTCTACCGTGAATAGGATGAGCGTCAAGACCCGAGAGATATTCGATTTCCTAACTACTCTATGCATACTCATGATCGTTAGGCCAAAAGAAAAAATACCTTTGTTTCCCATCACCCGACCGACCCTACTCAAAGCTGCCGACCCTAATGTTTTTTTTTTCCGGATTTTTAGTTGCATTTAGGTTTTTCGCGCCAATTTTATGACCGTCGCGCTTTATGAAATACATGCCAGAAATGTTAAATCTACCGATTTTGGTGTAATTTTATCTGCCTTTTAACATTACCTATTGCAAAACCATTCATTTTCATTCTTCCACTTTTTTAAATTTTGTTAAAATACACAGCAATCTATAATTTCTCTCTCCAAACGCTACTTAATATTGTACGGCGCTACCGGGTTGGTTTCCCTTTTTTCCCACAAAAGGATTAACGCCTGACAATGTTTGTATTCACTGATTGTTATAAAAACGTACAGTCTGACTCAGGTTTCTCATTTACTCAGCCGGCGACCTTCGATATCTCATCTCCTACTTATGGTAAAATCGCCGCCTTCTTTCGTAAAAAAAAAAATATTCGTCGTATCTCAATTTCAATTGCAGGTTAATATGAAAATTGAATGTGTTCAAAAGGATTAGTTGTCTTGTAAAATCTGTTTAAAAAAAAAAAAACTTTTCCTTATACAAGGTACGCGATAAATATTTCGGTAACTATACAGTGCGTTAGTTGTTTTCAACGCTGCGCAACGGGTTATTTTACGGCAACGTAAGTTAAAGAAGTACAATAGAACGATTACATCTCGACATTTTCACGCCTATAAATAAAATTTTAATACGAAAATTGTATAACTATTGACCACGCGCCTCCGTGTCGGTCTGAATAGGGATATTGCGCTTCTGACGTTACAATGTATGTTTGCGGCCGGTAAATGCTGATTTTATGGTCGCAAACTGAAGTCTTTTTTGCAACACGTTACTGGAACCAAAAAAATACCCCGGATGTTTGTACCGTAAAATCAGCACTTACCGGCTACAAACTTAACGTTAAATGCAAGTTACCGTATTCCCATTTTCATGAAATCTCTACTGACGTTAACTGCGAGTATTTTCTAATTTTATGGCCGTACCTGAGGAGGGAACAACTTATAAAATTCGGCTCTTATCTGAAACATTGCATTAGAATATATGGTAACTCGACAATATAGGGATTAATATGGAAGTAAGCCCATCGATTTTGAGGGAAAGGTCTAAAGGTCAAATTTGGCGATATGCTTATAATCAGGAGGAGAAGCCTTTTGATTTTGGGTAAACAGGTCAAAGGTCATGGTCACTTTCAGGAAAAACCAATGGGTTCTGTATAGATGATAAAAATGCAGATTCAAGGTCACCATGCTTGGGAGACCAGTTTTAAAATGCTCAGTAACATTTATAAATATTTTGCTATTTGCCACAGGTTACAGACACAAAATGACCCCCCCCCCCCCCTTCTTTCTACGTGGTTTAACATGTCTGTGTTTACTGATGATTTCTCCATCTATTTGACAGACAACACATATATTTGAAGAGCATGATTCAATGATACCTTTAAATCACATTTAATATATTTTTCTAAACAAGGCTACAAAAGTAGATAAAACTAGATGGCTACTGTTGCAAGCAACAGACGGATTCCTCCTTTATTAGACCTTCCTCGGAACTGAAGTGTTAAAATCCGAATAAAGAAGATGAAAAAAGAATAGTTGCTTTAGTGCTTTATTCACTTCAGCAAATGAGTCAAAAGAGCTTATGTCTAACTTGGGACTCTTATCTATTTAATGACAAAAAAGAAGAAAAAGATGATAAATACCTTTCATGTTTTCGAAAGATTTAAACTCCATGCTCTATGGATATCAAATCCTTTACAATTACTTTCTCAAAACAGAATTGCACAATGATTTTGCAATGAGATAATTTCTATTAATAGAAAATGACAACAACATGAAAGGACAGATCTGTAATGCTACTAAGAAAAAAAAAAAGGAATGAGAACAGAGAACAAGAATAAAAGAGTTATCTTTCTTATACTATGTTAAGTTCAAATAAGAAGGACTACTTGTGTGAAATATAAATAGTATAGGACAAAAAGTGTAAATTCTACAAGAGTAAATGATTGTTAAGACCTTGAGAATGATTATTTGGCCTTAAACCAATGTCATGAATGAAAGCTAAGTACTGTGATTATTCTCATCACGATTGATCTAAATCTGAGCAAAGCTCAATATCTAATGTACCAAAGTCAGTTGTGACCTTGAAATCAAACTAATGACCGTTGGTCAAGGTCATGATGAAAGAGTTTGATGCAAGGAATATTTGTGTAAAGTTTGAACTCTCAAGGTCAAACAGTCTTTGTTTTATAGACTTAAGTTTGTTGTGACCTTGAAAATCAGAATTTGACCTTGGGTCAAGGTCAAGGTGAAAGAGCTGGGCCCAAGCATGATATGTATAAAGTATGAACTCTGAAGGTCAAATAGTCTTTGCTTTGTAGGGAAAAGTTGCTGTGACCTTGAGAATGAGAATTTGACCTTGGGTCAAGGTCAAAGTGAAAGAGCATGACTGAACAATTATTTGTATGAAGTTTAATCTCTGAAGGTCAAATAGTCTTTGTTCTATAGGCAAAAGTTTGTTGTGACCTTGAGAATCTGAATTTGACCTTGGGTCAAGGTCAAGGTGAATCAGCTTGGTTTAATGATATTATGTATGAAGTTTGAACTTTGAATGTCTAATAGTCTTTGTTCTATAGGCAAAAGTATGTTGTGACCTTGAGAATCAGAATTTGACCTTGGGCAAAGGTCAAGGTGAAAGAGCTTGGTTTAATGATATTATGTATGAAGATTGAACTCTGCAGGTCTAATAGTCTTTGTTCTATAGGCAAAAGTTTGTTGTGACCTTGAGAATCAAAATTTGACCTTGGGTCAAGGTCAATGTGAAAGAGCTTGGTTTAACGATAGTATGTATGAAGTTTGAATTGTGAAGGTCAAATAGTCTTTGTTCTACAGGTAAAAGTTTGTTGTGACCTTGAGAATGAAAATTTGACCTTGAAAGTAGGTCAACATTAAATGACTACCTATAAGTAACCTAGTATCCAAGTTTCAACTCAAAATCTCAAAAACTGTAGAAATTGGCACAGTGCCAATTTAAAGTTCCATTTTCAACTCGTAATAGCGCGAAAACCGTAAATATTTTATCGAGCATGTAAGCGTATAAAAGTTTACAAATTTCCCAAAGAACATTTTAAAACAAATTTCGTTCAAATCGTACGGTTAGTTTAGGAGTTATAAGAGTTTAAAGATTTCAACTTTGATGACCTCTAGCGGGGGCATATGTGAACTTTTCGACGACAAATTTTTTTTACCTCAAGATCTTTATATGCTCTTTCACATGATCGTTTTCGTTTTATCATAAGAAGTTGTACTTTTTTGTACAGTGACTGGAACGATATGGGGGTAAGAATAATAATAATAATAATAATAATAATAAGAATAATAATAAGAACTAGATGGCTACTGTTGCAAGCAACAGACGGATTCCTCCTTTATTAGACCTTCCTCGGAACTGAAGTGTTAAAATCCGAATAAAGAAGATGGAAAAAAGAAAAGTTGCTTAAGAACCTTATTCACTTCAGCAAATGGGTCAAAAGAACTTATGTCTAACTTGGGACTCTTATTTTTTTATCAACAAAATAGAAGGAAAAAAAATTAAGTACCTTTTATCTTTACGAAAGCTTTAAACTCCATGCTCTATCAATATCAAATCCTTTACAATTACTTTCTCAAAACAGAATTGCACAATGATTTTGCAATGAGATACTTTCTATTAATAGAAAATGACAACAACATGAAAGTACAGATATGTAATGCTACTAAGAAAAAAAAAAAAGAAACAGAGAACAAGAATAAAAGAGTTATCTTTCTTATACTATGTTAAGTTCAAATAAGAAGGACTACTTGTGTGAAGAATAAATAGTATGGGACAAAAAGTGTAAATTCTAAGGGAGTAAATGATTGTTAAGACCTATAGAATGATTATTTGGCCTTAAACCAATGTCATGGATGAAAGCTAAGTATTGTGATTATTCTCATCACGATTGATCTTAATCTGAGCAAAACTCAATATCTAATCAACCAAAGTTGCTTTGACCTTGAGAATGAGAATTTGACCTCGGGTCAAGGACAAAGTGAAAGAGCATGACTGAACAATTATTTGTATGAAGTTTAAACTCTGAAGGTCAAATAGTCTTTGTTCTATAGGCAAAAGTTTGTTGTGACCTTGAGAATCAGAATTTGACCTTGGGTCAAGGTCAAGGTGAAAGAGCTTGGTTTCATGATATTATGTATGAAGTTTGAACTTTGAGTGTCTAATAGTCTTTGTTCTATAGGCAAAAGTTTGTTGTGACCTTGAGAATCACAATTTGACCTTGGGTCAAGGTCAAGGTGAAAGAGCTTGGTTTAGTGATATTATGTATGAAGTTTGAACTCTGCAGGTCAAACAGTCTTTGTTCTATAGGCAAAAGTTTGTTGTGACCTTGAGAATCAAAATTTGACCTTGGGTCAAGGTCAAGGTGAAAGAGCATGGTTTAACGATAGTATGTATGAAGTTTGAACTCTGAAGGTCAAATAGTCTTTGTTCTACAGGTAAAAGTTTGTTGTGACCTTGAGAATGAAAATTTGACCTTGAAAGTAGGTCAACATTAAATGACTACCTATAAGTAACCTAGTATCCAAGTTTCAACTCAAAATCTCAAAAACTGTAGAAATTGGCACTCTGCCAATTTAAAGTTCCATTTTCAACTCAGAATAGCGCGAAAACCGTAAATATTTTATCGAGCATGTAATCGTATAAAAGTTGTCAATTTTCCCAAAGAACATTTTAAAACAAATTTCGTTCAAATCGCACGGTTAATTTAGGAGTTATAAGTGTTTAAAGATTTGACCTTTGATGACCTCCAGCGGGGGCATTGGTGAGCTTATCGACAAACAAAAAATAAGTTAAAGAAGATCTTGGTATGCTCTTTCTAATGGTACCATCCCTTTTGCTCTGTGTTAAAAGACCTTTGAATAAAGTGTCTGGAAATGATGAGGGGGTAAGAATAAAAATAATAATAATAAGAATAATAATAAGAACTAGATGGCTACTGTTGCAAGCAACAGACGGATTCCTCCTTTATTAGACCTTCCTCGGAACTGAAGTGTTAAAATCCGAATAAAGAAGATGGAAAAAACTAGTTGCTTTAGAACCTTATTCACTTCAGCAAATGAGTCAAAAGAGCATATGTCTAACTTGGGACTCTTATTTATTTATTGACAAAATAGAAGAAAAAGATGATAAATACCTTTCAAGTTTAGGAAAGCTTTAAACTCCTTGATCTATTCCATCTATTTTGAATCCTTTAAATTACTATGATAATCCCAAAAAGAATTGCACAATGAGTTAGCAATGAGAAAATTTCTATAAATAGAAAATGACAACAACATGAAAGTACAGACAGGTAATGCTACTAAGACAAAAAAAGGAAAAAGAAAACAAGAATAAAGAGTTATCTATCTTACTATGTAAAGATCAAAATAAGATGTACTACTTGTATGAAGAATAAATAGTTAAGGACAAAATCCTGTGAATTCTACAAGAGTAAATGTTTGTTATGACCTTGAAAAAGTTTATTTGACCTTGAACCAAGGTCATGGATAAAAGATAAGCATTTGAGTTTATTCTCATCAAGATTCCTCTTCATCTAATCAAAGCTCAATATTTTAATCAACAAAAGTCTGTTGTGACCTTGAAATCGAACAAATGACCTTGGGTCAAGGTCAAGGTGAAAGGACTTGATGCAAGGTATATTTGCGCCAAGTTTGAACTGTCAAGGACAAATGGTCTTTGTTCTATAGGCAAAAATTTGTTGTGACCTTGAGAATCAAAATTTGACCTTGGGTCAAGGTCAAGGTGAAAGGGCTTGGCTCAATTATTGTATTTATGAAGTTTGAACTGTCAAGGTCAAATAGTCTTTGTTCTATGGGCAAAAGTTTGTTGTGACCTTGAGAGTAATAATTTGACCTTGAAAGTAGGTCATCATCAATGACTACCTATAAGTAGTCTACCATCTAAGTTTCAACTCAAAATCTCAAAAACTGTAGGAATTGGCAATGTGCCAATTTAAAGTTCCATTTTCAACTCAAAAGAGCGCGAAAACCGTAAATATTTTATCGAGCATGTAAACGTATAAAAGTTTGCAAATTTTCCAAAGAATGATATAAAACAAATTTCGTTCAAATCGTGTGATTAATTTAGAAGTTATAAGAGTTTAAAGATTTGACCTTTGATGACATCTAGCGAGGGCATTGGTGAACTTATCGACAAACAAAAAATAGTTTAAGAAGATCTTTGTATGCTCTTTCTAATGGTACCATCCTTTTTGCTCTGTGTTGAAAGACCTTTGAATAAAGTGTCTGGAAATGGAAAGGGGTAAGAATAATAAGAATAATAATAATAAGAATAAAGAAAAGACATTGCAATAACAGAAAGGATTCCGACGGAATAGTCGGAATCCTTAATAAAGAAAAGACATTGCAATAACAGAAAGGATTCCGACGGAATAGTCGGAATCCTTAATAAAGAAAAGACAATACAATAACAGAAAGGATTCCGACGGAATAGTCGGAATCCTTAAAAAATCCAAAAAAAAAAAATCCGACCGACCTACCCTATTTTATTTCAGCATGTTATGGGAAACACACATATTATTTTTTTAGGCCTTACTATTTGTCGCATGATCATATTCACCCTCACGATACATTTAGGTACAATAATCTATGTTATCACATGATATACCCGTTATGTAGTTTCATAAAGCCATTTCATAAATATATGATATGATAACACGTTACATATAGCTCTGCTTGAATACGATTGGTCAAATTTGGAACCTCATCACATAAACCTTGACATATGTGACCTTTCAAATATCGGTCAACTGTTAAATTCAGACCCGGAGTCAATATCAATGATAAAATTGTTGTTGTTGAATTAATTCTTGCATTAAAATACTATTCAACATTGAAATACTTTTCTCTTACGCACAGAATATCTGTGCAACGGGGACACTACTTCTCATGGCGTAGCAGACGACTTCTACATTACGGCGTGGTTCGCCTCTATAGTTCTCGGAAACGTTGATTTCACGTTAGAAATACACATTTTTAGGCAAAATCATGTGATAAAAAGAATCTCAAATGAATTTTCATTTCATACGATGTATTATGAAACTCGTTGTGCGTTTTATATCCCCTCGCCAAGGCTCGGGGATATAAAACCCACAACTCGTTTCATAATACATCGTATGAAATGAAAATTCATTTGAGATCCTATATATATTTCAAAATAGTTGTACATGTATTTGAATCTCGTGTTTAGCGACCAGAGGTAAGGATAAAAATTTCCACCTTTTTTTTTACTGGCCAATTTTACAGAAATGAAAGAGTGTGTATATAAGGTCTATGAATTTTTATTGACCATGGATATTGGCTTCATGTACATTTTAGGCATTGAAAAGAAGGAAAATATATTTCAAGTGTGGACAATTTTTAAACAAAAACGAAAAAAAAAGCCGGAAGTAGAATACTCTCTCTCTCTCAGAAGGAATATGTTTGAAAATATCAAAACAAATACACCCCCTAGTCCAAGTCTTGTGGAAAAAAATATGTTGTAAAAAAAATTATGTTCGGGTTTGAAATCACAACAGGCAAGCAGAGGAAATTCGAAAATTGAGAGCTTTTTGAGACGAAGGCGAACTCGCACGTGTGATCAACTGGAGCATTGTCATCTCCAAATAAACGGGTAATTTTAAAGTTAAGAGGATGATAACTTGTAAAATTAAAGAAGCATCCATGAAATTTAAAAATAAATGAAAAGAAAGAAAGAAATGAAACCAACGACACGAACAGGAAGAAAAGAAAATCGTGAAAATGAAAATGTAGTGATTCCCAAATCATTATAGAAATCGTGTTAGTTCGAATCATCGACCCCTTTGACAATGTTTTTTTTTTATCTGATGCCTATATTGACAATATTGAATATTGGGGTCTTCGGACAACCGTACCCAACTTGAAAAGGACCTCAAATCAGTCAAACAAACATCCAACTCATAATTAGGCTGGACCCCATCTGTCCCCTATTTAAAAAAAATCATCCCTAGCCAAATTCCAAATGCGACACTGGGGATACTATGTAGTGTAACCTATGTGTGTGGCTAAACAGCACTTAAGGATCTTTTGGCCATTTTCTGTCTATCAAAGTATTGCTATTGCACCTTATGACTTTTCATTGGTGAGTGACAGAGCTTTAAAATTTCACAGAGGTATACATTATGTAAATAACACCTAGCTAGCCCTAAGTCACATAATTAGAGTAATTAACACAAATGGTCTCTACCAAGGATTTATAAATGAGATAGATATAAAAGCCTTATTTTGTTGCCTTAGTGGCATATCAAACGGACATACGAGATGTTTCCGAGAAAAACTGAGATTTCAATCATTTCTCAAATTTTAGCTCGACTCTACTAAATTAGTACAAAAGAACCATTGCAGTACCATATCTTCATCCCCATCTAAGTTGTGATGTTAAGATCACACAATTACCTTTCCTGTATTCGTATTCTGTTGGTTCTTTTTGTTGTTAATATTTAATTATACATGTACTTTGTTTAATATTACCAGATTGGGATGTAGCCCCTGGGGTCGGGATCTTCAAGATAATTTCGAATGATAAGGCAAATATTGAGATGATATTTAAAGCAGATAGCAATAATGTCTTCAGATGTTGAAATTTTATCAAATATTTTTTAGTGATAATACATTATTTCCTTTTTAATTTGATTTACACATGGATGTATCTTTGAGCAAACTTTTTTTTAAAATGACCTTGACCTACATTATCTGCTTATCTGAACCTTTAAAAGCCAATATTGAGCAAAATATAAGTGCTATAATTTACCAAACTTAAATATTGGATGTATCTTTGATCAAAATGACCTTGACATACTTTTTTCGCTTGAGTGATTTTGCCTTCAAAAGCCAATATTGAGCAAAATATAAGTGCAACATGTTCCAAACTTCTATATGGGATGTATCTTTGATCAAACTTTCATGAAATGACCTTGATCTACTTTTTCGGTTTGAGTGATTTTGCTTTTAGAAGCCAACGTTGAGCAAAATTTAAGTGCTACATGATCAAACTTATGTATAAAAAGGGAGTTAAAAAAAGGCTGTCATTAAAGACATTTTGTCATGCAGTCGAGTATTAGGTGACTGTGGCAACTATTTTTTCTAATAACTGTCCTTGCTTTTACCACGAATTAAATTAGAGTACAGGTTGTACATGCATTAAATATAATTGTAAAACCATTTTAGAAGTACATGTACTTGCAAGCAGAATAATTATATAATAATAAAACCATTTTAGAAGTGCATGTACTTGCAACATGTGCAAGCAGATTTTATTGAATTTCATTATTTTGTTTCAGATGGATTCTGCGGTGAACGAAGATGGCCATACTAGGTCAAACTCGTACAATACCAAAGAGGGGAAGAGCCACACAGACTACAAGCCTTTGATAGGATGCATCAGGGGATGTGTTCCTGTTCGAACTTGTAACCACGATGTTTTTTGTCTCATTTATCATCGCAAATCCAGTATCTCAATTTTACATCTACAATGAAATTGCCGCAGATTACGGTGTGAAGGATTTTGTGAAGCAAGATGAGAGACCATGTGATAATTCAAGTGCTTTGGACAACACGACTATTGCTATTCAGAAAGAGGCATCCCAGGAATTTATATATTTAGCTCTGACAAGTGCGTTACCGTCATTTATACCAACTTTATTTTTAGGATCCATAGCCGATAAATATAGCAGGAAATTAGCATTGATGTTGTGTTTCACCGGACTTTTGATTAAGAATATTCTGTACGTGATAGTGATTGAAGCCAAGTTGTCTTTCAGACTTTTCTATCTTGCCAACGCGATAGAGGGCCTATCTGGTTATTATGGTGCCGTTACCATGGCAACTTTCAGTATTATAACGGACATAACTACGCCAGGCAAGCAGAGAGCTCTACGTATATCTATAATGGAAGGTATCACTGCATCTTCTCTTGCCACTGCCCAACTTCTAACCGGCATCGTAATAAAATATATCAACTTCATATACCCTATGTTATTTGCAACTCTATCGTGTGTGCTAGGAATGATTTTCTGCATTCTATTCATACCAGATACTTTACGGGGACAGCGAATGCCGCTATTGAAAACGTGCTACTTCCGCTACATTCTCCGCAGCTTCCAGTTTTATTTCAAGGAGACTCCGACCAATCGCAGAGGGAAGCTTATACTTTTGCTATTTATCTTGTTCCTGACGTTTGCGGCAGGGTTTGGTACCACCGCAACCAACTCTCTGTTCCTTTTCAACAAACCTTTCTGCTGGTCAGAACTTCACTATACGATATTCGAGTTTACACGAACCATTATACGGTGGATATGCTCTGTACTTACTGTATATTCTGCCAACAGATGTATAGCTCAGAACAAAGATATTGAACTCATCATTTTAGGATCTCTTTCATATTTTACATCGTATATCGTTTTTGGAACATCAGTGGAAAGTTGGATGGTTTATATTTGTAAGTACATAATGAGTCTTGCAGTCAAAATACATTACCCACCATAAATAATTATCCAGCTACGGTATTAAAAATATTGAATTCATTTTAAAAGCACATCTCTATATTCTCTGTTTTGAGCTAAAAAATGTATAAAGATTGAATAATTATTGTCTGTAATATTCATTTTAATCATGTTAATACAGAAAATGATATTTTTATCATATCTAATGCAATCCTACATCGATTTAATTCATTTTATATGATAAACTGAAACTCGAAAAAGCATTAATCAATATACAATTTGTTTGTTGTAGCGGCTGTTCTTGGAGCAGTCTGCTTGCTGTCCATTCCTATCACTAGAAGTATCATGTCAAGACTGACCAAGGGAGATGAGCAAGGTAAGCTTGTAATTAAATGTTTATAGTGAAAAGACACCAAGTGTGAATAGTGGTTGTTGGTAATTTTTGCTCACAGTGGTTGTTGGTAATTTATTGCTCACAGTGGTTGTTGGTAATTTATTGCTCATAGTGGTTGTTGGTAATTTATTGCTCTCAGTGGCATACGGTAGAACTTCATCTTATTTAAGTGCCTTCTCAAGTGCATGCAAATTCTAGATTTAAGCATTTTGTCTATTCTTAAATATCCAAAATTACATGTATTTAGGGGATAAATTGTTTGTATTTGAATGATTTGCAGTCATAAATTGTGTGATTTATAGTCGCAAATTTAGTTTTACTGTGATGTGTCAGTGGAGCGGTAAAACGGGTATTTGCAACCATAAGATCATACAGTTTTATGCCTGCAAATTATTGATTTTCAAATAATGTTATCCCCATTTCTAATTCACTCATTTCAGGCACTTATTTTATGGTGTCACTATGCAGCGTTGATGAGGGCGTGATCTTGTCCTTGATTTGAATTCGGCATAAACGTTAAAATTTTATACCACAAATTGAACGACGGCTGAGCCAATGAAATTGCATGTTGCATATGACACGAATTAAAATTAAAAATTGATGTCATATTATGGTTGTGCATGCATGATGAATCAGAAATATGGCCTATATTTAAGAAATAACAACTAGCTAGCCACGGTTTGTTGTGAATGGGCGGAGCTTAGCGAACTGGAAGTTTGTTGGAGAATTTACACCAGGCGAGTTCTATAGTAAATAAAGGGAGAAAATCTCAAGTCATGTTAGAATGGAAAATGAATCATAGGTACATCTAATCTATTAGTAATAGTATTTGGGTCTCAGACACTGAATAGAAGAACAAACATATGTTTACTGTTTTCTTTGTTTTAGGTTCACTATTTGCGGGAGTATCGTGTATAGAGATGCTGTCTACATCCATCTCCAGTGTTATGTTCGGCGGTATTTACAAAGACACGGTCGCCATTTACCCTGGGATCGCTTATCTCCTAATGTCTGGAGTGTTTGTAGTGATCATAATACTAGCTCTGTAAGAAGATTTGTATCCCGTTTTTAGTTGCAGGGTAACATAGTAACACCGTTGTTTGTGTGTAGTGTGTGCGTTAGTGCGTCACACTTTTGTATACAACCTAGAGGGTGCAGCTTTGATTTGATCTTAACCAAACTTCATACACTAATTGCTTATGACAAGAGAAAGAACACTATTTTTTGTTCAGGTCAAAGGTCAAGATCACAGATTGGAAATTGTCAAAATTCTTGTGTACAGCCTTGAGGGCACTGTTTTGATTGGAGCTTGACCAAACTTCATACCCTTATTGCTTATGACTAGAGACTGAGTCCTATTGATTTTCAGGGTCATAGGTCAAAGGTCAAGGTGACAGTTTGGAAATGAGGAAAATCCTTGTACACAGACTAGAAGTCACATTGATGTTGACCTACCAATTTTGTGAGGGGATGCTGCGCTTTGTGTTGCCCAGGTGGTATCTTTTCCTTGATTGAATACAATAATTTTTGTATAGCATAGCGACACTTAGGGATCACTTTGTCCGTTGTCCGTCTGTCTGTCACACTTGGATGTCACACCCTATAAAAGTGATTCCTGAGTGTCTCTATGTTTCAAAGGTGACACATGCATTCCTTGGAATGATTTTTTAACATTTGTACTCAGATTTTGTGAAGCTATGGGGACATGAGACCCTGTGTTTGCCTGTCTTATTTTAACAAAAATTAATTCTTAGTGACATATCTTTTGAATGCAAAATGATTCTAGCTAACTTATTGCTCATCCTGTATATCCGTCTGATCTGATAGATAATAAATGAATAGATGCCTTTTCAAGGCAAGAGTATAATTTCTAAATATTGTAAGCCGTCCTTTATTCGCAGCGTCTTAAGTTCGCGAACTCAAATGAGGTGACTGGGTTGCGATGTTTTTATGCAACAGTGTATGTACATAACTTTTTACATATGTCTTAGGATATATTCGCAGCGTTTTAAATTCGCGAAAATAAAAGGCTCACGAAAAAAAAGGCGGTTTACAGTACCCTTTTATTTCTGCATATTTTCAAGTTTTAAACACTATTAACATGAACCTGCTGTAAAACTTTACATTGAAATCACGCTTATTTCATATTTTCTCTTAATCAGGATTCTGAGACGGAAACTAGATGACGTAGAATGGAAACCATTAGAAAACCAAACTACAGAAGTGGATCCATCAGTTAACTAGTGATATAGGCAGTTCATGGGCTGTATTCAATGATGTCGAGTGAGGGACAGAAACGCCACATGTGAAAGTTGAAGAGAAACATATCATGGAAATGATCTGAAGAGAATGGGTTTCTGTAATCATATTTGAAATTGCTCAGTAAATTCAGACCCTTTCATACTTTTAGATTTCTAAAAGTAACATTGACAGGAGTTAAATAGCTGTCATATTTTTCATGTGAAAAATAAATGAACCCATGGAAGTCTTATATATTTTTAAATTCTTTATTTTCGGCTCAAAATTAAAGTAAGAATAAATTGTTAATGAAATTTTTGTTGCTTTACCTAAAATTCTGTTATGTTAATGTGATTTGTATCATTATATCTGTCACTTATAATTTTGAAAAAATCAGTTACTTTAGTTTTATTTAATCCCTGAAGACAATATGAAATAAATGGGAGGCACTTGGAAGGAATTTCTGTTAATTGCTAATCAGTTTTAGTTTTGAAGTTTTATATCTCCTATTTCATGAAAAAATCCTATACTTATCCTATATTTCCGCATAAGATATACCTATTCCCTATTTTCGAAAATCAGAGTTACTTCCCATTTGGGATGGTATCTGACTTATAGTAATTATGATGTTATCAAAATTTATGGAAACGGTCCTGAAACTTTGGGAAATGACGTTAAAAATTTGACGTTACCGTATCATTTTCATGACGTCATAATGGTTTTAAGTCAGATTCCATCTCAAATGGGAAATAACTCTGTATTCCGCTAATACTCAATATTTGAGTAAGGGAAATCACTATGACCCAACATATGCAAATTGATACGTTTATGAGTTGTGTTACTAAGAAATTTTAACTTCATGGTTGTCACAAAAGAATTTGAAATAATAATCTGAATTTGAATAAGATTTTGGTGTAAAGTGTTACATTTCTTACATTATATATTGAAATAATTTAAGCTTTGGGTGTTCTGTAATTTTGTGTTTTCGCAAACTCCGTTGTTGTTTATTGTTTATATGATGTTTTACATTTGAGCTTATAATAATACTGGCGCTTGAAATAATTGTAAGTTTACATGCAAACTTGCCATTTTGTCTGTGATTCCATGATTTTGTGTTACATGTATGCATCAGAAATTGTTGAATTTTGTTTAAGTTTTCATAGAATTGTTAGCTCTACTGGTCAAAGACCAGTTGAGCTTATGCGATGGCCCTGTGTCCGGCCTCTGTCTGTCTGTCTGTCTGTCTGTCTGTCTGTCTGTCTGTCTGTCTGTCCGTCCGTCCGTCCGTCCGTCCGTCCGTTCGTCCGTCCGTCCGTCCGGCCGTCCGTCCGTTAAACTTTTCTTGTGAGCATGAATCCTCTGAATCTGTGAATAGTACAAAATAAATTCTTTTTGCATTATAATGCACCTGTGGTCTAGTTGTGCACCTGATATTTTGTTTTAGCCCCTGACCCCCAGGGTCTTGGAAAATGGGTGTGGTCATTTTCTCCTATATAACTCTATGTAATCTTGTGAGCACCAATTCTCAGAAAGTATAATTGATAGAAAGATAATTGTTTTTGCTTTATTCTCAGTCTGTGGTTTAGATGTGCACCTGATATTTTGTTTGAGCCCCTGACCCCCAGGGTCTTGGAAAATGGGTGTGGTCATTTTCTCCTATATAACTATGTAATCTTGTGAGCACCAATTCTCAGAAGTATAAATGACAGAAAGATAATTGTTTTTGCTTTATTCTCAGTCTGTGGTTTAGATGTGCACCTGATATTTTGTTTGAGCCCCTGACCCCAGGGTCTTGGAAAATGGGTGTGGTCATTTTCTCCTATATAACTCTATGTAATCCTGTGAGCACCAATTCTCAGAAAGTATAATTGATAGAAAGATAATTGTTTTTGCATTATTCTCAGTCTGTGGTCTAGATGTGCACCTTTTATTGTTTGAGCCCCTGACTCTCAGGGTAATGGAAAATGGGTGTGGTAAATTTGTTCTATGCATATATAACTCTATCATGTAATCTTGTGAATTCTAATTCTCTTAAAGTATAATATATAGAGAGTTAATTATTTTTCCATAATATTAATCATTCTCTGGTCTTGTATTTTGTCTGAGCCCTGATCTCAGGGTCTTGGAAAATGAGTATGGCACTTAGATTAATTTAAGCAAACAACCAGGAGAGCTTCAGTCTCATCAGAGACTTCTGGTTTTATGTAGGACATGACTGTACTAATCAGAATTTTTGTGCATTGCAAAACACAGTTACTGTACCTGTATTTTGCCATATTATACAACTTGTTGAACTTTTAATGTTATTTCTATGCAGTACACTTTGACGAGCGTTATGATGTCAAATGTAACAGCTTGTCCTCGATATCTCCCAACTCGCCCTTAAAATTGTAGATTTCTGTGAAAAGTTTCCGAGGTTTTCCAAAAATTTGAATGATGATTTGATGCATGAACTTAAAATTGGACTCGATTGTTTGTATTCTTCTCATGATAACTAATATTTTGATATACAATATGATGTGTAAACTTTGTAGAAATCAAATGCTAAAAGGATTTAATCAGTGTTATGAATTAACCTTTAGTCCACCTTCAGAAACTAAGTTGCCTCAGATAACTATTGTATTTTATGTCCAGTGATGTTGAAATTTAAACATTTACTACATATGTATTATGCAGTCCACTGCAGTCCACATACAGGGTCTTTGAATGTCCATATCATTATTTATTGTTACAAGTGTCACATTCAGATGCAGCAGGGCTTGCACTTGGCTTCGCAAATGTCACATTTTGCAACAAAAATTTGGAATTTGCGACAGAAAATCGTGGTTTTTGGGACTGGGCTGGGGCCTTTGAAATTGGACAAAATAGCGGCATTTTCTAAAAAAATTTGGATGACGTAAATAAAAAAAAATTGTAGAATGCTTTCATTTGGATAATTCAATTAAAAGCAAACAATTCTTTGCCAGGATCTCTTGTCAGATTCACTTGAAATTATGCTTTTAATTTTTTAACTCTTTTCAAATTTTTCACGAGGTGTCAAATTAGGAAAAATTGGTCAATAATTTGGGGAAAAAGGATACTATTTTGCATTGGAAATTGGGCCAAATATCAACCCCAAATCAGGTTGATCGAGACCCCTGACCTGGTATCTCATCTGCTTCACATAAGGTTTTTGAGTGCCCAATAGCATTTTACTGCAAGTGCCATATTTACATGTAAACAAAAATAATGAGTACACCTGGTATCTCATCTAGTTCACATAAGGTCTTGGACTACCCACTAGTATTACATCACAAGTGCCATACTTAAATGTATTATTAATAATAACAATGGGTACACCTGGTATCTCATCTAGTCTAAATAAGGTCTTTGAACGCCATTACAGTATTGCATCACAAGTGCCATTCTTGCATGTATAATAAATAATAACAATGATACATATCATCTAGTCCACATAAGGTCTATGAATGTCCATTTCTGAGTTGGCATTTCACTACAAGTGTCATACCTATAACAAATGATAAAGTGCACCTTGTATCTCTTATGGTTCATCAGAGGTCTTTGCATTGTCTCGTCATTATGTCAGTATAAATGGCTTGCATAGTGCTCATTCATGAAACGTGAAATGACCAGCTTGAAAGCTGCATCAAGAATTGTTATTTTATACCTTACTATGTTAAACATGTTAAAAGATTAATTTTTCTTTATCAAATTTCATAAATTGTTGATGTTAGTGCTTTGAATTTTGTTTCTTTTCTTCATTTTTGACTATGTGTTGTAATTAACATATTTCAAAAAAATTGTGAGGAAATGGCTATGAAGTGGAGAATAAAGGCAGACTTATTTTAACATTCATTATTAATCATTACTTGTTAATCCATATATTGTGCCTAGTTTTGAATGCAATGGAAATGATTATAAAATGTTCACTAACTTTTGAAGGAAATAAATTTTACTTTTGAAAAAAGCAAAATAAAAATTTTTCTTCTTATTTGTATAAAATAAATGTTATTTGAGTATGATAAACAAGTACTCCTATTGTACTGGTACCCATGGTAACATTTACCACTTATTGAATTATGTGTCTGTCGTATATTGAATTTCATTAATTTCATCTCAAAATAAAACCTTGACCTATTTCATCGTCATCTTCCAGGGTGAACTTTGAACTTCCCACGTAATGACCTTTCCCAGAAACCTCCACTACGACGGCGTTTTTGTACTTCCCGTATGTCACTTCCTTAACAACACTCGTAGTAAACATGGCTCCACTGGGTCCCCTAAACCTTCGTTTCTGGCCTATTTTTCTATGACCTTTGTAATACTGTAGGGCCGTCCTTGCCGTAACCCCTGACCCACATGGTGACCTGTCAACCTGTAACATAATGAAAGGAAAGGCAAGGTTAAATCTAGCGTAATCAAATAACACATATCTTGTAACTTACAAGTCTTTAACTCTGAATTATCCAGATACCTAGAGCTTGACAAAAAAAAATCAAACTGATGTATTACTCCTTCTGGACACCTGGTCTCACTCTTGGTTTGCCAGGGGACTTTGAGTCAATCTACGTACTCAGCTCTAGTCTACTAAGGTGACAGATACTTATTTCTATATCTCGGACATCTTTTATTATTCCTGATTATTCACAGATTACCATCTGTTTTCCAAGACACCTGTTCTCACTCTTGTCTATCCTGGAGTTCTGTGTCCACTTTGTGTAATGTAGTAGACAGTGTAAGCTTTCTCCTGATATTCTTTTCCTGTACACCGAGTGATAAAAAAGAAACTTATTCTTGTTGAATACCTGTTCAAGTACTAGTATCCGTTGATGCTTTATCCTGGATACCTTGTTAATTTTTAGTCTCCTACCGGCAACGCCGAAGGGGACTCTTAGTTTCCTCTCTGTCTGTCTGTCTGTCCGTCTGTCTGTCCCATTTTCAGTTTTCCGGACTTTTTTTCGCTGTTGTTGCAAATATTGAACTCATTTTTGGTATGTGGATATATCTCAATGTGATACAGATCAAGTTTGAGTTTGCTTTCGATTGACCTAATTTTAGAAGAGTTATGGCCCTTGGACTTAGCAAATTTTATGAAAATTTCAGATTTCCGGACTTTTTTTCGCGGTTGTTGCATATATTGAACTCATTTTTGGTATGTGGATATATCTCAATGTGATACAGGTCAAGTTTGAGTTTGCTTTTGATTGACCTAATTTTACAAGAGTTATGGCCCTTGGACTTAGCAACTTTTATGAAAATTTCAGTTTTCCAGACTTTTTTCCACTGTTGTTAGATAAATTGAACTCATTTTTGGTATGTTGATATATCTCAATGGGATACAGATCAAGTTTGAGTTTGCTTTAGATTCACATATTTATACAAGAGTTATGGCCCTTGGATTTAGCAAATTTTATGAAAATTTCAGTTTTCCGGACTTTTCTTTGGTTCTATTGCAAATAATGCACTGATTTTTGGTAAATGAATACATCTCAGTGTGATACAGACCAAGTTTGAGTTTGGTTTCCTTTGGCCTATTTTTACAAGAATTATGACCCTTGGACTTAGCAAATTTCATAAAATTTTCAGTTTTCCGGACTTTTTCATGCCTGTTATTGCAGATAATGAGCTGATTTTTTGTATGTGAATACATTATAGTGTGATGCAGATTTGAGTTTAATTTAGATTGACTAATTTTCACAAGGGTTATGGCCCTTGGACTTAGCAAATTTCGTGAATTCAGTTTCCCAGACCTTTCTTGGGTGTTGTTGAAGAAGATGAACTGATGAACAGAGATGCAAGTCATAAATTTATGCCGCCGGTAGGGGACTTATATCGCACAGCGATCATTGCATTTTTCTCCTGGTTATCTTGACAAGGAGTACGTCCTCATTATCATTGTACAATGTTTAGCTGTGAACTTTAGAGGATTGTTACAGAAGACGAGAAATCTTCATGGACACCTGGTCTCACACAAAGCTACACAGAGGTCTTGAGTGCACCTCAGTACTTCTGTGTAGTGTTCCGCTGTGGTCAGTGTGTTGCTGGATGTGTTTTCAATATTCTGTACTCAGATTTAGAAATGTTTAATCCTTTTGTGTACCTTGTCTCGCTCCGACTTGTGAATTGGTCTGTAATATGCTTAGTTTTCGCGTTCTTTTCAATCTGAAGTGGATATACATGTACATTGAATCATGGCATATCCCTACCTCCCTTTCAGCAAAAACACACATATTCGCTGTTGGATCATCAGAGAACTCGTCCTTCCCGTCGGTCATTATAGTCCCAAATATGAACTCCAGGTCCGGACTCTCGGGGTGCTCTACCTTGTAGGACCGCCTTAAACTGTCTAAGTCAACAGAGAATGAGAAAAGTCTAGGAATGCAGAGATTGCAGTGGTAAAGAATATAGGAATGAAAATAGCATCATTTAAGATCACATAAATTGGAAGCATGGACCAGACATGCACGTTTCGGTTACTTAACCCTCGTCAGTGATCCTCAATCTAAACAATGTAATAAGGCCAAAGAGTGAAAGTTATGTCCAAAAATTTACCGAAAGACGTAGCAGGATGGGTGGGATATGATGCTTCAGGACCCACGTTTTTGCAATTTCAAGAAATTTTGATAAATTTTCGAATGCGTTGAAGAAACAATCAATCGAGGTTGATCGAACTTGGCTACATGTGCTCTCGGGGACTAATAATCAACTAATTAATCAACTAAATAAATCATAATAATCATCTAAAATGCGTGAATTTTCCATCCCCCATTTTTACTCATAGCCAAAATTTCTGCCGCTTTATCTTTCGAAATGAAGACATCAGTCCTACATGCAGGATTGATGCCAAGGAAAAAGGAAGGAAAATACATTTTTGATTTTCCCTTCTTCACTCATGAATATTCCTTACTGCAGCCAACCTCATTCATTTTATCTTCTGGTCTGTTAATCTACACCTTCGAATTTCCTGTGTTACTTCAGTCACATTGCATTTGATCTCTGTAAACCTAGCTGGCATCTTAATAGAATTACTCCCTTATTTCCTGAGTTTTCATTTCAGTGGTGCCACCTAAATTAGTTTTGACTCTCTTATTTAAGTTTTCTCGTTCTGTCAAAGAATTTGTAGAGTAATTTTGTGAGTTTTCTTTTGTTTCTTCGCTGTGGTCAGTGCAACTTAGACTTGTTCAATCTTTCCTTTTTTCAAACATTTCATCTGGTCAACAAACCCTTGCATGCAGGTGCCCCTATTTCCCTGAGCAACCCACACGGAAGAGAAACCGATCCCTTCCCTTTCTCTAAAATCCCTTTCTCATTTTTGTATGTATACCTGTTGTAGTACCAGCCGCGCGTCTTAGCTCATCTACACTCGATTTCCGGACGTTTAAACCATAACGTTCAGCTGGAACAATGGCGTAGAATGTGCCGCCATATACAACATCAACCTTTACTGTACCAAAGCCCTCTACCTCTACATCCACATCTATGGAAGATAAAATATTTATAATTCTACTGAGTTCGAAATTTAAAAAATAACGCTAGTCTTTGTGCATTATATATGATTTGATTTTATGCACAGATGCATGACATATACTCGAATGAAAATAGAATGCGTCCAAACAAGGGCAATAAGAAATACGTAAAGAAAACAATGTATTTACTGATGTTTCGCACTGAACAGAGGAGGAAATCTCCAACAACACTCGGTTGCGGCATCCACGACAA
This sequence comes from Pinctada imbricata, assembly GCA_033119305.1. Taxonomy (NCBI): domain Eukaryota; kingdom Metazoa; phylum Mollusca; class Bivalvia; order Pterioida; family Pteriidae; genus Pinctada; species Pinctada imbricata. Next base: position 65,832,092 of record VSWD01000009.1, read on the forward strand.
AACTCCAAAACACCCAATGCAAAAACAGCGGACACGCTCAGAAAGAGAGCAAAAGGAACAAGGAACTCTCACTCCATAGAAACATGAAAAACAAAAGACCACACATAAACCAACGATACCAATGGGCATTCGGTGCCGACTTGGGACGACCATCTGCCACACAAGTAGCAGACGGTGTGGTTATTCGGATTACGAGCGCACAACCACTTTTCCGATTACCCAGAGGTCTCCAAGAACGCTCAATTGTGGTGTAAAATAACCTCACTGTAAGATGAACATATAAACAGAAAGCATGTCGCAGCGACACAAGGAACACAGATGTATACCGGATGTAAATGGATATGAAAAACAGAAGGCATACGGAATACAGTCCGTGCTCTGCCGGCTGTAGCGAGCTCATGCATGTGATCATATGAGGAGTCCGACTGACATTCAGAGAGGACAGGTGCTTGGGGCCCAGTCTTCTTTAAAGAGGTTTGGACAGGGTCCGTCATGGAGTCTTGTCATCACAGTCAGTCAGAGTGCAATTCTTAAGAATGCGCCGGAACAAGGCTGCAGATTGGTCCAGTACCAAACCCAGTGCCGTTCTGGTGTCCATGGTGTGAAAGGCGTTTGGTGATTCTAACGCCATTCCGATGGTAATTTTGTCTACCTTTGATCTTTCTTATTATCCAATGCATGTTGTGAAGTACCCGATGTAATATACTATGTTGCTTGTATGGCTCCGAATTTCAAAAGAAGTTGACAATAATTTCCAGAAAGTCTTAACTAGTTTGTGAAAGCGAAAACCTTGACCAAAAACATTTTTTGTGACGCCTGCGAAGCATAGCGACACTTAGGGATCACTTTGTCCGTTGTCCGTCTGTCCGTCCGTCTGTCTGTCTGTCACACTTTGGGTGTCACAGCCCATAACTTTTGATTGGTAAGTGATAGGGCTTTGGTATTTCACATGTGTATTCCTTGTGACAAGACCTCCCTACACATACCATAATTTTTGACCTAGTGACCTTGACCTTCATATTTGACCTACTTTTCTAAAAAAATTATGAATGGATATATCTTTTGATTGGTAGGTGATAGGGCTTTGATATTTCACATGTGCAATCCTTGTGGCAAGACCTTTCTACACATACCATAATTTTTGACCTTGTGACCTTGACCTAGATATTTGACCTACTTTTGAAAAAAGATAAGATTCGCTATATCTTTTGATTGGTAAGTGATAGGGCTTTGATATTTCACATCTGTATTCCTTGTGACAAGACCTTTCTACACATATAATAATTTTTGACCTAGTGACCTTGACCTTCATATTTGACCTACTTTTCAAAAAAAATTAAGAATGGATATATCTTTTGATTGGTGAGTGTTAGGACTTTGATATTTCACATGTGCAATCCTTGTGGCAGGACCTTTCTACACATACCATAATGTTTTACCTTGTGACCTTGACCTAGATATTTGACCTACTTTTGAAAAAAGATAAGATTCGCTATTGGTGAGTGTTAGGACTTTGATATTTCACATGTGCAATCCTTGTGGCAAGACCTTTCTACACATACCATAATTTTTGACCTTGTGACCTTGACCTAGATATTTGACCTACTTTTGAAAAAAAGATAAGATTCGCTATATCTTTTGATTGGTAAGTGATAGGGCTTCGATATTTCACATGTGTATTCCTTCTGACAAGACCTTTCTACACAGATCATTAATTTGGACCTTTTGACCTTGATCTAGATATTTGACCTATTTTTCAAGAAAAGTAACATTGGCTATATCTTTTGATTGGTAGGTGATAGGGCTTTGATATTTCACATGTATTTTCCTTCTAACAATGCCATTCTATACATACCATTATTTTTTTACCTTTTGACCTTGACCTACATATTTGACCTACTTTTCAAAAAAATTAAGAATGGATATATCTTTTGATTGGTAAGTGATAGGGCTTTGGTATTTCACATGTGTATTCCTTGTGACAAGACCTTTCTACGCAGACCATAAAATTTGACCTTTTGACCTTGATCTAGATATTTGACCTAGACCTACTTTTCAAGAATTTTGATCCACTTTATAGAATAATAATCAAACCGCTTCGCAGGCGACACAAGCATTCCTTGGATTGCTATTTTGTAACTTATAAATTTCTACTATGAAAAAGAAAATCACAAACCGAAGGCATATAAAATCAGGATAAAAACTGGAACCAAACAAACACAAACTTCCACCACATGAAAAGAACGTTTAACATGAAAAGAAAAGACCTTCCAATACGGGAGTGATACCAGGTGCCTAGGAAGAGTTAGCATCCCCTGCTTGCATGCAACATCCGGCGCTTCAATTCGGCAGAAATTTCACATTCGCTTACTTTCATTTCGGAAGATACAAGTATAGTCTGTGGTTGGATGGTTCAAATGGTCTAAGACAGAATATCATCCACCATTCTGAACAATGGGACATCATAGTGTATGACGAGTTCCGCGTATCGATCGTAGAACTTCCTCAGTGACGATGTTAGTTGATCCCTGACTGAGAAGCTTATCTAAAAGACACCTAGCTCTCAGAAAGAAGGGAGGAGATCTCCAACAAGAAAGAAATCTGTATATTTGATCTGGCATAACGTATCAATGGAGATATGAACACGCCATAAGCAAGCGATGAAGGGATGTTTCAACTCAGAAAAGGAAAGTTTGTGATGCTGAAACTGAAGTCGTCACGCTTGTCATAGAGTGAGGTGTTCATGTGACCAACAGTGTCATAGGACAGCATTATATCCAATTTGTCAATATTGAAATATATGTTCTTTTGTACCAATTTTAATGTACTAGACACGTGTTTCGGATATTGAATCCTCATCAGTTGTACTTAATGTCAAACAATTTGAATAAAGCCAAAGTGAAATTTCCTAGCGCCATCTACAATATAAAATTTTAATTTCCTCTTGCCAAACATGGGCGGCTCCAAATTTTATGTAGGGTGTATTCAGAAGCGTATTTAAGTGAAAAATATGGCCAAAAAATCGTTGGAGGGTAGGCGCAACGAAGGAGCTTAATTCTAATAGACCATGAGCTAGTTGGGCAATACCTGCACCCCCCGGGGGAATTTATGGGACCCTGATTTTTTGTTCAAGGGATGTCCCCTGAATATGAAATGGGCCATGCCCCACTTAAACTAGGGGGCTTTTACTAGTTTTGGGTGAAAAACATGTATTTTTGATAAAAAATCACTGAAAAAAGGAAAAATTTTATAAATTTTATTCGAATAGATATTTGAAAAATTAAACCATGTGAATGTATACTTGTTTTGATCTTCTTTCAGATGAAATTAATTCTAAGTCTCAATTTCTTCTTTTCGTATGATTTTTTGGGGTAAAAAGTCGATATTTTGCAAGATTTCACAGAAATTTTAGGTAATATTGACTTCTTACAGCTTTTCAGTTCAACGCTATTGCATGTGATCATTCATTGATGGTGTAGAAAATAACTTTAAAGTCTCCTCTCTAAAATGGCATATATTTTGTATTTCTAATTTCTTGCAAAAGCCTCGAAATTGTCATTTTTATACAAAAACCTATATTTTCATTTTGAAATCTCTGATTTCTGTATAAAGATTTAAATAAGCCTTATCCGTTATGAAATCAATGATTGAAAGCTATTTTCTAGTGTAACTTTTCATTCTCTTTGAGTTTATATATTTTTTATTGACATTTTGTCATAATTTTGGTATTTTGGGGAAAAAAACATATTTTTCATTCAAAAATCACTTATTTCTGGAGAATATTTATTGAATCTATATAGGATTTCTTAAAATTATAGTAACAATATATTTCCAACTGAAATTACTAAGGTTCATTCAGGCATTGCATTTCAAAGCATGTACGGTATATTTTTATTTCATTTTGGGGTAAAATGCCTGTTTTTTGTTTAAAAGTAACAGATTTCTGGAAAATTTTTATAAATTCATTATCCTGAGTGTAATTAAAGACTGAAAGTTGTTTTCATATAGATAATGAATTATCTGATCAAATTAAAGTTATACGAAATGCATACTTAATTAAATTCTGCATTTTAAGGCAAAATATGTATTTTTTGTGCAAAAACCACTTATTTTGAGAAAATACTTATAAATCCTTTTAATCTGCCCAAATTTTCACATTCTGGCTATTGTAGGATGCTATTTCTTATTATGAAAGGTAATGAATGTCATTTGATATCTGAAATTCAAATTCAAATTCTATGCTATTTTGGGGGCAAAAAACTTAATTTGTATGCAAAAATCACTTATTTCTGTGAATAATTTTAAAATTTCATATTTTCATAATATAAGAGAGGCTTCGTATGATTAAATGGTATATGAGTGATCAAGTGAATTAAGCAAGAAGGGAATGTCGTCATTATTACCTATTTTTGGAGGAATATTTTTTTTTTTCATCTAAAAATCACTTATTTCTGTAAATATTTTTTTTAAAATATATTTTCGTAAATAAAAGCAGAAGAGTTTTCCTCTAATTTTATGGTATTAAGTGATGAAGTGAAATGAGCCAGAAGAAAATGGTTTTATTATTTCCCTATTTTGGGGAGAAAATCTCAATTTTTACTTTAAAAAACACTTATTTCTGGAAAATCTTTACTATTATTCTGATATTACATGTACATTATTTATGATATTCAATCCTGTTCTGGGGTATATCATAGTTTGTCCGTTTGAGTTATATGTATTCAAAGTAACCTTTAATAAGTTGATATTTTTGGCAGAACGTATGTTTTATTTTTAAAAAAAAATAGCGGAAACAGGAAATTTATTCAAGACAGTCTCATTTTCAAATTATCAATATTTTTATCTTCATTTGCTATTCAAATGTTAATTTTTAATAATTTGACTTAATTGTTGTATAATATTGTTTATTAATAGTAAAAGCAAACTAAGAATTACAATTATATGGCAAATTAACACAATGAATTTAAAAAAAAAGGCTGCCTGTAATAATTTTCCAGTTATAAACATGACCGAAAAAATTATGCCGAAACCCAGATAAGGACAGAGTAATGCAATGATGGAGATAACCCCTTAGTTTTAAAAATTTAGATCTAATTTGATGACAGAAAATTTAGAATATATTTCAATGCAGTGCGTAAACACTAAAACTAGGCAAGCGATATCCTTGGAGACTTGCAGTCTACCAGTAGCGATACCAACCTAGTGGTTGAAATTGTCAATATCAATGTCAAACAATTTGAATAAAGCCAAAGTGAATTTTCCCAGCGCCATCTAAAATATAAACTTTTAATTTCCTCTTGCCAAACATGGGAGGCTCCGATTTTTATGTAGGGTTTATTCAATAGCGTATATCTAAGAGAAAAATATGGCCAAAAAATCGTTGGAGGGTCAAATTGCATGCTGAATTATTTGTTTCTGTAGTTTATTTGACTTCAAGCTCCGACGGATAGATTCTGCAAAGGTAATCCGCGAATTTTGGATTGTTGATGGACAACACATCGTCTACTAGTTTATATCTGTAAGTGAAGTTAAAGTCAGAAGCTAAGTATCTTTTCCCTTCAGAGACCAAAGATTAAAATGAATTCAGCTTCGCCAAGGAGTGGGGGTACAATTGGTCCCCATTGGAATACCTTTCCAACAAACACCACAAAAATGTTGTCGATACGGAAGTTTAACATCTGAATAATATCTGTTTCATTGTACTTATTTTCAGAATCGGACTTTTTTATAGGTTTTGTCGTAGTTAACAGCAATAAATTTGTTGTTGCGATTGTCGTTCTTGCTTGTAAACGCATAACTTATAATTTTTGCGAGTCTTTCAATTTAGAATGAATGGAATCTCTGCATTAACAATTTTGATATTTAAGTCCAAAAATGGTTTTTCTGTGTAATGTTTGCCTTGTTTTGAGTCAATTCTTGTGGATAGATGACAATTCTATACTTTTCAAAAACAGGATTGCCGATAGTTAGAATATCGTGCAGGTACTTGCATTGTATTTGAAATATATTATATATCAAATCAAAATTTTTTCTTTGCTTTTGAAGATTTTGGATATCGTGTATAAAAATAAATCTGCAACAAGAGGCGCAGAATTAGTACCCATATGGATCCCTACAACGTGCTTGTAGAGTTTCTCACCAAATCCTACATAAATGTTGTCCAAGGGGAAGTACAAGGCAAAACACAGGTTACTACATTTCCATGATTTCTATGATTCGTATTCTGTAGCCGAAAAGAAAACCTTTAATTCAGATGTACAAATATAAGTTTTCCCCTCGCGATCAAAACACCATTTAATGAGTTTGTACAATCGATCATAAATTTTGTCTTGAGGAAGCGTGGTGTACATATTGGAAAAGCCATACGAAGAAATCGTATTTTCTTGAAAATTTCTTGATTCTATTTTGTCAATCACATCCCCTGAATTTTTAAGATACCAAAAGAAGTTAAACCATCCATTCCTGTTTAAAACGGTTTCACAATATTTCATCTAAAGAATGAGTGTCATACACCTATGTTTTTACACAAAGAATATACGTAATGTGAAAAATTCAAGAGGCCGAAAGTTCGGCGTGTATGATTGTTACCTGTTGCGTATACGAACGATGGTACGCTTTGGAAACGAACATTCTCCGTCTTTACGCCGTCGTATTCCACGTAAGCTTCCACCAGTCCACACGGACACTGTATATTGATCTTTGTTTCTGGGGTCTGTGGATTCTTCACTAGCCCCTTATCCACGGCGTATCTACCGAGTGCAATTACTGCGTGTCCGCACATTGTACCGTACCCTTCATTGTGCAGAAATATTGTCCCGAAATCGGCAGATTCTATGTCTGGTAACACCAACAATACGCCATACATGTCATAGTGGCCGCGCGGCTCCCACATCAGAAATTTTCTATACATATCCTGATTTTCTCTCAAATATCGAATCTTGTCTAAGATCGTGTTGCCCTTGATTTCGGGGTATCCTTTCTCTATGATTCGCAAAGGCTCCCCGCCCGTGTGCATTTCCGTAGTTTCTATCGTGTTTAACTTAGCCATTTTCTCACAGGTGTCTGTGTAACGGTAATTAAGCACTAGCTATGCTTCTGGTGCGATACACATTTTAAAATATGCATGACGTATCAATTCTAAGCAAAGCTACTCAGACGGAAAGATCACCTGGATATGCATATGCGCTTTTAAAAAAATCAAGGCTTATAACATTGATTTAACACTCGTGTCGGAAAAATTCTTGGAAAAAATTCTCATAATCTGACAATTATCATTGTTTTAATCGATAGCCAGGAGTTGCTTTACCTAGACTTCAGAATACGAGTGTTTAATTAATGTAATAAGCCTTGATTTTTTAGAAGCGCATACGCATATCCAGGCGATCTTTCCGCCTTTGCATAGCTAGCTAGCGTATTTTCATTGGCGGATTAAGAGGGGGCGTGGGGGGCCGCACGTCCCCCTTAAAATCCTTGATTTTTTTTAAAGTGCATACGCATATCCATGCGATCTTCCCGCCTGTGCATAGCTAGTGTGCATTTTCATTGGCGCATTAAGAGGGGCTGGGAGCCGCATCCCCTCTAAAATCGTCAAAGTAAGGTACATTTGTTTGGCTATTTAAAACTAGTATGTGTAGACTTAATTTGTCGTTTGAAGTCAAATTCCAGCAAATTTTCCATTTTTCGCTGGCTCACTCGGTACAGAAACACAACATGCGTAAATTGAAGAGAAACATTTACGAGAGTTACTATGAAGTAACCGAAACGTGCATGTCTGGTCCATGCTGCAAATTTATCTGTTCTTAAATGAAACTATTGAATTTGAAGACTTTTAACATTTGTAGTAATTGGTGAGTGTCACTGCTGGTGGACAAGGAGTCCCCGAGGGCACATGTAGACAAGTTCGATCAACTTCGGTTGATCGTTTCTTCGACGCATTCGAAAATTTCTGTTATCAAAGTTTCTTAAAATTTCTAAAACGTGGGTCATGTAGCATCATATCCCACCCATCCTGCTACGTCTTTCGGTACTTTTTTTTACATCTCTTTGATCATATAACATTGTTTAGATTGAGGATCACTGACGTAACCGAGACGTGCATATGTCTGGTCCATGCTGCAAATTTATGAATGCTGCTATTCAATTTGAAGACGCGTAACAAATGCATACCCTAGGGATTTATCGCTTCTGTGGTTGTTTGATGCACTATGGGTTTTGTAAAGGTTTCTTACTCGGATTCTATCGAAAAATCGACGAGTCATCGTTTTAGTATTCAGAGGTAGGTTAAACAATTTTAAAATCCCTTTTCTATTGTATATTTCGACAGATTAATTCACATTGGATCTTCATACAAAATTTGAAATCAATACATCCCTTACAAGCCGAGACATACCCCCTACCGCATCTCTAAAAAGTACTGCATTTCTAGGTCAAGAAATTTTGATAACAGAAACTTTAGAATGCGTTGAAAAAACGATCAACCGAAATTGATCGAACTTGGCTACATGTGCCCTCGGGGCCTCCTGGTCCACCAGCAGTGACACTCGCCAAGTGGTATAAATGTTATACGTCTTCAAATTGAATATATATGCGAGTGGTAGCTATATGAGGGGGTTTTGATATACCAGCGATGTTTGAGATGGTACCAAGCATGTGACGAGGTGACATAATGCAGTTCTATGTCTTTGAAGTGTTCGGATCATCAAATGGTCGAGTGGTGCCCAAATTTTGTCGCTACTGCCTGATAAACACCAGACACCTTGTTGTACGACCTAGCAATGCGGCGCTCGTAGAGATGCGGTAAGGAGGTAGATTTCAAATTTTGTATGAAGACCCGGTATGAATTAATCTAATGTAACATGCCGCAGTTCTAAGAGGGGATTTGACATTGATTAACCTCTTTCTGAATTCTGAAACGATGAATCAATTGTCGATTTTTTTTTATAGAATCCGAGTAAAAAACAAAGGAGGGGATCTCCATCAACACCAGGTTGCAGCACCCACAGCAAAACCCCAAAACACCCAATGCTAAAACACAGAGCAGACAAGCACAGAAAGAGACGCAAAAGGACAAGGAACGTCAACGTACAACACAGAAACATCAAACACAAAGGATTACACATAAACCAATGGACAACCAGTGCCGACTAAGGACGGCCATCTGCCACGGAAATAGCAGAAGGTGTGGTTATCCTGGATTACGTGCGCACAACCCTCTCACTTTTCCGATAACACACGGTCTCGAAGAACGTACAATTGTGTTGTAAAACAAACACTTTACATAATCTATAGTGCAGCAAGCAACCGCGGAGCGCGATAAATCCCTATGATGCATATCATGGAGAAGATATGAAGAGATTAATACTAGTTGATTCCTGTAATCATATTTTAGGTTGAAATCACTCATGATATAAAGGGCCCTTTCATACTTTGAGATTTGTCATTGTTTAACGTCTTCAAGTTCATTAGCATTATTTTAGAGCAGATAAATTTACAGCATGGACCAGACATGCACGTTTCGGATAATAAACCCTTGTCAGTGATCCTCAATCTAAACAATGTTATATGACCACAATCTGTGAAAAATATATCCTAAATATACCGAAAGACATAGCAAAATGGTTGGGATATGATGCTACAGGACCCAGGTTTTAGAAATTTGAGAAATTTTGTAAACAGAAAATTTCCAATGCGTTTGAAGAAACAACCAACCGAAATTAATTGAACTTGGCTACAAGTAACATTAATGGATTATAGCTGTCATGTTTTTCCTATGAAAAATAAATGAGCTCATGCAAATCTTATAAAAAATAAATGAGCTCATGCAAGTCTTATAATTTAGAATTTTAGAATTAGTTATTGTATATTGAAATAAATTCATTGTTTTATTTAATTTCTAAAGACTGACAAGTAATTATTAATCAGAAGGAGGTGCTTGAAAGGAAGTTATGCTATTTTAATTTTTTGTGTTGAAATTTCAAATCTTCTTTTTGTGAACAATTTCCGTAATTTTTCTATATTTCCACATAAAATGTATCTTTATCTTGAGTGAAGGAACTCACAGTGATCCCTGTAAATTGAAACTAGTTGTGCAGAATGTAAATGAGTTAAAGAAGATCCTGACGATAATCTCAAAAGCACTCACAATAGAGTACAAAACTGAGCATCGACGGACCCCTAGCAAGCTAGAGGTAGGATCAGGTGCCCGGGAGGAGTCAGCATCCCCTGTTGGCTAGCCGCACCCGCCGTCGATGTTCATGCACTAAAATGATCACAATATATAAAATACATGCACTGTCTGAGGTTACGTCTATATAGAAAGTGCTATGGCGATCATGTCAGGGAATATATTCAAAACACTCCCATATCGGGAGTTCGCTTCTTTTCATATGGCGGAGGTTTTTGTTTGTTTTCGTTGGTTCCTATTTTATCCTGATTTTGTATGCCTTCGGATTCTGATTTTCTGAATTATCGATTTTGTGCTGTATGCAGGGATATGGTCATTTTCCATATTTGTCACACTTACTGTCAACCCCCTCGCGGGGAACTTTTTTACGAGCTCCATGTTAATGGTTGTAACAAAATGCTTGAAAATAATAATTTGAATTTGAATAAGATTTTGATTGAAAGTGTTCTAATTTGTTTTGAAATAACTTCTTAAGCTTTTAGTTGTTCTATAATATTATGTTTTGAAACTATGTCATAATGTTCATTATACATTTTAGATATGAGCTCATGAATAATATCGGTGCTTAAAATAATTATATAACATACATACAAACTTTCCATTTTGTCTATGATTCTATGACTTTTTGTACATTTTACATGTATGCATCAGAAATTGTTGAGTTTTGTTTCAGCTTACATAGATTTGAAATTGACGAAGTTTAACATTTGTACCACTTGGTGAGTGTCACTGCTTGTGGACCAGGAGTCCCCGATGGCATAATGTAGCCAAGTTCCATCAACTACGATGGATCGTTTCTTCAACGCATTCGAACATTTCTGTTACATGTATTAGATTTTCTTGAAATTTCTTGAAATTTCTAAATTGTGGTTTCATGTAGCATCATATCCCACCCCTGCTACGTCTTTCTGTACATTTTTGGACATAATAACTTTCACACTCTTTGGCCATATTACATTGTTTAGATTGAGGATCATTGACGAGGTTTAAGTACCCGAAACGTGCATGTCTGGTCCATGCTGCAAATGCATGTGTTCTTAAATGATGCCATTGAATTTGACGATTTTCAACATTGTTTATGTAGGACATGTATATGACTTTCCTAATCTGTTAGTAATAGAAACAGTAGTTTCTATCGTGTTTAACTTAGCCATTTTGTCACACATTTTTGAAAGAAGATGAACTTGACCTAATCGATTACTATCGTTATCTTCTCGTTAACTACCTCGTTTGTGATGTAACCTTAAAGTGAGAGGTTATATGTTTACACAAAAAGTGTGCGTCTATGTAGACCTCTGTGTATCCGGATAAATGGGAGGGTTGTGCGCACGTAATTCGGATAACTATATTATTTGCTAATAGCAGATAGCCGTCCAAAGTCGGCGCCGGGTGCACATTGGTATCCTTCGTTTTATGTGCTGTCATTAATGTTTGAATCGTATGTTTCTGTACTTCGGTTTCGATTGTTTTGTATGATGTTCTAGTGAATATTGCTGTGTCTTTTTGTGGTTTGTAGTTTTGTCTGATGTCATTCATGTGTCATTTTTTATCTATTTTTATTCAATATCTTATCCTTATTTCCATCTCTATATATAGTGTCTGTCGTAGTGTATGAATGCCTGAGTCTATGTACATCTTTCAGTTGTGTAAGTTGGTGTTCCTTGTCCCTTTTGCGTCTCTTTCTCTGGATGTCTATTCTGTGTTTTTTGTATTGGGTGTTTTGGGGTTTTGCTGTGGGTGTTGCAACCTAGTGTTGTTGGAGATCCCCTCCTTTCTTATGAAATCTATATGACAAAAGAAAGAAAATGGAAAGTAAAGGTTTCGGGCTTATCTTGACGAGACTGTCTTATTTCTTTGTTTATAAGTATAATTCGTCGACTCCAGTTTGAAACTCAAATTTCGCTAAAATTTATATTTTTTTGGATTCACGACTTATTAGTCTGTTTAATATCATATTTGATTATGTCTTCTTAAATATAAAAAAATGTGATGAAATGGCTATGAAATGGGGAATACAGACTGACTTCTTAATTCATAGTTATTTATTTCTTGTTAATCCATGGTACATATATACACATTGTGTCATCTGAATGCAATGGAATTGATTATACAATGTACACCAATTGCAACTTTTGAAGGAAATTCATTTTACTTAATGGAACAAAACCAGTAAAAAATACATTTTTCTTACTCATTTATCGTATATATCTACATGTGATTTTATATAAAGTTGAGTAAGGTTCATAAAACCAAGTATTCGAGTATGTTGCATATCAACTGATATTGTTCAGGTTACAATTCAAACTTATATTTATGTGTCTGTATATTCAGTAATTTCATCTCAGGTCAAAATAAAACCTTGACCTATTTCATCGTCATCCTCCAGCGTGAACTTTGAACTTCCTGAGTAATGACCCTTCCCAGAAACCTCCACTACGACAGCGTTTTTGTACTTTCCGTACGTCACTTCCTTAACGACGCTCGTAGTAAACATAGCTCCACTAGGCCCCCTGAACCGTCTCTTCTGACCTATTTTTCTATGACCTTTGAAATACTGTAGAGCCGTCCTTGCCGTGACCCCAGACCCACACGGTGATCTGTCAACCTGTAACATATTACAAATGTCAAGATTAACTCTACATTGAGTCAAATAACACATTTCTTGATATTTTCAGTCTATCATTCTGGATTATCCATGTTCCTACAGCTTGACAAAAAATCAGACTGATATATATTACTCCTTCTGGACACCTGGACTGGTCTCACACCTGGTTTGCCAGGGGTCTTTGAGTGTCAACCTCAGTACTCTGCTCTAGTGTACAAAAGTAACAGATTCTTCTTCCTCGATCTCAGACCTGACTTTAATCATTCCTGATTATCCAAAGATTACCTGCTGTTAGTTATATAGAAATGCAGTAACAGCAGATGCTAAGTACTTACTCCTTCTCGACACCTCTCACTTCTGTCTATTTAGGAGTTTGTAAAAGTCTATCTTTGTGTAATGTTGTAGACATTAGAAACTTATTCCTCTGGAGACCTGGTTCAACTACTGTCTATCTAGGAGTTTGCGAAAGTCTATCTCGGTGTCCACTTTGTGTGATATACATTTAGGGAACTTTCTTCTCCTGGACACTTTGCTTCACTCCTGGTTATCCAGGTTTCTTTGATTACCTAGCTGGTACTTCTGTGTTGTGTTCTGCTGTAGTCAGTACAAGGTGTACACAGATTTAGACATGCTTAATACTTTTGCGTACCTTGTCTTGCTCCTAGTTGACTGTGTGTCTGTGAGAGACTTACTTTTCGCGTTCTTTCCAATTTGAAGTAGATATAGTTTGATTCATGACATTGTGCACTGATATTTCAATATCGATGAATATACCAACCTCCCTTTCAGCAAAAACACACATATTCGCTGTTGGATCATCAGAGAACTCGTCCTTCCCGTCGGTCATTATAGTCCCATATATAAACTCCAGGTCCGGACTCTCGGGGTGCTCTACCTTGTAGGATCGCCTCAAACTGTCTGAGTGATATAAAACAATATCTAGACTGAGAAAAGACAAAAACAAAGACTCATCGTGTATGAATAAAAAAAAACCAAGGCTAGCAGGAATACAGGAAAATCCATTTTTATCTTTGTTTTCTCTTATAATTTGGTCAGCCTTGAATCCCACCCTCCCCCTTGAAAATTTCTGCATTCGATCTCATTAATGAGGGGATGGACAGGATGAAAGGGAGTGGGAGGAAGGGGGCGGGAGGAGGGAGAGATGGGGAGGGAGGGAAGGGGAGAAAGGGAAGGGAGGAGAGAGGAAAGGGGGCGGGGTATGGAGAGATGGGGAGGGAGGAGGAGGGAAGGGGAGAAAGGGAGGGAGGAGGGGGAAGGGGCGGAAAGGGGGAGGTAAGAGAAGGGTGAAAAGGAGGGGGAGGGAGTAGGGGCGGATGGGGGAGGTAAGGGGCTGGGAGGGGGAGAGAGTTACCCCCTGTCTGCCCCCCCCCCCCCCCCCCGGCTCATTCATCTCATCTTCCGGTTTATTAATTCAAGCCTCCGATATTTTTGTAATTTCTGTCAAATTGCGATTTTGTTAACCCTTTCTTTGCATGATTGTTCATTGTGTTCAGTGCTTGGTATTCTTCCTTCGAATTCAAACAATTCATCTGTCAATCAAGCCTATGCAGGTGTCCCTTGTTTCTCTTAGCTAACCCCCCCCCCTCCCCTTCTGCAAAATGCCCTCTCCCATCCACCATTTATCTCCTTCATACCTGTTGTATTGCCTGCAGCACGTCTTAGCTCCTCTACACTCGATTCCCTGACCTTTAAACCATAACGCTCAGCTGGAACGAGGGCGTAGAATGCGCCACCATATACAACATCAACCTGTACAGTGCCATAGCCCTCTACCGCGACATCCACATCTATGGAATATAAAATGTTTTTCATTTTCAAGAAATCGAAATTTAAAGAAAAATAGACACCTTTGAATTTAGGCAAAGAATATGCAAAATCGATAATAATATAGATCAAAAGGCTAAAAGTAGGTTGCTACCTGTTGCATATACAAATGATGGTACGCTTCGGAAGCGTACATTCTCCGTCTTTACGCCGTCGTATTCCACGTACGCTTCCACCAATCCACACGGACATTGTATATTGATCTTTGTTTCTGGGGTCTGTGGATTCTTCACTAGCCCCTTATCCACGGCGTATCTACCGAGCGCAATTACTGCGTGTCCGCACATTGAACTATAGCCTTCATTGTGCAGAAATATTGTCCCGAAATCCGCAGATTCTATGTCCGGTGTCACCAACAGCACGCCGTACATGTCATAGTGGCCGCGCGGCTCCCACATCAGAAATTTTCTGTACATATCCAGATTTTCTCTCAGATATCGTATCTTTTCTAGGATCGTGTTGCCTTTGATTTCGGGGTATCCTTTCTCTATGATTCGTAAAGGCTCCCCACCAGTGTGCATTTCTGTCGTTTCTACCGTGCTTAGTTTAGCCATTTTGTCGCACGTTTTTGAAAGAAGATGAACTTGACCTACATTTGCAAATCGATTACTATCGTTATCTAAACCTACAAAAATATTTATTCAATAGCTTATTCTTATTTGCATCTCTATAGCGTCTGCCGTAGTGTTATTATGCACAGATCCATGTAGTCGCGTCCATGTTATTTGTAATATAAAATCAAAAGAAAGAAAAAGTGGGGGGAAAGTTTCGGGGCTTATCTTGATTTGTCCGTCTATTTCTTTGTTTATAAAAAATTCAGAACAATGTCGATTCCACTTTGAAGCTCAAATTACGCTATATAACATTTCTGGTTTCACAAAATATTATATTAAGATGGCTCCCTACCTGAGAATTTTTTTTTCATGAAACCTGTATATATCAATTGAACATCTTCGGAGTTTTATGGTGCCCTTAATAATATATATAATTCTATTATTGAGCGCTATGATATAAAGAGCAGAGCTTTGAAAAGACCTCTCTAATTTTTCAGAGAGCTCTTTAATTTTCCAAAAGCTAAATTAACCGTTAGAAATTAAAATGATTATAGAGAGTCGTCAATTGAATTAAAGAGCCCTTTAAAGGAATTGTAGAGCTCTTTTATTCATACCTGGCCGATTGTTGTAATTAGAGAGCTTTTAATTTGATTGAAGAGCTCATCGATTTTTTTTCAAAGACTCTCTTTAATTCTTTTACAGACTCTAAGTCTTAGCTCTTTTTAAAATTCGAGTAAAGAGCTCTCTCATTCTTTTATACAGCTTTAATAACAATAAGGAGATGTCCCTTTTAAAGATCTCTGTTATACAGTTACACAGCTCTTTAATACAATTAATCATTCGAAGAGCTCTCATATTATTTGAGTTTCTGTTTTGGCTTTCCATAGAAAAAGGATTTTCAAGATCTTCGAGGGGCGCCAAATTAAACTTGAAAATAATTTAGAATTTTGTGGTGTTTGATAAGGTGTCCAGAAAAGCAACATTTTACTTTTTGAGAATCAAAAAATAGAAAGAGAGTAAATATTTATTTTGTCGTGATTTAAAGAAAAAGTAACATCGATTTTCAACTTGAGTTTCTTAAAAAAAATCATGACAATGACAATTTTACTTGGAATAATTATTAAACTGAGTACTAGTTCATAGGCCCAAATTTGACATTTAAGTATCTGAAAATTTATATATAAATTTCATTCTTTAGATGCTAAAATGTAGCGTTTCTGTCTTTTTAGAGTATTTACGGTACAAGTAAGGTTCTCGTGACCTCTGTTCGGTGACCCCGGAAGTGCTCGTATGTTTTTATCACAACATGGAGATCGGAGGGAGAAGTTTCAACTTGCGTCAAATCATATTTCATGAATTTTAAAGGGAATCAATCTTTCTTCTGTAAAACAAAATGGGAAAGTGTGCATTTATAACCCATTTCTTCATTCTCTGTCTCTTTTTGTCAGTTGAATCTCTCCATTTGAAGGGAACATGGAAAACAGGCGAATTTTTCATATTTCTAACAAAATTCGGCGTTCAGAAAACGGATACGAAACATAAAGTGAATACTCAAGGATATATCTATGGGAACATTACATCGAAAAATAAAATTTCTCACCCTATAACTCTGGTTGTAGTAGATAGTGGTTATTTTATGGAATTTTACAGTAACGCTTCACTGAAAAAGGGGCACCAGATCTGTGCGCCTATGTTCAATAAAATTGACACCATTGCTTTTGATTATCCGTGTCAAACGAACGGTACACAGGATTTTATCAGGAAAATTCCTTGTCCTAAAAATAGAATCTGTACTGATGAGGATACGCCTGAAAATTTGGTGCCTGGATATCAGTTTACATATAAACTGCAAGATGTTTACTTGCCAAGGTTTGTTTCATAGATTTTAATTGAAAATTGTTTTACAACTCCTTTCGAAATATTTTTTTGTCGCATTATTTGATAGTATAAGGATCTCCAAATGTCCGATATGGCACCTGCTAGCAGAATTTTACATTATACCGTCACAATCGGTTGCTCGTTGAACAATGCCTTAAGCCATTTGATTATTACGCCATTATTTGTAAGTCTGCCAACAAGTGCAATGTTGGTCAGTCATTTTATGATCATTCAATAGGCCACTTGCCGAAATTCATGATGGCTGACAAAATGACGAAAAATGTCCGAGGTAGGCAAGTTTCGCACACTTTTTCATTGTAAGGTCACAATGGAATTGCGTCTTTTAACAGTGACGATAATCTAAAACAAGGCCAAAAGATATTGACTTGGACATTTTGTGCCTCTAACAAAATCAGAAAATGGTCTAACTTGCTTGTACATGTACCAAATAAGATATATCTCATGAACATGATAATATTGGTGTGTACCGGTAATATACATGTAGAAAGCTCAAGCAGGAATATTTCATGTAAATAGAGAATGCTACTGACATACAAGGTAAATATGATCTGTACATGTAATAATGAGATAGGATATCTTGCAATTATCGTGTATTATGAAAGTCAAAAGATAGAGTACATTTGTACATACCTGTAACATGTATTTTCGATGTCGGACTGGTCACATGACCAAATTTCCGCAATGTTTACAGGGGGATGAATCTCTAGATTTTTCACTGTGCCGTATGAAAAAGCTGTGATTTTGTTTGCTCCTACTTCAAATCTCCTTTTATACATTGTATATGAGTTTGAGGAGCTAAGAGCTAATTCACCAATGGTTCCTTCAATGAATTCTAGTAGTTTTGTCCTTGATATAAACGTTAGATTCTAGACATAAAGCAATTCCCATACAGTATGCTCTATAATAAACAGCTAGTTTATCCCCCAACTATTTTCCGAACTTCTTTGCTTTAATATCTCTAATTGAATCTTAGTGTGTCATCACTCTGACATAGAGAATTCTTAAAAAAATAAGAATTTTCTTGAATCATTGATACATTACCAGTACAGTTTATAATAAAGTGATATATATTATAATTTCAAAGAATACATATTATGTACATGTACATGTATGCCTAATTCTAAAACATATATCACCTTGATAAAATTGTTTGTGTTTTTTTCAGGTTTTGGTATGTAAGCATGGTTTCCTGTTACCGAAATACAACAAAGAACAATTGCTCATGGGTCAACAACGAGAGCGAAAATATAGAGATTGAATATGACATTTGGTTGGTGAATGGGAATCCAGACTCCAAACACCTTAACCCGTTCGAACATCAATTCTCATTTGAAGATCACGATATATTTGAATGTTATTTTGTTTTCCTGGGAATATACATTATTCTAATTCCGTTTGGGTTATTCATCATATCAAAACAGTTACACACAATTACGAAATTGATAATTTTGACGATTATACTAGAATTTGTTGGAGTTTTATTTCAATTTTATTCATGTTGCCGTTTTTGCTTGGAATGGTAGTGGAGTTCATGTTATGTCTGTGATAGGAAACGCCATCGACGTCATTGCACAGTGCTTATTTATGCTCGTATTACTCACGATCGCCAAAGGATGGACAATTACACATTACCAACTTAGAGGCAGATTGATAGTGTTTGCATTATGGGGAGTTTACGCCATTCTAAATGTTGTGCTTTTTATATGGACTTTAGTAAGTATTTAACTTTTCCTAAGTTTCAAATGCTGAATGTTACAGCCAATCTGTTGCGCAAATAGAAGTATATTATTTTCTTTATTATCATTGTACAGAAAAAAAAAATAGTCCAACATTGATATACATGATATATAAAGGGATTTATTCTCTTATTTGCATTTTAACTGTGATATACAGAATTCAATATGTTTAAGATTTGGAAGTATTTTCATGAATTTCTAGAAAAATTTTCCATATAGATTACACAATATTTCAAATTTAAGATAATTCTAGAGAACAAAACTCTTGCAATGATATTATATTTGTATTACAGACAGAAATAGATGCAATATCAAACATCGACGAGTGGCAGACTTGGCCCGGCATAATTACGTGTGGATTCCGTCTGTGTATTATGGTGTGGTTTATATTAGAGGTGCGGCACACGTTTCAGATCAACAAAGACCGGAGTCGACTCCAGTTCCTACAGCAGTTTGGAGCATATTTCCTCGTTTGGTTTATATACTTACCTGTCTTAGCTCTCATAAGCACTCAGTTCTCAGCGTTGTGGAAAAGAAAAACAATTCTCAGTGAGTACATGTATTTTATCAAGTTCTCGGTTAGAATGTAGAGGATTGGTTCATCTGCTTTTGAAACATTAGCTTGAAATATAGTGCTATTTAATTTTCTGAAAACATCTACAATTTAGCAAAGCATTATGCGTGCCTCAGGTATGGTAGCACTGAAGAAGTAGTATAGTGCCATATTTTTGTTTTTCTCCATTTAAATATCTTGATCATGATACAGACTACAGCTGAAAAACCCCAGGAATTTCATATTTACTACTAAAGATCACTATGATGTCATGTTTGACAACAATAAAATTATTTTAAGGTAGAGTATCCCTCAGGTCAGAATTACTGGAAATTTTTTGCCTGGATACCCTATTTTTTCTCTTCAGAATATTGTTCAGATTATCAAACTAATATTTGGTTTTGGGAAGAGAAACTGTTATAGTTACATTTTATCACCTCTGAAAACATGGAAAAGGTGTTTTTCTTACTTTTCCCATAGGGTCCAATGTTAAAGTTCAAACAGCTACACTCTCGGTATAATTATGAAACCAAGAGTTATATTTTGTTTGTATATCAGGTTTAACATAAGCTTTGAATATATGGAAATGAAAATATTGTAAAAGTTGTTATTTAGGAAATACAGTGTATGAGCATCTGAGACCTGAGGGATGCTCTACCTTAAATGTAACATTTTTCAATCTGTTGAAAAATTTAGAGGTAAATTGACAGACGAGTAGTGTCCTTTAACATGTTTAATTTTCTGATGAATTTAAACACTGCAACAAGTTCTAGACTCTGACTGTACAGTAAAATTAATTATCTTGCCTCGAGGTGCAGACATTAAGTTTGTTATTATTTTCTTTTGTGTAATTTTATCAGTGATTAAAGTAATCTTACTTAAACATGGTAAACAGAGGAAATGAAACATAATTGTGAAAGAATTAAATTCAGCATTTTGATTAAAATTTTGAGAAGATTTGATAAGAACAAACAAGATAAATTGGTGTATTGAACTTTAAATCTTTTGATAAGATTTGATAAGTACAAACAAGATAAAGTGGTGTATTGAACTTTAAAAATTTTTACCATGTTTAAATCTTGATTACTTGCTTCACCGATTTCGTGATTGATAATCCATGTGTATATTATACATGGTAGTGAGAGGTTAAACAAGTCTGTGTAAATAAAGACACTGACTGATAACCATGATAAAAGATGGGAGAAGCTCCTCTATATTGTACATGTATTTAATTAATATAAATACAAATCAATCCAAAAGATTAGTGATTTTATCAACATGTAATAGTATTAAAGATTAAACAATTTTAAAAAATTAAAAAAAAATTTAAATGTATAAAACTTATGCTTGAATGAACATAATTTATGTTTTTATAAAAACTTCTCCATTTTTCATTTTTTTCACACAAGATTGAGCATATTTGACTTAAATAATCCACTATTAATTAAGATTTTATTCAAAATTGAGCAAATTGACTCAAATAATTAACTTTCTAAGTATCACAGAATCTTTACTTCATAATTACAAGAATTAGAACAGGTACTACTTTAATAAGTTATCATGAAAAAAAAAATCTACCAGTACATCAATTTGATTAGAAAATATAGTCATGATAGAATTGAAGGAAAAATAAAGGAATTAAGTACTTTGAAATTTCATGTATTTTTGGGTCAACTTCATGCCTTATTGTAACAGCTTCTTGTGCAACACTTGTAATGTAAAATAAAGGAATTAAGTACTTTGAAATTTCATGTATTTTTGGGTCAGTTTCATGCCTTATTGTAACAGCTTCTTGTGCAACACTTGTAATGTACATATTCAGTTGAATCAAGCACATGGAATAACATCACTTGCTTTACACAGCCAATTGTTCCTCATATGAAATTCATGTGAAATTTACATAAACTATACATAAAAGTTCACATGAAATTTATGTGAAACGAACATGAAATTTACATGAATTTTTTTACATGAAATTCATGTGAAGTTTCTGACAAACATAATATATGAATTCAATTTCGCTTGGTGGTCACGAAGAAAAATTCATGTAAAATTCATGTGAAGTAAATTTATATGAAATTCATGTGAATTTTTTTTTCACATGAATTTTATGTGAAATTTATATGATTTTTGCATTAACTTTCATGTGAATATGAAATTTACATGATGCTCATTTCATATGAATTTCATGTGAGGCACAGTTGGCTGTGTAGTCTCAATTAACTTTAAAAATTTTTTGATAAACTGAAAACTGAGGCGGGTGAGCGAAGCGAGCCAGGAAAATTTCAATAATTTTAGCAAAATTTTATGGTAATTCTTCAAATTAAGATTATTTGTAAGAGCAAGATTATTTTTTTCTGTCACACCATAAGCAAATTAATTTTTTTCATCAAAATTCAGAGCAAAATTATTTTTTTTCAAGAAAAACCCAAGCCCCCCCCCCCAGAATATCAAATGGACCATGCCTAAGAAGTTCCCCCCTTGACCTGAAATATAATGTAATTCATTTCCTTCATATCAAATCTCTTATTTGTTCAACTACAATATTGGTTTGTCTGTTTTGAAGTGTTATCAGATAGGGCTGAATGTAGACCTCTCTGCTTATCTTTGCCCGTCAATATGATTGGACGGTTTTTGAGTGCCCCATCTAAGTTAATCAGGAAGTGAATGAACGGTCTGGATTTAAGTTTCAAAAACAGATATCATATACAAATGTGCTAGTAGTTTAGCTATTTTTGTAAGTCTAATCTTTTGTATACCCAGTAAACATGGTAAAGTGTGAAAAAAATAGAATATGGGTGGGGAGGGGGGGTTGAGGGTGGACAGGGGGTATCCCTCTTCATCCCCCACCTGCCCCTTACCTCTCCCTCCCACTCTTTCCTCCCTCCCGTCTCCTGCCCCCTTACCTCCCTCTTCCCTCCTGCCCCCTTTCTGCTCTCACCATAAAAAAACCTGTGTTCTGCTGTCATGCACAGTTTTAAAAGTGTGATTATATATATATGTCTCAAATTGATATTTTTTTATTCAGTTTTATGAAAATCATAGGCTGATCTATGTCACAGTATGGAATGTAATATAAATATATGTTTTATGTTGATCAGAAGATCAGCCAACCTTATCATGCTTATCAAATTCAATATGTGTACCTCTTTTCCCTTCTTTGATTGCCCATCTTAATTCAGTTTATAAGTAATCATTTTCTTGACTAATGAACTGGAAAAAAAACCCGTTTTCAATGGTATACTGTGGTCTCTTTAGGTAAATGTAATTTCCTCACTTGTAACCGTTATTCACTCTGCCAGACACAGCTGTTGGCTGGTTTATTGTCGTGTATTATACATTGTACAATGTCGCTTCTTTTCATCTGGATAAGAAAACGTTCTTATTCGATCGACAGTGCATGAAATTGATACGTTCAGTTTGGACAATTATGGAGATGTAAATATCAATAAATGACCACATGTTGCGCTTTATTGTAATGATATTGATGTATGTATGTGGTAAAAGTGAAAAGCAATTTCAGCAAAATAATTTCTGATTCATTTATGTCCAAACAGCTGCTTTGATTGTTTTTTAAAAGTTTTGTTAATGTCAAAGGTCAAGGTCATACATTTAATACCGGTAATAAATTCAACTTTATGAATTCTGAAGAAGTCTTCCAGTAAGAGCGAAGCGTTAGTATTGAAACTTTTTCAGTTTATACAAAATACAGTATGAAAGTCAAAATGGGAAAAAATAGGTAAAAGGTTACAGTCAAGGTCAAAAGGTCAAAGCATTAGATGTTCAATGATTGCAAGTAACATAAGGCACGGTCCATTTGATATTCTGGGGGGGGCTTGGGTTTTTTTCGAAAAAAATAATTTTGCTCTCAATTTTGATGAAAAAAATTAATTTGCTTATGGTCTGTCCAGAAAAAAATAATCTTGCTCTTACAAGTAATCTGAATTTGAAGAATTACCATAAAATTTTGCTAAAATTCTTGAAAATTTTCCGGCTCGCTTCGCTCGCCGCAGTTTTCAAACTGTATAAAAACATTTTTGGCTCGCTCGCTCGCCAAAGTTTTCTATCAAAACATTTAGTTCATATATTTGAAGATATCAAAAGTTGAGTATACACGTATGTGAATGAAAAAGGGTTCCTTAAAAGCTTAAATATTAATTTTATCAATATTTATGTATTGCTATTAGTACATGTTGCATGTATCTCATTATGTATAGTAAGTATAGAGTCTAATTTTATGAGAACTTCAGTTATTCACCAATTTACAATTCTTACATTTAAAAATCTGTCTAGGAGACCTTCCCCTCAGACCCTCTTATACATGTTATAATATATACATGATGTACCTTATGTTAAATATTGAGAATTGTATTGTAAAAATCTTTAATCTCTGTTTAAAAGTAAATTGAAAACTTGGATAAAAATAAACTAATATATTAATATTTAGAGTTTTGAGTAAAAATATAAATAATTTCTATTGATAAAACACAAACATTCTTAATATGGGCATCACTTTGTTAAAAAAAATTTCCTTGCTCCAACTTTGCAAGAAAAAAATAATTTTGCTCCGATCCGGGGCGAAAAAAATAATCTTGCTCCGACAAAAAACCCAAGCCCCCCCCTGAATATCAAATGGACCATGCCTAAAGGTAGATCACTTATTTGATGTTGTACCCTTACAGTGATTTTTTTGGCCGGATTTACCGCCGAATATCGGTGGCTTCCCCTCGTAAAAATTAGCTTTATTTTCCCAAAAATCGGCCCATATTTTCCCAATACACGGAGATCAAAATTGTTTTCAAGATTGAAATGAAAATGACACGAAACGTGCACAAAAGTAAAAGTAATCCACGGGAAGGTTCTCATTAAGAGCCGGCGACCGGCGATTTCTCACCACCTACTTTGGGTAAAATCGCCACCTTCTTTCCGTAAAATAATGTTGTATCTCAGTTTCTTTAAGTATGAAAACTGAACGTGTACTTGTCCTTTAAAAAGCTTTCACTATGCAAGCTTCGTACGCGATAAATATTTCTGTAACTACAGTGAGTAAATTGATTTCAACACGGCGTGACGGGTCATTTTACGGCAACTTCTATTAAAGAAGTACTATAGGACGATCAGATCTCGACTTTTCACGCCTGTAAATAAGATTTTTAATTAATATGAAAATTGTATAAGTTATTGACCACGCGCCTATACGTGCCACGGACAATCAAAAGCCGGTCATGATAGTGATACTCAAGTTCTTAAACTTTTTCTCCCTCGGTCTATTTTTTGTATGTAAACAATGTACTAGAAATTATTTGAACAGCATCAAGAATCAAGAATTCATTGTTATACTGAGTCTATTGAAACATCCGCAAGGTGCGAGGCTCTGCGAGCCGACAGTAACTGCTGAGTGCGCGATCCCGCTCGCAGAATTCAAAACGACGTCTGGGTGACACACATTCGTTAAATATCTTGCATCCGTAGACCGAAACGTTCGTCAATTTAATATGATCTATACTACAGGTTCATGCTTACAACTCAATGCTCTCAAAAATTTCGAAAGGAAAATGTTTTTTGTTGTAAAAATCGAATTGTTCACACTGAGGAGAGCGCCATGAAAAAATACATCTAAATACCCATATTATAATTGATAGTTCAAAGCTTCAATAGGCGAAAAGGGGTGTACCTTTGTTTTTGCAAACTCTTTCACTTTCCTGGTAGTAATACTGATAACTTTAAGGCATTTGTGAACAGGAAATTGCTGTTTTGAACCAATAATTTGAGCATTTCTTCAAAGAAATTTTGTTTCTAGATTTTCCCAATTTGTTCCAAATATCGCATATTTTCCCAAATGAAAAGGTACAGGTGGCTTTTAAAAAAGGTAAAAAAATCACTGCCTTACATAGATAGAGAGAATTTTTGTAGAAGCTTAAAGCCCCTCCCCCTTTCCATTTCCACCCTACCCCCTCCACCCCAGCAAAAATATTAGTTTGACCTTGATTATTCCTGAAAAAGAAAATGGTAAACATTCAAATTAAGTTTCATGTTTGTATGTTTAGTACCTTACATTATTCGGACAGACTATTTGTCCGTATAATATGTTATAATTTATTCATTTCTTATTCATTTCTTTATTTTCAGCAATAACAAATTCAGCTGACCTTCTGTCCTACTTGGTGCTCTTATATTTATTATGGCCGAGCCGTTCTATATTGTACCTCATCAGGGGAGAGAACCCACTACCAACTTTTGAGTTAGAAATAGCTGGTAAGTCAGTGTTTTTCCCATTTGATAAGAAAATGAGTTTGCCCTTTCGCAATGCCAGAAGTCCTAGATTTTTTATAACAAAAAATCACCAAAGAGAATCATATTCAAAAACACTGTGGCATATCATGTGATAAACCAATGATATGTTCCACGGGAATCCTCTTTGATTAAACCAAGTAAATACTGTCTAAATCTACTTTATATGAATTTATTTTAGGCCTATCATATGGTCATTATTATCAATTATATGATGATAATTTATTCTGGTCAAGAATAGACGTATTATATTATGAGATTACTTAAACAGAAAATTTTGTATCTGTCCGTGCACCATATCATATGTGGTGAGCATTGAAAAAATTCTGTTTAAGTGTTCTCTGAATACACGTCTACTCATGACCAGAATAGATGGTTGACCAGAATAGATAACCATCATATCATTGATGATAATGGCCATATGATAGGCCTAAAGTAAAAATCATATAAAGATTTAAACAGTATTTACTTGGTTTAATCAAAGGGGATTCCCGTGGAACATATCATTTGCGTATCACGTGATACGCCACAGTGAAAAATGTGTCTTAAAAAAATGGGAAAGTCAAAGCCCAAACTGTCTAATTCCTTCTATATCTTTAAAGTTTTTTTTAGTCAAATGTACAGTAGAAGCAAATTTTATGGATTATCAGTGTAAATGAACGATACGTTAGGACTGAACTTAGGAGAGAAGTTGTACCTTAATTTTCCCAAACTGACGCAAAATATCCCTACATCATAACATGTAACTTTCTCAGTTTTGAAGGCACGTTAGTCCCCTCCTCCCTCGCCGAAATCACTGCAATTTATGTAAGGTAACTTTAAACTTATCATGTGACCAAGAAGAATTTAGAATAAAATTCAAGTGCAAAGGAATTATTTGTTGTCTTTTCCACAGATTTTCCTAAATTTTTAAGTAAAGAAGTTTTTCACGTTTATGTGATTGATTATAGGCATTCGGCTCGTTAAATTCCTGACTGATAATACGATACAGCAATAAAATGTGCCGTATTACCTTGAAAAAGCATAATGTTACAGTATTGTCTATTTATAGGTAATTTGAGAGAAATCTATGAGGGCTTATTCCCAAAACGTATGCATTATTGATGATTTATAGACTGTCGGGACATGCATTCTTAATTTAGATGGTTGCAATAAACATTTGTACCTCCATATTTAGGTCAACAATTAGTCTAATTAGCTGTCAGCTAGAACATTTAATCGAATTGTCTGAATATGTATCAATTCTGATCTTCAGTTGTTCATCTAGAAATTTTATAGGGAAAGTTTATGAGGAGGGAGGAGGGTCTCCAACTAACCAACCTGAAGTGACTTTTGAATTTTCATGAGGGCATGTGGGATTAGGCAATATCAACATCATATTTAGAAGAAAAAAAAAATTTTCTATAGAAAGGGGGGGGGGGGCTGGAGGAAAAACATGATTTTATTTGAGGTTTATCTGGTATCAAATTGAAATTCTTCTATGTTTTTATCACAGAATGTTTCTTCATGAGTTTTTTTTTCTTCATAGATTTTAGCAATTTATGAGAAAAAACTTTCAAGGTAAAACTGTTATCCATCGTCCTCAGTCAATTACAACTTAGTTAAAGCGACCCTTTGTTTTATGGTAATCTGTCACCTATACCTGAGACAGAGAACATGATGTAACTGTTGAGTGATGACAAACGTACATCCCACTGATCCCAGGACACACTACAACGAGTCCTAAAATCTTCAGTGTGAGGGGTCATAGGTGGGATAATTAATTACATATATATCATTTTGTATATCATGAAAAGAGGAAATTTACTAACAACTACATTTGTACCTTTTGTGTATTATTACATGCAGAAATAAAAGTAAACAAAATATAAATCTAGTGTTACTTCAAGATCATTCAGAGGAAACCTGTATTAAAGTTATCTTTAAAAAGTTTATTTAAAAGTAACTCTACCTACCACATGTATCATAACAAGTAAACAAGAAGTAAAATCACAGAACATACTTGAAATTTTAACTCAACCCCATATTTTCTTTAACAATGTTAAAAAAAGTCACAATAAAGTCATTGGTTTATCTTTATATGCAAAAATGGAAATCAATTACTCTAAAATAGGTTATGTCATGACCTTGACCCAAGGTCATAAGGTCAATTGTTCTTGTGTCAAGTGTGTCATGACATTAAGAATTTGTTTATTTTGTCAGTAGATGAAGTATTGGTGGGTGTTTAGTGACCTTTTAAATGCTTAAATAAAAGAGGCCAAGATTTTATTTAACAGATTATTTGACGTTATTAATATTAAAGTTGTTTCATGCTCCAAAGGTCACAGGTCAAGGTCAGATCAATGATGTCAACTACATAACTAAGACTGATCTGAACAAATATAATCTCTTGATCCATTATATTATACAGACTACCAGGTACTGATGATTCCTATAGATGATGTAGGTCAGAAGGTCAAGGTTATATGAATTCAAGGTGAACCTTAAATTTTCTATATTTTCAGGTCTGCTTGATGATGATGAAAATGATAACACCGTTTTTACCAGACCAGGAAAACTCAAAGTCGTGAAGAAAATAACAAAACAGAGTAAACAGAATGGTTTGTATAGAAACGGACACACTAGGGTCCCGCATCGATCCATCGATAATAAAGAACTTGCCGTCCTTTCGGAAGAAGAAGAGGAAGAATTATGATTGCAGTCATGATAATGCAGAGGGAAAAGCATTTATTATACTACGTTAAGAATTTGATTTTTTCAAGGAAATATTTCTGTTGAATTTTACATTTTTTCCGTTTAAATTGTTAAGTGTATCATAATATGAGCTTCCTTTCACCTCATTTTAAATGTACTTGCCATTTAATGGATCTTGTTGTTGTAAATTAAGTCTATTTTCATTGTTATTTTGTGTGTGCGATAGTTAAATGACCTTAAGTTTATTTTCATTAATGTTGGAGGAAACTAGTTTATACTGCAGTGAACATGGTGAACTAGAAAGTAAAAATATGAACAAAGATTTTAATTGAATTTGATTGAACAAGTGTTGTTTTTACCCCATATTCCCCAGGGTATTTTTTCATTCACAAAACTTTGTTTACTTAAAGAGATTGTTGTTTACTTAGCTATATGATAAAATTTTTATTTCCTGCCACCATTCTACAATACTTTAAATATCTTTGTGCCAAAATATAAGTCGATGTATTTAATTAACTCATACTGTGCCAGGTATGCATAATTATTATGTAGTTTAGAGAATTGTGTAAGCGTGTTTATGTGTGTACTTTTGAAACTTTAATTTATAGAAAATTAAAGTTTTATAATTTTAATACTTTAAATTTTGTGAGACCTGTGATCTATTTGTGAAATGAAAAGGGTAAACTAGAACAGAACAAATGCTTTTTGCACTATTTAACAAGGAAGATATTGTGAAATAATTTTTTCCCCTAATTAGTCCCCTACCGGCAACGCCGAAGGGGACTCTTAGTTTCCTCTCGGTCTGTCTGTCCGTCCGTCTGTCTGTCTGTCCGTCTGTCCCATTTTCAGTTTTCCAGACTTTTTTTCGCTGTTGTTGCATATATTGAACTCATTTTTGGTATGTGGATATATCTCAATGTGATACAGATCAAGTTTGAGTTTGCTTTCGATTGACCTAATTTTACAAGAGTTATGGCCCTTGGACTCAGCAAATTTAATGAAAATTTCGGTTTTCCGGACTTTTTTCCAATGTTGTTGGATATATTGAACTCATTTTTAATATGTGGATATATCTCAGTGTGATACAGATCAAGTTTGAGTTTGCTTTTGATTGACCTAATTTTACAAGAGTTATGGCCCTTGGACTTAGCAAATTTTATGAAAATTTCGGTTTTCCGGACTTTTTTCCACTGTTGTCGGATAAATTGAACTCATTTTTGGTATGTGGATATATCTCAGTGGGATACAGATGAAGTTTGATTTTGCTTTAGATTCACCTATTTCTAGAAGAGTTATGGCCCTTGGACTTAGCAAATTTTATGAAAATTTCAGTTTTCCGGACTTTTCTTTGGTTCTATTGCAAATAATGCACTGATTTTTGGTGAATGAATACATCTCAGTGTGATACAGACCAAGTTTGAGTTTGGTTTCCATTGGCCTATTTTTACAAGAGTTATGGCCCTTGGACTTAGCAAATTTCATGAAATTTTCAGTTTTCCGGACTTTTTAAAGCCTGTTATTGCAGATAATGAGCTGATTTTTTGTATGTGAATACATTATAGTGTGATGCAGATTTGAGTTTAATTTTGATTGACTAATTTTCACAAGAGTTATGGCCCTTGGACTTAGCAAATTTCGTGAGTTCATTTTCCCAGACCTTTCTTGGCTGTTGTTGAAGAAGATGAACTGATGAACAGAGATGCAAGTCATAAATTTATGCCGCCGGTAGGGGACTTATATCGCACAGCGATCATTGCATTTTTTAAGAGAATTTGCATTGTTTCAACATACATGTATTCAAATTTCCATTTTCTTATTTTCATCAATTTTCCATTATCCGTCTGTTAGTCTGTGATTACTGTCTGTTGCAGATTTAATGGTTTTGTAAAAGCTCCTACTAATTGAAAATGTTAGAAAATTTCTCTTTTAAAGTATCCTATTAAGATTCTGTAGCATTTTTCATTACCCATCAAAATCTGAATTGTTTCAAATAATGTAGGAGTGTGTTAAACCTGCATAGAAAAATTCGGTAGTAGATTTCTGACCTTTTTGGTGCATATTTTCATTTATATGTTCATGTAATTGAGTTCATAAATATTCATTATCATGAATGTACCTTATAAATAAACGTAGCAGATGGCGAAAGTTGCTGCATTTTTTATGCGAGGATCAAAATTTATGCATATCAAATGAATTTATTCACTCATCGATTTTGTCTTTTATTGTTGAACGTGGGAATTACATTTTTACATGAATTAACGATGTTGTGATTTTCTGTCCATTCCCTTCTCACTATTCCGTAATGTTTTAACTTGTACATGTTCTAAATATGTTAAACAAGCTTTACTGTATGACTTGATATAATGATATTTTTCACAACGTTTATGAATATAAAATGCTCACTTTGTTGAAATTTGTTCAGAAGTACAAATTTTTAATATTTCAATACAACCTTTTGATATACATGCAGTTAAATATCCACTGTACAGTGTTCACAATCAGGTCATTGTCATGGAAACAGTATAATAATTACCAGGAATCATAGTCACATTGCATCTGACTGTGGACTTTATATTATGACATCATAATCTATAAATAACCTGTCACACAATGTTTTGACGGGCCATTTGATCTTATTTTGCCTCTGACTAGTTTGAACCAATCAGAGCGCGTAAATCGCGTCACGTGCATCCCGTCTATATTTCTATAGACCGTCAACAATTCCGCCATTGCCGTATAAATGCATTCGCACGTAAAGGGAGTTGTGAAACGGCAATTTTCGTCGACAAACAAAAATGAGATTTTGGTCCTCGACAAAATAAAACGGTTATTAGGTTTGTTACCTAGGTTTGAAGCGGAGTCTTCAATGGGCTTTATCAAACCCGACAAATCTCTGATTTAAACATATTTTATTCAATTAAATTGAATAGGATTGGGCTACAAGTTGTCTCAACATTAGATTCAGCCCTCTCCTTGTAACAGCAGTAAAACACAAATCTCTGTAGACAGACAGTAACAAACCTTATAACTAATGTATGATGTCACAATGTTAAAGATCCCCACAAGGTGTGATGCCGCACATTTGGTGAACCAGCAATGTGGTCATCGTTATTCCTTCCTCATGCAGGAATTATCAGAAAATTTTGGAAACAGCAGAACTATTACTTTTTACATGCAAATGGGAAATTTGAAAAATATAGTAATATACAAATGGGAAATTTGAAAAATATAGTAATATACACAGTGGAGAAAAAAGTATACTGTTTTTGAACATTCTAATTTTGCTTTATGTAAAGAAATACTGAACAAATGTGTCTGAATGAACAAAAAATTGGTCGAACATGAATTTTACAATGTATATATATACATGTATATTATATCGCAAATGTCCATTTAAGTAATACTGTCTCATGATATAGACCACCAAAGTATATAAATTTTTAACATTTATGTATGTACTTAATAAATTATTGGATTTATACTTACGATGCTATTTTAAGGGTTAAAACGTATTTCATTTCAAAAAGTATTTGCTGTGTTGAAGCTACCTCTAAATATCATATGGATATATCAATGTAATGTAATGTACATGTATAACTCTCTTGAGAGAATGTTATGTACACATTTCTTTTTAATCTTTGGTCGAGCTGTGACACATGTATTTAAACGTTATACTTCTTCCTATGGAAGAGTTAAATGTTGATTTTTGTTGAGGGAATTACTTATATAATTCAATTTTCAGATATTTTCCTAAGTTTAGCACATTTTTAAGGTTCTTCTGTATGAAGTTGTAGTAGTTATTCATGTAATGTTACTTTTTAAGGCTCAGAAACAAATAGTATTAGTTTTGTGTGGATTTGAAAAGTAATACAATAATATGCATTTATTACTCAAATATAAGAATTTTGCTCTGCTTTGTGTGGTAAACAGATTTTTAAGGATTTATCTGTTATAAAATGTATAGTTACATTTTAAAAGAATGATATGTACTTATATTGCAAATCTCTTTTACCAAAATAAACAAGTTAAAAGTCATGTTTGTAAAACATTAATGCCCCCCTACCCCTTCTGTGATTAAAGTCTGTCACAACTTTATACATGCATTGATACAACCTATGGGGGTATAAAGTAACAGTTTCATTTCAATACGTAACTCCACTCAAGAGATATTGAACAGAAACCCTGAAGTTTTGGTATTTTTCAAAGTGCAAGGGGCATAACTCTGTCCAAATTTTTTTGATCGGACCTAAATATGAACTTGACCTAGATTTTCATTTGATGTGTCTGTATACAAAATTTCATTTTTATATGTAACTCCACTCAAGAGATATTGAACGGAAACCCTGAAATTTTGGTATTTTTCGAGTGCAAGGGGCATTACTCTGTCAAATTTTTTTCGATCGGACCCAAATAAGAACTTGACCTAGATTGTCATTTGATGTATCCATATACAAAATTTCATTTCAATATGTAACTCCACTCAAGAGATATTGAACGGAAACCCTGAAATTTTGGTTTTTTTCGAAGTGCAAGGGGCATAACTCTGTCAAAATTTTGTTGATTGGACCCAAATAAGAACTTGACCTAGATTGTCATTTGATGTATCCGTATACAAAATTTCATTTCAATATGTAACTCCACTCAAGAGATATTGAACGGAAACCCTGAAATTTTGGTTTTTTTCGAAGTGCAAGGGGCATAACTCTGTCAAATTTTTTTCGATCGGACCTTAATACGAACTTGACCTAGATTTTCATTTGATGTGTCTGTATACAAAATTTCATTTCAATATGTAACTCCATTCAAGAGATATTGAACGGAAACCCTGAAATTTTGGTATTTTTCGAAATGCAAGGGGCATAACTCTGTCAAAATTTTTTTGATCGGACCCAAATATGAACTTGACCTAGATTTTTGTTTGATGTGTCTGTATACAAAATTTCATTTCAATATGTGAATCCGCTCAAGAGATATTGAACGGAAACCCTGAAATTTTGGTATTTTTCGAAGTGCAAGGGGCATAACTCTGTAAAAAATTTTTCGATCGGACCTTTATACGAACTTGGCCTGGATTTTCATTTGATGTGTCTGTATACAAAATTTCATTTCAATATGTAACTCAATTCAAGAGATATTGAACGGAAACCCTGAAATTTTGGTATTTTTCGAAATGCAAGGGGCATAACTCTGTCAAAATTTTGTTGATCGGACCCAAATATGAACTTGACCTAGATTTTCATTTGATGTGTCTGTATACAAAATTTCATTTCAATATGTGAATCCACTCAAGAGATATTGAACGGAAACCCTGAAATTTTGGTATTTTTCGTAATGCAAGGGGCATAACTCTGTCAAATTTTTTTCGATCGGACCTTAATACGAACTTG
Source organism: Pinctada imbricata (assembly GCA_033119305.1). NCBI lineage: Eukaryota > Metazoa > Mollusca > Bivalvia > Pterioida > Pteriidae > Pinctada > Pinctada imbricata. Next base: position 65,865,839 of record VSWD01000009.1, read on the forward strand.
ACCTAGATTTTCATTTGATGTGTCTGTATACAAAATTTCATATCAATATGTAACTCCATTCAAGAGATATTGAACGGAAACCCTGAAATTTTGGTATTTTTCGAAATGCAAGGGGCATAACTCTGTCAAAATTTTTTTGATCGGACCCAAATATGAACTTGACCTAGATTTTTGTTTGATGTGTCTGTATACAAAATTTCATTTCAATATGTGAATCCGCTCAAGAGATATTGAACGGAAACCCTGAAATTTTGGTATTTTTCGAAGTGCAAGGGGCATAACTCTGTAAAAATTTTTTCGATCGGACCTTTATACGAACTTGGCCTGGATTTTCATTTGATGTGTCTGTATACAAAATTTCATTTCAATATGTAACTCAATTCAAGAGATATTGAACGGAAACCCTGAAATTTTGGTATTTTTCGAAATGCAAGGGGCATAACTCTGTCAAAATTTTGTTGATCGGACCCAAATATGAACTTGACCTAGATTTTCATTTGATGTGTCTGTATACAAAATTTCATTTCAATATGTGAATCCACTCAAGAGATATTGAACGGAAACCCTGAAATTTTGGTATTTTTCGTAATGCAAGGGGCATAACTCTGTCAAAATTTTGTTGATTGGACCCAAATAAGAACTTGACCTAGATTGTCATTTGATGTATCCGTATACAAAATTTCATTTCAATATGTAACTCCACTCAAGAGATATTGAACGGAAACCCTGAAATTTTGGTTTTTTTCGAAGTGCAAGGGGCATAACTCTGTCAAATTTTTTTCGATCGGACCTTAATACGAACTTGACCTAGATTTTCATTTGATGTGTCTGTATACAAAATTTCATATCAATATGTAACTCCATTCAAGAGATATTGAACGGAAACCCTGAAATTTTGGTATTTTTCGAAATGCAAGGGGCATAACTCTGTCAAAATTTTTTTGATCGGACCCAAATATGAACTTGACCTAGATTTTTGTTTGATGTGTCTGTATACAAAATTTCATTTCAATATGTGAATCCGCTCAAGAGATATTGAACGGAAACCCTGAAGTTTTGGTATTTTTCGAAGTGCAAGGGGCATAACTCTGTAAAAAATTTTTCGATCGGACCTTTATACGAACTTGGCCTGGATTTTCATTTGATGTGTCTGTATACAAAATTTCATTTCAATATGTAACTCAATTCAAGAGATATTGAACGGAAACCCTGAAATTTTGGTATTTTTCGAAATGCAAGGGGCATAACTCTGTCAAAATTTTGTTGATCGGACCCAAATATGAACTTGACCTAGATTTTCATTTGATGTGTCTGTATACAAAATTTCATTTCAATATGTGAATCCACTCAAGAGATATTGAACGGAAACCCTGAAATTTTGGTATTTTTCGTAATGCAAGGGGCATAACTCTGTCAAATTTTTTTTGACCGGACGCAAATATGAACTTGACCTAGATTTTTGTTTGATGTGTCTGTATACAAAATTTCATTTCAATATGTGAATCCATTCCAGAGATATTGAACGGAAACTGATGTCGCGGACCGACCGACAGACCGACCGACCGACCGACAGACCGACCGACAGCGGCAAACCTATATGTCCCCTCTTCTTCGAAGGGGGGCATAATAAAGAAAATGCCATTTGTGTTAGCTGCCGTACTAGGTTTTCATATCTAGTTACTTGATGGTCGAAGTTGCAAAAATGTTGTTTCCTTATATTGGCTTTGTAAAGAAATATAAGGTCACCTTGACACTATTTGTTCTGCTGGTTTCATGAATAACTTGTAGATAGTTTTTATAACTCTATAATGTACAGCTTTGATTCACCTCATATGATTATACATGTATATTAGTGCATCACATGATAAATCCATGGAATTCCATTGGTTGAGCAGGTGGGGACCACGAGAGAATAGTGCTAGGCAACCGGACACTATTGCTTTTTGCTTTACAGAGTTGTGTCCCTTAGAGAGTAAGGCACTATACATAGGTGTCACCACTTCCTTGTAAAACATCTGAATAGCGAAGTCTGTCCTTTTAAAATTAGTATCGAGGTCATGTGATGCACTAAACCTATTAATGCCCGTTTTTAAGGATACTATTCTCTCATAGTGTTGCTTTTGGAAGGTTAATAGAGCCCTATTATAATAAGAGGGCACGATTCCTTCCAAAAACAACACTATGAGAGAATAGTAATCACACAAAGGGGCATTAATAGGTTAACAGTTTTCTTAAATGTGATAGATCTTGAACTTGTGAAGTCTGTTCAAATTGAGGTCAGTGTCAAAGGTGTTGTGATGGAAATGAGATCAGAGTCAAAGGTTATTGTTCTAGGTCAAATATGAAGCTCTACTTCAGAGATATAACAAATAAATATGCATCACAGATGCAATATTGTGATACAATATGCCAAGTTGCAGTATGTCGACCTTGACCTTTTGATCCCAAAATCAATGGCATTCATTCTTGATCAATCAGCTTGCATCTCTCAATATGCAAAGTTGCAATATGTTGACCTTGACCTTTTTGACCTCAAAATTGTTGGCATCCATTCTTGATTCTGAAAAGAGTGGAGTTTTGCAACTTCACTAAAAATATGATCAAACTCATGATACATAGAAAATGACTAACAACATTTTGTAGTTTGTAATTTTTTACGAGTTTGCTATATAAAACAATGTTTTCAATAAATACAACAACGAAACTACTGGCAGTGCTTGATATCACTCATCAAATAGGGCTGCAACGATACACTACGCTCACGATACGATACGTATCACGATATTTGCCTTCTGTACGATTTGTATTACAATTCGTTGATTTTTCTACTGAAATTTGAAATCAGACATAAGATAGGGCTTTAGGCACTCTGAATTGTATTTTCTGTCAGTATAAAAGAAGAATCCCAATATGAAAGCAATACTTTGAAGTGTTAATCACCTTTCAATATGAAAGCAATACTTTGAAGTGTTAATCACCTCGATACATATATCTTGAATGACTTATGTAAAGTTACCTATACATACATATACACGTATAATCAATTTTGAAACTTTGTCAGCGAACGTGTTAAAGTTGTTTTTCAAATGAACCGAAACAGCTCATACAGAGACAGTGCCATACCATGAAATATACTGTCAACATGAACTGCAGTAAATCGTTGCTGCCCTACACATCAAATGGGCAGATTATGATACGAGATGAAGAGAATAATAATTTTGAAGATGCAACAATTTTCTGCAAAGGATTTCAAAATGTTGTTTGTTTTGATTAAAACATCAAATAATGACATTTAAATTGACAGCAAATTTGACTATGGTTAGTCATGCACATTCATCAATGAATAAAAGGATGCTTGATCTTCCAGTTTACACACACATACATGTGTTTTCTCATACATTTGTAAATTTCTTCACTACAATTTGTCTATACAATTCTATCTTTTTCTCAAGACTCTATTTCTGTACAGAAATTATCATACACGCACAATCGTAAATTGATGTACCTTTTTTAAGGTATGTAGAGAAAATTATTTGACAAAAAAATTCAATTCTTTTTGTACAAATACCAATGATGTTACAAATTTTGCTCAATATATGTACAAGAATACCACGTAGATGAAAACTACCAATTTCTAAGATTGTCTAATACAGTACAGTATATGTAATAAGCATTTCATATTGTGTTTCTTCATCAAAAGATAAGTTTGATCTTACAAATGTACATAAACATGCCCAATAGTATATTAATGACACAAAAATTTCAAAATGGAGTCTCCAACTACAAGATACACAATTTCTAAAATTCCCTTTATTCATACATATACACTGCCATCCATAAATTTGTATGCACTATTTCTGTTCATGTTGCTGTTAAAAAAATGAACAGTTTCGAATCCATTGCTGTATAATTCTGAAGATGAACCTTATAGAAATCATTTGTAACAAACTTGACCCAAATATTTACATTTTTTAAATTTTTACTCTTTTTTATATAAAAATAACAGTTTTTGAAAGAAAATTGCGCTGATGACGAAAGTTTCTATATACATTTTCGTTATCACAATACATAATTTTGAATTATGTGAAGCCATTTATTGTGAATCTCTTGAGCTGAGAATGGAAAAAATAGGATAGAATTAAAATGAATTCAGAATGATTCCCTTGTTTGTATAGTTATTTTATGGATGGCAGTGTACATTACAGGATTCCCAATACATGTATGTAAAGCTCCACAAATGATTGATAGTGTTGTCAGCATATTTTTGGTCAAAAATGAAGTCAAAATTTAAAGACTATTTTGAAATATATCATGTGATAAACAGAATCTCAAATTCAATTAAATTTATTCATTTGAAAAATTTTGAGATTTAATAGGGTATGTTTCGAAACACAATGAAAGGGAAAATAATTCGGGACTTGCTCTCTGCATTATTAATACATCTTGTGTAAAAATTATGCGATTTTCTTAGCGTAAAATGACTTTTCATCCTTTACAGTATCATATTCATTCCTTAGTAAATGTAACATATATATGCAAATAAATTTCGAAGAAAATACTGATATACAGATACTATTCCTGAGTGTGATAGAAATATCAAGCACATTTTGAAAAATTTTTCCCTTCAATACAATGGAAAACTAAGTAAGACAATATGCTAAGATGAAACCCATCAAAGTCATAATATATAAAATTAAATTAAGTAATATTGCACTCCACAAGCATTGGATGTCTTTTACTCTTTACATGTAAATATTTTACATGTAAAACATTCTAAGATAAAAAGATACATTGGGTATTTTTATACGCAAGTCTAATATAAAACTTGGATGTAAATAATTTAGCACTTGATCTGATATTTCAAAAGACCTATACAGTATAGTAATTTTATCATGGAAACTTTTTAATGTTACATTTTTCAGCAATTTTAATGTTAAATGCACAAGCTACAAGAAACCTTGTCCTTTTTAAAATATTTTACCGAGTTTTAGAATTGAGTTGGTTTTTCTAGGTTTTGTTTTATAATATATGAATATGAAATAAATACTGACATCATACTACATGTTTTTACATGAATAATAGGAAAATAATTCTTTGGTCCAGTGTTGAACATTTGGACGTTGTTTTGTAAATTTATTAGTAAAACGACATCAATGCTAAAAAATATCAAATAATTCAAATACAAGCCATGCATCCAAACTAAGGGTGAAACGATATGGCAATCTCGTAGTAAGATATAACTGAAGACACAGGGCTCATAAAGGTAATGCAATACAATTTTGTACTGAAGAAAGCTTAATTCAGATATTTACATATCTATTGATGCTACAATCAGAACTTCTCTTATGAAATATGGACACCCTAATGTTTTTTATACAATACTTGAATACTGAAGTTCATATTGGTTTAAATTGCATGCACCATAAATTAAACATCCAGGTCCAAATAAGGTTGAGAACCATGTATCGCAAATGTTAAAAAGTATAATATATCACGGCATACCATTAAATCGTTTATCATTTCACCCCTTTTTCTCAACTTTTCTTTCCTTTCAACAAACACACACACCATTCATACAAAATAGCTGCCTTGTAATACTATAACATATCCTCACATACTGTGGAGAACTAATTAAAAAAAAACCCTGATGTACAGTTTTTTGAAGACCTGAACTCTTCATTGGTTACTTTCTGAACAGTCAATACTGAAACCTTAATTTAAGATCTTTTTCAAAACACCAAGACAGATTATAATATTTTTTTCATTTCTTTCAATTCATTTAATTTATTTTCTCTTATATAAAAAGTGCATACATGTATCTAATACTGAACAAGTGTGAATAAGTTTGATATTTGACATTTTTGGAATCAAATGTAAAATTAACAACAACTTTTCACCACCAAAATTGCTACCAACTACAGGTAAAATTTGAGAGAAAAGTGAAATTATTTTAAGATTTGATTCTGTGGCTGAGATAATCATTATGCAGGCTGACTCTAAACACCAGACATGATGTCATACTAGACTCGACCAATCAGAGATGTACGATAATGGACCGTCCTTCAAGCCTATATCTTTCGATGACTGTGGGAGCCTGAGAGACAGTGCTGTGCTTGAACGTTTGCTACGGCATTCTGTTCCCTTCTCATGAGGTAAAATAATTAAGTCCCACTCTACTTTGTTGAGGTGAGGTAATCATAAAAATTATGATCAGTCATCATCATAATCATGTTCTTCATAATCTGAAAAATTAAAAAAAGCAGATTAAATGTGATTGGACAAATCCATCGAATTGTTACGTCGAGATTTTCATACAGTTTGCCTGTGAAAAGTAAAATTTACACAACATACTAAAATTTTTGACTTGACAAATTCGATTCAAATGCACTGTTTTTTCGCATTTAGATTCTATTTAGAGTTTTCTTAAGCTAGCATAAGCCGTTGACACAATTTTTAAAATTTGCATTGAATTTCTTTTTTAACTCTATTGGATTTTAGTTATATACTGGAACATGTATATCTTAGGTACACTCATTTATAACACAAGTCTATATTGAGTCTTTGCGGAATACAGAGTTATTTCTCCTTGCAGACGGCATCTGACATAAAACCACTGTGACGTCATGAAAATGGTATGGTAACGTTGATTTTACACCGTCATTTCCCAGACTTATAGGACTGTTTCCATAGAATTTGATGACGTCATAATCAGTCTACGTCAGATACCGTCTCAAATAGGAAGTAACTCTGGTTTTCGAAAATTATGAATACTTCTGAAAGATTCCTTACCTGCATTATTACCAAACAGCTGCGCAGCACTGACATGTTGTTCCTCATCATCTGATATATCATCCTCTTCCTCTATTTCTGTAATATAAAGAAGGAAACTTATCTACTCTTTTACATATAAATTAAAGATAAATTCATGATATGATGTGTTCTGACATTTTTTGCTGACACTACTCTAACTAACAAACAGACACACAGATGGACAGACAAACATCAAGACTCACTGACGGACACACCATGTTTCTCACGGATACACACTGTACAGGACCACTTTCTACCACTAGTCTCCTATTACAGATGGACAGACTGACTATATTTATTTCACCTTCTTTCGTTTCAGACAATACTATACTGGACAACTTTCTATCAATACAGCCTGTTCTGACTAACAGACGGACTCACAGATAGACAGACATACAGACTTATTAGGACACAGACAGACCATGTTTCTCACCTTCTTTTGTTTCTGAGACATACTGTACAGGGTCACTTTCTATCACTACAGCCTGCTCTGACTAACATACAGACAGACAGATGGACAGACAGACCATATTTCTCACCTTCTTTAGTTTCATGCACATACTGTACTGGACAACTTTCTACCACTACAGCCTGCTCTGACTAACATACAGACAGACAGATGGACAGACAGACCACATTTCTCACCTTCTTTAGTTTCAGACACATACTATACTGGACAACTTTCTACCACTACAGCCTGCTCTGACTAACAGACAGACAGATGGACAGACAGACCATATTTCTCACCTTCTTTAGTTTCATGCACATACTGCACAGGGCCACTCTCTACCACTACAGCCTGCTCTGGTTGCTCTAGTTTGATTTTCTTTACATCTGGTTTCTCCTGGAATTACGGTCAAGAGTTTAAAAATAAGTTCTTGCCATCATGTTATGATAGGAAATCTATCCACTGAGACAAAGGATTTCGTCTATATCAGCTTAAGACAAAAAAAATTAAACTTTATTTATTTTACAACGTTTAACAAACAAGTTACACAATTTATATTAATGTCTCTCATTGGCTCAGATGTTGGCGTGAGGGGGTCCAAGGAGCAGGTGGAAACCGGAGTACCCAGAGAAAAACCCCCTCCAGAGGCCTGGGTGGGGGACCACCTACCCTCCCACATAAAACCCTTCGCCGAATCTGGGATTCAAACCCGGGACCTTAGAGGTGAGAAGCGACCCGGCCTTAAGACAGACAACATTCACTCATGGCTCTAGGGACTTGTGCAAGCAAGACTCTTAATTCTTCCTCTTTCATTTATGGGAATGGATTTTGATTATTAATCACAAAATTAGTATAGTAGTGTACATCATGAATCTATCACATGGCTGTTACAAACTTACTTCATTTTCTGTCAGATCTATTGTTACACTGGATTTCCTGAGCCTGCAAAAATTAAGATTGAGTATTTTCATAATGCTGACTTCATCAACTTCTTATAGGGGTACAAAAAGGCATTTCAATATGACCTACATGTAATTAAATTGACATGATAGATAACAATGAAAAATAAATTTTAAAGAAAGAAACCTGTCATACATGTAGGATCTCAAACGATTTTCTATTTCATGCTGTATTTATGAAACGAGTTGTGTGGATTTTACATCACAAAGCCTTGGCGAGGGGATTAAAATCACAAACGAGTTTCATAAATTCCGTATGGAATAGAAATAAAAATAAAATATGGGGTAATTGATCAAAATAATGTCAAAATGTTCCAATTTCGACTTCATTTCTTGCAAATAACGCGCTGACCTCTCTATTATGACGTCAAAAAGGATCTAGAGCGCTTCATCCAATGACCACCCTCCCAAAGTGATATGTAACGTGTTATCATAACATCTATTTATGAAATGGCTTTATGAAATTGCATAACGGGTGTATCATGTGATAAATGTAAGTATGTATAAATGTTGTCACAGTAAACCAATTTTCAATACTTAATCTAAGAATATTTCTTTTATGCTATCTAAATCATTACTAGAGAAATACGAAAAGCCGCTTTCACTAAACATAGAAAAAATTCAAATAAATTACATTTGCATTTCCAAGTACCATACCTATTCAAAGGAGGTCTATTACTGTCATTTCCTCCCAGTATAAACGGTGTTTCCTTAATGGGAGTCGAGACAGGAGTTATCCCCCTTCCTTTCAGATCGTTCAGGACGTCGTAGTTAATTTTATTCGATATTTTCTTCTCGTGTAATAATTTGACGATGGCTTCCTCTGCGGTGGCGGCCTGGATTGGCTTACGTTTCTTACGAGTCTTTTTCGGCTGGAAATTAAAATTAAAAGAAATTTAAGATCATAATTGAAAATACTTTTTTTCAAAATGCATGGGTGGAAACAAAGATGGGACAGAAATAAAAGATAAACAAAGTAATTAAATTCTATTGCTAGAAGTGTGCAAACGCATTAACAATATTAGCCAGGATCATTGAACTAGACATGCATGTTTTTACTTATGATCTTGTCTTCTTCAGAGGTTGTTTTCATAAGAAGAAATAATTCAGTGGCAATTTCTATAAAAATTGCCAGGTTTTACCGTGTCTCCATATTTATTTTTTTTTGGGGGGGGGGGGGGGCTATTAGAATGTGTCATTGTAGGTTGGTTCACTCAAAGACAATGATACATGTAATAGAAAATTCATCCATCCATTTATCATGTTTATTGCAGTCTTTTCCCAGTGTATTTTATAGAAAAATAATTCATATATGTTATCTCTCTTTCAAATTTGGAAATAATAAAAGAAAAAATGCAATTACTTCAAAATTATCAAATCATTTCATTACACATTCAAATACTCCACAATTTCCAAGTCATCTTCCTCAAGTTAACGATATAGGAAATTTTACCTTAAATTTTTCTGGATTTTTAGCTTCCTCTTCCTTTTCCCGGGCTAGTCTCTCTTCCTTCTCTTCAAAATGAAACAATTTATAACATTAACATTATGAACGTCCTATTCTAACATACTGAACAAGCGGTAATTACATGTAGCTTGGATCATATATTGTATTTGCAAAGATTGATGGTCAGAAAAATAGATGTAGATGCAGTATATATTTGTTCAGTACATATATTTGTTCAAGTACTGTGACTCAAAATATATTTACACTGTATTAAGTAAATATTTATTCATTTTTCTTATATTTTCTATATTAAGTATCAGATTATTTAACAAATATCATACAAATAAACAGGGACCAGACACGATATACATGTATGTGTGGTAAGTAAAGGTAGGTGAAATGTAATCTCTGCTTCAAGTACTGTAATAGACCTTACTCATATTACCACTAGTCTTGCATTTTATACACGCCAAGACCCCATATCACAATTTTTGATGATATTTCTAACTGTGACATCATAAATCTGCAACAATGTCAGTTTTGGTGTTTTGCTGTTGATGCTGCAACGGGGTCTTGTTGGAGATCTCCTCCCTTCTTTTAAAACTTGACATCAAATCTTGTGATGTTGGGTCTAAGAGTGAGTAAGATGCAACTACTGCGGTAATGTGAAAATGTTCATGAAAACTTTTTTAACCATTAACATGAAGTAAAATTAATCAATTGTTTGTTAGACAATTTCTAATAGCCTGGTAGAATTTCTGGTTGCCTCCAGAGTCGTGCAAGTGTCAGTCACTGAGTCATAGACTGTCACTGAGTTTCCTACCTTTTTGTTCTTTCAGGTATTCGGCATTGGCGTTCATCCACAATTTGGTTTTAGCTATTATTTCGTCATCAGTCAAAAGGTATTGCTGGAATATGAGAAACATAGAGATATAATATATATGATATACATATCAATAGTTATGAATATAAAGTTCAAGTGAGTATTGTTATTATTTTTAATTTTTGTGTTTTAGGAGTTATAAATAAATTACATATACACATACATGTAAACTCTACGAATATAGTGAAAAAAATACAAAAACATATTGATTTTAACGAACATTTCAATTTACAAAATTTTCATCTTAATGTTCTTCATATCAAAACTCTTTACATGTACATGTATATTTGGGATTTTTGTTATACAGAGTTACTTCCCGTTCAGGACGGTATATGTTAAACGTCTTCAAATTCAATAGCATCATTTATAAACGGATAAATTTGCAACATGGACCAGACATGCACGTTTCGGGTACTCAACCCTCGTCAGTGATCCTCAATCTAAAAAGTGTAATATGGCCACAGAGGGTGGAAATTATTATGTCAAAAATTTACCGAAAGATGTAGCAGGATAGGTGGGATATGATGCTTAAGGACCCACATTTTTAGAAATTTCAAGAATTTTAGTACCAGAAAATTTTGAATGCCTTGAAGAGACAGACAATCAACCATAGTTGATCGCACTTGGCTACATGTGCCCTCGGGGACTCCTGGTCCACCAGCAGTGACACTCACCAAGTAGTTCAAATGTTAAACGTCTTCAAATTCAATAGCATCATTTATAAATGGATAAATTTGCAACATGGACCAGACATGCACGTTTCGGGTACTCAACCATCGTCAGTGATCCTCATATCACTGATGGTATATGACATAAACCTATTGTGACGTCATCAAATTCTGTGGAAACCAACATTAAATTCAAGGAAAGTACGCTACAAAACTGATGTTTCTATAGAAATTTCATACATCATAATGGTTTTACATCAGATACCGTCCCAAACTGAACACAAGCATACACCAACGAAAAGACAAAATATGTCTCTCTGATGATCAGACTGTGGAATTTCATAACAGTTTTTCTGACCTTTTCTAGTTCATCATCATCTATCCCTGTGAGATCTATTTCTCCATCGTCATTCTCTGGCTCTGATTCTGTGAGACATGAAGAAAATACTGAGAACGTACATATTTGCATGTACCCACCATCATCATTTGATTTCCATATATTCTTAAATTTTTTCATCTACTTTTTTTCTTTCATTATATTAATTGAAATTTCAAGTGCACAATTGTAAAATCTTGACTTCATATTTCAATAACGTGGAAGAAATCTAAAAGACAGTGTATGCAAATGGCATCTGCCCATTAAGACTTAATATCAATTCTCTGTAAGGACCAAAATATTTTGGAAACAGCATGTCAGGGATTTTCATGATTTTCTCTATAAATGGTATGTATAATGCCCTGAATACAAAAATAACTATTTTTTTAAAATAAATATTCTGGTTGCCATGGAAACGAGGTCTGTCTATTAATAGCACTAAAAAACGGTCAAATAAGTCATATTTGGTTATTATGTTGCCATGGAAACCATTGTCAGAGTTAATTGGTATTAAGAACATATAATCTTTAAAACCTCTATTTTAAGAAAAAATAACAAAGTTTTGACATTTCTTTCAATTAGCCGGATCCTATCAAATCAAAATCAGTCAAAAATTGCCATAAAATAAGGTCAAAATCAAGGCCTATTTTAGTCCAATTTTTACCATTTTTAAGCAAAAATAACACAAAATGTCAGGCTAATAACACCATCACTGTTGTCAGAACAAAACAGATTTCATGTGACAAATATAATCACTGAAAAAAATAAGTGGGACCTTGTTTTGTTACCTACATTTTGAGGTCAAAAATGGCTGCCATGGCAACTATTCATTTGACACATGATGACTATATCTCTTCAAATTGATTTTTAGCATGGTTTAAATAACTTATATTCCTTAAGCTTTATGTAGGGACAAAAGAAGAAATTATTCTTTATTTGAGCACTTTCAAAATTTGTCAAGGTCATTGAGTCTAAGTTCAAGGTCAATTCAAATTATAGGTTCCAATTTCAATAAAATTTGCATTTTTGTTGTTATTTGTTGTTGCTAAATTTAGGCTTGACTGTCATATATTTGTGTCAAAAATACTTCTTTCTAAAATTAGGACTGATAGATGGAAAAACATTACAATTTTTTGTTCAGAACATTTCTCCTAAAAAAATAAGCCCTAGACAAAAATCATGAGAATCTCATATTTTTTTTATATGTATGTATGAAATACTAGTTAAAAATCAAGGATGTCATTGATTTTGAGATTTTTGCAACTTTGGTTAATAAATAGGGAACATATCCAAAATTACGATGTATGTGTTTGTTTTACTCAATGCCACATGCTTTTTGAGTAACTGCCTCCCATATTTTTTAAAAAATTACAGAATTTTGCCAAATTTTGTGAATTACATTCAAGATGACCTTGACATTGGGTCCTGTGACCTTGAAAAATTTTAAGGTGATTTTTTAATCAATAATGCTCTTTTATATGCACCGATAAAAAAATGCTTAAAAATATATAACGGACAGCTGAAAATTTAGCAGTAAATTACTCGATGTGTAATAGCACTGAACAGAATGTCACCATGGTAACCATTTTCTATACCCTTTTGAATAAAATTGTGAAGAGGTCCCACTCAAATTTTAACATTTTCTTAAAGATCGAGGATTAAACTTTAAAGATAATTGGCAGTAGAAATCAAGTTAGCCTGACATTTCAGATTATTTGCCCTTAAATTTGAGCAAAATCATGTTAAATTAGGAGCTTTTTCGGTCTTAAAAAGGGCCTCCTCAAAACAGGTTTTTGCCTACATTTTGAGCATATTGACAAAGAGAATAGTGGCAGAAACATATTTCTTGTGTAATATTTATACTATTAAAGATATAAAGAGAAAAATTAAGGAAATTTCAGTTGACTGCAATAGCTGTTACCATGGAAACGAGCCTTGTGAAAATGCCATGTTACAAGTATTCTACTGATGCGTAAAATTTCAAACATGGTTTCCATGGCAACGAAAACTTAATTAGTAAAAATAAAGTTTATTTTTGTCTCAGTACATCATTTACACCTTCCACACCAAAAATCTTCAAAATTGGAGACATGCTGTTTCCACGTGCTATTGAAATTATTGTGGTCCTTACAGAGAACTGCTATTAATTGGTAATATAAGACTGATTCGATTTACGTTCTCAATTATTTCTGACCAAATGTACCATGTATGTTCGTACATTTGTATATATCCCATGCTTAAAATAAAGCCTGTGTTTGTGAAACACGAATGCTCCCGGTGGCATCTTTGTTAGTATAAACACTATTTTCTGTTAAGTACGAGGTCAAAAATTTTGGTATCAATGGAAAGGTCTTGCCAAAAGGAATACACATGTGAAATATGAAAGCCCTATCACTTGCCATTCAAAAGTTATGTCCAATGTTAAAGTTTTTGAAAAGTAGGTCAAAGGTCAAGGTCAAGGTCACGAGGTCAAAAATTTTGGTATCAATGGAAAGGTCTTGCCACAAGGAATACACGTGAAATATGAAAGCCTTATCACTTACCATTCAAAAGTTATGTCCAATGTTAAAGTTTTTGAAAAGTAGGTCAAACTCCAAGGTCAAGGTCAAGAGGTCAAAAATTTTGGTATCAATGGAAAGGTCTTGCCACAAGGAATACACATGTGAAATATGAAAGCCCTATCTCTTGCCATTTAAAAGTTATGTCCAATGTTAAATTTTTTCGGACAAACAGACAGACAAACAGACGGACAGGCCAAAAACTATATGCCCCCGAATCTTTGATTCCGGGGGCATAAAAAGTTTGCATCTACAAACAGCACAATTTAGGTTTGAACGTCTTTCTGTTGATAGAGAGACGTAAATGTCCATATGTACAATGTACATACACTTTCAGTATCAAATGATTTTCTATATCTTTATGCTCACCAGAAACTGTCATAAAACAAAATGCCTCATTCACCTTTTTCCTTCGGATCTTCCTTAATGACTTCTCTAGCTAACGTATTAATGCCTAATGCCACATGTACAGGTTTGATCAGTTTCTCCCGCATTTTTTCTCGATCCACGACCTCTGCGCCCCCTTCTTCCATGTAAGGTGTTAAGGTCTCCTCCTCTATAAATTTTGTAACGTTCTCTTCCTCCTTCCCAGCTTCATTTACTCTATATGATGATTCCTTGGGCTCATCCACTCCTAGAAAATATTCAAAAATATTAGCAGTTCAAAAAAAGTTGGTTATCACTAATTTAGTCATTTAATTTTTACTGTAACAATGTTTCTGATTGGTTCTAGAATTCCTGATAAAACATGTAGTGCAAAAAAAATAGACACAATGTGTGTAACAAGTCAGTGCCGGGTGCACATTGGTCTCCTTCCTTTTACATGTGTATGTGTTGTCATTAATGTTTGATGTTTCTGTATGTCTGTTCCGCATGTTTTGTATGGTGTTCTAGTGAATATTGTTGTGTCTTTTTGCGGTTTGTAGTTTTGTCTGATGTCATATATGTGTTGCTTTCTTGTTGGTTTGCTTCACTGGGTGTGTGCAGGGTGGTCATGCTGGAGATCATTCCCTTTTCTTCTTTTTTCATAAATGCTCCACTGGCAGTCATCATTGAATGCACTCCTCCAAATAAATTAGTATAATAGGACTGCATGACCTGCATGAAACATCTGCGTACCAAATACCATTCGGATCCATCAAATTTTCAAACAGTAAAAGACTCACAAACCAAAGCAGATGGACAAAAATTACTGATGGAATGCAAAGCTATATGCCCCTTCATGAAATAGTAGGCATGAAAAATTTGCCCAGAGGGTCAAAGACCTGATTGTCGGGCACTATTCTCTAATAGTCCCCGTGTGCTCAACCAATGGAATTCCAAGAGTTTATCAAGTGATGCACTGCTCAACCAATGGAATTCCAAGAATTTATCATGTGATGCACTAACATGTTGTCAATACTACCTGGTTTGAGAGATTCCTACTTACACTGGTCCCATAGAATTCCACTTTACTTATTAACCAGAAGCTCGTGAATTCCCAGCTTACTTACTAGCATACCCAGCATAGGGCCCTCTGGGTTTGGCTGGTTCTAATCCATCCTCAATCTCTCTCTGTAGCTCGGTGACGGCATTCTCCAGATCTGGTAATTTATTCTGTTCTTCCAGCTAAAATATATACAATTTTACATACAAGACTGATACGTACGAGTAGATAAAAAATATACACAATTGATACGTACGAGTAGAAAAAAACATACACAGTTTTACATAGAAGACTGATACGTACGAGTAGAAAGACATTAGAGAGGTTGAGATTTCCTACGTGTAACTTGTACGGGTACGTCTAATGTACAAGTTGAATTACACGTAACTGTTGTTGAGGACCACTACGTGTACTTGTGAAATCTTAGTGAACTTGAGTTGACTTTTGGACAGTATAAATTCAAGAGGAATATGAAGTTCGGCTAAATCTATATTGAAATAGAAACTTGAAATTATTATGAATTGAATGACATACCTTTTATACTATTTGATAGAATACAGGGGATGAAATATCTTGAAGTAAAGACCTACGTGTACCTCGCCCTTTACACGTTCACTGGCATGTAACTCGTAAAGCAAATGACGTCAAGCGCAATCAATGATGACGTCACAATAGCCGACCAGAATACAAGTACAAGTACAAGTTACACCTAGGAAATCTCAACCTCCCTATTATAATACTCAAACCAAACCTATATCAGTGTACCGGGCTTTATCTTGGTATACAAAGTTGAATCGGGCTATTAAAGCCCTCTGGGATTTATAGTATAAATATGGAATAGTTAAGCATTTATGCCATTTTTCATAACACAAGCCTAATCAGCTAGATTTGCTGTCTTGGAATTACCAAAGTAACTATCTGAGATTGGATAGATTAGCCCAATCTGTGCTTTTTTTCTGCTAGACTAGTTTTTCATCATGGTAGATTTAGTGGGCTTGCTCTAAACCTCTGACCTTTGTCATAGTATCTGTGCTAATTTCTATCATTCTTACCTTTATCTTTATCTAAATACCTGGGCTAATTTAGCCTTTTGGGCTTCATTCTGACCTTTATCTTTATCATATATACCTGGGCTAATATAGCCTTCTGGGCTTCATTCTGACCTTTATCTTTATCATATATACCTGGGCTAATTTAGCCTTTTGGGCTTCATTCTGACCTTTATCTTTATCTTACATACCTGGGCTAATTTAGCCTTTTGGGCTTTTAATTTTGAAGCAGTAAATGATGGTGGGTCTGCTTCTTCCTCCAAGTCGATTTTCTGGAATTCTTCTATGGTTAGCTGACTGGAAGCCGTCAAAGAAAACTCTGACAATCTAAAATAGAGGATTTATGATGAAATTTTTTGTTACATCAATAATTTTTAAGTACAGGTATGAATCTAATGCCCTGTTTACACGACGGGTTTAATGCGCATGAATTTAATGCGCATTAGATTTTAGCTGCATTCACACGAGGAATCTAATGCGCATTAGTTTAATTCGCATTAGATTTAATGCGCATTAGATTTTACCGTGTGAACGCAAAGCGAATCTAATTCGCATTAAATCTGGCGCATGCGTATATGATTTACTAGAATTCTACAGTACATTTCCATCATAACTGGGCACTTTTAATCACCCTTGGACCTCGAAACATAGAATAAGAGGTAAAAATACTTGATTTCATTCACAATGGACCCTCTAAGTAACTGTACTGCGTCTCTTAACTTACGTAAAGTAACATTATATTATGACGTCATTTTATCTCACAATGACGTCATGCAATGCATGCATAAGCCCAACTTACGAAGAGGTAAATTTTTATGAGCAAAACAATATACAGGAATGCATTTGACCCTTTTACTGTCTAAAGTATACGGCTCTCAGTGCAAATGTACCAAAATCTAATGCGCATTAGAATGCGTCGTGTGAACGCAATGCGAATCTAATTCGCATTAGAATAAAGCGCATCAAATCTAATGCGAATTAGATTTAATGCGCACTCGTGTGAACAGGGCATAAATCATCAATTTTGACAGTAGATGGGATTGTTGCGGTCTGTACACCATTGTTTCACAAATCACATATGGCTCAAATTACAACTCACTGTCTGATGATTTTTCAAACTTTGAAATCAGCCTGCTTTTAGCATCTTTCATCACTTCATGTATTCAAAACTATAATTTTGGTTCGACCCATATAAGTTTTTTCATCCAGATCAGAAGCCTGTTTCACAAAAATTCTTATGAAAAATTTCAGGAATTTTCGTAACTTTTGATTGTTTAGTTCTACTTTCTATAGGGCTGTCACGATACGCTAAGCTCACGATACGATATGTATCACGATATCTACTCACGATATGATTCGTATCACGATACATCATCTTTTATGTAGATATGTAGGCATATTTGTAATTCGTCAGATATTTTAATAAATCAAGTTTAACAACAACAAATTAAGATAATTCATAACTTGAATGCTTTGAGAATTATTGTATTGACTATAGAAAACCGGGAAAAAGTACAAAACTCAGCAATATATGAAACAAAATCACAGTGATCGGGAAGGCAAACTTGCTAAATTGGACTATCAAAATCAATGGGCCATCTTTCTTCACGAAAGGGCCATTCCAAAAATGATCAATTTTCGAAAAGCTTTGCTTACAATGTATGCATAATACATCAGATGTTTGCACATTTTAAGTCGTGAAATTCCCAATTTTACCATTTCCAGCGAATAATTTACACACATGCATATCACAGAAACTTGCAGCCACCTATCCTGTATTTTTCGTGTCCACGTATGGGCAGCTTCTTTTTTAGCTTTGTGAGGAGATGGAAGGGGTTGACTGCAATTGACGTCATTCCTGTACAAATTTAATTACTTCAATTTGAACCCATTGACTTAAAATGACATAATAATTTTAAGGACGAACGCATACACAATAACCTTTACGTCGATTAGATACGTAAGTGGACGTTGGAGATTTAAATCTCAGGCGCAGAACGAGAATAAAAAAGAATGTCGGAGAAAAATCAATATTGTTTCATAATTCGGATGAACGGGGCAGCAGTCACTTCGTGACTGACTGTGATCCACACGTTACTGCTACTGGTGTAGATCTACAGATTTGGAAACAGGACATGGACATCATAGAATAATGCGCACCAGGGCGAAGCGAGTTGCCGATTTTATGGGCCATTTTTTTTATCAGAATGGGACTATGTCGCAGGGCCTTCCAAATCGCTGATATAATGATATAAAGAAGCGTCTTTTAAAGTTATCTTAGACGACCCGGCCTTGGGCGTCGCAATGTTGATTTTTTAAAGATAAAACTTAATGCTGAAAACGAACCGTAAATCAACGATACGGCCTCTTCTTGTATCGTGTATCGAACCGTCGTCAAGAACCGCGGTGAATCGAGAACCGCGGTGAATCGTGACAGCCCTAACTTTCTAACAATCTTTAGCAAAGTTTGTTTCTTTGTTTCTGAATTTAAATTTAGTATGTAAAAATGATATAAGAAAACATAATACCATCTAAATAGAAAAAATTTACAACATTTCATTCCATGATAAATCTTACGAAAATTCCTGATTTTTTTTTTCGCAAGAACTTTTGTGAAATTGGGCATTGACTGCACAATTTAATAATAAACGTAGGTGACATTGTTAATTCTCAACCTATAGAAGAGTAGCTGGTACAGCTGTAGTAAAGCTGGTAAATCTTTCTGCATAAACAAAGTTTTACACAAAGTCATAGCTAAATGGCAGGTACCTTTTCCTAATTGTTGTATCACAGACTTTCACCACACGTACAAGGTCGTTCACAGATCGGGCAAAATCATGCATTCTGGCCGCAACTATAAGGGCTGAAAAGAAAGTAATACAAGTCAAGTTTCTAAACATATCTATGTCAAAATTTTGTTAAAGTCTATGATCAGCAAAATTATTTCTAAATGTGTGTCTTGGAAGATATGCTAATATCATAAAGTCCATATGTGTCTCTGTCAGCGCCGTGGTCTAGCAGATAGGGCGTCGGGCAGGTAATCTCAAGATTGCTGGTTTGAGCCTTGTTAGGATATTATGGGTCGGCCGACATATACCTTTCAATGTTCTGTGTTTATATACAAAAATGTCCTTATCTATGTACTGTTTACATGTATAAGGTGTTTTAAAAAAAAAAAAAAAACAAGTCCACATGTGTCTTAACAGTGAGGAGGTTGTTTTACACCATATTTGTGTGTTCTTTGAGACCTCTGGGAAATCGGACTGGTGGGAGGGTTGTGCGCACGTAATCCAGGATAACCACACCGTCTGCTACTTTCGTGGCAGATGGCCGTCCTAAGTCGGCACCGGTTGCCCATTGGTCTCATTGGTTTATGTGTAGTCTTTTATGTTTAATGTTTCTATGGTGTAAGTTAGTGTTTCGTGTCCCTTTTACGTCTCTTTCTGTGTTTTTTGCGTTGGGTGTTTTGGGGTTTTGCTGTGGGTGTTGCAACCTATTGTTGTTGCAGATCCCCTCCTTTCCTTCATAGTTTTACGCATATCTCCTAAAATTGACTCCATAAAATATGAAACCTAGTGTAGTGCAATAAAGTTAAATTTATATGTGAAATATCAAATTTAAGTCATATCCCATATACCTCAACAAGGTATACCGTACATGTACATGTAGTACAAATGAATATATTTTTTAAAGGTAAGTCAAAGGTCAAGGTTATGTCAGATCCAAGGTCATCGTGCTACATAAATACAAAAATGTTGAAAGGTCATGATTGAACCTTGTGTATACTGAAACAGAACATACCTGCCCCACAAAGTCCTGATGGGTGTCCAGTTTGACATGTAGCACTCAAATAACCTTGAAGATACAAGGTCATTAAAGACACCTGCAAATATATCTAAATTTACATACCGGCACCACAAAGTCCTGATGGGCGTCGCCCAGTGTGCATCCAGTCCCTCTTCATTCTTGACACTAATCTAAGTGCTGTCATGGCAACCTCATGGGTTTTATCACCAAACTCCAACTTATGTGCAAATCTTGCTACATACAAACAAGGATCTGAAAAAGATTAATGAAAATGTGTGTTCTAATGTTATATATGGGATCACAATGACCATAAAGTCAGTGAGCTAGAATTTTGTTGATCTATGTGTACTTGTCTTTGTCTTGACTTACAGAAGCATTATCTTCTTCTGAGTAAAGTGAAGAACCGCTACTGCGGCATTATCTCACTACACCGGTATTATAAAAGCACATCTGAGATTACTCTAATACATGCAGTGCTAGGTCTAAAATGTTCAAAATTTTTGGGAAAGTAGAGAATTTTTTTTAGAAAATTCTACATTTTGCACATTAAAAGAACGAACATTCTGAGTGTAGGACTGCAAGAAATACAAAGTTCCCTACCAACAACAATAAGGGCATGTAATTACATTTCCAAAGGTACATTCTGGGTCTACTGAAATAAGGTTTTTATCTCTAATTTTCCAAGACAAAGCCCAGGGTTTTTTTTTTTATTTTGGGGAAGGTGCCTGTGCCTGTCCCATATGGGAAAATTTGCGACATTTTGCTGAAATTGGGAAAATTTTTACACAAATTCTCACCACTGTATAACCCTTAAAAGTATCATTTATTAACACTGCTAATCCATTGATTTGCTTGAACTGAGAAAGGGTTGAATAAAAACTTGAAGATGCATGCACTTAGAAATAGAACATTTTGTGCTGACTTCCAGGTTTTGAGTCATATTTTCTCAGGTGATTTTTCATAATTCCTCTTTGGGAATTTAAGAGTGATTTTTTGGGAAAAATAGAGGAAATTTGGCATTGGGAAGGGGCCAAAATTCGGCCCCAAAACAAGGAAAAAAAACCCCCTGAAGCCATGAATCAGTTTTCAGCACAATCGAGCTACAGCATAAGCATTGCAGATTACAGTCCAAAATTGATTATTCATTAGCAATCAAGAGGAATAACTCTTCCAAAAAAGGTCGACAATAATTATCATACTTAATCTACTCTAATTAAAAGAAGACATTTACTTTAGACTTTAAGTTAAATCCAAAGCAGCAAAAAGAATGGAAAACGGGTTCCTATAGCAATATAGGTCATCAAAAGGAGTAACTTTTCAAAAAAAAAAACATAACTTGACCTGACATGCAAATAAGTATCAAATTTGAACTTTTGAACATTTCAAACCATTTCCAGATGAAAAAAAAAAAAACGTGTTTGTGAAACACAAATGCCCCATCAGCATCTGTGTCGATAAAATTGTGAAATGGTTAAACTCCAAGGTCAAGGTCACAAGGTCAAATATTTTGGTTGCCATGAAATTGTCTTGTTACAAGGAATACACATGTAAAATATGAAAGCCCTATCCCTTCCCATTCAAAAGTTATGGCCAAAGTTCAGGTTTTTCAGAAGTAGGTCAAACTCTAAGGTCAAGGTCACAAGTTTAAAAGTAAAGTTTAAATATCCATGGAAAGGTCTTATCACGAGGAATACACATGTGAGATATCAAATCCTATCCCTGACCAATCAAAAGTTTTGGCCAAGGATAAAGTCTTTCAAAAGTAGGTCAAACTCCTAAGGTCAAGGTCACAAGGTAAAAAATTTGGTATCCATGGAAAGGTCTTGTCACAAGGAATACACATGTGAAATATCAAAGCTCTATCCCTCAAGTTATTTATTAAAAATTTTATTCTAAAGTTATGTGTATAAAATCCACAGGGAATGTAGCTTAAGTTCTGTAAATTTATTGCTCTTTTGTCAAAAGAGCAATAAATTTACAGACTAGCTAAAGTTCTGTAAATTTATTGCTCATTTGACAAAAGAGCAATAAATTTACAGATCTAAAGTTATGGCCAAGGTTAAAGTTTATGCAGACAAACAGATAGACAAACGGACAGGACTATATATGCCCCCGAATCTTCGATTACGGGGGCATAAAAATAAGTATATGGTATAAAAATCAAATTCAAGGAATTGTGGTCCCCCGCTTTTGGGTGTTTGTCTTTAAAGAAATGCTTACAGACATCTCATATATTATCAACATTCTAAATATGAAAGATTAACTCCAAGAAAAGGTCAAATGGAAAAAAAACTTTTGTTTTGTTTCCAAGGGACAGGGCTTATGAAAAGGTATGCACATGTGAAATATTTAAGACCTATGATTTAAATTACCATCAAAAACTAATGGTCGAGGTTGAAGTTTTTAAATGTGGGTCAACCTCCATGGACAAGGTCACAAGGTCAGAATGTTGTTACCAACAGAAAGGTCTCATCACAAGGAATACACATGTGAAATGTGAAAGCCCTATCATTTGCCATTAAAAAGTTATGGTCAAGGTTAAAGTTTTTAATAAGTAGGTCAAAGTCCAAGGTCAAGGTCACAAGGTCAAAAATTTTGGTATCCATGGAAAGGTCTTGTCACAAGGAATACACATGTGAAAAATCAAAGCCCTATCACTTTCTATTCAAAAGTTGTGGTCAAGGTTAAAGTTTTTAATAATTAGGTCAAAGTCCAAGGTCAAGGTCAAAAATTTTGGTATCCATGGAAAGGTCTTGTCACAAGGAATACACATGTGAAATATCAAAGCCCTATCACTTTCCATACAAAAGTTATGGTCAAGGTTAAAGTTTTTAATAAGTAGGTCAAAGTCCAAGGTCAAGGTCACAAGGTCAAAAATTTTGGTATCCATGGAAAGGTCTTGTCACAAGGAATACACATGTGAAATATCAAAGCCCTATCACTTTCCATTCAAAAGTTATGGTCAAGGCTAAAGTTTTTAATAAGTAGGTCAAAGTCCAAGGTCAAGGTCACAAGGTCAAAAATTTTGGTATCCATGGAAAGATCTTGTCACAAGGAGTACACATGTGAAATATCAAAGCCATATCACTTACCATTCAAAAGTTATGCACAAGGTTAAAGTTTTTGTGACTGACGGACAGACGGACAGACGGATGGACGGACGGACGAACCGGTTTTAATGTCCCCGCGCTTTCGCGAAAGCGGGGGACAACAAATCAGCTCATCAATTTTCATTCACAAAATAAAATTCTACTTTCTTAGAACATTTACGGTAATCTTTTCTGATTAGAGTTATCTCCCGCGGCATGTCCAGAAATGAGAACGTCACAAGTTCTGTTTACTCTGAAGAAAATTTTATGATAAAAATGCTAAATTAGAGACAGGTAAACGGTAAATTTTGATTTTTACAAAGAAAGACCGAAATTCTTCAGTTTTAATTGGTAATTTCTCGTAGAAATGTAAACAGGTGCCCTCGGCCTAGTTCCGAATTTGCTCAGAAATATAAACAAAGGAACAAAAAGTGTGAGGATATATATGGAAAGCTGGGATCTATTAACACATTATAGATTTTAATTCATGTACATGATGAAACTACAAGGCCAGTGGGGGAGGGGGCCTCTAAGGGTTAGAAATGAGATGGTTCTAGTGATGAGCAATCGGACAAATTTTACAATCCATTATAGAAACTAACTATGATTGATTATCGGAACTAATGAATTTTGGAAAATCAAGTTCAAAACTAGTGAAATACCACTTTTTAACATAACATAAACTGCAAATGCATAGAAATTACAATTTCAAACTAAAATCAACAATTTAATTTGTTTTTCTTGGCCATTGCATTGTTATTTTTGTTCACTTAGCTTGATGCCATTTTGATTACTTTTTACAAAAACAATTTTGGTTATAGTTGTCTTTTATCTCTGAGCGACAATCGATTGTCAATTTCAATATCGATTATCGAAAAAATCAAAGGGGTTTCAACGATCAACTATCAAAAGTCGGCAACTATGAAATCGTCACATCACTAGATAGTTCTGCTGTTTTCTAATAATTACTGCCTCAAGATTCACTTTTTGAGTTGGCAAAGCCAACTATTCATTGGAATCGAATGCCCCAGTTAGGGCCTGCACGAACCGTGCAACGGTCAAAAATCTGTAGTCTTACTTTAGTAAGAAATAGTACCACTATTATTTGGACAAAAACATTTTAAACGACACAATGAGTGCAAGTTGTAAATGATGATTCCAATGCAATTATTGGATAGTAAAAAAATGGTCTATAGAGCTATTTGTAATGAAGATTCGGAGTATAGTTCTCGTATCGCGTAGGAATTCAACTTTTAAGTAGTCCAAAGTAGCACTGCGCTATGCCGGCCATGCGGTATTTTTCCGGGGGAATGACCAGAGGTTAGGCCTAATGATAGTTATTATAACCATGTCGATTTATATTTCATTGATGAAAAGATAGATATAAAATAGTCTGTTGATGTCAATATAAATCGCTATGGTTCTTGCGTCTTAAGATCAGAGGACACTCGGAAGGCCATACGATGAACGGCGAACTGGATTTGTAGTAAGTTCTTGAAAATAACTGATAGAATATTTGAATATTTTCTTATCTGTTGTATAAAGGATTATGAAAAACCACAATTCGAAAGACTAGATCGTCTATTTACTGTATGTCGTTATCTGTTTATCGAAGTTCGATTTTTGGGAAGGAGGGGGGGGGGGTTGTGTTGTGCTTGATTGGGTGAATGAACGATGTACATTACAGTTCGGGTTATAAGAAGAGCATTGTCCTCGAGGAATATAATTTTTCAAGGCTGAATAAATCTTCACCTAATGACTGCAATAAATGTATATACATGTATGTCCATGTACTACTTGTAGTATTCCATCACACTCACTTCATCACGTGTTATTACCGTGGGCTTGGATATTCATGGAAACGCTGGGAAAAAATATTCTTTTATCCCATATTTACAGAACTGTACTCGTATAAAGCAAAATGGCAAATCGATCATCCACGTTGACTATGACGTTTAGTCTTGATAAGGCATAGGAAAAGTACTATTTTTGACGTTTTTGCACATACCGGTAAGGAGAAAAATATTCGACACACTGCGTCGCTTCAACCTTGATCAAAAGATGGCAGAAAAGTAAAGAAAACTTATCGAACGTCAATCACTTGGGTGTGATCATTGGTAGCGTCACAAGGAAATCATTTAATTTCTATTGTTATTATTAAGAAACGACGATTCCGTTTGGCCGAAAAATTTTGTTGATACCTTTATCAACACCAAACGGAAGTACGTGCTTAGCAACGTCGTTAGCAACACTGTTTCAAAGCCGCAAATAAACGTTGGAAAGCAACAAAATGAAATGATAAGTAATCAATGTAATATGTTTTTGGTTGATCGAGGTATCGACACCAAAAATTGAGGAAAAACTTGTGCATCTTGCGCTATGCGCACATTGCAGTTTTCCCTAAATTTTTGGTGTTGATACCTCGATCAACCAAAAAAAAATAAAAGAATGATTCCTTAAATCTATACCTCTTGTCTGGGATTTGCTTTTGTCCATGACTCGGCAAGTCTTGTCATTGTACAAGCAAATTCTGGACATTCGGAGTGCATTTCCTTGTCGATGCTCACACCTTATGATACATGTAGATTCTATAAGTCTTAATCCTATGGGGTAAGATTTCATTTTCACGTGCCTTTTAACTGTAATGTCAATTCAGACATTTATGATGTCATTCATGAATGCTGCGTTGGCTGATCAACATATGAAAATGAATACCGGTACATAAAATTTTATTTTAAGCGCTTTTAGACAATGTGAGAAAAATAAGCATGTACTTGTACATGTAAGACACACTTTAAAAGTTATGACTTAGATTTATGCTGGTAGGGGACTAATACCGCTTAGAGATTAAGAAACAAGAGCCCCAGGAGGGCACAACGCTCACCTGATACCCATGGGTGCTCTAATTGACATACTGACATTGAATAAGACGTAAAATTGATAGTGCCAGTATCACGATTTGAGCCTACATTCTTTCTAAAAAGATTTTTGCCGGATGCAGACAAGATTTTTTTTACAGCCTTTAAAAGTACAAACAAGAAGAAATAGTAACATTTCAAAACATTATCTTTTTTACTGATTTGAATAGACGGATAATGTGATCCAAAGTCATATGCCCAGCTAGTGTATAGTTCAATTATTCAACATCAAAAAAATCATTTTGTAAAATTCCACATAAATGTGCAGCAAGTGATGAAGAAACAGACAAAAAGAATAAAACAATGAAATAAACTCTGGTGTATGCTGCTTTTAGGGAAACAAATTAATAGGCCCATGATACTGTAAAGCTTGTCCAACTAGCAGACCTACCACATCGTTATTTACTGTTAACTATGTTTCGCCTCATGATAGGACTGTTACATGGACAAATTATTAGCTGACAGAGTTCATGAAAAGTATCAGCTGCATCGGATTTGCTGATAAAAAATCATTTGGTCCGATAAAAACTCATGTTCTATCTATTATTTGGACAGATAAAAATTCCCAAATGTCTGACCACAGGAACCTGTCGTTTTATGAGAGAAAATGTTTTATTATTCACGACCTTCAAAGCCTCTTGTGTTCGTCTTTAGAAATGTTGTATACATACAAGATGTCGAACACAGTGGCTTAAGGTTGTGAATCATAATTTATTTCCTCTTTTAAATCAACAGCTTCCTGTGGTCCAACATTGCATTGAAAGATTTCAAGAACTCTGAACTGAATTATTTGTTTTCACGAATTTCAGATATATCAAATGTCCTATACATTCTCAAAATCCTCGGGAAGAAATTACTCATTTGTTTTCAAGAATTTCAGATATATCAAATGTCCTATACATTCTCAAAATCCTCGGGAAGGGATTACTCATTAGATGTTTCTTCAAGAAATCAGTCCGTATACAATTCATCTAAGAGAGTCTAAGACAAAGGAAATTCGAGCTAAGTTTATAAATGATGACAAGTATGGAATTGTTCCAAGTACATGAATAATAACAAGCATGAAAGTGTTCCCAGTATATGCACATTAAATAAAATCTATTAAATACCGGCAGTACTATTTTGTTTGCACGATAGATCATCTATTAATTAATCTCCTGAAATGTATCACGTGTACAGTACTAACACGGTGGGTAATCTCGCAACGCAGAACAATTTATTTTTCAATATTTTTGCGCAAAATAGATAATTTATTACAAAAAGGGAAATGTGATGCAGTGTAACAACGCCCTAACTATGAGTTGTATCCAAAATAAGGTGGATATTATAGCTTTTTATAATGCACAAACACGATCGGCGTTCTACTTTCACTTTCATCTACAGCAATCATGCCGATAGTTTTTCGGCTTTATAAAAGGATATTACCTCTCTTACTTTCGATAAAACTCGTATCTAAGGCATCCTTACACTGCATCACATTCCCCTTTTTGTGAAAAATAATTTGTAATACACGAAATTTTAGATAAACCTAGTGTTCTGCGTTGCGAGATTACCCACCGTGACTATTAAATGGGCGTGGAGGAATTAACCAATCAAATCTGTAACACAAGATATATGGCGACTTTGTTTACCATAGATACAAAAATAAAGCGGAGAAAATAATCATTATATAGGGAAATTGTTATATAATATGCATGTATGGAAAAAGTCAACATCTCAAAAATAAATTCAGAGTATATATTTGATTGCATGTGTGCCTGAGTTATTTCGACGTACGAAAATAAGTACACAAAGCCAAACTAGCTTGTCTGTTTAAAAAATTATGAAAAATCTAAAAGTTGATATTTTGACAGAATTCTTTCACACTTTCTATTCTAACGATAAATATAAAAAAAGGAGAAAAAAAACTGCAAAAGTGGGGTCCTGCCGGGGTTTGAACCACTACTCTTGGGTATGGAAAACCTACATTGTATCTATGAATGTTTTTCCGTAAAAATCCAAATGAGGATATCTTGACAAAATTCTTTCACTTGTAGGGAACCATGAGTACCTCATACCTACCAAGTTTCATGACAATCTAAGAAAAAAAGTAAGTTAGATATGATAAATATGCAGTAAATGAGTGTGTAAAATCATACACTTATTGAGTTATTTAAAGAAATAGTGCAAAAATTAGCATTTCTGACTAAGTCCGAAGAGACGTCAAAAAAGCGTCAAAAATTTGAGTTCGGAGTGGAACCAAAAATAACAACACTTCTTAAGACATCTCTCTAGATCATCCTGATGCTTTCGGTTTGTCGATACGTGCTTCCGTTCTGAAGAAGAAGTTTGTCAAAGGAGGGTACCCCCCGTGACCTACTTTTGCCTGTGGTGGCGCCACCTGTTGAGGGATCCGGACGAAAAACAACAACACTTGTAGGGGACCATTAGTACTTTATACCTACCAAGTTTCATCAAAATCCCTTTAGCCATTCTTGAGAAGAAGTCGAAAATGTGAAAAGTTTACGACAGACAGACGACAGACGACACACGACAGACGACAGACGACACACGACAGACGACGGACGACGGACGCCGGACGGATCGCTATGACAATAGCTCACTAGAGCCTTTGGCTCAGGTGAGCTAATAAGGGAAGAAAAATTTTTGTTGGGGTCCCGCCGGGGTTTGGAGCCACTCCCCATGGGTCCATTGGGCATGGAAAACATACACTATACCTATGTACAATCTTAAAAAATATTCCTTAAAAATCCAAAAGTGGATATCTTGACAAAATTCTTTCACTTGAAGGGTACCATGCATGAGTACCTCATATCTACAAAATGTCATGACAATCTGAAGAGTGGTTATAGAAAAGAAGCAGAAAATGTATGAAAATCACCCCCCCCCCCTTCCTTTTTACATAAGAAAAAAATTCATAAAAAATCAAAAAAATAAAATTTAAGCATAAAATTCATATCAAAGCAATGATTAAGTTAGATATGATAAATATGCAGTAAATGAGTGTGTAAAATCATACACTTATTGAGTTATTTAAAGAAATAGTGCAAAAATTAGCATTTCTGACTAAGTCCGAAGAGACGTCAAAAAAGCGTCAAAAATTTGAGTTCGGAGTGGAACCAAAAATAACAACACTTCTTAAGACATCTCTCTAGATCATCCTGATGCTTTCGGTTTGTCGATACGTGCTTCCGTTCTGAAGAAGAAGTTTGTCAAAGGAGGGTACCCCCCGTGACCTACTTTTGCCTGTGGTGGCGCCACCTGTTGAGGGATCCGGACGAAAAACAACAACACTTGTAGGGGACCATTAGTACTTTATACCTACCAAGTTTCATCAAAATCCCTTTAGCCATTCTTGAGAAGAAGTCGAAAATGTGAAAAGTTTACGACAGACAGACGACAGACGACACACGACAGACGACAGACGACACACGACAGACGACAGACGACGGACGACGGACGCCGGACGGATCGCTATGACAATAGCTCACTAGAGCCTTTGGCTCAGGTGAGCTAAAAACAAACTTTTTATGCACCCCGGAATCAAAGATTCGGGGGTATATAGTTTTTGGCCTGTCCGTCTGTTTGTCCAAAAAACTTTGAATGGTAAATTATATGGCTTTTATATTTCACATATGTATTCCTTGTCACACAATTTTTCCATAGATACCAACATTTTTATGCCCAGTGACCCTGACCTTGACCTTTCACATACTTGGTGAAAAATGGTGTTTATACTCCGCCGGGAGCATTCGTATTTCACAAACAAAGGCTTTATTCAATATTAGACTTTGCCAACTCGCAGGACTTTCAGTCCTTTGATTTACCATTTACAAGGGTCATTTTGTTCATCTCAACAAGGTGTTTCACCCACATTGGAAAATTGTTTCACTTTGGCACAATAATGAATGGTTACCTTGCGTGTGTGTGCTAAAAAAACTGGTCATGTCAGTTTTTGTAATAAAATCAGAATGATTAGTTACCCTACAAATGTATACTGTTAAATTCAATTAGTCTCCTATTTTATGTTACAGATAAGAGATGGATAGACCCCTGAAAACCGAGCCCAAGAGTTGCTTGGTCAAACAAAATCGTGAATTCTCCGACGATGAGATAAATCAGGAGGTTCCACAGAACTTTGTAGGCAAACTGACCAACATCCAGCGGCCTGTACGGCAGAAAGAGCCGTCCTGGCAAATACCACTGACCCCGCCTCCCCGTCTCCCAACGTCAAAGGCATGTGAAGAATTCAACTGGCAGGCAAATCAACCAACGGTCAGGGAGAGAAATGCTGTCATGTTTAACAATCAACTGATGGCCGATGTGTACTTTAAAGTTGGCAGTGCTCCTACGATACAGAGAATTCCGGCACATAAGTACATTTTGGCAACGGGAAGTTCTGTTTTCTTCGCCATGTTTTATGGAGGTCTGGCTAATCATGAGGGGGACGTAGAAATACCTGATGTTGAACCAGGGGCTTTCCTTAATCTACTCAGGTAAGATTCAAAAGATGTTATCGATTTTCTTTCAAAACTTTAAAGATTTATGTATACTTTTTCTTACATCATTTAATTTATGTAGGATATAATTTCAATAATTTAAATCTAATTCATGTTTTGCACTCAATTTTATCCAATCCTGTAAATATTTCTATGAAAATCTCATTTTTCCCCTTTCAAATTGCATTTTTCAAATACAGGTACTTGTATTGTGATGAAATCCAATTGGAGCCTGACAATGTGCTTGCTACACTCTACGCTGCTAAGAAATATTTAGTTCCGCACCTCGCCAGGTCATGTGTGCGTTTTCTTGAGACAAGTCTGAGTGCTAGAAACGCTTGTATCCTGCTCAGTCAGGGACGACTTTTTGAAGAACAAGAACTAATGCAGAGGTGTTGGGAAGTGATTGATGCGCAGGCAGAAGAGGCGTTACGCTCTGACGGTTTTACAGATATCGACATAAACACTCTTAAAACTGTTCTAAGTAGAGAAACACTGAATGCTAAGGAAGTATCTGTGTTCAATGCAGCGTGTAGATGGGCGGAGGCGGAATGTGCAAGGAACGAATTAGATCCCACGCCCGAAAATAAACGTAAAGTTTTGGGGGAGGCGTTGTACCTTATCAGGATACCCACCATGTCTTTGGACGAATATGCTAATGGTCCGAGCCAATCTGGTATTCTGACGTTACAAGAGACGAATGACGTTTTTTTGTATTACTTAGCGAGGAACAAGCCAGATTTAAGATTTCTAAAGAAAGCTCGACCTGGTTTGACACCCTATAAATGCCACCGTTTTCAATCGTCTGCATATCGGAGCAATCAATGGCGATACAGGGGGCGATGTGACAGTATACAATTTGCCGTCGATAATCGGGTTTTCGTTGCAGGGTTCGGACTGTATGGATCAAGTAATGGTGCGGCAGAATATCAAGTGAAGATCGAACTGAAGAAAAATGGAATCGTTTTAGGTCAGAGCTATAAAAAGTTCTTTTCCGACGGCTCAAGCAGTACATTTGCTGTGATGTTTGAGAATCCAATCCAGATCGAGCCTGATATATTTTACACGGCCAGTGCAGTGCTAGATGGAGGAGAACTCAGCTATTTTGGACAAGAGGGCCTTAGCGAGGTGCAGTGCGGAAAAACCAACTTTCAGTTTCAGTGTTCGTCAGACAGCACCAACGGTACAGGTGTCCAAGGGGGACAAATCCCAGAAATCATATTCTACTGTTAAATTCAAAAATCTACATGTTGAATCATTGGTTCAGAACCTCCTTTGCAAATTGCATATGTGATATGCAACTCAGAATTATATAGTAAATAGCTAATGACATATAGCTACTGACATATTTTATCTCTGCCTAAGAGTGATTCACGTTAGAGTTATCTATGATATTTTGTAGAAATTAATTTGTTAACTGAAACCTATATTCAGTCCTGTGTCAGAAGGCAGAAAAATGAAAATAAGGAGAAATTCCTGATATCATGGATATACAATAATAGTGTAAAGTATCATAATGATTTTGATTTACTTGTGTGGAACATACCGGTTAGCTTTGGTAGAAGATCTGAATTATCACAATTTTACATTTATCAATCATCCATTGCATATTTGAACAACCATAGTTGGAAATTTAGAATTCAGAATCATGACTATAAACTTACACAAGATCAGTAGGTTTCCAAAAGAATTTTTTTGTCATTTATTGATGGAAGAATAAAGGAGAGCATAGAGGAATATTGATACCTATTATGGTAGATTATCTGACAAACTTTATTGAAATATACTTTCATACATTTAATTCCCATGAATTTCACTCCTTTCATAGATTAATGTAAAGACATATCAACCTTCTTCATTTATTCAAACTAAATATATGAATCTTTTAGCCATGAATGACTCATTCAAAATGAAGTCGAATTGATCACCATTTGCATTAAATTTATACATTTATGAATGCATTAATAACATCACCTGTCATTTTACAAGTTTTTCTCATGTATCCTATTCACATAAACTTTGCCCCGCCTTTTTAATTAATTTCAGCATGTTCAGCTTGAATTTACCCAGTCTTCATCATTTTTGCCCTTTAACATGTTTATGTTCCCTCCTCCTCTTAAGCTTTGCCCTATCTCAATTTCTCCCTGTCTAATTTTTGTGCGATTTAAATTTTGCAGCTCATGTGCTTTTCTATTTTTCAAGTTTTTGTTTTGCCCTTTCTCCACTTAACATGGTCTTCATTTTGCCCTCTTGATATCTTGTCTGATTTTTTCTAGATACAGGTTACTATAACTGTCCTGAAATGGCTGAATCTAAGTTTTGAATTTTCTTCAGATTTCCCATTCTCACAAATAATAGTTTGCTATATAATTTTTCTTATAGTCTTAGCAGTGCTGATAATTCACCCTCTTAGGAAAACTTGTGCCAAAACTGGTGAAAATAGAATAGACCTTCTTCATATTACCGTAAGACTTTCATTTTAGACACTCCAAGACCCGACATCACTACTTTTGACGTTTTTCTAATTGTGACGTCATAATTCCAATGCGACATCACAGTTTAAAGTTACGTCAAATGTTGTCATGTCGGGTCTTAGGATGTGTTAAATACGAGTCAAATGCGGTAATGTGAAAATCGTCTATTATGGCAAATTTCCTGTCATCATGGTCATTGTTATATCATACAATTTGCATTCAAAGTGTGGGCATGGACAATATCGGGGCTGTCTTGGTATGGTTTTTGTGTCGCCTGCGGAGCATAGCGACACTTAGGGATCACTTTGTCCATTGTCCGTCTGTCTGTTACACTTTGATAGCACACCCTTTAAAACTGAGTGTCGCTATGTTTCGCAGGCAACACATGCATTCCTTGGTATGGTTTTTATAAAATATTTTATGATGTAATTACCAGTATAAACGTATGTAGAATAGTTGAGCTTAAGGACCGTTGTATTTTATAGATTTTAAATGCTTATACCATGTATATTGTGAGAATAAAATTGCAAAAATCTTGTTTCAGCAATTTCATTACAATTTACAGTGCACATAAACTGATACGCCATGAACACCTCTTAAAACACATTCAATTGACCCTTCCGATTGCGGGAAAAAAATGCACAATTTCGTGACGTCACAATGCTTTTACCATGTGTTTACCTCGGACAAACAAGCTTTGAACCTCGGTCAAACATCGAAATTGCATTGTGACGTCATGGAATTTCTCAAATTTTTCCCGCGTTCGGAAGGGTCAATTGCTGCTTAATACATGCAGTTTCATTGATTGGTTCTAGAGAAGAGAAAAAAAGATGAACATCGATATCATAAGATCACCAACAAAAGATTACACATTGCAATAATAGCTCACTTGAGCATGTTGAGTTTTGCTCATTTGAGCGTAACATCAATGTCCAATGGTCATAACTCATGATAAAAATTTTGAACAGAATTTCCTTTCCTTAATGCACAACTGTTGTGATATTTCATTATACATGTACCTAGTTTCATTGAAATTCCATCCAACAAGAATTAGGACTGATTATAGACAGAATGACGGAAGGAAAGCCAAGTGTAACACTCTATACTCCGGCCATTTTAGTCATCACTCACCTATTGCTGGAATATTGATACACAGTGCTCTGGACAACGTCAAGTAGGTCTTGCCAAGAGTGTATACATTAATCTGAAAGGGAAAAATACTTAACATCAGTGTACATTGTTTAAAAGAGGCAGACAAGGTCTGTCAACAAAATGTCAAATTGATTTTCATACATGATGATATTTGAGTTTTAATTTAAGAAAATAAAACATTTTCTAAAACAGGTTGGAGAACTTCAGAACTATATCTAGTATTTAGACAATCAAATCAGACATGCAGGTGATATACCGGTACAGATTTAACAAGAGTCCAAAGAAATTGCAAAATTTACCATAACATGAAACTTGTGAATCAATTTACCAGCAGCAAGATGAAATTAATGAAATGAAGTTACCAGTTACAAGAAGCACATCAATTACTATCATTCACACTTAATATCTTTTGATAATAATCAAATTTTATTTTCATTATGTTAACAATCTTACCTGGAGTGCATCACTGAAGTCAAGTAGAAAATCTTCACATGGTTAAGGAGGTACTAAAGTAAGATACATGTATCAGAACAACAATCACACATGGCTTGCATCCATCATCAAATTATCCCATGGTAAAACATACTTTATGTGTACTTATTTTAGCGCAACCAAATTTTAGCAAAAACCGGGCTAAAATGGGCAAATTCACATATTAGCGCAATCATGAATTAACTGCACATGATTTATTTTCAACATTAATGTATAAAAGTTCAATAATGTAGCATAGTCTAGCGCAGGTTTTATAGCTGCCAACTCCACTAAAATATGAATCCCGCTAAAATAAGTACATGTACAGTATATCATAGACACACTTAAAATTTTCAGTAGGTGTCAGACTAAAGATCAGAGGGTTGAGAGTTCAAGAGATTGCAGTAGAACTCTTTGTTAACTACATGATTATTAGGATACGTGGAGTTCCCTCAGTCCTACATACTATATATAGACACGCTGCCGTTACATGGTGAGTTTTCCTTCCTCGCGTTAAGTTCTTCATCACCGCCATCTTGAAGAAGTTGAATGCGGTGTCCATACAATGTTGGTTTAATTTTAGCTGGCTTCCAAGGTGCTGAATTCTCTTCTTCCCTAAAATACATGTTAATGGCAAGTATGGAGTTTACCACAAAAAATGAGAGGCAGTTCACTAAACACAAAACAATCAATTCAATAAATGTATAACACTATTCAGGAAAATTTTAAAGATCTTTGCAAAAAATCACAATATGACTTTATGCAAGTATGTGTATAGTCTGAATTATGTGAATTGCATACCCGTAACAAAACACAAATTATGACATTTATTCTATATATATGCACCATAGTTGTCTGTTTCATTCTTGTTTTCTGAAATTGCTTTTCTAGGTAAAAGGGCGACGTCAAAATCATATCGCCGCGGGTTCAGTTTGCAGGTTAGAACAGCTGTCGCGGCATGTTTCTTTAGATCTTATGCATTGTGACGTCACGAGTGTTAATACACGAATTGCAGCACGTTCCTTTCAATAGTAACATCTCAGGGAATTACATTGGCTGTGCATATATATGACATTAGTACAACATACCCCGTATATATTTTCCATTTCATACATGTAATTCAGAAAATTTCAGAAAATAGTTCATGAAATTAAAACACAATATAGCAGTATTTTGTAACATTTCAGGTATAAATTAACCACAAAATACACATACCATTGTCGAGAGTTACTGTTCTTGATTCCTTCTTCATGCCATGAGGGAAACTTATCCCAAGAGAATGTGATTTGGTTCCTGAAAAATATACGTGCATGAAGTATAACCTATTAACAAATGAAATCAAATGCTGATATTTTGCCATGACTGTTGACATTCATAATTAGTGATTAAATGTGAGGCAAGATACAGGGAATTTTCAGAGCTGTTTTTAAGCCAATCATAAATCTCATTTTCAATAAACAAAATTGGTTGATATTCTCCAAAAATCACATTTAATACCAAATGCCAAGGTCAAAACTCTTTAAAATTTAATACTTTTGACACAAGAGGTACAAAAATAAAAAGATGTACGGTAAGCCTTATCTTTTTACCCTTCGAAAGTTTGTCATTATCACATTATGAATTTCATCCTTGGTTCCCCATGGTATTTGTGCTTTGGTTGAATTCAGCCGATGCGCAAATACAATGGGGAACTGCAAATATGAAAGAGTTTTGCCTAACTGATGATTGAGCCAATGAGGAAGACCAAAAAAAAAGTCTTTTAGGGGATAAACAATGATAAAAACACTTATAAAAATATATGAATTTGGGAAACAGTAACATACATGTTGCATTAACAAAATTGTTCAGAATTTTTTTTTCCAAGATGAGTTCAATCTTTAAACACTAACCATCACTGGAGACAAATTGACCAATGACAGAGGAGGCTCCCGTAGCATGCTCCTCAAACTGGATTTCTGATACTATGATCTGGTCCTCGAGTACAGAACCACAGTTTGTACATACGGCATCCCCTCGAGCTGGATCTGTGTCAATGTCGGTGCAGCCGCACTGGTTACAGACAGCTTTACTGGACATAATGGCGTAGTATCAGCTGGAAAAACGCATAATTGAGGTAGAATTTGTACTTTTTATCTTCTTAAATAATTAAAGCTATGAGTGAGAAATATTTTGCATTTCATTACCGGCCGTATTACTTGTAAATGACATTTCCTTCCTTTTCACAAGAGCACCAAATTGAGCATCGACGGACCCCTAGCAAGCAAGAGATGGGACCATGTGCCGGGGAGGAGTAAGCATCCCCTGTTGGCTAGCCACATCCGTCGTCAATGTTCCATGCACCAAAATGAACACAATATATAAAATACATGCACTGTCTGAGGTTCATCGTGTGGACACCCGCCTCATTGCTCCTTTTCTCACTCTTCCCCGTGGGAGCAAAGGCTAGAAAAATCTCGGATCACGTGACTCAGATCTGCAATTTCATTGGCCGTATTATAAGAGTGAGAAAAGGAGCGATGAGGCGGGGGTCCAGATGATGTCTGAGGTTGTGTCTATATAAAAAGTGCTATGGCGAGCATGTCAGGGAAAATATTCAAAACACTTAATACTGCAAGTAGCATTGTAGAAAATAAAAATGGTTTATATATTTATATATACATCCCTGGCCTGCTGCTATTTTTGTTTTTAAGTCTTGTTACTGGTCCATATTTATACAGGACTCTCACACCCATTTTTAGGACTGAGGCTTGGAGCCTTTGAAATTAGGAAAAATAGCAGTATTTTTTCGAAAAATTGGGAAATACATGTTTTTCACAATAACATAAGTTTGGATGCCTTCTGACTAGAAAATGAGAATTTTAAATCATTTTGTTAAATTTTCCATGAGGTGTCAATTGGGGAAAAATGGTCAATAAATTGGGAAAAAAAGGATACTATTTTGCATTGGGACTGGGGCCCTGCTGATTGAGAGCCCTGTTGTACATTATCTAAAATTACAAAGAAAATGTCAGAATAGCTACTGGAAAATAATTTTCACTTAGGAAACTCTTCCAACCGCCAACCGGGCGCGAACACACGACCTTCTTCCCGTTAAACAGACACGTTATCCATTGTGCCACGGAGGAATAGAACCACTTTAAACGGACCTATTGATAAATATACAAAAATTCGAACAAAACATACACCAGAGATTCTGAAACCAATACTTACCAAACTATCTATATCAGATAGAAAAAGAGGAACAAGAGACGCAGTCTGAACTGGACGGGCAGAAAAATATGGCGACAAAACAAATCGTGACCCAATTTCGGGACGAGGTTCTTCATAAGAAAACTACACAGAAGTGCGGGATTTTAGACGTTCTAAACAAGTTAAATGAAGTTTTGTTTCAATCGATAATATAGAATGATTACTGTAAAGTAACAGCAACGCGGTCAGTGGATTGCAAATATTGCATCAATGCATGGCGAAATTTCGAAGCGGACGATTCGGGACGAGCACCTGTTAGGATCGAATTTTCTGCATTATCGAACCCGTAATCATAAAAACTTTTAAAATTTCTTCTTTGAGCGAGAAAAAAATATATATTTAAGTAAAAGAAAGAAAATTTTACTTTATCTTTGTAAATTCTAATAATTTGAAAGAGTTTTCAATGGATTTGGTAGGAGCTATTTTTTACCCAACAAAATTCGGGATTGACATATGAAATCAAAGTCAAACAGCTTGCCACAGGGTCAGATTTCTCAAGTTTACTAAAAAGTTTCATCGTTTAATCATACCGACTTTTGACTTTTGACAATACTGTACGAATCTTTACTTTGTTATTTTCTTATATATCTAGTTATCTTACTATGTCTGTGCATTTATTTACAGACTGGGGTAAACATGTAAAGTGGAAGGGGGGGGGGGTTTACATTGTACCTCCATATTGTTCTTATAAGTTATATGTCGTTTCCACATTGATATTTGATTTACTGTGTAGGGTCCTCTCACCAGTTTCTTTTACCGTGCAGAAATATTGCATAGTCACACATAATTTGACATACAGTTACACACATGTTTGCAAAAAAGGGGGAAAATATGGCCAAAATTCATGGTTTTGCCATTTTTCTGTGTATTGTAAATGGTCTCCTAGAAACATTTCAGAAATAATGCTTATATTTCCTTAAAGCTATTATCTTATTCGCCATTCTACATTGTTAAAGGGGGATATAGTAACGCCGTGTATTTGTGCGTGTGAACATGTGCGTCACAAAATCCTTGTATACAGCCTAGAGGGTGCAGTTTTGATTTGAGCTTAACCAATCTTCATACACTGATGGCTTATGACAAGAGGAAGAACCCTATTGATTTTCAAGGTCATAAGGTCAAGGTCACATAAGAAAAGGTCAAAATCCTCGTATACAGCATAGAGGGTGTAGTTTTGATTGGTTCTTATCAAACTTCATACACTGATAACTTATGACAAGAGGAAGAACCCTATTGATTTTCTAGGTCAAAGGTCAAGGTCACAGATTGGAAAAGGTCAAAATCCTTGTATACAGCCCAGAGGATGTAGTTTTAATTGGATCTTAATAATCAAACTTCATGCACTGATAGCTTATGACAAGAGGAAGAACCCCTTTGATTTTCAAGGTCATAGGTCAAAGGTCAATGTCACAGATTGGAAAAGGTCAAAATCCTTGTATACAGCCTACAGGATGCAGTTTCCATTGGATCTTAACCAAACTTCATACACTGATAGCTTATTCAAAGTCATAGGTCAAAGGTCAAGGACACAAATTGGAAAAGGTAAAAATCCTTGTATACAGTCTAGAGGATACGGTTTTGATTAGGTCATAAACAAACGTCTTACACTGATAGCTTATGACAAGAGAGAAAATCCTATGGATTTTCAATGTGATGGGTCAAAGGTCAATGTCACAGATTGAAAACGGTTAAAATCCTTGTATACAGCCTAGAGGGTGCAGTTTCGATTGGATATTAACTAAATTTCAAACACTGCTTATAACAAGATGAAGAACCCTATTGATTTTCAAGGTCAAAGGTCAAGGTTACAGATTGGAAAAGGTCAAAATTCTTGTTTACAGCCTAGAGGGTGCAGTTTTGATTTGATCTTAACCAAACTTCAGACAACTTTTGCTTAGGATAAGACAAAGAAC
Source organism: Pinctada imbricata (assembly GCA_033119305.1). Lineage (NCBI taxonomy): Eukaryota > Metazoa > Mollusca > Bivalvia > Pterioida > Pteriidae > Pinctada > Pinctada imbricata. The sequence goes on from VSWD01000009.1 coordinate 65,906,035, forward strand.
CCTATGGATTTTCAAGGTAAATGTCATAGGTCATGGTCATTGGATAAGGTCAAAGTCCTTGTACAGAGGGTTCAGTCTTGATTGGATCTAGATCAAACTTTATACACTTATTACATATGACTAGAGGATGAACCTTATTGATTTTCCTTGTACATGTATACATCCTAGACGGCACATTGATTTTCCTGCAGTCCAAGGGGATGCTACGCTTTGAGTTGCCTATAGGCTTTTTTGAATTATTGTTCAAAATTTGAGATGTCACTGATTCGAATAAGAGATATGTATAATTTTTTAAAGTATTATTGAGATATCACTAGTTCAAATATTGATATCACTAATTTTATTAGGGATATGAGTATTTTCAGAATTAGTGATATCACTGAATTAAATTTGTGATATCAATAATTTGAAAAAGTGATACAAAAACATGTATCAATAATTTGAATTAGTGATATTTCTATTTTAATTAGTGATATCACTATTTTAATTAGTGATATCACTATTTTAATTAATGATATCACTAATTTAATAAGAGATATCAATATTGAAATGAGTGATATCACTGATTCCAATAAAACTTATCAAATGCATGTTAAAATGACTGCCCATAGACAACACATTATTTAGCAAACTTTTTCATTTGTGTCATCATTTTTTGTTGCACCGTCTTGATGCGTCCAGATATGTTGCTATTTATTCTGCTGTGACGTCATAATAAAAATATCGTCAAATTTTGTGATGTATGGTGTCTGAATGTATGACTAGATTACTGTGAAATAAAGCTGTTTTCTGTTTGACTGAGTTTTATTTCTTATCATTTTAGGGTTTAACACCGGAATGTCCTAATATTGTTGGGAGAAAGAAGAAGAAGAACGTCCTCTAAACATAAACAGAGGTAAGAGTCGGAACATCTTGGGAACTAGTTGGTTAACGTCAGTGATTTTTTCGCTATGAAAATTTCAAAGGTGCATGTGCCTTGGGAAAAATCAGCCACATAATCAAGAAAATTGGGAATATTTGGAACAGGTTATTATCAAAATACATCTACACGTCTGTCCCTTATTAGGACATTTTCTTATTTTCTGGCCTTTGCAGAGGCCAACTAGTTGATCTTTTTAAAAATTATTTCATGTTGAATCAAATTGTACTCTCGAGTTTTGGGAATTTTAATTTGGGGAAATATTGTAGGAATTTGGCATTGGGAAAGAGCCGAAATTCGGCCCCAATTTGCTAGTTAAAAAAATCACTGGTAACGTTGAGTAAAAGAATTACATAACTTTTTATGTGCACAATTGAAATATACTACTAGAACATGTAGAAGGTGTAAGTTGCATAATGGGAAAGAGTTAGAACAAAATATTCTTTCAAATAATAGGGTCAGTGCTTCAGAGAAGAGGACGCGTGTATTACGGCCATCGATCGTGACGTGACTTTTGAATGAAGTGCTGCATCGGGCAAATGCAGGATGGCAATTTCTTCAACGGAGATGGAAGTACAAAGTGTAATACACTGGTTTCAGGGTTGGAGTCCGATGCAAAAGGGAGATTTTATGAAAGACCTGATCGATAAGGCAGTGCCGGTAAATGTCGACAGTTTATTTGACTCTATGCATACACTGAATGTGAAGGATAGACCACCAAGTATTTTCCAGTGCCAGTTACGACTTTTTACCCAGTGGTTTGAAACGTGGTCAGAAAAAGATCGTAACGATTTCATGATTAAGTTGCGGATAGCTGATCCTGCTTTTGTCGCAAAGTTTGACGAAGAAGTGAAATTGCTGATGCAGAAAAATTGTAATGGAGTTGGTGATGGATGATTGAACACGTACATATCAAAATGTGAACAATCTACAAAATGTACCGGTTTTAGAAAATGAAGAGGATGTTACAAAAGAATCCAGCAATGAAAAATTGATTGGTCAATACTCAATAATCATGAATATGAATCGCATTAACTGTTGAATGACTCTTGTGTTATGTACAAAGTCAGATGGGTGCATGCTTTCCATTATCATATTATTTGAAAATTATGTTTATTATATGGTACTGAAAATCCTTGGAACATCTTTGTTTGTCACTGAATGAGCAATTTTAATGTCAGAATGTCAAAGGTTAAGGCCATGTTATCATTAAGATTAAAGCATATTTACTTAACCACGGAAATCACGAATTTTTATTTCAAACTTCAGTATTGACAGGATTGGACTTCTATGTCAAATATGTACAGATTTATAGAGTACTAGTTTAAAGTGTAGGCATTGTTGTTAAGCGATCCCCCCTTCCCCACCCATCTTTCCTATATAAATTTTCTATATTGCAAAGAAGGAATCCGAGGGGGATTTCAAAGCAATACGTAGTATAGTATACACCCTGTGCTGTAGAGTATATTCATAACTTGTTAAGACAAAGGTCAAGGACTCAAAGTCAGCCACATACAATCAATAAACTAAAATATGGTCAAGGTCACAGGCTAATGTACGGTATATTATGGTGAAACAGACTAAAACTTTAGCCTTATGATCTTTGCAATACAAAGAGGATGAACCCTTTTTAACAAGTACAAGGTCAGTATAGGTAATTAACAAATCGAAGGTCAAGGTCAAAGACTTCTACATGTAGTTCCTGTTCCAGATAAAACTTTGAAGACAGGATACAGACTTTTTAAAGTTTTAGCTATGTAAGTTTCAAACTTGCCACAAAGGTTACTATATTATGGCTAAAGAAAGTCCAGGTCAAAGATCAAGGTCAGAGAAAATTTTCTAGTAAATCATTTGGGCATTAGACAGACTAAACCTTTGATATTCTCTAGGATTATGTAAACATCGAAGAATCACCATGACAAAAGGTAGAAATCAAGTTATTTTCAAAGAAGAAGGTCAAAGTTCAAGGTCTGACTTGAATAAAACCTTACAACTTGAATTTGGAGGAGTCACATATTGAGAGGAATCACTTTTTGTGTTGCCTGAGAAGCATAGCGACACTGCGGGTTGTTAGGGATCACTTTGTACATTGTCCATCACACTTTTGGTGTCACATCCTATAAATTTTGATTGGTAAATGATAGGGCTTCAATATTTCACAGATGTATTCCTTGTTACAAGAACTTTCTACACATACCATGATTTTTGGCCTAGTGACCTTGACCCTGATATTTGACCTACTTTTCACAAAAATTAAGATTGACTGTAACTTTTGATTGGCAAGTGTTAGGGCATTTATATTTCACACTTGTATTTCTTGTGACAATACCTTTCTACACATACCATAATTTTTGGCCTAGTGACCTTGACCCCGATATTTGGCCTACTTTTCAACAAAATGAATATGGGCTATATCTTTTTGATTGATAAGTGAAGGAGCTTTAATATTCACGTGTATTTTTCTTCTATTGTCACCAAAACATTTTGACCTAGTGACCTTGACCTAGATGATTTACCATTTCTGAAAATTTGAGATTGACTACCAAGTATATGTTTTAATTGGAAAGTAGGCCTAAGAGGTCTGATATTTCATATGTGAATTTCATTTGACAAGACTTTCCTACTGACACCAATATTTTTTTTTTAACCAAGTGACCTTGACCTACATACATGTATTTGATCCACTTTTTATAAAGATAAGCCGCTTCACATGCGAAACAAGCATTCCTTGGATTGCTATTTTCTCGTAGAGTGTTGTTAAATAAAGGAAGGAATCATGAAAATTGTTGGATCTCTAGGTCAAGATTACAACAGACATGAAACGATGAAATGAGATGAAATTTTAAAGGTCTGATGATCATCATCTTTTAAGTAATCATGGTCATACCAGTCTGAGTCTGACCTACTGAGTGTCACCCATGTCACAAACTTTTGGCCTTAGCATCTAGATTCTTTCCACGAAGGGCGACTTAGGCACGGTCCATTTGATATTCGGGGGGGGGGGGGCTTGGGTTTTTTTTCGAAAAAAATAATTTTGCTCTCAATTTTGATGAAAAAAATAAATTTGCTTATGGTGTGACAGAAAAAAATAATCTTGCTCTTACAAAAAAATCTGAATTTGAAGAATTACCATAAAATTCCGCATAAATTCTTGAAAATTTTCCGCCTCGCTTCGCTCGCCGCAGTTTTTAATACATATCAAATTTTTTTGGCTCGCTTCGCTCCCCATTGTTTTCTATCATAACATATTTACTAATTTATAATTCTACACATAAAAATTGTCTAGAAGACCTTCTCCTCTGACCCTCTTATATACATGTACCTTATATAAACTATTGCGAATAGTATTGTAAAAATCTTTTATCTCTGTCTTTAGAAGTGAATTGAATATTTGCATAAAAATAAACTGATATATTAATATTTAGAGTTTTGAGTAAAAATATAGATAATTTCTATTGATAAAACACAATATGCGCATCACTTTCTTAAAAAAATTTCCTTGCTCCAACTTTGCAGGAAAAAAATAATTTTGCCCCGGTCTGGGGCGAAAAAAATAATCTTGCCCCAACAAAAAACCCAAGCCCCCTCCCAGAATATCAAATGGACCATGCCTTATTATGACGAGATACAAATTACCAAATTACACTGGGAAAATACTTGGCAGGATCATGAATGGAACTGGAAAATTTTTCCAGGGTAAAAGTTTGAACAGTCGATGATTTTGAAAAAAAAACTATGATTATTGGCATACTCTAAAGGGATGGTCAATCCTGACCCCCCCCCCCCCCCCCCCCCCCCTTATGCGCTTGAGGATACAATCTTTAAAAGAGTAATGCATGTTATAACAAGAGGAAGAACCCTATTGATAAGAGGCCAAGAGTCAAGTTCAAAATCTAAATTTTGATGAAAAGCGTTGTTAATACAAGTGATTTTTATATAAATACATCAAGGCCAATAAATCGTAAACTACATACGAAATGAAGAGAGCTGAATATAAATTAGATTGCATCAAGACAGTCCGTTTGGCATTTCTATTTCCCTCTATTAAAAAAACAAATTCTTGAGTGTGAGAAACGACAGCGAAGTTACTCAGGGTCTAGATATCGATGATTTGTCGCAAACTTTTTACTCCTCTGTTCATCTATTATTTCCAAGAAGAAGGATAGAGGATGAAAAGGGTTGATGACTCAACATCGGCACCAAGTGCCCATGTATGATTCAACGGAAGAAATAAAAAAAGAAGAGAGAAAAAATAGAAGGCCACAAAAGGTTTGATTTCATAAAATTTGAATAGTGTCTTACTTAATTTATGAAAAAATGTATATATGACGGTAGACTCGATCATAAAAATGAGAAGATCACCAACAATACAACCAACTTGCAAATAAGGTCATAGGCAACACATGCTGACAATGTGAATGAAAAGCTGAGAATGCGCATGCGCAGGAGATTACAATACGACGTTACATTGACCACAGCGGAACACACACACTTGAGAGCGAAATGACGAAAGTCACGTAAAAATACCACGTCAATAAACAACATGATACAGCGAGAAAACTCAAAAGGAAAAAGACCTACAAGCAAGACAAAACTCTCCCGCACAATCTCCTATCTTTCTAGATTCGTGCGTTGTTTGAACTTTCATGGACGGGTGTATATTTTTTTCCAAAGGGGGTCCAGTTCGTATGGAAGGGTTTATACCGTGATTTTGAAAATAAATAACCGTATACGCATATTACATGAAAAAATCATGATTTTAAGCAAATACCAGGGAAGATGGGGAGGTATTCTGTCCCCTCGACCACATTCTAGATGCGCTCGTGGTATACATTCCTTAACAGGACACTTGACTCTATTGCATGTCCATACCCTCCAGGGCTTTTATAGTATGACATTTACACACACCTTTATCTGTGAACTGACCTTGTCCTATATCAGTACCTGAATAAAATTTGTTGAACTTCATTTTGTCTCCAGATAAGGGGTGATAACTATGTCGTCTGCTACAGAGGCGCCGCGTGTTCTTCCTGGATTCACAGACGAGGCTTTTCCTAACAATTTCAACCTGAATGCCAGACCGGTGGTGAAGGAACGGAAGGAGGGGCAACTGTCGGACGACAAAATTAAGCAGTTTTTCGAAAATGTAAGATTTCTTTATAAATTATGTATCATTTATAAGAGCAAGATAAATTTCTATTTCTCACATAGAGCGGGGCACTTCTTCACACTTGCCCCCTCTGTATATCTGGTGGATTAGAAGTTAGAAAGTTGCATGTTAAACGTCTTCAAATTCAACAGCATCATTTAAGAACAGATTAATTTGCAGCATGGACCAGACATGCACGTTTCGGGTACTTAACCCTCGTCAGTGATCCTCAATCTAAACGATGTAATGTGGCCAAAAAGTGTAAAAATTATTATGTCCAAAAATGTACCGAAAGACGTAGCAGGATGAGTGGGATATGATGCTTCAGGACCCACGTTCTAGAAATTTCAAGAAATTTTGATAACAGAAATTTTCGAATGCGTTGAAGAGACCAGACGATGATCAACCGAAGTTGATCGAACTTGGCTTGTGCCCTAGGGGACTCCTGGTCTATCAGCAGTGGCAACAAGTTTTTACAAAATGTTCACCTTCAACCTTGCACTTTATATGCACGACGACAGGACTGGTGTTTGGTACCTTGTAAATACATAGATATATCATTGTGACATACATACTAATAGTATTAGGGTCATCAACTTTATGCATGCAAAAGTTATTCAATGAAATTTTCAGTATGTATGTCTTCACTTGATGTTTGATTGACACATTGCAAGTATAGAGAGAGAGAGCGTCATACACCTGTGTTTTGCATAATATTCACCTGGATATTGTCGTGTATTAAGATTTGAGGGGGGGGGGTGTTGTCTTTTTCCAGTTGTCTGTCTACCCATCCGATTATAAATCCTACATTTGAAATGTTCATGAATTCTTGCTAGTAAAATTAAAGATTGAAAATCTTCAACTTTCATGATGGCTTGTCATTCGGATAAGTTAGGTAACAGAAACTTTCTTTTTGTCAGGGTTACGTGATCGTAGATAGCTTTTTCACCAGAGAAGAGTTAGATCCCTGTAAAGATGCCATCAACGACTTGGTGGAGGAATTGGCGCAGAAATTGTACCGAACGGGACGAATCAAAAGTAAGCTAAATGATAGGCGGATCTGGAGAAATGGTCTTGATATTAAAATAAGCCTTTTTTCGATTTTTTTTTCATTTTTAGCTCGCCGGGACGAAAAAGTCCGGAGAGCTAATGCCATACCCTCGTATGGAGTAGGGCTTTGATATTTCACATGTAGATACCTTAATTGTGACGAGACCTTTCATTTGAGACCATGACCTTTGACCTAGTGACCTTGACCTTGGACTTTGACCTACTTTTCAAAAACTTTAACCTGGTTTCTGACATAAACCTGTATAGGCGAGCTATGAAATCTTTGATTTCCCTATGTTTGGTTCATCCATTTCGCCGACTCATAGTTCTGGACCTCTCTTCTCTTCTGAAGCAAAATATTTAAAAAAGAAAAAAAAAGAAATATTAATTAAAATCTAGTTAATAGAGTACCGGTATGTAGACTTTATATCATTGTAAGGAAGGGTGTATAATAGACATGTTAATGGATAAAGAAAGCTGAAGAATATGACATTTTTCTCTTCTATAGATTTGTACAGTGGCTATGGATTTTATGAAAGATTGACACATATAGAGAAAGAATTTCCCGGCGCTAACATCATACTACATAAATATGGCGTTCTTCCGCAGGTACTGCAAATTAATAATTTCTGTTGAACCGTCGTAATGATTGGGAAATTTAAAGAGAAAGGATCACCCAAGTACCTCATTGCAACTAATAACAAAGGCACACAACAAACTTCAATCTTAATTAGCTTTAGTTCAATATTTATTTATGATCAGCAGATCAAGAGGTTGGGTTCTGGGGGAGTAGAACCCCATTTCGCTACAAAAAATCATTTTGGTAAGTTTAGGGGTGGTCATATCCCTTTCTTGCTCAAGAATAATAAATTTTCTGTTCTGCCATGATTTTTTTTTTTCAATTAAGGCTTTCAAAAACTTGTGGAGCAATGAGCGACTCCTGAACGTGGTAGAACAGCTGATTGGTCCAGACATCGCCGGGCATCCAGTGTGGAACCTGCGCACTAAGACACCTCAAAACGAGGCTACCACAGTACCCTGGCATCAAGGTAATAGACATCACACTTTTACAGAATGTAAAACTAGTAAAATACATGTAGATTGAAATGAAGTTGCATTGGATATTCGCAGGTTAAAAAATTTCATCGTGAATTCAGAAATAACCAGTTTCTAAATATTCAGGGTATTTTTGTCCAGGAAGGGTACAGGGCTCCCTTTGAGTCATACCACTTTGACTCTAGCTGCTTCTCAATCAGTTGATTTGGTATACGTTATACAATATACTACACATCGCCCAGTCCTGTTTAAAAGCGATACAGAACGAACAAATATCTTTTAAGTTTGCTGATTGGTCAATTTTGTATGATACTCCATCTGATTGGTTCCTTTTCACTTGGTCAAGGTTTCTGTCTTTACAGACACGGCGTACCTTGACACTCGGTCTTACAGTGTGATGCAGCCTACAGCGTGGATTCCTTTATTAAACGCAGATGAGAGCAACGGATGCATGCAGGTATAGATATTGAGAAAATGTATAGAAACGGCAATATTGCGTAGTCAATTCTAGTCATCTTCATTTCAAATTGTGTTTTTAAATCAGACATGTAACGTACTGTGTCAGTTGTGAAACTGACGAAAGTTTGACGTAGAGAATACTCAGGTAGTGATCGATTGTGTTAAGGTAATTAAATACACGATTCTCATTGAGTCAAGTAAAAGCTTGTCTCTATAACGGGTTATGTTTCCAAAATTATCCAGAGAAGGCAGTCTTGATTTGACCTGTCCCAAAACTGCTCGGACATCAGCTGACGTCATAAGGGTTTTTGTATGAATGATTTATTGCAGAACTTTTCTTTTGTGTATTTTTAAAAGTGCAAAACTAGAGAGAAAACAAGGTAAATAATTTCGTATTTGGAATATCTAGGTTGCAAACAAAGGTCACAAGACAGGGAAGACAGCACGTCATCAGTGTTGCTATGGTGGCACGTGGTACGTCATGCTAGAGGAGGAGGAAATGGCCGAAACTCTAGGTACGCGGCATCTGATTGGTCAATGTTTTTCTTGTTCTTTTTTCAACCTTTGTAAATTTTCATCTACTTAATCGTATTATAAATCACGAATCAAAATTACCGCATGCGTATATGATAAAACTTACTTCAAAAATAATTCAGCAGTCGGATTTCTTATGGTCATTGCCTTATTCAAATAAACGATACCAATCATCCTCTATTCCAAGATCATCAATTGAAACGATCGGCTTCAGACGTCATGTTCGACTACAGGCAATTTAGACGGCCAATAAGCAATGAAGAACTGAAAACCTAATTTTTTGTACAATGAGTCATAAGTATTTTAATTAAGGCATTTCTGATCTTGGAATGATTCCTGTATGTTTGTCTTTTTACCAGATATAGACCCACAAAAGGACTTTATCAGTTGTCCAATACCTTACGGAGGCATGCTTCTACTGAACAACCTAATACCACACAGAAGGTATCATGTATGCAGTGGCGTAGCTACCAACATGTTAATCCAAAAATAATTGTCCATCATCCGTCTTTTAAAAAGCCCGTGGGAGAGATTCTTGAATTCTGACATGTGTCTTGTTTCTTATTATAGCCTTCCAAACATTTCCAAACAGATCCGTTGGAGTTTAGACTTACGATGGCAGAACCCCACCCTACCCTGTGGATTTTATGACATGAAAAGCACCGTGCTGATGAGAACAACTAAAGACCCCGGATATAAAATAGACTGGTCACCGTTTGAAAGCGTGGACAGACACGAGAAGCAAAGAGAGGCTGTGAAAGACATGGAACTTCTACCGGTATTTATATTTTGTTTATTTATGCATTCACCGATTTTGGTTTTTTTTTTGTACTAAAACCAGAGGGCGATATTGAAATGAATTTAGGTGGCTAATGAAAAGCATCATATCAATGATGATGACGATGACAATATTGATGATGAGGAGGAGGAGGACGACGATGATGATGATGATGATGATGATGATGATGATGATGATGATGATGATGATGGGACAGCGCTTTGCTGTTTTTCAAAAGATCAAAAATTGCGTATGGAATTACAGTCAAAGAGCAAGGCAAAAAACCTAGTCCTGTTTACAAGACTCTGGTACTCTTTTTTATGCTGCCGACGTACCACGTCTGGCAGCAAGGTTATATGTCATAGAACTAGGCAAAACCTTGTGTTCTACATCCCTAACACTTTCAAAAGGATTAATTGCAATTAACATCCTTGATTTTAAGAACGAGTTAAATAACAAGTTAACAACTTGCAGAAATAATCTGACTTTACATTTTGTGCATATTTTGATATTTCAGCAATCTGAGGAGAAAGAGTTTGACACGACTATACAAGGTCCGTGGATGAAGAAATGGGACATAGTGCACATGAACCAACATACGGAAAGACTGACGGAAGACGTCTTCAGTTCTTGGCATGATCATAAAGCCAAAGCATAGACAGTCTTGAGTTTGTTTCATTCTGGCATTTTGTCTGTTGAATCAGGGTACAGCCAGATTTAAATAGTGAGGACATATTCAGTTTCTGACATATGCTCAAATGCAAGCTTTGTGCCATATAACAACAAAACGTCCGTCTGTCCGTCTATTTGTCTAATAAAGCATCATATAGCCAGATTGAAGAGCAAGAGATGTGTTCATTTCCAGGATTTATCATAAACTAATGGTCATAAACCATAAAAACCAACTAACTCAATAACCAAAAAAAACATTCTTTAATTGTGTCCTTTAAGTATGTTGTTCGTCTGTCTGCCTGCCTGTCTGCCCATCTGAACTGACGCAGACATACTAAAGGATCTGTGAATGAATAAAGCTTCATAAGGTTCCTGTCATTGGCATGTCTGCTTGACATCAGGATACCTACTAAGGATTAAAATGTACAGTATTTTCTTAAGATTACAACTTCTGTATAAATACACATTTGTTAGATTTGTTATTATGAAAATGCACAAATTTTAAATATGAAATAAGGAAAATGCGCATCATGATAAATTATTTTATGAATTTTTATCATATTTTAAAAACAATCTTGTTGATGAGAAAAATGGCATTTATACATTTTACTTTCCTTGTTAGTGACTTTAACATGTATTGTTGACCATTTTATAAATATAAATTTTATCATTATTATTCGGTAAATTCTGTCATTTTTATACATGTATACGCAAAGTTTCATATTTTAATATATGTAGATGTACATTAGTTTATCTATGCATCTGTATTTAATAAAAAGTATGTATTACATTGAAGAGTTATTTTCAAATGGAGTTGAATTAAGATTTATCGTTTCATTCCATTTTTACGCGCCAGAAGCTCAGAAATTCACTTGCTTAGACAATGAGAAATAAATAACTCTGAAATCTGACAATGGCATTGGTATCCTTCCTCCCTCCATACTCTATACGATGGAAATTTACGCTGCATTATCTGTAAAATGTCGGATGATATTATTTTGTATAGAAATTATACTTAATAGTCATCAATCCTTGTGAAATTCAAGGTCACCAACTTAAAAGGACTTTATATACAAGAAACTACTTAAATTTCCTTTAAGGTTAATCAGAATTCGATTATACTTAACAAAAATGTTGAGAATATGACAAAGGTCACTGAGGGATCACTTTGTCCGTTGTCCGTCTGTCTGTCACACTTGGATGCCACACCCTATAAAAGTGATTCCTGAGTGTCGCTATGTTTCGCAGGCGACACATGCATTCCTTGGAATGATTTTTTTCTTATTAAAAGTCGCTTAAATACCCTTATCAGATTTTGGTTACAGTATACTTGTAAGCTTGGTTTACGAAGGAGATTGTCGAGAAGTACTGAAAATTGCCGAGGTCATGTTGAAAACCCAAGAACTTATTTTTTTTTTCCAAGTCTTTGAATGATACGATTAGCCATGGTTTTGAGTCGTAGCCGCTTTTCGTGTAAAACGCAGCACCTGCCGGTAAAATGACGTCTGAAACGTGTACTATGAAAATATTTGCACTCATTGTCCTAAACTTGTCTTTGTTATTTGATTTTCTTGGAAATCGAGCCGACATAAAATGTTCAAGGAAGTAGATCTAATTAAATAATTTTCTCCATGGAAGATAGAACCACATAGGATTCTGAAGTGCAACAAAATGATTTTACCTATTTGAACTTGACGTTTTAGATTCGTATGAGAATTTTAAGAGACTTGCAGAACATAAGATAGCTTATAGAGCAAGGAACCATATTTCGCCGGTGACCATATTTCGCCGTTTCATAGTTAATAGCTTCTCCGTAGTTATTGGAATTGTTTGTAAAGTTTATTTTTCTATATCCTATCAAATATGACCGTAACAGTCATTTTTTGTATACTGTGACGTCTCCTCCCCTCAATTGTGATGAAAAATACCACAAAATGAGAAAAAAAAATGATGAAAACACTAAATTTTAGACGTAAACATCCGAAATTTTTACGAAAACAAAACGAAGAAAATATTTTATCGGAGATAATTTCTTAGAAGTAGTAGTGACAAAAGATTTCCAGAAAACAAAATCATAATTTTGTCCGTTTTTTGTGCAAATAGGATATTTATCAACAAAAAACGGCGAAATATGGTCACCCCGGAAAACATGGAAACGAAATATTTTGACTTTTCATAAGGAAACAGTAAACTGGGTGAAATATATTATTTCTGTAGTATTTCGATCGAGAATGGAGTTAAATTATATTTTATCAATACCAATCATTGAATTCGCCTCCAAGTATGGAAAATGTCTTGGAAATATACGAAAAAAGCGGCGAAATTTGGTCACTTGCTCTAGAAGGTTATACACATTATTTCAGATTAATGTTACGGACTTCTTTTCTTTTTTTTCTGTCTGATCCATCCCTTATATTTTAATATTCGTATTTGCGGTATAGATAATCCTACATATTTTCAACCGTAAAAAACCCACGAAATAAAACGTCGCTTTTAGAGATTTTATCTAATTTCGCCTTGTCTATAAATGAATACGTCCCTTTTTTTAATTATCTTTTCTCAGTTCTAATTCTACTATAAACAATCTCTCTCTTCACTCGCCTAGTACACATTGAATTAAAGTGCATACGTCCTCAATTTTTTTTTATTATTCATATAATATTATGTAAATCTTTCAGGTGAATGATCTAGAAGATCATTTTTATGAAATAAAATGTGTCAAGATCAAGGTCTTAGAATATTAGGATAGCGAATTGTCTATTGTTCTTTGATGATGATTACTAGGTCAGATCGTACGAATGCTATATCGTTATAAAATATTGATTGGTATAGCAATTATCCATGCGCAAATCCAGGGTGGGTTTAGGGGGTTGTCTGGAACACCCCCCCCCCTCCTTTTTCGGAATGTGCCAAATAAGCATTTTTTTTTTCTGGTTTCTAAAAGAAGGGAAGGGATCTCCAACATGACTAGGTTGCAGCATTCACTACAAAACACCAAAACAGCCATACGGGAAAACACAGTGTTGACAAGAACAACAAAAGAGACCAAAGGGACAAGGAAGAATAAACATCAAAGATGTCACCAAAAACACTAAACACAACGCACCAAAACACCTAAATACGAAAGCTCTGTGTTGACTAGAACAACAAGAGGGACAAGGAAGAATAAACATTAAAAACGTCACCAAAAACACTAAACACAGAGTATACATGCAGTGGTGGATTCAGGGGTGCGGAGCCCATACAACCCCCCCCCCCCCCAACCCACGGTCACTGACCCAAAATTTCCGAAAACAATAGGTATATTTAGGCCCATTTCAAGTAAAAATCGGCATAATTCGCCCCCCCCCCCCTTGACCCACCGTCAAAGGAAGTGCTGGATCTGCCTCTGACTTTTCTTGAAAGCATATGATAGTTATGCTGAGCAACCCCATGATCCTCCTTTCGGAACATGTGATTTTCTGGATCCGCGCGTGATTACTTATCCTTCTTCTTGGCGCACCGGATTTCTGAGAAAATTAGCTTTCATTAGTATACGAGAAGTACGAATTTTATTCATTGTAATTTAGCATTGCATCTGTATGATGTACTATAGAAATGACTTATTTAACTGGGTCAAGGTCATGTCGTGTCCTCAATACGAATAATTGATTCCAGTCTCATGATCATGATCATGACCTAATTAACAAATTACTCGGAAAAATCTTTCAAATTTCCTGAGACGTACACGATCTTCTTTGTCTGCTTCAACAATTGCACCATAGTCTGAGAAATATTGAGTATTTCAGTAATATGTATCAGTTGGACGGGAAAAGTACAAATTTTATTGAATTTATTGGATTAATTTAAATTCGGTTGATTATTTTAAACAAGGACTTCATTAATTAATTTATTTATGTATATCCTGATACGTATTTTACAAAAAAAACAAAACAAAACAAAACAAAACAAAAAAAAAAAAAAAACCCACAATTTTTATTTCTTCAACATGCGCAGTCAGTTTTTGTGTATAAATCTACGGAATCAAAACAAAATCTAGAAAAGCTCGAAATGTAAAATTGCATCAGATTTTGAATCTGGAGCCCCCCCCCCCCCCTTTTGATCCTCGTGTCTTTTTACGTACCTGACAACATGCACGTAGTACAAATATTCAAAGGTGACGAGAATGGGACAAGTTCTTGAAATTATCATTAAAGATATCATGGGTCATACATGTTATGCATGCGCCGAGCCAGAGGGTCCGGGCCGACCAGGAGATGCTGTAATTTTCGGCAAATTGCAAGTAGAGAATTCGAAAAATATTTATTTATGGAGAGGGGGATTTAGGTCCAAGACCTCCAGATCAGGGTCTGGGCCATACATGTAATGCATGCGCGAAACTAGGGGGAAATCCAAAGGGGTCCTAGCCGACTAGGAGGTTCACCTGTTTAGCTGTAATTTTGTGTATATTATAAAGAGCGAATACGAAAATTACGCGCGTTTGATAAAAACCATGAAAGGGGGTCTGAAATTCGCCACCCCTCCGTCTTCTGGTTCCGCGCATGCAATGACGATGATTCTTATGTACTGCTATCTGGTTTATCTTGTCTGTAAGTGGGGATAAGGGGGGTGTTTTAAAAGAAAGATGGCCTCCGAACATTGGAGGGACATTACCTCGGCACCGTCCACGAATATTCTCCCGGGATTTACCGACGAGGCTTTCCCGGACAATTTTAACTTGAAAGCCAAACCTGTTGTCAAGGAAAAGAAGGAGGGGCAATTATCCGATGAAAAAATTCGACAGTTCTTCGAAAATGTAAGTTTCGATATTTTAGCCCCTTCGGGTATATTTAATTAAGGCGGGTACAAAAATGTACCTAAAAACCTAAATCCTTTCAGAAGGGAGCTCGACCGGGGAGTTTGGGAGTAAATACTTTTAAAAAGGAAAACTTAACATCGATTGCTTCCATCTAGAAAGACTAAATTGCAATTTTCAGATCCGAAACACAGTATCTGTTAAAGTCCAGAATTGCTTCTTTTGAGTGCAGATATATATTTCTAGTGACAATTTTAGCATTTTGTATAGATTGTTCGGGGAAATTTTTTTCTTTCATTGTCAGGGTTACGTGGTCGTAGACAGCTTTTTTACCAGAGAAGAGTTGGATCCGTGTAAAGATGCCATCAACGACTTGGTAGAAGACTTGGCGCAGAAGTTGTACCGAACGGGAAGGATAAAAAGTAAGATACATGTATGCCTGATGTAGTCTGTGCCTACAACGCTGAGATACGGTTATGGTGTATTTCCGAATCAGAAAACATCCTGTTGTCAATTCATTTGGAAGGGAAAATGAGATTTTTTTATGACCATCGATTAAAACATGCATCAATGTTGAATTGAAAGTTAACATGATAATACCGTATGCTATAATTTATTTTTTCAGTCGCGATGGATTCGTAAGAATTAGAAACACAAAAATAAATCTATAGGCTTTTTACTCAAAACCGCAAAAATAAATAGACGCAAAAATTTCCATATTTACGGTATTACTTGTGGATGAAAATCAACGACATAAATATAAATCTATATGCTTTTTACTCAAAACCGCAAAATAAAACGACGCAAAAAATTCCAGGTTTACGGTAAATTACTTATGGACGAAAATCAACAACTTCTATTTTTTGCAGATTTATACAGTCAATGCGGTTTTCACGAGCGGTTAACAAAGATAGAGAGCGAATTTCCTGGAGCCAATATTATTCTCCATAAATATGGTGTGTTACCAGAGGTATCATCATATTCATTCTCTGAAAATCAAAAGAAAGTGTATCTTGAAAGACATTGCCATTAAAATAACAAGGAAACGAAACGTCAAAAAAAAAAAAAAGGAAAGAAATTATGAAAGTAGAGAACGTTTATGTAAAAATCGATCAATAACTGATGCGATTCAATGCCAGCTGTCTATTCAGAAAAAAAAAACGACACAGTTTTTCTTTCCCTTTGACATCGCTTTGTCTAGAAACAGTTTCAAACCCAGAAGACAATATGCAAGGGCGGATCTAGAGGGGGTTTAGGGGTCAGGAACCCTCACTAGAATATCCCACTTTTACATATTCTCATTTTTACGTATGATTTTTCAAAAATCATAGATCGTTGGAACCCCCCCCCCCCCTTATGCTCCCCGACGGGAGAGTAGACTTGGAAAAATTCCTAGATCCGCCCATGAGTATAACCTATTTTTTTGTTTTAATGATGTACATGTACCTGTAGGCATTCAGAGATATTTGGAGTAACGAGAGGCTTCTTAATGTGGTAGAACAGCTGATTGGTCCAGACATCGCCGGTCATCCAGTCTGGAACCTGCGCACTAAAACACCCCAAAACGAGGCCACCACGGTGCCTTGGCACCAAGGTAAAGCATTTCGAACACTCAGTCTTGGATAGAGTTTTTTTTTTTCTCAGTTTTACTTGTCGTTTTAATATTGCGCGTAAAGCAAAAGAAGCATGTTCTGACCTTTTTTTATTTGGCGTCCGTTTGTCAATCTGTCCGTCTATTCATCTGGTACAAGTTTGCATTTTCATATAAAGGTATAAAGTTAAGCTTATTTCAATAAAACTTACAAGGATGGTTAAGCACAGTGAAATGGCCACCTATAAGTTGAAGGTAATATATAAAGGTCAATCACGTGACAGGTGAAAAACTAGGCATCTGTCATCTTGTCATCTAACAATCTAGAGTCAACTAATTAGCCTAAATTTGAATACTTTGCTGCGATTGGTCTAAAAGTATGATGACGTTATCAAGCGCTAAATTCAAAACTTTGTCTGTAGTGCCTCACGAGATTTAACTGACGAATTCTAAGCGATTGTATTTTTTTCTACAACAGACACAGCCTATTTGGATACTCAATGTTACAGCGTCCTCCAGCCGACAGCTTGGATTCCATTACTTGACGCAGACGAGAGTAATGGCTGCATGCAGGTATATGCTTTATGTATTTCCGAAATCTGTATAGGAAAATTGAGTGATTATCTGAAACATCCTTTAGAGGCTAACTTCTAGTTCGTACAAAAACTTCATCTCTTTCCCTACCACAAGTCCAATCTCACAAAAACTGCAGGTCTTTTCTTAACACCTGTCCAATCCTCATCAAAACTTCATCTCTTTCCCTACCACCTGTCCAATCTCACAAAAACTTCATCTCTTACCGTATCACCTGTCTAATCTCACAAAAACTTCATCTCTTTCCCCATCACCTGTCTAATCTGACAAAAACTTAATCTCTTTCCCTACCACAAGTCCAATCTCACAAAAACTTCAGGTATTTTCTTAACACCTGTCCAATCCTCATGAAAACTTCATCTCTTTCCCTACCACCTGTCCAATCCTCTCACAAAAAACTTAAGGTATTTTATTATTATATAAACACCTGTCCAATCCTCATCAAAACTCATCCAATCCGTCTTATCCTCACCAAAACTTCAACCATGCCTTTTCCACCTGTCAAATCCTCACTAAAACTTCAGCTCTTTACGTGCCACATGAATTTCATTTTGTAGTTTCTTTTCGAATCCTTTTCAGGGGGGGGGGGGGGTTAATCTTACGCATGCCAGCAACATCCAATATAAAAACTTCTTTTTTTTTGTGAAGGTTGCTAACAAAGGTCACAAAACGGGGAAAACAGCACGTCATCAGTGTTGCTATGGTGGCACGTGGTACGTCATGCTAGAAGAGGAGGAAATGGCTGAAACTCTAGGTACATGTATACATGCATACATTTTGAATATGCTCGAGTAATTTTTGTGGAAAATATATCCTATTTTACAATCCAATTTAGCAATCTTTTATGTTCCTTCCTTTATAAATAGGAGCAAACTTTTTCGTTAAGATAAAGATTTGTAAGTTTTTTGTTGTTCGTTTGTAAGTTTTCTGTTGTTCGCTTTTAAGTTTTCTGTTGTTCGTTTGTAATTTTTTGTTGTTGCTCGTTTGTAAGTTTTCTGTTGTTCGTTTGTAAGTATTCTGTTGTTCGTTTGTAAGTTTTCTGTTGTTCGTTTCACCAGATATAGACGTACAGAAGGACTTCATCACATGTCCCATTCCATACGGCGGCATGCTTCTACTCAACAACCTAATACCACATAGAAGGTAAGTCAGACAATCCATGTGACCTTGACATCTGACCCATGTCCTTGATATAGACGTACAGAATGATTCATCACGTGTCCCATTCCATACGGCGGCATGCTTCTACTCAACAACCTAATACCACATAGAAGGTAAGTCAGACAATCCATGTGACCTTGACATCTGACCCATGTCCTTGATATAGACGTACAGAAGGACTTCATCACATGTCCCATTCCATAATGCGGCATGCTTCTCCTAAACTACCTAATACCACATAGAAGGTAAGTCAGACTATTCAAGTGACCTTGACATCTGACCCATGTCCTTGATATAGACGTACAGAAGGACTTCATCACGTGTCACATTCCATAATGCGGCATGCTTCTCCTGAACAACCTAATACCACATAGAAGGTAAGTCAGTCTATTCAAGTGACCTTGACATCTGACCCATGTCCTTGATATAGGACGTACAGAAGGACTTCATCACATGTCCAATTCCATACGGCGGCATGCTTCTACTTAAAAACCTAATACCACAAAGAAGGTAAGTCAGACTATTCAAGTGACCTTGACATCTGACCCATGTCCTTGATATAGGACGTACAGAAGGATTTCATAACATGTCCCATTCCATACGGCGGCATGCTTCTACTTAACAACCTAATACCACATAGAAGGTAAGTAGGAAAATTCAAACGACCTTGACATCTGACCCATGTCCTTGATATAGACGTACAGAAGGACTTCGATCATTACATGTCCAACACCACACGGAGGCATGCATAGAAGGTACACCAGACAACACTAGTGACCTCGACATTTGACCTACATGTATTTCCATGACTTTAAATCGGTAGGAAGAATGAAAATGATCTATTTACTTTGTTTGATACAAAACCTTTCGTAAGGTCATAAGGTCACCAAGGACAACGTTAGGAAAAGAATTGATGCCTTGGTTAAATTAGAAATATTAAAAGTTGGTTCCATTGAATCATATTATCTTGGATTACCACTGACGAGGACATATCTGGTATGACATTTGGAAATTTTTTCAAGATGGACGATCTCTGACTGCAATTTCAGAAAATTTCGTTATTTCTACATAATCTGAAAATTCCTTTCATATTTTGTGACAGCCTAAAATGCAAATATTGACGAAATATTTTGCAACGATTTTGTTTTCAGTCTCCCGAATATTTCCGATCAGATCAGATGGAGCCTTGACCTTCGGTGGCAGAACCCGGGCTTACCATGTGGTTTCTATGGTCTTAAAGACCCCATCTTAATGCGAACAGCTGTGGACCCAGGCTTTAAAGTGGACTGGGGACCGTTCACGGGAGTAGATAGACATGATAAACAAAGGGAGGCAGTCAAAGACATGCTACCGGTATTATTGAGATTTTTATTATTAGGGGAGGGGGGAGGTCGTAGATGTTCTCCATAAGATAAAGGCTGAATTGGAAACACGAGGCCTAAATGGGATAAGTGCTCCTCTGAGGACCAGAGTGCACATGTTCAAAAGATAATATACCGTATAACCAGAAATTTTAACGAGATACTAATTTTTGCTATATTCTTGAGTGATTAGGAATTGCAAAAATAAATTCTCGCGAAAAATTTCTTTGATTAGGTATATCATAAATTTACATATAAGTTACAATTTGTTCTTATTAAGCATGTGCAATTCTTCACTTTTTACTTATTAAATGAATGTCCAATCTCAAGATTTTAACACCCCTCCTCACATTTTCTGTCTTACTGAGTACATGAATAAAGTTTTTTCCTGTGTTCACAGCAAGTAGATGATAAGGAATTCGACACAACCATACAAGGTCCGTGGATGAAGAAATGGGACATAGTGCACATGAACCGACATACAGAAAAAGTCATGGATAATGTCTTTGATTTATACCACGGCCATCAAGTTAAAGCATAAAGGACCAAACTGTCTCATATTCAATTTAAGAAAATTCTCAAAAAAATATTTCAATTAAAAAAAAATGTCAATTTTAAAAAAAAAATGTCCATTTAATTTTTTTTTTTGTTTTTACAAAAAATGAAATGTCAATTCTTAATAGGTTGGTGTTATGTGTGTGAGGGATTCAATAAGAAAGGATTTGGAAGGATGTCCATCCTTCAGATGAAATAAATATATTATGATTGTACAGTAAATAGTTCCCTAATTTTTTCCTGATAATCATAAATTTTTCAAATTCTCTGATTTTTTTCCCCTGATGCAGTACATTAACATAGACATTGTTTTTGCAGATATGTTCATTACAAAATAACCAGCAAAATAAAAAGAAAAATAAACACAATCAGTTTGTAATGTTCTTTATACACAACATAATACTTACTAAGTACAGCTCATGGGACTAAAAATGCAAAAGAAAAAATAAATCAATGAAAAATGAAAATTGCTGATTACCACAGACTCAATCTGTTCGTTCTACATTCATCTAAATCATCTCAAACGGCAAGCATCGTAAGATTAACATACAAGAAAGTCATACAGCTACATTTATAGTTCCAGACTCAAACTTTAAGGAGCATGGACAACTTGCCAGAAAATCAGCAAAAATAAATTTAAGTTCCACATTAGTGTACTAAAGGATTTAATTTGCTGTATATATACTTATTTCCACACCCCAATTGTAGTCAATACTGGGAAAAAAATTGGCAAATCTTTATGATACTGCAATTATGAAGTGGCACACTTCACGTCTTTTAATGATAATCCAGGCCAGGTTAGCCCAGTAGTAGCGCACTCGCTTCTCACCTCTAAGGTCCTTGGTTCGAATCCCAGATTCAGTGAAGGGTCTTATGTGGGAGGGTAGGTGGTCCCCTACCCAGGTCTCTGCAGGGTGTTTTTCTCCGGGTACTCTGGTTTCCTCCTGCTCCTTGGACCCCCCCCCCCCCCCCACCAACATCTAAGCCTACGTAAGACATTAATATCAGTTTGTAACTAGTTTGTTTAAACATTGTACATTTGTAAAATAAATAAAGTTTAAATATTTTTTTTGTTTAAATATAATCTATATTAGAAAATAAATTTAGTTCAACCTTGAAAGAGCAAACTCTTAACAGTGATAACTTCACTTACTCAAGAATGTCTGTGAAATAAATACACGTACAGAAGTGAAATGGCTGATTTTCTAGAAAATTGTGCATGTCCCTTAAGGAATGTCCCTTATATCACTCATCCCAAAAATGTCAAATGCTCATCAAAGAAAGAAAAAGAATCAAAAAGCAACATAAACTACATGTAAGTAGACTCCAGAGTATTATGTTAAGAATGAGAATGTCATTTTATGAAACGATACAACCGGGTCATAAAGTTGCAGAAGTTACAGGGTTGCTACTTACAACCGGGTCAAAGTTGCAGAAACTGGTAGGTTACTATTATATATAAATATATTAAACACATAAAGATGCAATGGTATTTTCTATTCAAATAAGAGTCCCCCTCGGCATTGCCGGTAGGGGACTAAAAATATGTGATACACAAATGAACCCAGTATGGCTGCAAAGTTACTCATTAAGTAATCAAATAATAGTTTGAGATAACTAAGTTTTTCCAAAGAGGGTAAAGCTTGAAGGTCAAGGTCAAAATTTGCACCAATAGAAAGATTAGCACTGTATGGGATCGAAACGTATGGTGTTGTGATTCCTTACATAGTTTTTTGGTATTTTTTCATTTTCTAAGTTAAACTTTACAAAACTGATGAGCCGTTGCAGTAGGGCAATTCCTAATAAATCAATCCAAATCATCAAGGTATATGAAAAGTTCAGTGTTTGCAATCACTTCAATAGTTTGTCGACACAGAAACATTCTTGACCTAGCAGAACCATAGACTTTTCAAATATATAAAGGATATGGACTTACTTATTAGGCATTGCCCTACTGCAACGTCTCATAAGTTTTGTGCAGTATCACTTAAATGACGAGAAAACAATCAAAAACCTCCGTAAGGAATCACAACATCATACTTTTTTATCCCGCGCGGTGGATTAGTCACAATGAGTATATATAATGTACAACATTTCGATTGATGTAATCCAATGTTGTTAAGTTCTTCAAAAAAGAGTACACACATCAAATATGGAAATTCTATCATTTAAAATGCAAAAGTTATAACCAAGGTTAAAGTAAGTGAAAAGTAGGTCAAATCACAAGGTGAGGAGTTTGGTGCCAACGCATAAAGGTAAATGCGGTGTTACAATAATGTATTTCATAGTTCAATTTAATCTTAACAATAGACGGAAAAAACGAAAATACTCATTCATCTGAAAATTTTACATGTACAAGTATACCAGTTTCTGCAAGAAGGTAAATGTTCACCTCTGTTATATATTATATGTATTGCCGTTTGGCAAGATAGCCAATCAAGACCTTAATACATGTCAATATACATATTATATGTCTTGCCCTTTGGCAAGACAGCTAATCAAGACCTAAATACATAAAGATAGGTAAAAATTCTAGATCATTTAAAATTTCATGAAGTCCATTTTAATTATATGATAGAATTTTCTGTCACTTATTATATTTTTCAATCATGTAAGACAATTACAACCAGACAGAAATACATGTTACATCGTACCATAAAAATTCTGTCTTTCCATTAGTGCATGAAAAATCCACATAAACATCAAAAGCATAGAAACAAACAGACAAACAATTTTCAAAAACAATGTACGATATAATATACATCACTCTATAATAACTAATGTGTAGAAATCTGTGGCTTGATTCAATATGGCTTTGAGTTCTGTTCATAGATCCATTATAACGGCGAAATCCCGGCATTGTTTGATGACGTTAATTTGAAACAAGGACATATATCATACTGAAAAGAGAAACGTAAATTGTAAATTCAAATGCAACATCGCTATAACGTCGATTTTCATTGGTTGTTTGCTCCTTAGTTACTGCTGTAAAACAAGAACATACTAGGCTTTGAGGTTGCTAATGTCACATTTCACCTTATATTCACAAAAATATAGATTGCATTAGAATGGGAATAACTAGATACTGACATTATGTTTGCAGACAGTAAATGCCAATTTTACGGTGCAAACATCAGTTTTTCTCACGGCTCCGCTAACACATTGCCAGAAAAACTCAGTTTGCCACTGTAAAATAAGTATTTACAGTCCACAAACATAACATCAGAAACTAGTCATTCCCTAATTCAAATGCACCTCTGTTTGTAATTTGCATTCAGATTGTAACCAATAAATGCAAGGGTATTTACATCGTATGTTTCCTGACTATGACATCATACATTGCCATAGTGAAGTCATCAACATAACATAGTGAGATTATGGCCAGGTTAAGGTTTGAAAGTAGGTTAAACTCCAAGGTCAAAGTGATAAAGTCAAGGTCTCAAATGAAAGGTCTGGTCAAAAGGAATTCACATGTGAAATACCAAAGCCATATCCATTATAGTTCAGGAGATAAAGCCCAGATGCTGACGTTACTGCTCACTGAAAAATTACAGAGCTTTGGTGAACGCACTGTCAGTAATATCCATTCTACTAGTACAACTCCACAGTCGACCTCAGTCAAACTGATAAAAAGATTATGCAAATCACTGCACAAATTTTCCTTAATTTCCACGTTGCTACACTAAACTTACCTATATAGGTAATAAAAGAATGAGATAAGATAGAAGGCTAGTTTGACCCAGCCCTCCAACTGGGTTCTATTATACTTACCTATATAAGTAATAAAAGAATGAGATAAGATAGAAGGCTAGTTTGACCCAGCCCTCCAACTGGGTTCTATTTTACTTACCTATATAAGTAATAAAAGAATGAGAAAAGATAGAAGGCTAGTTTGACCCAGCCCTCCCACTTGGCTCTATTATACTTACCTATATAAGTAATAAAAGAATGAGATAAGATAGAAGGCTAGTTTGACCCAGCCCTCCCTTTGGGCTCTGTTAAGTTCATCGGCATTCATTATGGTTGTAGGATCGTAGAGGCCAGGTCCACTCATCACAGGACGATTTATATATCTGTTACGAAATAAGACATACATAAGAAATTCTTTTAGAAAATATCACATGAATTAGAAATTAGGAAATTGAAATAATCAATAGTTTTCTTATTTCTCACAATAAGCCTATTTAAAGTTTACTTCGGATCACTGTTGTCTTTTCGAATGGCATTTTAGAATTTACCCACTCAAAACAATGATATGAAGTCATCTTATAGTGGTACGTACTGTGGTTTGGAGCATTGTCATGTTATTGGTGTGTTCTGAGTGGGTAAAACGTCACAAAAAGACAAAAGTGATCCTAGTGAACCTTGTCGAAAAAATGTCTAATTTTATGACAATGTGACCATGGTGACCCAGACAAAGAATTTCATCTGAATGTCAAAAGATTTGCAGTCCTGGATGAGGCTTTCCTGTTTCCATGCAGATGTTGCAAATTTTTCAAAAAGGATGTCAAATCACCTGTTTCAGTTGCTATTGCAAACTCGGCTTATTATTCTATCTAGTTTTGAAAGATTTTATAAACTCAAATATTTTAAAACAAATTGTACAGTAAGTTAATGATTTCATGACAAAACCTGGACATTATCTGAACTTGTGCAACTTATACAGTCCCTACTTAGCAGTTTCTGATTAGACCAGCCACTTCTATTTCTGACATACCTTCTGATGTGATATAAAATTAACGGAACATTTATTATAACTGTCAACCATTGCATGGCGCCTATAAACATCACCGTAAACAGCATGTGGATAAAGTACTCCGGTAACACCAGCTGGAAATAATAAAATACATTACTATAAAGCATTTTCCGTTCTAGCTACACACATGATGTTTTACCATACCAGGAATATGAGAAAAATTTAATTCAATAGATTATTTTCCGATTTTGTTAATTAGAAAGCTCAAAATGTCCGAGTCGACATCTTTTGGCGTTGTTTTTAATTATGACGTCACTGTTGAAAGACGTAATCTCATTGAGACGTAACGATGAAAAAGTCCGCCAAAGTTGCTTAGCTCGGACATTTTTCGTCATTTTGTCAGCTATTATGAATTTCGGCAAGTGGTTTATTTCCCGATACTTCTACATGTACAACTGGACATACATGTATACATGTACTACAGTCTTCAAAAAAGCTTTTTGAAACCACATGCCTGAAAACAATTTCTACAAGTTTTTCGTATAACTTATTTAGTGAAATTCTACTGGCCCGACAAAATTTCTACTAGCCTCGGGCGTCAGGCTAGTGATTTTTCATAAAGACTGATACAATGATATAGGCATCCAAATACTTACAACATTCACTTAAATTTCTTAATTTTTACAGTAAGTTATTACATATGTGTACATCTTTAACAGTATATGTATTTAAGTATAGTACTTTTAAAACAATTTTCATTTGTTCAAGTTTCCTTTCACAAATAGTGTTGACAATTTGTGCATTTAACCACTGATTAAGAATGACATAGGTACATTGTGCTCAATATACTTACAGGATTTAAACCTGCACAATTATCTACGGGATTTTTATATCCATTTTAAACTTGCACATTGATCTACTGGATTTTTATATTGTTATCATAATTCATATACTTACAGGATTTAAACCTGCACATTGATCTACAGGATTTTTATATCGATTTTAAACTTGCACATTGATCTAATGGATTTTTATATTGTAATCATGTACTACTACTTACAGGATTTAAACTTGCAAATTGGTCTGCTAGATTTTATATCATAATCATATACTTACAGGATTTAAACTTGCAAATTGGTCTACGGGATTTTTATATTACAATCATATACTTACAGGATTTAAACTTGCACATTGATCTGCGGGATTTTTATATCGTAATCATATACTTACAGGATTTAAACTTGCACATTGATCTGCGGGATTTTTATATCGTAATCATATACTTACTGGATTTAAACTTGAACATTAATCTACAGAATTTTAATATTGTAATCATATACTTACAGGATTTGAACCTGCAAATTGGTCTACTGGATTTATTTTATCATATACTTACAGGATTTAAACTTGCACATTAATCTACGGGATTTTTATATTGTAATCATATCCAGACAGAATTTAAACTTGCACAGTGAGTTACAAGGTTTTTAGTATCAAAAACTTAAAGGATTCAAACTTGCAAATTGGTCAATGGGATTTTTATATTGTAATCATATACTTACAATATTTAAACTTGAACACTGATCTACGGGTTTTTTATATTGTAATCATATCCTTCTAGGATTTAAACTTGCACATTTTTCTATGGGATTTTTATTATCATATACTTTCAGGATTTAAACTTTCACATCGATCTACATGATTATTATAATAATTGCTTACAATATTTAAACTTGCACATTAATCCACTGGATTTTTATCTTGTATATAATAATAAACTTACAGGATTTAAACTTTCACATTGGTATATGGGATTTTTATTATCATATACTGTACTTACAGGATTTAAACTTGCACATTGATATACTGGATTTTTATATAACAATCATATACTTACAGGATTTAAACTTGCACATTGGTCTACTGGATTTTTATAATCTGTTTTCAGCTCATCAAATGCAATTATCTGAAATAAAGAAACACAGATACTGGTATTACATAAATACATATACCAATAACTTATAGTAAGAGACAAAAGAAATTACAGTATGTTTAGGAGGCTATAAAACATTGGGTTATTCATCATTCATGTACTGTAAACATGGTTAATTTCATTGGAGGAAAATTTTGCGATTATAAAATCAAGATGTTATGCATGGGGGAAGTCTTCGTGATAAAAATGTCTTTCCCATTGTAAGATTGCAGTGGTGATATTTTCACGTGGGGTGGGGGGGGATTTTTGCAAAGCCCATTGATTCGAAAAAAACATGAAAATTACCCCTACAAGAAAATTTCAACGTTTACAGTACCCGGTATTTGTAACAGGTGAGGGAAAAACAAGTGGCCGGACTGGGAATCCAATTGGATACCAGCTTTCTTCATGTTCTAGGCAGACAGCGGTCTGACGCTCTTATTTAAGCTATACAGACATTTACCCACAGTCAGCCACATTCCTCTCTGCTTTATTTGAGAATTTCCACATTTTCTTATGCCTTTTTTCAAATGAAAGATCTTGTCACAAGGAATTCACATGTGAAATATAAAAGCCCTACCCCTTAAGGTTTGAAAATATTTACTAAAGGCTTAAGTTTTTAAAATGAAGGTAAATCTACAAGGTCAAGGTCACTAATTCAAAGGTTGAGGTACATGTAAATATTAATTAGCAAACAGGTTTTATTTCATCACAGTCCTTTCCCCTGTAATGTTACTTGTCAATACTTCCAATACATGTAGTTTTTCCGTGTTGGCTAAAACACAAATTCTCAAGGTCAAACGTCGAGGTCAAAATTTGTTACTTTGTTTGATTCAAAGTGTTGAAAAACTGAGCTATTGGGTTGACCCTAGCCTGGTCTTTACTGTCCTGATGCAGCTCATTTAGGAAATCAGAAAATTGAAGTTTTGTCTCATTTGCAGAGGTGCTGAAATCTTGAAAATGATATATTTTGCCAGTCATTTGGACCAGCATCCTAATCAGTTAAGTCGGTCCAAATGAGAGTTTGCCGGTCCGAAAAAATGAAAAGTATTACCATTTTAGTTGCCAACATTGCGAAAGTAAAAGTCTGGGTTTTGATTCAAATTCACTTGATTCCTTGTAGGACATGTACCACGTAGGAAGGACGTTTTATCGGACAAAATGTCATTTGTGCATTTTTTCTATCAATGTTCATCGCTGCGTAATCAAACATGCGCAATAACGCATCCCTTAACACATTAAAATCGACTCAGGGCATAGCATTTAGAAATTAAAGTAGCAAGTCCTGATGAATTAGTTTTATATCGCCAAGAATGAGTCTTATCTCCAATCTGTCCGTGCCTACTTTTCACTCCTTTCTGACCTTACCATCAGTAACACGTAACATCTTTACCGCTATCTGCCTTGACGTAAACGAACAATAGGTGGTTTAAATATCAAATACACAACATGTAGACGGAAAATTGCTGAGAGTAGACATACAGTAGTTTTGATTATCAGGGTTATTACTGTCTGAGGATTTTCTAATGTAAGGAAATTAAGCGTTTAGTACATGTATTCCGTCTTTTCGATTTTATAGTCCTACGTTCGATTTGTGCAGGTATCTGATGTAAAAGCATTGTGACGTCATTAAATTTCTTTGAGAATGTTATATATGTACCCTGCTTCCCTGAATTTCATGCTGATTTCAGCTTTCTATAGAATTTGATGACGTCACAATGCGTTGACGCCAGATACCTGCACAAATGGGAAGTACCGGTAACTCTGTATTTCAAAAAGACCAAATGGTTGCTGTATGCGGCATTCATCTGCGTGACATTTTAATACTGAAAAGCAACTTTCTTGCATGGACGTGAACTATGCCGGTCACAGCCAATTTATGCCAGTCATGCCATTTGAACCGTCAGATTTCAACATCTCTGCATTTGTCGTAATATTTTCTGATTAAAATTCATATTGGGGGAAAGATCTTGAACTCTTGTAACCAAGTCGGTGCAAGCATGACATCATTGACGTTCTCCATAGACTCAATGTTAAACTTAAACGTCGGCGACATAACGCTATTATTAATCTTCGCCATTGAAGTATGTTTGCTGGTGCCCGGTCCGGGCTAAAGGGACATCCCGATAGCCCAGTCATTAGAAAATGTACTGAACTATCCGTACCTGCATGCTGCACAACCAAACAACTACACTTAACTCAGGGAGTTTGTTTAACTTGAAAACCTTGGTAGCCAATTGGGCCCCTGGCAACAGAAAATTTAGGGGCCCAGCTTAAATTTTAGGAGCCCAATTTTTCTTCGGCATTTTTTTTGTAATCACAATTATGAAAAGGATGAAAAGCAATATTTGATTAACTATTTTATGACAATTCAACATGAAATGATGACACAATAAAATTGCAAGATTAAAATTCCATTTCCATCTCTAATTCAAATAAGTTTCTTTCTATTTCATATTCATCATCTATGTCACTGTCACTGTCACTTCCATCACAAAATTCTCTATCACCCTGTTCCTCATCTCTATCACCCTGTCCCTCATCTCTATCACACTGTCCCTCATCTCCATCACCTTGTCCCTCATCTCTATCAACCTGTCCCTCATCTCCATCACCCTGTCCCTCATCTCTATCACACTGTCCCTCATCTCCATCACCTTGTCCCTCATCTCTATCACCCTGTCTCTCATCTTCTTTTCTATTGCTCTCATCCTGTCCCCCATCCTCTCTACTTTCCATCTGTTCCTCATCCTCTGAGTCTCTTATCTCATTCTGTCTATTATCCTCTCCTCTGAGTCTCTCAACCTGTCCTTCATTCTCTCCAAAAACACTTCCCTGTCCATCACAGTTTTTGGAATTTGTAGAGTTATATCTAGGCTTTTCAAATGTAGGTCTCCTTGCTCTAAATCCTTTCAAATTCCAGTTTTTAATTGCAGCTTGTGGATTGTACTCCTTAATCTCATCTGAATGCAATTTAATCACCAGGCAATCATTCAAAGTCTTTTGCCCCAAATTGCTCCTGATCCTGGTTTTAATCAGCTTAAGCTGGGAGAAACCTCGTTCGGCTTCAGCAGATGATGGAGACAGTGTCATTATCAAGTCCATAACTGATAAGATGTTAGGGAAGGAACTTCGAAATTTCCTGTTAATGGTCACCCAATCTGTCAATTTGCTACAATATAAACAAAACATATTTTTAATGAGAAGTTATAGACAAATTCAGAGACTGAAAATAAAACAAGGGGATACAGTAGAAATTATACCAGATGGTACCTTTGCTTAACTTCAATCTTCAACTGGGTCCATTCTGTTTCAGCTTCTTCTGGAATTACATTTGCTGTCTTCAAATTTGAGTCAAAGTGAGTCAACAGTACTCTAAGCTCATCTTCACCAAAGACTGAAAGATAAACAAACAAAAATGCCAATCAGATATGAAAGATGCATTGATTTTCTGTACTGTCTCTAACAATACATGCAAGTCCAATTTTTCAAATGAAATCAAATTCTGGTTCTATAGTTAGGAAAATAAGGAATTCATCTAAAAAAATAATTATGTAACAATAAATTTTGTATATTTGTTGAATATGAAGGGATCTCATTGTATCATCAGTTTTGAAAGAAGAAATATTACTCAGTCTTATAGAACAAGTTTAACTTACTTTACTAAATGAATAAGTTTTTCATAAAGTTTAACCATAAAATGTGAACATGTTATGCTTTTTGTTGTTGTTGTTATTGTTGCTTTAAAAAAAGAACATGAAATCAGAAACAGGTTAATAACTGAAAAGAAAATAACATAAAAAAGAAGCAATCAATGCTCAAGATTGTTTAGTATTAATTCATGCTGTAACAAGGTACATGTAATGGCTAATGCATAAACCAACTGTCTGAACATTTGTTTTAAACCTGACAGGTCTTTTTCCTTTTCAGGCCATGCATTAATGTCTGCTATCCTGGTTGCTTCCACAACATTCACATTTGAAAATTCTTTAAATCTAGTCATGATGGACCCCTTTGTTTTTTCTAACAAAGCTTCTCTAGCAGTATTGAACTGACCTGGGTTGCTTAGAGTCAGTTGCACTCCTTGGAAGACCATTTGATCTTTGACCTTGCGGAAATGTGGCCCATCACTGATTTTGAAAGATTTGAAAGAAGACTTACTGTAAATGCGGATATTTCCCCAGCGAAAATACAATTTTTACTATTTGTCATCATACATTGTACTTCATGAGAAAGCAGGAGATTTAAAAGAAACTCTGTTTACCTTTCTTTCAATCTTTCTAAGGCAGAAAGCGTTGATGCGAGTGCTGCATGCTTGGATGATATAAGACCATCCTGGTCCTGTAGAGCTAGGGATAACCGTCTCAGTGGTCCTAAGAAGTCCAGCACAAAAAGCATGAAGTACACAACTTCCTTGGACTTCAGAAGTCGAAGATAGGCTGTAGCCTTAGATTTAGAATCTGCAGATACCCTTTCCCCTGTTTCTTTAAGCTGTGTATAAATATTTTAAATCTTCCATTAACATCATGAATATGTATTGATTAATTTCTAGAATTAATTTATTAAGAAAAAAAATGGAAAAGGTCTCGAGCAATACACTACATTCATCATTTAATGATTTATTTACACATTCGACAAATGAGTAGAAGTAAAATATGATAAACAAACCTGACTCAAGTGAGTGACTATATACTTGTATGAGGTTACAATATTTGTTAAAGCACGGTGGTGGTGGCCAATCCATCTTGTTCCGCCTGCTTTTGTAGGGAGTAACAGTTTCTCCTTTGGATCATCACCTTTCAGGACTTCGAAAGTGTTCATCAAGGTTGACCTGTTTAAACTGCTATTATGATAGAAGTAAAATAATCCCATGATGAGAGTATTCAACACTTTGTTGAATAGATGGACACTTTTACATGCATCCTTCAAACAGAGCTCTAAACGATGGGCCATGCAGTGAATTGTAATCATAGCAGGTTGTTCTTTTCTTAATAGGGCACTAACACCACCACGATGCCCCACCATCACACTAGCTCCATCACAAGCCAAACAAACAAGTCGTGCCATGATTTCTTCCCATTCGCATTCAATATTTTGATTTAGAATCTCCCTCAGTCCCTTTACAATGTTCTCTGCACTAGCTTTATCCAATGCGCTAATTCCTATCAACTTTACATCGATTTTCCCCTCTACACAGGTCCGGACAAACCACATTTCTTGCTCTTTAATTCTACTATCTGTTGATCCATCACCAATGATGCAAAGAAAGTTAGCCCTCTCAATAACTTCACACACTTTCTTAAATTCTAATTCAGCAATGCAGTCAATGAATGTATTTGCATATCCTTTATTTCTGTAAGTTTTCCCTAAATCAAGCCCCTTCATTTCATCTAGGTCGCAAAGCCATGTGAAATCAGACAAGGGTCGATTATTTTTCACTAAGGCATGACAATTACGGAACATTTTTTCAAGTTTGTTGAAATTTTCCCTGTTTAATGAATGTATGACATGTGCAGCATCAGTTTTTTCAATGGGCTTGCTTTTACCACTTTGAATTAGCACTGAACGTTGGTGGCACTTTGATTTCTCATGTTTTATAATACTGTCCAGCTTATAGCTGGTACATCCAT
Source organism: Pinctada imbricata (assembly GCA_033119305.1). Lineage (NCBI taxonomy): Eukaryota > Metazoa > Mollusca > Bivalvia > Pterioida > Pteriidae > Pinctada > Pinctada imbricata. The sequence continues at coordinate 65,939,007 of VSWD01000009.1, forward strand.
TAATAAAGGAATTGCTGCCTTTACTGGTTGTGTCATGATCAATACAAATTGAGCATGTCATCCCACTAGCGCTATCTCTGAGCCACGAATATGTTTCCGTCCATTTCTCCGAGAATTTTCTACTACGCTTTGATTTGTCGTATTCTTTAAAATAAGAGGTATCAATTGCTTTCCTCTTACTTTGAGGTTTTTCTACCCCTTTAATGAAACGCCACATGCCGCTGGGTGTGCGACACTCGCCCCCTCTAATTCTTTATAAAAATTGCAAAGTGAAACTAAGGAGTGATCTTGGTAATATGAGCGCTTGATTTCACAACGGCGCACTCCTCAACTATAGATAAGCCCATGATTGACTATGATTTTTACCTCGAACTAAATGGAACGGAAAAATACGAAACGGATTTTTTCGGACAAGATTTTACTCAGTCGCCAGTTGGGCGAGTAATTTCCGAATTTGAAGTCGCCCAGCGCCAAATTTAGTCGCAAATGCGACTGGGCGAGTGCTAAACAAACTCCCTGTTAACTTCAAAGATTCACTTTCATTTGACATTTACAGATATGCAGATGTACAGGTACAAACCCGTCTTCCACCGCAACGTCATAGGTTCCTTCCACTACTTTCCACTCTCAATATGACCTTGCCTTCACCCCTTAGGTCCCATGTATATTTCAAATTAATTAAAAGGGAAATTACATAAATTAAGATTGAAGATAGGAATAAAGTTAGAATAACTGTTCTTAATTATGGCGCCAAATATTAAAAGTAATCGCATTTGTTGTTTTCCAACGTTATTAAACTACAATGACGTGACGTCATAATAGGGCCGCCGACAGAAATCCTGTCGAAACTGGGGACCCCTGAATCCAAGGGTACTTTGCGATGAATTGTCTCGCGGAATGCGATGAAACCCTTGGTGCACCAAGATGGTACAAACCCTGAAACAACTCGTATTTTTCTATAGTGCATGTTGCAAGCATACTGAAGTAAACTGTTATTTGATTTCTTTGAAATGCTGACTCACAGGTGGGCCGAAATGATGTCACTTGGGCCGGTGTCACAACAGCGCGGCGCGAATTGACTCGCTTGTCTTTTTCATTATTTACTCAATTTCTACGCCTCTTTCCTCTAGAAATGTTTATGTGTTTATTTAATAGGATGTACTTACATGAAAAATGGCAAAGAAAATTAAAACTGCCGTTAAGATCAGGGCAAAAATATAACAAAACGCAGCGAACGAGAACGCCATCTTTCTGTTCGAACAGGAAACCTATTTCAAACGCAAAAGGCAAACAGGAACGAACAACTCAAGTTTGTGTATTCCGGAGAAAAAAAATTAAAAAGAAAGAAAAAAGAAAATAGAATCTAGATAAATAATTGAATGACTATACACAGATATTTATGATGAAGCAGTCGATAACAGGTTGTTGTGACGAAGCCGATTACAGGTGGATGTGATGGAGTTCATTACACAGTCAAATGTGGATTAATTTCAATGGAAACTGAGGAGCTTCTGTAATTTTTGTCTAGCGCAACCTCAACCGTAACCCTAACCTCAGGTTGCGCTAGACAAAAATTAAAGAAGCTCCTCAGTTTCCATTGAAATTAAAGGTGGATGTGATGAAGTTGATTACAGGTGGATGTGAGATGAAGTTGATAACAGGTGGATGTGATGAATTTGATTACAGGTGGATGTGATGAAGTTGATTACAGGTGGAGTTGATTACAATTGGAGTTGATGAAGTTGATTACAGGTGGATGTGATGAAGTGGATTACAGGTGGATGTGATGAAGTTGATTACATATGGATGTGATGAAGTTGATTACAGGTGGATGTGATGGAGTTGATTACAGATGGATGTGCTGAAGTTGATTACAGGTTGTTATGATGAAGTTGACTTCAGATGGATGTGATGAAATTGATTACAGGTGGATGTGATGGAGTTGATTACAGATGGATATGATGAAATTGATTACAGGTGGATGTGATATGAAATTGATTACAGGTGGTGTAATGAAATTGATTACATGTGGATGTGACGAAGTTGATTACAGGTGGATGTGATGAAATTGATTACAGGTGGATGTGATAAAATTGATTGCTGGTGGATGTTATGAAGTTGATTACAGGTGGATGTGATGAAATTGATTACAGGTGGTGTGATGAAATTGATTACATGTGGATGTGATGAAGTTGATTACAGGTGGATGTGATGAAATCGATTACAGGTGGATGTGATAAAACTGATTGCTGGTGGATGTGATGAAATTGATTACAGGTGGATGTTATGAAGTTGATTACAAATGGATGCAGGTTATTGTGATGAATTGGATGTAATGAAGTGAATTACACGTTGGTATGAATTGGATTACAGGTTGCTGTGATCTATTGGATTACAGTGGATTGCAGGTTGCTGTGTTGAATTGGATTAAAGGTACATATGATGAAGATGATTACAGGTTGTTGTGTTGAAGTAGAGAACAGATTGTTGTGATGGAGTGGATTACATGTTGTTGTAAAGAAGTTGATAACATTGTTATTATTAAGTGGATAACAAGTTGTTGTAATGAAGCGGATCACAAGTTGTTGCGATGATGTGGATAACAGGTTGTTGTAATTAAGTGGATCACTTATTGTTGTGATGAAGGCGATTACAGGTTGTTGTTATGAAGTGGATTAGATAAAGTCGAATACATGTTGTTGAGATGAAGTCGGTTTCAGGTTGTTGTGTTAAAGTGGATTACAGGTTGTTGTGATGAATTGGAATATATGTTGTTGTAATGAATTGAATAACAGGCTGTTGAGATGAAGTCGATAACAGATTGTTGCTATGATGTGGATCACATGTTGTTACGACGAAGTTGATAGCAAGTTGTGACGAAGTTGACAACAGATTGTTGTGACAAAGTTGTTAACAGTTGATAACAATATGTTACAAGTATTAGCTTTTACAAAAAGCTTGCCGGCAGTTAGCTGACATTAAATGTTGTAAAATACTAGTAAGAAACAATTGGAATGAACGATTTTTGTTCTTGTTGATCAATCGCATATTTCCGGGCTTTTCCGTTTTTATTTCCGATTCAAGCTACGGAAACTTCCGAGGATCTGTGATTGTTGTAGGACGTATCGGTACAAAGACTTTTCGATGCATCTTTCGGATGAAAATGCACTGATACGATATGACTTTCATTTGTCAAGTCATCTAGACTCTTGAGCCGACCTGATGAAAGTATTTTATGCACAGATTCTGAATAACCTTGACGAATATTTGCATATTTTGTAATTGTCCACCAATCATATTGCAAAGAGTTATTTTATCCGTGCATGTATGTCACGATTGATTACAGTATACCGGCAGTCATGACTGCCGGTAATAACAAAGTTGATAACAAGATGTTGTTATTAAGTTTATCTCAGGTTAATGTGATGAAGTTGATTACAGTTTGAGTTGATAAGGCGTTATATAGTCGACTGCAAGCTGTTGTTATGAAGTCAAATAAATTGTTATTACGATCGAATGCATCTTGTGGTGATGATGTTGAATACAGGTTATTGTAATTCATTCAGATTTCTTATAATAACAAATTTGTTGTGATTCATTCAGAAGATCCCGACGATAATCTCAACAGCACTCACAATAGAGCACCAAACTGAGCATCGACGGACCCCTAGCAAGGTAGAGGTGTGACCAGGTGCCCGGGAGGAGTAAGCATCCCCTGTTGGCTAGCCGCACCCGCCGTCGATGTTCACGCACGAAAATGAAAAGAATATATAAAATGCATGCACTGTCTGAGTCCACGTCTATATAGAAAGTGCTATGGCGACAATGTCAGGGAAAAATATTCAAAACAGGTCGTTGTGATTAATTTAAATACCGGTTGATGTGATTCATTCAAATACCGGTTGTTGTGATTCAGTCAAAAACAGGTCGTTGTGATTCATCCAAGTACATGTTATGGTTCATTTAAATACAGGTTGTTGAGATGTAGTTCACGGGCAGGAACACGTTACGTCGCCTTACAGTACCGTTGTCAGAAGCATTTAAAGTTCTGCACTTAAAACCGTCCGTTGACATTATGCCACAGGTGAAGATATGAAGGAAACAATCCGTTGTCGTGACAATGAGCATGTGTGGAAAGTATGATTTTCTAATAAACGTTGAAATTTTAGAAGTAATACACTCGAAAAATTCAATGGGGGGTAGTCACAACACTAATCTATTGGTTTTTATGCTTTTCTGGTACTGATTTACAGTTTGAAAAGAGGAGATCGAGTTGGCGTCCTTTGATCACCATGTCCTGCACATGTGTTATTCTTCCTTTTTCTTGAAATCTTTGAATATTCAGATTATCTTATTCCAGAAATATACTTATAATAAATATCAAGTCTTTTTAATGCTCCTCTGGTAATGTCATGATCACGAATTCAATTTTGGACAACTTTTTTGGACTTTTCTAAAATTAGTCCGTTGTCAATCCATGTTGCGAAAGTTCTGTCCGTTGTCAGATGTCCGTTGTCTGCTTTGATATTTTGATGGATGGAATGATCCTATAACACCAGTATTAATCATTAAAATTCCTCAAGACCATGATATACTATAAACAGCTATCAATACGCACAGTTTAATTTTCAACCAATTTAGAATGGAGACTGATTTACCCAGACTTGACTTGAATTCGCCGAATTATCCGTTTTGTAAGATATCCTTAACGTTAAATCTTATTCGTCCCGTCTTAAATTCATCTTCCGGGCTGTGGGTGGAAAGGGTTGAATATAAATGGAGGCGAAAATTTGACTGTATACAGTATCTTACTTTATAAGCGTATTATAAACCGGTGTAATACAGTAGTTTTCTCATAGGAAAATTGGCTATATAAGAGGTTTCTTCCCCCTTGGAGATAATCCGCTATCTCATATTAGCCATCGTCGGAACCCACGGTCGGTCACGCTAAAAAGGTGAGTTTAGCGTGACCGACCGTGGGTTCCGACGATGCATATTAGCATAGATTTTCCCCATAGAGAAGAAATGTTATATAACCATTTTCCTCCTGTTATGTCCTGATTTTGTTTACTTTCCATTCGAATATTGCAAAATACATGAAAAATGTTCCAATGGTCTAACATATATATATTGCACCCCATGTGTCCTCTTAACACACCAATTTTCTCTATCACTCTTGAAGAGTTGACTTTACAATTTGATTTTTATCATCGGTTCTGCAGAAGGAACTCGACATTTTGAAAAGTTTCATTCTGGCGGAAGACAGATGGTGTGCTGTAATAAAAATAAATCACAAAACTACAACAGAGCAGGATATAATTACTCTTCCCGAACACTTGAACCTATTCCTATTTTTTTTTTCTTTTGTAGAATATGTAAGAGGTTTCTGGGATGGGGGTTAGACACACACATATATTGGGTTTTAGACACATTCATATATTCAGACAAATACATATATACAGACAAGCACATTCATGAACGGACACACTCATACAGAAAGATATGCATAGGCTGACGGATAAACAGGTAGACAGACATACACAGATGTACTCACACACACATAAACAAAAACATGTATTGACTTTGATTTCAGAAAATCCACAGTTTATCACAGCATGCAAGACAGACGGAAAATCAGACTAGGCCAATATCTCTTTCTTGACAAAAACCTCTCATCAAGTCAAGCAGATAGACACACATAGTGAAGCACTCACAGAAAAACTGACACAGGGAAAAACAAAAAGAGATTCACACAAATTCAAAGACATACACTGATCAAAACACAGACAGAAACATCCTGAAAGACATACACAGACATGCGCAAAACGACAAACTGACAGACACAGGGACATACACTGACATACGCAAAAACAAACGGACAGACAGGCATGTATATAGACAGACACATACACATAAGTCACAGACAGATGCACCCACTCACAGACAGACACACATGCTAACAAACGAGGACAAAAGAACTCACTGGCAGGCAGACGGAGACACCGATATCGACTCTGACATAAAAAAGACACACGAACTTACATACAGACACACACATATGTAAATAACATATCAGCTACAATGTACATCATCACCTGACATATACATGTAAGGTCTTTATCATACCCCCATCGAAGATCTCTATTGAATGCAAAATTATGAAATTTAATGTTTCAAAGGTAAAATCCAAACCATTAATAGTAGGAGAGGGAAATCTGCTTTAAAGGACTTCAAAGACTACAATAAAGTTTTTTTTTCGCCGGGGGGTATCCAGTAAGTGTATAGCAGTTATAGGGAGCTACTATGGGCAAAATTATAATGGCAATTTATTACAAGTATTTTATTACTTTGTACGTTTATATTCATTTTTGTGCATTTGATATCCATTTTGTCCCTTCAATAAAACGGTGCTTATAACCCATCTGTAGGTAAGAATCTTATTGTTTCTTGGAAAAAAAGCATGCGAAAATTCTAGATCAAAGAGCGATTTCGTGCAAAGAACGTTCGGAACAATTCGGAAATAAAGGTTGAGGCTATCAAAATGTCTTCAATGACCGATAATTGATGTCTCTGTTTTAACGCTATATATGACTTCAAAATCCCTTTAACGATTTTTGTTTAATTGATCAATGTATAAATTCATGAACTCATCCTACACCTCTTCAAATTCATGAATCATATTTTCAATTTTAAATCTTTTCTATACGTTCTATGTTCACGTAGCCTGAAAATTATATGATATCCTGCTTTACAAAAAAGAGAGCTGAATACTTTAAGAATTAACTAAGCTAATTTAATTGCTCCGTCTTAGATTCGAAGTAAAGATTCAATTCTCCATTCATGCCCAAATACCGTTAAGAGTCATGACAACGGACCATATCTTCTTGTCTTGTCATAACAACGGACATTCTTTATCAAATAATTAAAGTATACAATAAATATACAATGTAAAAGACGGTCATTCACATATATTGTTTGTATAATGTTGTCGATAATTTTCTACATAAAATTGGTATATAAAATCAAATAATTAAGAGACAGGATAGTTTTCCTGTTCAAATTTTCGTTTTCGTTGCTGACAGTAGGTCATCGCCAATTAGATCTCCTCATAACATAAAAGGAGTTTTATTCATTTCATGGCAATAATGTATTACTTAAGCATATGGTTACCCCCCGTTGGCTTTTTAAAAGAAATCACCGGTTACCTAATGATATATTTGTGATTTTACTGAAATTTTGTCGATAATTTTCATGACAACGGATGGTTTCCAACATATCCTCACCTGTTGCATTATGTCAACGGACGGTTTTAAGTGCAGAACTTTAAATACTTCTGACAACGGTACTGTAAGGCGACGTAACGTGTTCCTGCCCGTGTAGTTGATTACAGGTTGTTGTAATGATATTGAATGCAGGTTGTCGAAATGGAAAATATAATGTTATGATGTCGAATACATGCAAGTTGCTGCTATTATGTCAAATACAGGTTGGTATCATTAATTTAAATACAGATCGTTGTGATGATGTTGAATACAGAAAGTTTACTATTATAAGAAATCTGATACATATCGTTGTGATGAAGTGGATAACAGGTCGTTGTGATGAAGTGGATAACAGGTTGTTGTGATGAAGGCGATTACAGGTTGTTGTTATGAAGTCGATTAGATATAGTCGAATACAGGTTGTTGTAATGAAGTGGATAACATTGTATACAAGTTGTTTTTTGAAGTAGTATACAGATTGTTTTATGAAGTCGTATACAGGTTGCTGTTATGAAGTCGATCACTCAGGTGCCTGCAGATAAAATCTCCCCACTTTCTTTCCCAGCATCATGGCTAAAAAGGCCGTGAAGTAAAGAAAAGGGAAATACTTTACGGCCATTTTATTCACGAGTCTGAGAAAGAAAGTCTTGTTGTTATGAAGACGTATAGAGGTTGTTTTATGAAGTCGTATACAGGTTGTTGTTGTTATGAAGTCGTATACAGATTGTTTTATGAAGTGGTATACAGGTTGTTTTATGAAGTCGTATACAGGTTGTTTTATGAAGTCGTATACAGGTTGTTTTATGAAGTCGTATAAAAGTTTGTTGTTTTGAAGTCGTATACATGTTGTTTTATGTAGTCGTATACAGGTTGTTTTATGAAGTCGTTTACAGGTTGTTTTATGAAGTCGTATACAGGTTGTTTTATGTAGTCGTATACAGGTTGTTTTATGTAGTCGTATAAAGGTTATTTTATGAAGTCGTATACAGGTTGTTGTTGTTATGAAGTCGTATACAGGTTGTTTTATGAAGTCGTATACAGGTTGTTTTATGATGTCGTATACAGGTTGTTTTATGAAGTCGTATACAGGTTGTTTTATGAAGTCGTATACAGGTTGTTTTATGAAGTCGTATACAGGTTGTTGTTGTTATGAAGTCGTATACAGGTTGTTTTATGAAGTCGTATACAGGTTGTTTTATGAAGTCGTATACAGGTTGTTTTATGAAGTCGTATACAGGTTGTTTTATGAAGTCGTATAAAGGTTGTTTTATGAAGTCGTATAAAGGTTGTTGTTTTGAAGTCGTATACATGTTGTTTTATGAAGTCGTATACAGGTTGTTTTATGTAGTCGTATACAGGTTGTTTTATGAAGTCGTATACAGGTTGTTGTTTTGAAGTCGTATACAGGTTGTTTTCTGAAGTCGTACATGTATACAGGTTGTTTTATGAAGTCGTATACAGGTTGTTCTATGAAGTCGTATACAGCTTGTTTTAAGAAGTCTTATACAGGCTGTAGTTTTGAAATCGTATACAGGTTGTTTTATGAAGTCGTGTACTGGTTGTTTTATGAAGTCGTATAAAGGTTGTAGTTATGAAGTCGTATACAGGTTGTTTTATGAAGTCGTATACAGATTGTTTTATGAAGTCGTATACAGATTGCTTTATGATTTCGTATACAGATTGTTTTATGATTTCGTATACAGATTGTTTTATGAAGTCGTATACAGATTGTTTCATGATTTCGTATACAGATTGTTGTATGATTTCGTATACAGATTGTTTTATGAAGTCGTATACAGGTTGTTGATGAAGTCATATACAGATTGTTTTATGATTTCGTATACAGATTGTTTTATGAAGTCGTATACAGGTTGTTGTTATGAAGCCGCAATAAGGTTGTAGTTATGAAGTCGTATACAAGTTGTTTGATGAAGTCGTATACAGGTTGTTTTATGATTTCGTATACAGATTGATTTATGATTTCGTATACAGGTTGTAGCTATGAAGTCGTATACAGATTGTTTTATGATTTCGTATACAGATTGTTTTATGATTTCGTATACAGGTTGTTTTATGAAGTCGTATACAGGTTGTTTTATGTAGTCGTATACAGGTTGTTTTATGTAGTCGTATACAGGTTGTTTTAGGAAGTCGTATACAGGTTGTTGTTATGAAGTCGTATACAGGTTGTTTTATGAAGTCGTATACAGGCTGTTTTATGTAGTCGTATACAGGTTGTTTTATGTAGTCGTATACAGGTTGTTTTATGTAGTCGTATACAGGTTGTTTTATGTATTCGTATACAGGTTGTTTTATGAAGTCGTATACAGGTTGTTTTATGTATTCGTATACAGGTTGTTTTATGTAGTCGTATACAGGTTGTTCTATGAAGTCATACATGTATACAGGTTGTTCTATGAAGTCGTATACAGGTTGTTCTATGAAATCGTATACAGGTTGTTTTAAGAAGTCTTATACAGGCTGTAGTTTTGAAATCGTATACAGGTGGTTTTATGAAGTCGTGTACTGGTTGTTTTATGAAGTCGTAAACAGGTTGTTTTATGAAGTCGTATACAGGTTGTTTTATGAAGTCGTATACAGGTTGTTTTATGATTTCGTATGCAGGTTGTTTTATGATTTCGTATACAAGTTGTTTTATAAAGTCGTATACAGGTTGTTTTATGAAGTCGTATACAGGTTGTTTTATGAAGTCGTATACGGGTTGTAGCTATAAAGTCGTATACAGATTGTTTTATGAAGTCGTATACAGGTTGTTTTATAAAGTCGTATACAGGTTGTTTTATGAAGTCGTAAACAGGTTGTGTTATGAAGTCGTATACAGATTGTTTTATGAAGTCGTATACAGATTGTTTTATGAAGTCGTAAACAGGTTGTGTTATGAAGTCGTATACAGGTTGTTTTATGAAGTCGTATACATATTGTTTTATGAAGTCGTATACAGGTTGTTTTATGAAGTCGTATACAGGTTGTTTTATGAAGTCGTATACAGGTTGTTTTATGAAGTCTTATACAGGTTGTTTTATGAAGTCGTATACAGGTTGTTTTATGAAGTCGTATACAGGTTGTTGTTATGAAGTCGTATACAGGTTGTTTTATGAAGTCGTATACAGGTTGTTGTTATGAAGTCGTATACAGGTTGTTTTATGTATTCGTTTACAGGTTGTTTTATGAAGTCGTATACAGGTTGTTTTATGAAGTCGTGTACAGGTTGTTTTATGAAGTCGTATACAGGTTGTTTTATGAAGTCGTATACTGGTTGTAGTTATGAAGTCGTATATAGGTTGTTTAATTAAGTCGTATACAGGTTGTCTTATGAAGTCGTATACAGATTGTCGTTATGAAGTCGATCACAGGTTGATGGGTTTTTTATGCAGTCGAATACATTTTTTTTGTTTACAGGTTGTTGTTACAATATTGAACACGAATTGTTATTATGATGTCGAATAAAGGTTATTGCAAGGAATAGGCAAAATCCAAAGAGCAATTTGCAAATGACAATTTGCAAATGTCAATTAGCAATGTCCCTCCAGGTATTCTATAATCAAACCGCTGCACAGAATTTCATAAAAACCTTTCAGGAAGCAAGCACTGAAGGTCCTCGACCGTTTGCAATTTGAGTTAATTCATCAACAAATACAGGCAACAAGTACTCTCCTGTGTAACCTATGTACAGAATTCCACTTCTAAAGGAATTACGAAATGCAAGTTTGATTTTCAAGCCAATCGGTCAACAAACATGAGAGGTGAGGGTTCCGACTGGCCGACAAATTTTCGACTTTTTTCTCCAAACTGAATTAATTTTCACGAAAATAAAATAACATGAAGCAAGTTCACGCTTTCTAATGAGCTGAAGAAGATCCTGACGACAATCTCAATAGCACTCACCATAGAGCACAAAATTGAGCATCGACGGACCCTTAGCAAGCTAGAGGTGGAACCAGGTGCCCGGGAGGAGTAAGCATCCCCTGTTTGGCTAGCCGCACCCGCCGTCGATGTTCACGCACGAAAACAAGCAAGTTTGTAAAGAAACACTATGCCCATTGCCTACGGAGGACTCTGATTATCAAACCCATTCTGAAGAAGCCATATACATGTAGCAAGAACGTAGCCAAGGTCATATACAGAGTTAGCGAAAATCATACAGCTGACGAAGGCTCTGATTGGCTGACACACACTTTCGACTCCTCCAGAACTGCTGCGGAAATATTTTATGAAACCTTTGAGAGAGCAAGTATTACAGATCCTCTACCCAGTTTTTTTTTTGGACAACATGTTTGCTGAAGACTGATTAGTTTCATGAGACTTTACATTGCTTTTATTTCATATATATTCCATGCATTGAACATGTATTCTTGTGTTCCCAGGTGAGCGATGTGGTCCAGTGGGCCTCTCGTTTACTTTCTTTCCAAGTGCTCCGCTCAGAATGACAAAACAACAAATTCATCAAGAATATTTTTTTTTAATTTTTTAAACATCATATAACGTCTCACCAATTATTAGAAAATGTTGTATAAATCTTTGGTGTTACTGTTGATGGAGGAACATGTATAATTAGGCTATTGTAAGTAAATATTTTGTTTTACGTCCGCGGGCGGTTACCTTTTATGAGAATTTCTCAGATAAAAAAGACATACAGACACAGACATGCATTTTTCGGGTAAAAATATCAGTTGATGATCTTCAATACCATTGCTTATATCATCATTGATATCAGGAGTTATTAGTAGTTTTATGAAAATAACCTAAGAAAGATAATTTTTTTATGTTTTTAAAAGTCTTCCTTTCCAAATTCCTTCATATTCATCATGTGTTGTGTGTATTTTCATGCCTGGTGTGAAGGTACCTTTTAGAAAAATTTCGGAACGTAAAACAAAATATTAAATTACTATTGCCTTAGGAGGTAAAGCGTGTATTAATGATTGTAATTTTAGCACAAACTTTTTTTTTGGTTTTATAAAGCGAGAATATATATATACTTTGTAAATCAGTTATTTTTTTTATGCCTTCATTTTTAAACATATTTTATAATAGTAACTTAGCATAGCCAAAATTTAGGAACATGTCCAAAAAATACAAGAGGAAAGGGAGGATTCAGGCCTGGCAAAGAGGATATCCAATACGATTTTGGGAAAATTGTAGGTACAGTTTTTTAACATAATAACTTTCACACTCTTTGGCCATATTACATTGTTTAGAATGAGGATCACTGACGAGAGTTAAGTACTCGCAACGTGCATGTCTGGTCCATGCTGCAAATTTATCTGTTCTTAAATGATGCTATTGAATTTGAAGACGTTTAACATAATAGGGAAGAATTTTTCTGCAAGTCTTCTACTGGTCCAGAATAGAATTTCCAAAGGTATATAAATATAGTAATATTGAGCTTCTTGTGACCTTTTTTGCAATGATGCCGACGAAGACTCCCAAATTTATTCAAACCGTCCAGAACTTGCAAGAAGACTCTTGAGAGTGTTTTAAAGATTTGTTAGAAAGATCTCCTACCCAAATGGCCACGGTATACTACGAATCGAAGTAGGTATGTAAAATGTAGCCCCCCCCCCCTTTCCCCCTAAAACCAACACTGTAAGAAAAGCATACACTGTTGCCAAGGTTCCGAACAGTTTTAATAATTTTACAATGGAATATACTTTATGGTATTTTTATCAACATAGTCATGTAATTTCGTTATCATCAACAAAATATTACTTGATTGTTCAAGAACAGGATTGCTGTGTGTCATGTTGGACTCTAAGTGACCTTGACCTAAAATGACCTTGACCTGATAGGGGTGTTAAAAAAGACTTCGTGATTGACCATCCCTGACAGTTTGATATCTGTGAAAAATGTATATCGAGTGAATTATGGCTACTTATGTCAAAGTGCGAATACCTGACAGACGGACGGACGCCAGAAACACGATTCCAATTCGTCGCCTTTCCGTTACTGGCGATATAAAAACTAAAACACATGCGAAGGTCCAGACGGTGTGGGAGAAGGAGGGATTGGGCAGCCAGGACCTTTCCTCTTGATTTCGTGAAAAAATGCTGATTTCCCCATTTTTACTTATTCATAATTCATTCAAAATTGTAGATTCGACTCCCCTCTTTTAGCCGGTTTAACCCCTTTTCCCGTCATGAAAAATCACAAATCTAGTTGAATAGATCTGCCCATGAAACATGTATTTATGCGATATGCATATTTTTACATAGTTTGAGATCATAGTTAATAGCCATTTCAAAATGTTAAGTAAAACAATATCTGCACTTTGACAAATCTTCTACATGTTATGTATAGACTAGAATAGATAGCACCTTACTTCAGAGTTCTACACACATTAAAGATACGATTTTTAAAATTCGTTACCCTTCTTGATTTGAGAATCTATGTGGTATTTTGAGGAAATGTCAGATAAAATCAAAAACATGAAATAGTTGGGTTATTTCTGCAAAAAATCTTATGATATCAGAAATGTTGTATAAATGTACAAAAATACCGTAAATACCCCAAAATACGACGGAAAACATGTACCATGGGAACTATTTCTTATAAAAACACGTTTCTATCTCTACTCCATCTGACCCACTCTTTGAAGCTATGGGATAAACTATATAATTATACTATAATACGTTCAACAATAACAATATCATGGGCGAAAAAATTATAAATATAGACGCATCTCTATGACAATCAAGTCACACTTTCACTATTGAAATCAGCAATTAGGTCATTACTTTCACTTTGACAACCATTAATTAGGTCACACTTTCACTATATACTATAACTATGGGGCTAGATTTTTCGGATTCTTCTACTTCATCAGCAGATTCACTCTCCTCGCTTACTTTTGAGCTTAATGTGGAAGACTGTGTGATTTCACTTTTCGCAGTCGCTTCGCTCGCTCGTCTGCTACCAACTTCCGGTTCCGGTTCTTCGAAAACGGAATCTGTCCTTGACCTTCGTTTCGAATGATATGGAGTATGATCATCATCCGGGTCTATATGCTGTTCTATGCTACTCACAGAAAAACGCACGTGACTTTCTCTACGACAATGCGGATCTAATTCAGGGCTGTCACTGCGCGTGCGCGCTTTCATGTAATGACCCCTGAACTTTGACCTACGAGGATGATGATGAGGAGTTGGATGCGGAGTCACAGTCAAGCTTTCAGACACCGATTCGAACTCTCTGACGTCACTTACCGTGCTGCTAGTGTGTGGATAGGTACTAGCAGTTGATACGGTGGACTCGGACATAGAATACACAGTCTTGTCCACATGCGAATGAGCGGAATTTGAGCAGCAGTCGCACGACGGCCAGTGGTACTGACCGAAGCTACCTTTAGGTCCTATACAACACAGTAACGATTGGAAAAAGAATGTGGAATATGCCCAACTAATGGAGATGATAATCATTAGAAAAATACCAAATTTCTGATACACTAACACTGTGGAAGGCATCATCATTGCCCCTGCAAGGAATGTGGTAAGAGCTGCCGAGGAAATAACCCCACTGATGCCCGCCGTGGACGTGGCGACCCGCGCGTCACGCTGGAGGTCCGGTAGGAGTCTATACGACACCCCATAATGTAGAGTGTAATCCACGGACAAACCTATCGCAACTGTAACAACAACGGATTCTAATATATTGAGCTCCCAGTTCATGAGCACCATAATAGAAATGGTTACAAACATAACACAAGCTATACTAATAATGGACAGTAAGCTGATCAAAATATTCAGAGTCGTTATAAACGTTACCAAGGCAACCACAGCCAGGGAAACCCCGATAGCTATAGGAGTTTCCGTTGCTAAGCTGTGCTGTAGATCATAAAATCCCAAGTCGCTAACGAACCAGCCGTTTTTTAATGATTTTGGAGCCGTCGTCAATTCGTCCTTAAGGAAGCGCTCCACTGTCGTATGAAAAGTTTTGATTTCATCGTATGAAGTAGAAAATTGAGTGTTGCTAAGAAATTGAACGAGGAAGGCACTGAGGCGACCTTGATGGAATCTGGGACCGGGGCTATAGTGGGAATAGGAGACCCCGTTTGTCTTCTCTAATAGTGGAATGTATCGCATCAAACATTCAAAGACCGTCACGCTGTCAAGTTTGTAATCAGTCTTGTTACAGCACGGCCGATGGTCTTCTATCCCATCCCAGCAAGGTCGGGACATGTAATTGTTGTGGAAATTCTCAAAGAAGCAGTTCGTGATCTGTAGGCCGGGTATACGACGATAAAAATCAGATTTGCGTATATGTTGACAAAATTTGAGCAACCAGATTTGAGCTTCACTAGATGTTGCATCGAAGACTTTATCAAAGACGAGGTTCCCCGAGTCGGCCGGGTCTAGGTGTGAGCCGTCGTCCGTGGGGTAAACTCCCCAGACGAACGTGAGGGGGAGAAAGGCGTGTTTCTTATGCACCTTCTCGAACCAAAATTGTTTATTGAGCATGAAATCATATCGTTCTAGTAGATGACTCGATGAAAATACCTGAAAATTTTCGGATGAGGGAAGTTTCACTTTGGGGTAGAAAAATATCACAATCACTCCTCCTAGTCCTAAACATCCAAATATGACTATCCATACAAACCGGAATTTCACTACTAAAAATGGGAGTATCTTTTCACAAAATATCCGTAATGTATCACTCAATTTTTCGTAAGCTTTGAATGGAATTTTACACACGTAATAACAACAATTTCTGTGAGTTGAAAACTCGGGGTTGTACCACATTTCGCAGTTGCACCATTTGTCATAAATTACGATGGAAGCCGGAAGCCATGTCAGAACGAGTAAGAAATTGCACAAAACGACCAGCGCCGAATATATACTGAAACATTTGATAGAGGTGATGGAGCTCAGCGTATTGGTCAGTAGAGCTGACGCAGTAGTAAATGACGTCACAAACATCGAAAGAGTGGCGTGCTTGATGGTGTCGTAAACAATCTTTTCCAGTGTGCCATTGTTTCGTGAAGATTTCGCCGAGTGCCACACTTTACTGTAGAGAAAAACATCGTCTGCTCCGATGGCGATGATAATGATAACGGCTACAAGGTTCATGTAAGGAAAGAACACCAGTTCTAGGATCATTGTATAAACAAAGTACGCCATTTCTAAAGACCAAAACATCATGATGAACGTCATTATGGTGATAAAAAGCGAAGTGGTGTACAGCCAAACCACAATAAATATAATAAAAGCTGCTATGCCGAGAAACAATGTATCACTCCTTAAGTACTCTCCAAAAAGCGTGTACTTGATTCCGAAATGCGCACCAGCGATTCTGACGTCACCTGACATCTCGTCTGCTACGTTTTCCAAATGCTCGTAGAGCTCTACGGTACTGATACTCCCAGCTACGGGTAAAAAGGTGACGGCGTACGTCAGGAAGGGTTTACCGGAATTCCTGGTTGGATGAACGAAATTAATATCAGTGATATGATGCAGTATGTTGTAGACGATATTAAAACGAGTGCAGGATTTTGGTACCCCTTTACATGACCTGGATCGCGAGAATGAGGACGTGTGTTGGAATGAGTTATCACAGTTGGAAGTGAGTGAACGGTTAGAGTAGTGACCGGCACAGCTTTGTAAGAGTCTAGACACCGCCATGACGTCGTCGTCTGTTATATTTTGGCAGCTAAGTTTGCCGGAGAGGAAGGCCACGTAGTTTGCCAGAGACCAGCTCGGGCAGCAGTGGCCGCTCTCCTTGACTTGGCAGATACCGGGGAATGTATGGTGAGCTTGAATGCTGGTAGATTCCGTATTACACATCTGGTGGAGTTTGTCAGCAGTGAAGAGATTGGAACCATCCGAGCTCTGGTACACTATCCTGGCCAAGTTGTTATACTGACCATCTGAAACGACAGAAAGAGATATAGATTTATGTGATGAAAAAAGGTTTACATCGTACAAAAATGTCATTCGTAATCCACGTTGAATTAATCGGGCAATTTTAAATGACACCATTTAGAAATAATTACGAATGATAAGGTGAAGGGCATACAAAACCGAACGAGAACGAAAGGACCTACCCCCATAATGAAGAAACGTAAACAGATGCATGGGGAAAGTAAGCATTTCCTGTCTGATTTCAACAACAGCTACATGTACTTTCAAATCATATACTAAATTCTAGACAAAACAGAACAAAAGGACCGACCCCCATAATGAAGGATAGTCAAAGTGCATGATATATAGGGAGAGTAAGCATTCTCCTGTCTGCATTCAATTGTTCAAATCTGTCGAGTTCCAGACATGTATGCGAAATATGTACAAATATCCTCACATCATACAGACGTACTTCCATAAAATCTGATGGAAAGGGGGGGGGGGGGTTTGTTCGAATATGACACTTTCTACTTTCAGAGACCTTACGGAACTGCGTGATCGAGGCCTTATTCGAGGTTTTAATGGTTATCCGGGATTCGAAATTTCACTGCTTTAAAGTGGAAAGAAAATAATGTTTTTGATACATGCTCGAATATATCGGAGTTTGGGTGGGTGGATGGGTATGACAAACTTGTATTTTCTTCCTTATTTCCATTAAGAAACTTTGTTGAAAATCATGACCGGACTAGACCCCAACCTTCCCCTTTCTGTTAAAATTCTAGATCCGCTTCCAACGATTTTCAGCTAAGTGCATATGTTCGTGATATTTTATGTGGATTTTGCCAAGTTGCTTGTTAGATAAGACTTCTTTTTCACTCAGTACAGAAAGGTGATAGTAAATCGTTCAATAAATACGCTTGCTTATCATCGATTCTTGAAATCAAACCTCTAGGTAAAAATTAAGTAAATCCAGACGCATAAAAGCAGTAAAAACTATTAGCTATTAATTCGATATAAAGAAAGGAGATATGAAGCCATTCAAAGAGCTCTGGATAGCCAGTAGCGAGACCAGGTGTCCATAAAAATATATAAACTTGAGACAGCCCATACAGAAACGCGAGACAAAGTGTCCTGGAGGATTAAGTATTATCTGTCGCTACCTGATTACAATCAGTAAGTTGAGAACTAAATTAGTCATTCATAGACCCATGGTTAATCAGGAGCGACTCCAGGTATGAAGGTTTAGTATATGAATAGTATATGAAGTCACAATATAACTACAGTACTAAAGTCGTACAAAGGTAGACATTAACAGACCACTGCATAACACCACACAAGAGAAGCGAGAACAGGTGTCCACGAGGAGCAAGTATGTAAATGTAAACTAGTCTCACATAAGTTAAAGTTAGACACTAACAGACAACTGGAGAGCTAGAAGTGAGACCAGGTGTCTAGAAATTTGGGAATACTTAGACACCTATTTTCACTCAAAGATAATAGTATCGTATTATTACCACAACCTGGACTAAATTAAAAATGTGGATATTCAAGTTAAAGTATGCCCATATGCCAAGAAGGAACAAATATGCTGTTACAATATCTGTTATCAGGTGAACCTTCACTGACCTCTGAATAGCCAGATATGAGACCAAGTGTCCAGATGGTGTAAGTGTCTACTTTCACTAGATGTATGTTACTGAGAGTACAATAATCGACTATTGTTGAGTACAGAGGTTGACATTCACAAACCCCTTGATAAACAGGAGCGAGACCAGGTGTCTAGGAGAAGGCACATGTATCTACTGACACAATTTGAGTTGTTGTAGCCGAGTACAGAAATAGTCAGAAGTCAGCCCAAGTGTCCAGACGAACTTAGCTAGAATAAGGTTATGAAAATTTCATAGATATACATGTATGACTAAGAGAAACTTATTGCTAACATGATCAAAGAGAATTCAATATCATAACAGAAAGCAATCATTTAAAAAATATTTCATTTGCACCGAGTATGATCCGATTCATATTTCAAAACCAAAAAAAAACAACATTCTGCTGCAGTATTGAAACGATCGATTCTCTCCATCCGTCGCCAACCACTAGGTTGCCATAATTTTCTAATAACAAGGGACCAACCTCACTCAGGTTATTTCATCCCTTACGTATTCGTCTTTCATCAAAACATCGCATACCTAGACGGTGTTTCTGTGCTATTTCCGTGTTCTACATTCTTTTTATTTTTCAATTTTTAAATTTCATAAGTCGCCCGTGATTCCTGGGTCAAGTCCACGTTTCGTAATCAAATTAAAGTAGGTCATTTCTGATTTCTGTGAAATATCAGTAATGAGTTCGGAATTTTTTATTCAGACCTCGGAGTTACAACCCTGAGCGATCATATGATTCAATACAATAGGACAAGTCTCTCATCAAAGGGGTCGTTGCGTAGAGAGATATTAAATCGCAAATTAAGAAAGGGAAAAAAGATGGAAATACTAGAATTTACAGGGTTTCTAAGCCTAACAAGTTCCCTATCCCTCCAGTGATATTATGGATGGATTTTGTGGTCATTGGTGAAATACAACACGTTTTACTTCGGTCGCTGAATTAGTATTGTCTGCCGAGATTTCGTACTTTTTTCTCTCAAATTCTCAGAAGAATAAGGCACATTTAGATTCCATTGTGTGTCAACCCCATAAAAAGTTAACTAGGTCATGTAAATGGATATTTTTCGATTGAAATCGGTTTTTTTTTGGGCTAAATGCACAGCCAATTGCGCCTAACATGAAATGAGCATCGTATTAATTTCACGTGAAAGTTCATGCGAAATTCATATAAATTTCACATAAGATTTATGTGAAAAATATTTCACATGAATTCCGCATAAATTACTTAACATGAATTTTTCTATGTGACCGTCATGCAAAAAATTTGTATGAAATGCATGTCACAAACTTCACATGAATTTCATGTAAAAAAAATCATGTAAATTTCATTTTCGTGCTCGTTTCACGTGAACTTTAATGTAAACTTCATATAAATTTCAAATGATTTTCATATGAGGCACAATTGGCTGTGTAGGTACACAAATAGGAATATTAGCAAAAACGACAATTTTTTATATGTAGGTTCTTTTACTATAAGCAGACTGTGGCAATGACTTTCGGTTGATGTTCTTTCACTAGAGGCAGACTGTAATAGTGACTTTGAAAGTTTCGTTGATATATTTGTAGATAAAAGAGAAAACAAAATTTAGTAATTAATTTACAATAGACTAGAATGGTCAGGAACAGATATTTCGTCTGTCGAATAAGTAACCCTGAGTCCATGACTTCGGACGGACAGACGGACGGATCACAGATGTGTAGCCAAAACTAGCCATTGTCTTAAAGGACGACAGAAGTATAGGAAAAGTCAGTACCTTCCGACAGGAAAGGTCAAGTCCGTTTAGGGAATTTCCCAGTCCCATTCGGGAAAGTGATGGTGCTGTAGTACAGGGAAGGGGGATTAGTAGGTTGGGTTCAAATCAGGCGCGTAGCCAGAGTATTTTTCAAGTGGAAGCACTTTCAGACATAGTCAAGTTACGGACCACTTTGAGAAGGGACAGGAGGTCCAGGGGCGAAGCTCTCGGAAGCTAATGGATTTTACACATTTACAGGTCAGTTTTCTGCGTTAGAAATGAAACTTTGACAATCGTCTACCTTCTTTGTCAGTACTTTATGTCTTTGCGAAACGACGTGGAAGCACTTGCGTACTTACGTACGCCATGGCTACGCGCCTGCAAAAAAGGTATACGAAGGGTGCTTATCGCCTTCACCATTAAATATGCACATAAGATACACGTAACAGTGTAAATTCTACAAGTCCTTACAGGGTTAACTTGGAGAAATCATTAGATACAATTTGGCAGCTTCCTACGACTATTACTCTATTTTAACAATGCATGATGTAACCTATAAGAGTGTTGTTTTTGGCTTATTTGGTAACAACCAAATCTCCCTGCGGAGTCATCAAGTGTAAATGACTCGGGGCCACCGTCTACGTCACTAGCCTAAATACGACGTATGACGCTCCACGGAGACTTCGTCAGTTGTTGATCTGCGGCTATTAATAGAACAAATTGTAAACCCCAGGGATTATCCCGTGGAAATGTTACCGTCAGCGGTGATAAAATGCCGCTAATGTCAACGATCATAAGGTGTCAATGATGTAAGCGGCTTAACTGTTAACAGCAACGGAGTGATTCTTCATTTCTCGTTAGAATTGCTTCTTAAAAGTTTCCCCTTCTCCCTTGATAGTGATTGATCGGCTTTAGGTATTCTCATGGTCCTTTAAACCCCAAAGAAACTAGCAAGTTGAGTGATAGTAATTATTATTTAGTTTGTCACGCCGCCCACTTCGCAACATGGAGATGAAATGTAATTAGAGAATGTCAAAAGACGACGGTACACGCGAACAAATGTTCTTTACGATCAGAGCCGAATGTCGCGTGCCTGACAAATTGTAGAGAATTAGACCCCGTGCTAATTCCGTGCGAGCGAGGACAGAAAGATCAAATAAGATCTGCGCCGATACAAATGCTAATAGAATCGGTTTAAGAGCCGACGCTGTTGCTAATGAAGTCCTTTGATTATTTTTCAGCGTCATTGTAGGCGTCACTTTTCAGTAAAGAGTCTATATACGGGACGCACTAATTTATTTTATTACACATGGCATTTCCGATTTGATGTAAGGAAGGAAGAAGGACACGACCCAGTTTTACATGTATAACCGCAATATCTGTGTTCTACATTTGTCATTTTTTTTTAATTGAAAGCGCTTGAAGTTCAAATTTCATTTGTTCGATATTTTCGCGGTTTCGGATGATCAAACTAATCCTAAGAACAAATTCAGATAAAAATATTCATCATGATATTTCAATGTAGTCTTGAACGAATTGTTGAAAAGTAGTAAAATCATTATGCTGTAATGTGTAAGTTCTTAGCCCTCCCATGCACCCCGTTACTCCCTTTTGAACTAAATAAGAGTAGACTATCATAACTCTGAATTCCTTTTAAAGTGAATTAGGAGATTCCTGTGGAGGGTTGACCAAAAAATCTAAACTTTGTTCTTTTCTCTCTTCTTCGTTTTAGAAACATGAGGGGTAATTCCTAAGGTAGCATCTGAATTTAGCTCACCTTCTATATGGCAAAATGGAAATTCTGGATCGGCACTGCGCCTGATCACTCCAGATTCATCGTCAATTTCCGTTGCATTTTTGGTGCTCTTGTACTTAATTTTGGTGTCCCGATCCAACTCTAACAGCTCTTTGATGTCGTCTGGTAATGGACGTAGTGAGAGTTTGCTCCCTTTGTTTTCCACTAAGTTCTGATACGTCATCATTCGCTTGCTGATTTCTGTACCTCTTGGCTCGAATCCCTGAAAATGATACATTCTTATTTAAATAATCAGCATCATTTGAAAATTTCTTTAAGTTTTTAGGTGTTATACAGGTTAGTCTTGAAATGGACACACTTCATACATATGTGAATTTCAAATACATTGTACCTGCAACATCAATTTATCTTCGTGTTGGCATGACTACCGTACCCTACATGCTAAGCACAATAAACTTATCTTGCATGTTGACATGTCGAAATAATTATTTCACATGTTGACATCTGTAGACATACTAGTAATAATATTGCATGTTGACATAATGGTATTGCATGTTGACATTAAATCGCATATCGACAAGCTTACCTTGTCGACCTTATGTATAATCTTAGATATCGTTATATTTGTCCTGCATAAATAGTATGTCGACATAATTATTTTGCATGTCGACAGATGTAGAAAAACATTTCTTGCATGTAGATGGCAGAAATGTGCCACCATAGAAAAATGTTCACATCTCCAGTACCTCTCAGTTCCTCTGTACCGAGAAGCCAATACATCATTATTCCGTGGTATTACAGAACATTAAATAAATTCATCCGAGGGTTATATATGTATTGCATGTGAAACAGAGCATTCCGTCATTGATAAATATTTCCCACAGGTCTAATTCAATCAGAGTTTAGTGGTTAGCCCCTGTAAAATTACACCGTGTTTCCGATTGATCGGCTTGTATTCACAAAATACTCATCACTAATTCACTTATAAAAGAACACAAGAGAAAGTCGTGCGCTGCGCCTAAGAAACAAATGGATTTACATGAAGTAGAAGAAGTAGGTGATCTTTATATGTTAGAATTGCCTTAAGTCACTACCGAACAAATTCAAAATTGCAGTTGTACTACCAAAGAAATAAGAAAAGCATAATAGATGTTTTTCAGGTCCTTAATTCATAGAAAAACTTTGTCTCATTATATCTTTGATTTGAAAATGTGACGCAAACCTTTAATAAAATCGGTAAAATATGCCTCTTCGATCGCAATCCAAATATCGAAATATTTTCGGGATCTCGTTTTGCTGGATCACCAAATAATCGACGTCGCAACTGTTGACAGACTTTTGACCTCAATTATCAAATTACCAGTCAAACAATGCTATGACGGGCAATATGACGTAGTCTGTGACGTCATAATGTACGAGTATGCCAACAGGTGCGATGTAGGTCATTTGGTGATCCTAGTTTAGGAAAACGCGTATAACTTCTGTCAAATTATGCAAGGTGTCGCCACTGTCTATATTTCGGTATTCCCGTTCTACTTTCGTTTTTGAAAGAACGAAATAGCATTTACGGTTTTTACAGGCTGCCAATCGCAATGGTGCGTTAGATATATCGGAAGTTCTTTAACACACTATAAAGAGACTCGCGTAGACTTGATAAAATTTTCTTAGAAATCAATCACAGGGATTCATCACGCTAATACCGGTTGCTCTATTTACTATTTATCACATGATACACCCTTTATTCAGTTACATATAGCCATTTCATAAATAAATGTTATGATAACACGTTACATATCACTTTCGGAGCGTGGTCATTGGATGAAGTGCTCCGGATCCTTTGTGACGTCACAATAGAAGCGGAGACGTTGGCGCGTTATTTGCAAGAAATGAAGTCGAAATTATAACATTTTGACGTTATTTCGATGAATAACATCATATTTCATGTGATAAAAAGAATCTCAAATGATGTTTCTATTCCATATGGTATTTATGAAGCTTGTTGTGTGATTTTAATCACCTCGCCAAGGCTCGGGGATGTAAAATTCACACAACTCGTTTCATAAATACCGTATGAAATAGAAAATCATTTGAGATATAACTATAACTATAACTATATAACACATATAGTAAATAGAGCAACCGGTATTAGCGTGATAAATCCCTGTGAAATCAATAACAAATAATGAGGTAGTTAAATAAAAGAGGCATTTAAACTTGTTTTTCAACCTTTTATCTGAGAATTACCTCGGTTCTTTTGCATGGGAGACATGCTATTTCTATATTTGCTTCAAGACATTTTTGAATAATAATAAAAAAAAAAAACAAGCATAAACTATTTTCTTACTGCCATAGGATCACTGAAGTCTGGAAGGTCCACCAAGGTCAAGGACAGCACGAGACAGATTCCCGCCACTACAGAGGAGGCAATTAGAACAGCATAGGGGTACTGTGCCAAGAATCGAGCATAGCTGTCAATAAGAAAAGAAAAACACGTCATAACTTACGTACAGTCATAAATCTCAAATTTTATAGATCATTGGCGAATGCAACGTAACATTTGAAACAGCTTAGAGTTAATGAGTACGAACCGTCCCAAGATAGAACAAGAAGAAGCACAACTTAGCGTCTGTTGCCAAGACAAACGGCATTTCTATCGTTAGATAATGGCATCGTCAAAGAAACCCATCTAAATACAATCAAATGTCAAAAGTAAAAAATGAAAAGTCTTCACTTTTTCATTACGTCTGTCAACACTTCATAAAACTTCAGCCAAAAGAGAGCCCACTCGACCTAAATCTGCCAAACTTTAAATGTATGCCATCAGGGCACATACTTTATGATACCAGGAAACGAAATAGTGACATTAAATCTAGTGAATATGAGAAAATTATGAAATAAAATAATGGTCTCTAATCATTCAGCTGTAAGGATCTTTTGTCCTGATACTAGTATGGTTTCGATGAATTATTTTGCTTTTTTTTAGTACTAGATAACCTTATCTGCCAATTAGAAACCTTGGCGGTCATATTGGTGACATTAAATGTTCCTTTCAGAGGAAAGGAATGGTACATATAAAAATCATACTCACGTAAACAAATTTTCGGCGCACTGGCCTTTACAAGTTAAGGTGTTAAGGGTATAATAACACTATCGCCGAAAAGGTAGAAATTATGTAATGTCACGTCTTATATACATCTACGTTTTTTCCGGTTTCATTCAACTCACTATGAAAATGTATGGTCCCAAAGATAGCCGAAGTCGTGCGTTTTCGGCCAACTTCGTGGTATTTCAAATTTTCGGTTATCAGTACAACCGGAAGTAGAATATTATACCCCTAATGCCTTAATGTCGTTTTTGTATCAAATAAAGGCCAAGGTGTCGAAAATATGTGTTTGTGTGTTTTTATTCATACTGGTAATGTTATGGATCCAAAGTTTTTTATGTGTAAATGGCAAAAATCACCAATACCTACGAATTTTCGGCTTCTTGGTCTATGTTTAGTGAAAACATCAGGTACATATGCAGTGATTTTTTTCAGTAATTTGGGAATGGGGTCGGGGCCCGTGCAATTGGGAAAATTAACGACATTTGGGAATATTTGGAAAGTACTAAAATAAAAGTAAAATGACAGTTTATACAATCAAAAGTTCGGAATTGAATGTTTAATCATATAATTTTCTTTTAAAATTGATTTAATTTCTTATGCTTACTACAATATGGCAAATAATTAGTAAATTTGCTACTTTTGAACCAGTTAATTTCAGCATTTTCACGTATAATTCCATTTAAATGAAATTGGGAAATTTTAGAGTCACAATTGGGAAAAAAAATACTATTTTTCATTGGGAAAAGGGGCCGAATAACGGCCCCATAAATGGGCAAAAAAAATCCCTGATATGTCATTTTACAAAATAACAATTAAGTCCCAAACAAGGACTTCATTTGTTCCTGGTGTAAACGACAGTCTGGACCGTTATTGGTTCCTTACTCATAAAAATACCATCTTGACTGGGTGTCCGCTTAGTCCTATTATACATGACCCTTTAAGGCTATTACCCCCTCCAAATAACAAGGTCGAAGTCTTATACATGTATTATAGGACTAGATGACGCTCTGTTCCATGATGTCCACTTTTATTGTTAACCCAGTACAACAGAACGATATCGTGACTCCATCATCAAACAACAGTACGAATAGCAAAACATCTATTCCTATTTCCATTTTTCGCTTGCATGTCAAAGTCATTTTTGCTTGCATGCAAAGTTAAAAGTGCATACATCATTGAAACATTTGTTGCTGCTGCAGCAAGTACGGTTAATTCTTAATTACCCACGTCAGTACTTAGACATTTTTTCCCACATGTTGCGCTGTTAACTAAAGTTCACTTAGTCAGTGATGAGCTCTGCTTCCAATAAAACTTATCTTGTAGGATAGAAGCTCGGTGATACGGGCAACATATGCCCCCTATTCTCTCTCAGTCGACTGATACAGAATCAAAGGGGGTCAATTTACTTTTTTCATTTGCAGGGTAAATAGGAGCTAAATTTAGCATAGCACAATCTAATTTCTGACATGTGTGAAAAGTTGGAAGCTAATAATAGATCTAACGACTCACGTTAGTTCGGTATGCCTCATTCCAGCTTCTTTTTACATTGTTAAATAGCTTCTGCATGTTCAGACTTCAGTGTAAAGACAGATGAAGCTATAGTCATGGATGGATATAAATTCTCCAACCTTAAGTGTCTACAGAATCGCGAAAATGGAATTTGACAGGAGACATTATCACATCCAAGACATAGCGTGGCAATCCTTCCCATGGCAACTAAATTAACAGAATATTTATTCATCCGATCACCTTATTACAACAAAAAAATCTTAATGTATGCAAACCCGCAGTGACCTTGATCTTTATTTCTTGACCTTAAAATGAAATGAGTGTCCTACATTCACATAAAGAGGCGGAAGAGTGTCCACAATGAATTTCTGATATTGTCAGATATAACCTTGACCTTTCAGGCTTTGAACGTCGTTTTCGAAAACCAATAGTACACGTAGGTGGTGTACGCCATACTTGTGGGAACAGTTGCAAGTTGTTTTGTCGGTGATGTTTGAGTCGACATCTTGCAGCAAGGAGGTCACTGTAAACAACAATTGTGCGTTCTGTGAGACTGCAGCTAGGTAACCACGGACAAGTGGAAGGGATGAGCGCACGTAATCTGGATAACCACTTCATTTGCTACCACTAGCAGATGATCGTCCAAAGTCGGCACCGGTTGCCCATTAGTCTCATTAGTTTATGTTTTGCCATTGGGGGGGGGGTTAGTGCTTTGATGTTGTCTTTGAAGTTTGTTGTACCTTGTCCCTTTGGTTTCTCTTTGTTGTGTTTGTTCATTCTGTGTTTGGTGTACCTTGTCCCTTTGGTGTATCTTGTTGTGTTTGTTTACTCTGTGTTTGGTGTGCCTTGTCCCTTTGGTGTCTCTTTGTTGTGTTTGTTCACTCTGTGTTTGGTGTACCTTGTCCCTTTGGTGTCTCTTGTTGTGTTTGTTTACTCTGTGTTTGGTGTACCTTGTCCCTTTGGTTTCTCTTGTTGTGTTTGTTCACTCTGTTTTGGTGTACCTTGTCCCTTTGGTGTCTCTTGTTGTGTTTGTTCACTCTGTTTTTGGTGTACCTTGTCCCTTTGGTTTCTCTTGTTGTGTTTGTTCACTCTGTGTTTGGTGTACCTTGTCCCTTTGGTTTCTCTTGTTGTGTTTGTTCACTCTGTTTTTGGTGTACCTTGTCCCTTTGGTTTCTCTTGTTGTGTTTGTTCACTCTGTGTTAAGTGTACATTGTCCCTTTGGTGTCTCTTGTTGTGTTTGTTCACTCTGTGTTTGGTGTACATTGTCCCTTTGGTTTCTCTTGTTGTGTTTGTTCACTCTGTGTTTGGTGTACCTTGTCCCTTTGGTTTCTCTTGTTGTGTTTGTTCACTCTGTGTTTGGTGTACCTTGTCCCTTTGGTTTTTCTTTGTTGTGTTTGTTTACTCTGTGTTAAGTGTACATTGTCCCTTTGGTTTCTCTTGTTGTGTTTGTTCACTCTGTGTTTGGTGTACCTTGTCCCTTTGGTGTCTCTTGTTGTGATTGTTCACTCTGTTTTTGGTGTACCTTGTCCCTTATGGTGTCTCTTGTTGTGTTTGTTTACTCTGTGTTTTCACATTTAAGTGTTTGGCTGTGGTGACCGAGTCATTTTGGAGATCCCCTCCTTTTCTCGTTATATTTGACTCAGTTGATCGTGTAAGAAATTTAACATTTATATTTGCTGCGCATATAATCTTCCTGTGAACTTGGCCACGGAATCTCATTGTTTTAAATAATTTTCTTCAATGGATATAATTGATTCTTTCGACGAATCAGGTCATTGTTCTAGTACTGAGGTCAATGAATGGATTAAACGTCTCAAAAACGGAAACCATTCCGGAAGTTCGAAGAAAATATAGACGAGACAAATCGACCTTGATGAGATTCAACCCACGGATTTCTGTGGTTTTTCTGATAGGATGCAAAAGTCATTCTCTGCAGCAAAAGGAAATAAATCAAGGAAGCTGCCGAGCTGTGGTTTTAATGCTTATATACACATCGCAAGCTTTCTTTAGAATCCATTATCACTTAAATTCAGCGTTGGCTGCGACAAATTCATTATTTAACCGTTATTGGTTTCTTCATTTCGTGTGGTTTTACACTTTTAAAGATCCTGTTACACGACATAATGGGTTGATATTGGACAAAAAGGAGAGCATTTTGAAGTAATGATGATCCATTGCATTAAGTGGGCGAAACTGAAAGACACGTCTTTAAATAGTGTCTAATACCATCTCTAGATTTATGTATATTACACAATTTTACACAAATTTGATCATAATGATATTGACTCTTGTGTGGTAAACCTTTGAACACCTTACACAACAACAGCACGCTAATCACAGACGCGGGTCCAGGGGGACCGGGCTGGGGTGGGGGTTCAATTATGAGGTCTACAACTGATAAATTCTAATTAATCAATTTTACCAACATTACAGTCAATTCGAATGTTCACAGAGCACAATGTCGCTCTCAGTTTGAAAGTGACATGGACTTTTTTTGATAGTGACTGATGCTGTTTGATACACAATGATAAAACGTCGAAACTATTCTTACCAACTTTCACAGCGGTCAGACCGATAAACAGACGGTTAGAAGGACAGACAGACACCGTAATCATACCACATAACATTGAATTTAATGAGCAAAATGAAAGCGCTTTTCTACTAACATTTATCTCTGAGAGAACATGCAGTGAGACTTAATGGACACATAGAACCTATCTTTGAAGGCATAGGTAACGGACACATAGGACCTATCTATGAAGGCATAGGTAACGGACACGTAGAACCTATCTATGAAGGCATAGGTAACTGACACATAGAACCTATCTATGAAGGCATAGGTAATGGACACATAGAACCTATCTATGAAGGCATAGGTAACGGACACGTAGAACCTATCTATGAAGGCATAGGTAACGGACACATAGAACCTATCTATGAAGGCATAGGTAACGGACACATAGAACCTATCTATGAAGGCATAGGTAACGGACACATAGAACCTATCTATGAAGGCATAGGCAACGGACACATAGAACCTATCTATGAAGGCATAGGTAACCAATCGGTGTAGTTATCCGGATTACAGTCACAGTGCGTTTACTAAACATGGAAACAAGATGCCTTGGCTAAGACGCTAAATTTTCTCACTTTCTGAACAGGTCATTACAGATCTTTCACTGTTTATTATACCATCAATAATTTTACCATAATTGCCGCTAAACTATCATATATTTGTAAAATTCTTTTAAATAAATTACTGTAGTTAACATCAAGAATTCTTTCGGACAGGTCGCCGTATTAGGGGTATAAAAACGATCTCGCGGAAAAGCTAGAAATCATGTACCTCCATATTTTACATATTTTTAGATATTTGTTATATTCAACTCGCCATGAAAATGTGTGGTCCCGAACAATGCCGAAGTCGTGGTTCTTCGGCCAACTTCGTGGTATTTAATTTTTCTGTTATCAAAGCAACCGGAAGTAGAGTATTATACCTCTAATGCCTGAAGTATAAGTTTGATCAAGAGAAAACATCAGGGAATGGTGAGAACGCAACTAGTTTCATAACATATCCTTAAAATGATATAATTCAATAGTAAAGAATATTTTTTGTTTCATAGATACGTATTAAGTTTATTTTCTGTAACTGCTTGTTTCTCCTTATTTTGTGACCAATCCCTGCTTTATTTTCAATTTTCAATTTCAAATTTAAATTTAGTTCGTATCTGTGATGAAATCAATGTAGAAGTTTGTTTTCTCTTTTCACTTTTTATTCAAAACGTCAAATACAAAAGAAAACTGAAAACAAGATACAGCAGAAATCCGGATAATCTGATAACGTGCATTGTTGTTGGTTTTTTTGTTATTTTATAGTTGTTAAGTTTCAGATTTTCACTTTTGTTTGAATCTTCATTTCATTGTTACCAATCCTTTACAGAATTGCGTAGAACGAACGTTTTGCTTTGTTTCGTTTTTAGAATGTG
The DNA here is from genome assembly GCA_033119305.1 of Pinctada imbricata. Classification (NCBI taxonomy): domain Eukaryota; kingdom Metazoa; phylum Mollusca; class Bivalvia; order Pterioida; family Pteriidae; genus Pinctada; species Pinctada imbricata. The sequence continues at coordinate 65,969,871 of VSWD01000009.1, forward strand.
ATGAACGTATAGATTACCACAGAATAACTAGTAAACACTCTAAAAGTACATGTACTTTTACTGAATACAAGTAGTTTTATTTTCCATGGTCGGATTTTATTATTTCCGGGAGGGGGGGGTTGAACCCGCACGGGGCAGGGATCCAATCTATGATTTTTGAGAAAAAAAATTCATACATAATGGATCCAGTATACTCCCCCTAACTTCGTTGCGGGGGGTATAAAAACGGCAAGATTTATGGCAAATGTTAACGTTAGAGGAGGGAGACGTTCCTGACCCCTACATCCCTCTAGACCCGCCCTTACCTTAAATCTTGAAAATGCAAAGACCGACAAAAACTTAGTAAGGGATCGAATTCAGGGTGGTTTCACAAGAAAGGAGATGGTTATTGAATTTGAAGACGTTTAACGTTTGAACCATTTGGTGAGTGTCACTGCTGGTGGACAAGGAGTCCCCGAGGGCACATGTAGCTAAGTTCGATCAACTTCGGTTGATCGTCTGTCTATTCAACGCATTCGAAAATTTCTGTTATCAAAAAATCTTGAAATTTCTAAAAAGTGGGCCCTGTAGCATCATATCCCACCCATCCTGCTTCATTTTCCGGTACAAGTTTAGACATAATAATCATCACACTCTTTGGCCATATTACATTGTTCAGATTGAGGATGTGACGAGGGTAAAGTACCCGAAACGTGCATGTCTGGTCCATGCTGCAAATTGATCTGTTCTTAAATGATGCTATTGAATTTGAAGACGTTTAACACTCTAACTACAAGTTCAGAGAATCACAGGCACTTGGGTGACAGGGATCACGGGCTCTTGAGTCATAGTAAACCCTTCCTTTTCGTGTCTTTCCTGTTGTTAAAACGGAAATATCTACCATCCCCGAGTGTTTTTATCTCATATTAACCGTCACACTAGCCTACTGTTAAAAAAAAAAACGCAAAAAAAAGGGTGAAGTTGTCATTTTTTTTATTGAAGGCTGAGATCATAAGCCTTCTTGAGAATTAATGAAAAATAAACTAATGAGTTAGAAACTGTCCTTTAGTTTGGGAGAAGTTTCCATACTAAGTTATAGAAAACTTGATATTTTTGTCGTTTAAGTAAAATTCATTCATACGCATTCAGAATTGAATGAGATCGAGTTATTTACTACTACATCGAAATTCTAAATAAGACACATGTATTTACAAAGCACCCAAAACAATATAACAACGCAGTGGTATCGAACCTGTACTTTACTATTTGAATGATTTTATGCGGTTTTTTTTTTCATCAACACGTAAGCATGTAGTCGTACCGTACCTTGTATACCAACCCCATCTATGTTTTCGAATACTGGCTAACTTTTGGAAATCTTTAAGCAGGAGGTGAGAATTTGTTACCCGTCAGCTAGTGTCTTTAAATACAGATTCCACACTAGGAGCATAAAACTTAAGGTGGTGGATACTGACAATGGCTTAGTTAAACAATAAACAACAGGTGCTTTTAATCCTTAGAATACCTTAAAATAAAGATATATATTTACTTACCACCGCATCGTATCTACGATCGACAACTCTGGTTGAGGTCACCAAACGTCATCCTTAATCCAACAATCAACCCTCCATCAGCATTCTCTCCCTTTCGTGTCCACCTGTCACGTGGTTTACCACACTCTTTTGTATTACGTTGCTCTCTCCACCATCAATTCCTTCAAGCAGAGAAAATTATTGTCACTGAGCAGAATGCAAAAGTGTTGTACAGATAGATATATGAATCTCCGGCGCTAAATCCCTCTCTTAAAAATCATTTGTATGCAATATTTCCACCACTGCGCATATCATTCGAGATCGAGATCGTTAGAAGAGGTCAAACAACTGACGTCCAAACCATCTTAATGACATGTTTTTCAAAGACGTTTCCCACTGAGTGTTGAACGTAAACTGTCGTCAAACTAGAGCAATTAAGGACTTCGTACGGCGAGACCAACGAAATAATAATACCTCCACACTGAAGACGTAATTTCCAAGAAAAAAAATTCAAGAAATCATCAGGCGCTCTTCTCTAGATGCACATCGTCACCGTGTTCTGTCGATTGTTTACCAAAGCGAATGTCAATCGGTGAGAAATAGCGACTTAAGGTCCTAGAGAATGATTATCAATTATAAGGCGGAAAGCTTCACCTCCCGTTTTATATATATACTCTATCCATACTCTCCTTGATACGTCAAACGGGAAATTAAGTTAGACAAATTTCTGTGATGCAAGCGAAGTCATATAAGCCAAGGAAGAAAAACGATGCTGAGGAAATGATGATAATTTGATAATAACCAGTGGTAAGTGTCGTCACAGGACTGAGGACATACCTTAAAGTTAGTGTCAATGAATGAACGATAGGTGAATGAATCAAAATTAAGGACTTTTGTCCTGAATGTAAGAAAATTCAATGATAACTCATGCTTGGAATATGATGCTGGACTGAGGTTGGGTTAGGGGTAAGGGGAATGAAATGGGAGGGGGTTAAATCGGGGGGTTGGGGGATGGGACTAAACCATCCCTTTCCGTATGTGGAACAACCACTTAATGATGCTTTAAATCGAAGGGTTGGTCAAAATGAGTTTTCTGACCAAAACGCATTATACAGATAATACTAAAACACCAAATATTTAATCACAACCATATCATAAGTCTGCCAAATGCCCATAGAAAGAAAGAAAGAAAGAAAGAAAGAGTTTTCGTTTTAAAAAGAAAATACTTATTCTTACCAGATAGAAGGATGTACTGACTCATTCTGGCACACCTGCCTATACCTTAATGTTCCACCTCCCTGTATACCTTAATTCAAACATAAAACTCAGGTACCACAACAAATGCTGGTCTTATGGGGGAAGAAAGTCAGGTTGTTTACACAGAGAGGGTCGGAATCATAGAGCTCCCATCTCAACTTTACGGATCAAAAATAAAAATTCGAATTTTAATGTAGTACTATAATAGTACCCTGAATATCGTTTTAATTTTTTTTTCTACGGAGTTAGCTTGATCTAGACCGAGAACAGGCCAAAATTTTATTCTTGAGTTGGTATTTTGGCCAAAATACCAACTCAAGAATAAAATTTTGGCCTGTTCTCGGTCTAAACTTGATCCAACGTCTGGATTGGAGCCGTAAGACAGACTTTCAGAACGTCTATGTAAGACAGTTAGTGTAAAGGATATTTATTTGAAGAAGATGGGTTTTTGCATAGTGACTGAAAATTCACATAGTATACAAGAAACAAGAAACCGCCAAAGATGACATGGCCGAATTGCAGAGAAGAAAGTTGTAGAGGAAAATGTAGGTCAACGTCACGGTCACAAGAGGAGAGAATTTATGTGTGAAATATCAAGAGTCATATTCCTTAAGTTCAATACAGTCTAATACAAAATCATATTAGGTCAAAAATCATAGTCAACTCAAGGTCAATGCCTGAAATAAGTTCTTCTAGTCATGTTTACTTTCCATACCAAGTGACATTTATTGCATGCAAGCAGGAGATGCTTACTCTTCCTGGGCACCTGGTCTCAACCCCATATCGAGAGTTCGTTTCTTTTCATATGGTGGAGGTTTTTGTTTGTTTGCTTTGGTTCCTCTTTTATCCAGATTTTGTATGCCTTCGGTTTCTGATTTCTGAATTATCGATTTTGTGCTGTATACAGGGATATGGTTATTATCCATATTTGTCATCGATACAATATAGTCAAAGTTATGCTTTCAATCTCAATTGTAAAACTGCTTTTCAAGTTATTTTTTATTACAAGTGATTCTCCTTGTTTTTACAATCTGAATCAAAATTCATTTCACAATGTCAAGGTCAAACCTCGAGGTCAAGGTAAATAGCTGATATCAGTCAAGTCCAAGGTCAAACTCGAGGTCAAGGTCAATAGTTGATATAAATAAAGTCCACTAATTAAGTTCTACCTCCACGCCAATCTGTTTTGCGGTATCTCTTAAGGTTTTATGCAATTGCAACATAGCCCAATACCAAATTTCATCTTCAAAGTCTAGAAAAATACATGAAATAATGTTCATTCGTCATAGTTTATCTCCATGCTAAGGTTTTATGTGATTTTAGACCTTAGTACAATTGATAAAGCCTAACATCAACTTACATTTTTCATAGTCAAGGTCAATTCTCAAGGTCAAAACAATAGTTACTGTGTTCAGTTCTTCTAACCACGTTCTATCTCCATGCCAAATTTGATCATGCTACCCATTAGATATTTTTAATCAAAAGCAACACGTGGCTTCTAACATGTCCAAATTCCATGATAACACATGACCTTTGATCCAATCACCCTGAAACTAACTATTGTAATTTGTCATCCTTTCTTAAACAAATTCTAGATTCTCCAGAGTACTTGTTCTTGTTTGTTATGACCTTGACCCTGATCCTTAACCGGTATGAAAATTCCTCTTGCATCGGCTGATAACTTTTAAAGATTATCCACAATAATTCGTGCCATCTAGATCCTCGCCCATTCACATACGTATGGGGAAGGATGTTGCTACGTCCCAAAAGAAAAAAGAGAAACGATCAAATGTGAAGGCAAAATGATCAAATGTGAAGTCAAAATAATCAAATGTGAAGGCAAAACAATCAAATGTGAATCCAAAGCAAAACGATCAAATGTGAAGGCAAAACGATCAAATGTGATGAACGATCAATGTGAAGGCAAAACGATCAAATGTAAAAGCAAAACAATCAAATGTGAACGGCAAAACGATCAAATGTGATGAATGATCAATGTGAAGGCAAAACAATCAAATGTGAAGGAAAAATTATCAAATGTGAAGGCAAAACAATCAAATGTAAAGGTAAAACAATCAAATGTGAAGGCAAAACAATCAAATGTGAAGGAAAAATTATCAAATGTGAAGGCAAAACAATCAAATGTGAAGGCAAAACGATCAAATGTGATGAATGAACAATGTGAAGGCAAAACAATCAAATGTGAAGGAAAAATTATCAAATGTGAAGGCAAAACAATCAAATGTAAAGGTAAAACAATCAAATGTGAAGGCAAAACAATCAAATGTAAAGGTAAAATTATCAAATGCGAAGGTAAATGATCAATTGTGAAGGCAAAGCAATCAAATTTGAAGGCAAATGATCAAATGTGAAGGTAAAAATGATCAAATGTGAAGGCAAAACAATCAAATGTGAATGCAAAACGATCAAATGTTAAGGCAATATGATCAAATGTGAAGGCAATATGATCAAATGTGAAGGCAATATGATCAAATGTAAAGGCAAAACGATCAAATGTGAAGGCAAAACAATCAAATGTGAATGCAAATCGATCAAATGTTAAGGCAATATGATCAAATGTGAAGGCAAAATTGATCAAATTTGAAGGCAAAACGATCAAATGTGAAGGCAAAATGGTCAAATGTGAAATCAAAACAATCAAATGTGACGGCAAAGTGATCAAATGTGAAGGCAAAAATAACCAAATTGGAAGACAAAACAATCAAATGTGAAGGCAAAATGATCAAACGTGAAGGCAAAATAGGTAAAGGAAGTCAAATTGTACGCAAAACACTTGTGTGTCGTTTTTTTTTAAATAATTTTCTCGAGCATAAAGGCACCAAAAGACGGGCAGACATAATGCCCATGACAGACGGAATGACAGACACAAGAGATATACGCCTCGCACAGAGGTCCCTTGTGTGCAGAATGGTCAAACTACGTCACGTACTATTTTGCTTTTGTGTCTCACTCGCGGATCTAGAAGGTGTAAAGGGGTCAGGATCTTCAAATCTTTAAAGTTTTTTTTTCTGACATTTGTGATAATTTCCTCAAAAATTAATGTAACCCTACTCCCTTTTTTTTGGAAAAAAAAATCTGGATTCGCGCATGCGTCTTGTTTACTACTTTTCCTATCCAGCTTCCCGTTTGAGATTTTCTTATATTTGGTCTGAAATTAATCATTCCGACCTTGAAAATAATTACATTTTCCTAAGATGTGAAAGTGATATGGGCTTGAAAAGTATCTCTCCGTCCAATATTCACGCTAAAACTCTTTAATACTAAACAGGGTTATTCAGTTTAGGGAATTTTCATTAAGAATGGTGATAAAATTCTATGAATAGAGCATTAGCGGGTCTAGATTTTTTTTAGAGGAAAGGGGGGGGGGGTCCAGTGCATGGTTTTATAGGATGATTTAAAAAAATAATGTATTGATCGCTGAGCGATAAAAATCCCCTACCGGCGGCGTAAATTTATGTCCTGAATCTCTTTTCACGAGTTTATTATCTGCAACAGCCAAGAGAAGTCCGGCAAACTAAAAATTTCATTAAATTTGCTAAGTCCAAGGGTCATAACTCTTGTAAAAATAGGTCAATTAAAACCAAACTCAAACTTAGTCTGTACCCCACTAAGATGTTTTCATATACCAATAAAATGTTATGATCGCTGAGCGATTTAGTCCCCTACCGGCGGCATATATTTATGTCCTGCAACTCTGCCAATGAATTACTATTCAATTAAACATATAGGAGTTTAAATTAAACTTACTGTCTGTGCAGCTCAGTTCTGAGGTTTTATCTGCTTAATCGATTCGAAAAAGAGGTCAAGCGTGACGAAAGTTGAACTTGCTCTGTAACTATCCAAGACTAAGCTGAGTATCAAATTTCACCTGAATATCTCTATTTGTTGCAGAAAAAAGTCTGGAAAACTGACAAAAACTGAATTTTCCAAGTCATAAAGGAGCATAACTCCTCGAAAAATAGGTCAAGCGTGACATAAGTCAAACTTGCTCTGTAACTATCCAAGACCAAGATGTGTATCAAATTTCATCTGAATATCTTCATCCGTTGCAGAAAAAAAGTCCAGAAAACTGACAATAAGCTCAAAATGCATCAAAGATGCAAAATGCCGAGTTGCAAAACTGGAATGTAAGTATGAATATGCAGACTAACATGAAATGTGTATGGTTTGTAACAACATTTTGTGGTCCTAAATGAAAATTTCTGGATCAAGAAATGGTCTTCTCTTTATTCTATATCAGCGTGTAATATATTTTCAAGGATACAGATTTTCCTGTGACCTTGATCTTTGACCTTTTGAATTGCAATACAGGCTGAAATATGGTCCGGAAACCACTTTCAATCATCGGAGTCCTGTGACCTTGACCTTTGACCTTTTGACCCCAAAATCAATAGGGGTCATTCTTGATTCATGGGAATCATTATTGGCAAGTTTCATGACTTTAGGTGCAATACAAGCTAAAGTATGGCCAGGAAACCATTTTCAATCATCAGAGTCCTGTGACCTTGACCTTTGACCTTTTGACCCCAAAATCAAAAGTGGTCATTTTCTATTCACAGGAAACATTTCTGGCAAGTTACATGATTATAGGTGCAATACAAGCTGAAATATGGTCCGAAAACCAATTTCAATCAACAGAGTCCTGTGACCTTGACCTTTGACCTTTTGACCCCAAAATCAATAGACCTCATCCTTGATTCAAGGGAAACATTTCTGGCAAGTTTCATGATTATAGGTGCAATACAGGCTGAAATATGGTCCGGAAACCATTTTCAATCATCTGAGTCCTGTGACCTTGACCTTTGGACCCCAAAATCAATAGGCCTCATCCTTGATTCAAGGGAAACATTTCTGGCAAGTTTCATGATTATAAGTTCAATACAGGCTGAAATATGGTCCGGAAACCATTTTCAATCATCTGAGTCCTGTGACCTTGAACTTTGACCTTTTGACCCCAAAATCAATAGGCCTCATCCTTGATTCAAGGGAAACATTTCTGGCAAGTTTCATGATTATAGGTGCAATACAAGCTAAAGTATGGCCAGGAAACCATTTTCAATCATCAGAGTCCTGTGACCTTGACCTTTGACCTTTTGACCCCAAAATCAAAAGTGGTCATTTTCTATTCACAGGAAACATTTCTGGCAAGTTTCATGATTATAGGTGCAATACAGGCTGATATATGGTCCGGAAACCATTTTCAATCATCTGAGTCCTGTGACCTTGAACTTTAACCTTTTGACCCCAAAATCAATAGGCCTCATCCTTGATTCAAGGGAAACATTTCTGGCAAGTTTCATGATTATAGGTGCAATACAGGCTGAAATATGGTCCGGAAACCATTTTCAATCATCTGAGTCCTGTGACCTTGACCTTTGACCTTTTGACCCCAAAATCAATAGGGCTCATCCTTGACTAATGGTGAGTAAGTGTATGAAGTTTCATTGTTATAGCCTCTTTCGTAGTTGACTTATAGTCCGGAAACCAATTGTTGACGCCCTCCCGCCCGCCCGCCCGCCCGCCCGCCCAGACGCCCGCCCGCCCGCCCGTCTCACATCAAATTAAGAGCCGAGTTTTGCAACTCGGCTAAAAACTTAACTTTCCAAGTTATAGAGGGGCATAACTCCTTGAAAAATAGGTCAAGCGTGACGAAAGTCAAATTTGCTCTGTAACTATCCAAGACCAAACTGTGTATCAAATTTCATCTGAATATCTCCATCCGTTGCAGAAAAAAGTCCGGAAAACAGACAAAAACTGAATTTTCCAAGTCATCAAGGGGCATAACTCCTTGAAAAATGGGTCAAGCGTGATGAAAGTCAAACTTGCTCTGTAACTATCCAAGATCAAGCTGTGTATCAAATTTCATCTGAATATCTCAATCTGTTGCAGAAAAAAGTCCGGAAAACTGACAAAAACTGAATTTTCCAAGTCATCAAGGGGCATAACTCCTCGAAAAATGGGTCAAGCGTGATGAAAGTCAAACTTGCTCTGTAACTATCCAAGACCAAGCTGTGTATCAAATTTCATCTGAATATCTCCATCCGTTGCAGAAAAAAGTCCGGAAAACTGACAAAAACTGGATTTTCCAAGTCATCAAGGGGCATAACTCCTCGAAAAATGGGTCAATCGTGACGAAAGTCGAACTTGCTCTGTAACTATCCAAGACCAAGCTGTGTATCAAATTTCATCTGAATATCTCTATCCGTTGCAGAAAAAAGTCCGGAAAACTGATATTCGGACAGACGGACAGACGGAGGGGCAGACGGACAGACAGACGGAGAGGAAACTAAGAGTCCCCTTCGGCGTTGCCGGTAGGGGACTAACAATCAGTTCATTAATCTGCAATAGAACTGTAGAAAGGTCCGGAAAACTGAAATTTTCAAGTTTGCTGAGTCCAAGGGCCATAACTCTTGTAAACATAGGTCAATGGAGACCAAACTCAAACTTGGTCTGTACCACACTAAGATGTATTTATATACCAAACATCAATTCATTATCTGCAACAGAACCGAAGAAATGTCCGGAAAACTGCAATTTTCATAAAATTTGCTAAGTCCAAGGGCCATAACTCTTGTAAAAATAGGTCAATTAAAACCAAACTCAAAGCTTGGTCTGTATCACATTGAGATATATCCACATATATCCAAAATGAGTTTAATATATGCAACAACAGCGCAAAAAAGTCCGGAGAACTAAATATTTCAAGAAATTTAATAAGTCCAAGGGCCATAACTCTTGTAAAAATAGGTCAATGGAGACCAAGCTCAATCTTGGTCTGTATCACACTAAGATGTACATTATTGTATTCATATACCAAACATCAATTCATTATCTGCAATAGAACCGAAGAAAAGTCCGGAAAACTGAAATTTTCATAACATTTGCTAAGTCCAAGGGCCATAACTCTTGTAAAAATAGGTCAATCAAATTGAGATATATTCACATACCAAAAATGAGTTCAATATATGCAACAACAGCAAAATAAAAAAAAGTCAGGAAAACTGAAAATGTGACAGACGGACTGACAGACAGACAGACGGACAGACCGAGAGGAAACTAAGACTTCCCTTCGGCGTTGCCGGTAGGGGACTAATTATTCATTTCGGAACAGGAGAGGGTACGTGTCTCAGTGGAGATGAGGGTGCCCATACACCCTTATAGATCCGCGCATGTAAAGAGCAAGCGAAATAAACCTCAAAACATGCTTTTGCATTTCATACAAGTACGCATCTTTGTTCAGCCTGCGACTTTTACGTCTTGCAAACAGTGATGAACTTAATGAATATCTTCTCAGGAAAGAGAATGACGACAAATAAAACGACATGGCCTCTAAGAGCAACGATCCAGTGCTAATGGGAGTTTGGGGTGGTACAGCTGTGTCCGGGAAATCCAAAGAAAAACACGACAAAGAAATTCCCCTCAGGAAATAGTACTGGATGCTTCCACACGAACGCAGCCGCCGTTTAATGGAGTAAAGACGCATGCAGACGATATGACTTCTGCTAATGACGCACGGTGGTTTTTTGTTATTGTTTTTTTTTTTATCTGCAGTAGGCCAGACCAACTGTCGATTTAACGGACAAATTAATTATATATTAGGGTCACAAAAATTGTTTCAATGGTAAAATATACATGTATAAATCTTTATCAATATACAGTTTACAAAGTAAGAAAATGGTACATGTAGGTAAGCGTCGCCTCCCCTTGTCAAGGTTTTAGCTCTTGTGCGTGATCTGACGATTTTATCCGTTGGCTATCATATACAAAAAGTATATTAGGTCATCCAATTGTCAATTTTACAGTGTTTCGTGTAAGAGTGACATTTGACGAACGGACGGGCGGACATGATCTTACATACACTACAAGCCACATAAAAAGCCAAAGATATACAAATGTATATCAATAATTGCAAACGAAGACGTGATTCCAGTAAAAGACACCCCATACAAAGAACGGGTGTGTCATGATGCACGAGAAAGGTCACCTTGATACGTAACAAAGACTTTTTTTCTGATAACAAGATATCATTCCGATTAATTAAGCAAGATACCTTATATGTGTATTAATTAATCTTAATCAGACACGATAATCCATTAATTAACCATCACAACATTATACAACACAAGTAATTCACCTTAATTAGCCGATCGACAGCAATTAGCTTCGGAGACGAGTTTTTAAATTATTTGATGTACCATAGAAAAGAAACTTGTCATCTACGATCGCATCTAGTTACAGCTACTAATTCTCAGAAAACATCAAAGACATTTTTTTTATTCTTGATTTTTTTTTCTAACTGCAGAGCGAGTCTTTTGATATCGTGCACGGTGTCGCCATCTATATTGTGTTTTGAAATACAACGCTTCAAACGGAACGTGTTATTACCAGAGCCTTTAATTTGCATCTCTGTAAGATCTTCATATATACATCGTCTCTCGTAACAAAACCTCGGCTGTACTTTCTTATGCTATCGTAAAACCCAAGCTCTGTCTCAATATCAATAGTTTATTCTCTTTATTTTATTTTTTATTGTGATTTCTAGATTTCTAGAGCGCCCGGTGACCTAGTTTTCTTCCAAAGCCTCTTTCATCTTTTCATCATTGGATTATCGAATTTTTACATATTCTGAAGAATGGCCTGAAGTTCTTTTAGCCGAGTTTTTTTCCTTAACAATGTTAGCTTCATCAGGCCTGATCAGCTCGCCAGTTTACACTTCAACAATACACGTACATATCTTCGCATACCCATTACTCCATAGGATAATTGATAAGATTTGTCAAATGTTTAAGAACAGAGTGTCCATTACAGAAATTTACAGCAAACGACACACAGAATTTCAACAGAAGTACTTTCTGTCAATTGTGTATATAAAAAAATGTCTCAGAACAGGTATGTCGTCTATCGCATGTTTGACCCTAAAAATGTGACCTTGACCTTCCAGATGATCTTGACCTTTATTGGGTATCAAGTCTCATCGTACTTGACCAATGTCCATCCCTGCAGGTTTAATGGAAGTACCACGCATATCAATCAAGTTATAAATTATCAATTCACTCTTGAAAGTTTTGCTTCAGAAAACGAAGTATCCGACTCTACAGCCAGATAAAAGCCTTCTGGAAAAGAAAATCTGAATGTTGTGCACCAAACAAGCATGTTTCTGTCATTAAATCCTCATTAGTGGTGATTCAAGCCAAAATGAGTCATAGTCAGAAAAACAAGAGGCCCAAGGGGGCCACATCGCTCACCCGAGTTGCAGACAAAAGAATGATAGTGGACAATTTGGCGGAGGACCCTGGGTACTTGCTCCCTGTAAGGTTTCATGAAATTCTTTGTAGCGGTCGAAGAGAAGTCGAAAATGCGTTGACTCAGCCAATCAGAGACCTCATCGGCGGCCATATTTGTTGACCGATCGGCACGAAAATCACAAATCTTCAGTTTCTGCTTCCTGAAATGTTTCGTGAATTCTGTGCAGCGGTTAAATTTAAACTTTATTTATTTTACAACGTTTAACAAACAAGTTACACAACTTATATTAATGTCTCACGTTGGCTCAGATGTTGGCGTGAGGGGGTCCACGGAACAGGAGGAAACCTGAGTACCCGGAGAAAACCCCCTGCCGAGGCCTGGGTGGGGGAACACGTACCCTCCAATATAAGACCCCTCACCGAACCTGGAATTTGAACCAGGGACCTTAGAGGTGAGAAGCGAGCGCGCTAGCACTGCGCTAACCATGTGCAGAGAAAAAGTTTACACCGGACGACCGGGCGACGGACGGCGCGCTATTACTATAGCTCACTTGGGCTTCGCTTAGGTGAGCTATAATCTAGTGTGACTCCCCTTCGTTTCTTTCTAAGTTTCGGATATCTAAATGTATTTTGTTTTAGAAATAACAACAAGCTAGCCCTGGTTTATTGTTCAGTTATTCAACGAGCAGCATGAACCAAACAATTTATCACAGAGTCGCGATTTCGATTGGTTCAACTTCATGAGACGAGGGGGATTTCTGGTCAATAAACAACGGCTAGCTAGTTGTTATTTCTATTCTTATATTGTTTTGCAGACAACAATGGGCGGCGCTTAGTGGACTGGATATTTGTTGGAGATTTTATACTAGGCGAGTTCTGTAGTGGCTGAGAATCACACCATGTAACGTGTCCTGACGAGGGATGATTTTTTGTGTTATTTGTCCTGGATTTCTTGTGTACGTCCTGGATTTTTTGTGTCATAAAATTGATTGAAACTCCATAAAATGCTCACTTTGACATTTTTTCAGTTTGTTTTCATGTATCTATGATGTCTAAGTCATCTGTTAGGGACCGCAATTAAAAATATACGAATATCACTAGATTTAAAAGAGTTGAGTATGTCCTGACTTTTTTGTGTACCTTGTCCTGGATTTTCTGTGTGATGTCCTGGATTTTCTAGTTTTGGATTTTAGAATAATTGTCAATAGGTTTGAAAAGCAAGCGAATATTTTAATATTATCGGCTCATATAACTCTTAACTTTTATAAAAATGACCCATCATGATGCCTTAGTTAGCTTGTTTTTGTATGCAGACATCTTTTTGTTTTGTTTTGTTTTGTTTTTTCTCCTTCTTTACTACGGTGCCTCTAAACGGACACGTTGGTTTGTTTTTCATATCGTTTTGCGCCTGGCTATGCGCCTTGCTAACCCCACCCCGACCCGCTCTCTTTTCTCCTTTCCTTCAGATTATCAAACATTACGCACAAAAGGAGAGGGGTGGGGGTCATTTACCCAGTTCTTTTTGTGCGGTTGTATGTATGCGCTATATATTCAAGGGCGTTTATGTAGGAACACTTCATAAAGAATGATGAACGAATGGCCATACATCCTTTTTATTGATTTTTTGTTGTTCGTTCGTTTGTTTCTGTTTTTTTTTTGGGGGGGGGGGGGTTCGTTTTTGTTTTTGGTTTTTTTTTTTCGTGGTTTTGAATTTCCCCTCCTACCATTTCCATCAGAGGTATACCTTTGCATGCAAACAAGATAGCAAAATTACTTCCAATATTACATTATGACACACAATTGTAAATTGTAGATGACCAGTGGCGGATCTAGGATTTCAGAAAGGGGCGGGGGAGGACAGAGTCCAGTTTCAACGACAATTTTTACAGAAAACTAACATGCGAAAATAGAAGTTATATTCTAATTCCTCCCACTGGGTTCCTTAATTAATTACTTTTAACTTACTTCTACTATGCTTGAAAGACGATTGGCGAATTTTTTTTTCAGAGTTAGAATGAAAATGAAAGACAATTACTATCTATATCCTCTATCAATGTATTTTGAGTCTCAAACATAAAATTCAATGTCCATGCATATTTCAAGTCTTGAAAAAAGGCGAGCAACAGCGAGCAAATGAATTTTTTTCAAATACATGTACTGTCAGATAAATTCGTAATTATTTAGAATTTTCATAGCAAATTCAGAACATTTGAAGATTAATTGACCGCCATGGGAGGGAATAGGGACCCGCGCGACACCTCTAGATTCGCTAGTGATCCATTCAAGCAGAGCGAAGAAAAAATAATGCAAAGTTAGCATGATAGCATGAAATCAAATATTAAATACGGTGATAGGGCGGCCCCACTAATTGTCCTCCTCCTCCTTTAAATTTGCAACCAACACTTATTCAAAACATTGAACTGTAAGACTATAATGGGGGTTCTCTGTTAGCAAAACTCGGAATTGAAAATATATATAATCAATTTTGCAGTCGGGCCAATTTAGCAACGTTTTAAGAAAAGAATTAAAATGAAAACGTAATTAAACGTAAAAGAAAACTCACAGATCAAATTCAAAATATGCAACGTAAATCTGTCGAAACCCCCATCACGGGAGGTTAGTTTCGCCGCCTCGTTATCTTTACATAATTATTTGATCGAAAGGACGACTATCAATAATTAGTTTGCAATTTATAGTGGAAGGACATTGAACAGAAGCTTTCTTAATTTTTCTTTGAATTTCAACAAAACATTTTCGTTATGGCTAATGCCACAGTGGCAGATTTAACGGGGTGGGGGAGCGAAGGGGGCGCCCCCCCCCCCCCCTCGCATAGCGACCAAAAACTTTTTAAACTATGTTTTTCACGTTACACCTTTTTAAACATTTTTTTTCAAAAAGGGAGGTCCTCCCGGACTACAATCTGCACAACAGAAGGCCTCCTGATCATCCCCTACTCGGCACTTCATGCCTTGAATCAACCATATGGGATTCAACAACAACAACAACAAACAAGTCTTGAAACCAGAGTATTCATAGGACATTCTCTCTATTTGGGGGATTGGTACCCGTACCCCAGAGAGGGGAAATTTACAACATTTTACTTAGAAAGGGGAATTCTAAACAACTGTGATAAAACAAAATTATTGAAATGTTTGTTTCATCTACATATAAAAACTTGTAAACATTGTACGTATGAAATCGTGTTAATCTTGAATATCAAACAAAACGAAGATCAAACAAAGTTGTTCAAAAGTGGTCTCAGATTGCGCCATCTGCGTCCATTATTCGCAAAAATTTCCGGGGAGGCCCCCCGTACACCCCCTGGCCCCATCTACCCCCTCGGCACTTCGCTCTTCGACTTTAATCCCGCCTACCCCCCCCCCCCCCCCCCCCCGACAATGGACCTTCTGGATCCGCCTCTGTGTCAAGAATGTGGGAAAATGATTTGCTCGATACATTCAGACACATGTCAGTATCTCTTTTCATACTTTTAAAAAGGCACAAAGCATTTGTTCTCTGTCCACCCTATAGATTTAAGTTGGTCTAGACCTTGAACTTGGTCTGTCTGCGTTTCAGCATTGCTCTGGCAACGCTCCTGGCAACTTCGGACAGTCATCTGCTGCATTATTTACAACAAATGGTGTGTTTTCCCACTAGTAACCTGATACATATTGGTATCTTTTAGTCTAACATGTATTCATGAACAGATAACTTTTTTTTTCATTCTGAGGTAACGATCCAAAGAACATGTTAGTGACTTAGTAGGCTATACACTCGTGATCAATTACACGGGAAGCCTGTCAAATTAGGACATATTTCATCTGAATACAGAAATCGGAACTAATACACAGTGATTTTTGTAACAAACAAGGGTTGCAAAATAAAATTTCACATAAAAGTGGAGCTACTGCCATGGCATAATCCCCTAAAAATTAATTAAAGTCTATTAGATTGTTGAAGAAATATACAAAAGCCAGGAAAGCAAACACAAAAAATCCAGGACAAAGCACAAAAAAGTCAGGACATCTAACTTTTTGTAAATTTTGGTTTTCTGCCTTGTAATGCCGTTTTATTGCTCGAGAAAAAATATGGTTAGCACTGTTGAACCGGCACAAGATATTCATGTTAAAATATTTGAACCTAGTCTGTTTAAACGACGAGAACATGGATTTTTATCAAAAAAGTCGAAATCTCTTGATTTAATGAAAAGCAGACAGATCTAAGCATTGATTCAGTCTTATAATGCATTGACAATGTTTAATGCAAAGATACGTATCTCACGATGGTCTACATGTCCGTCAATTGTCTAAAGAATATGAAATTTTGCCGATTTCGCTCGAAACGAACACAAATAATCCAGGACAAACACGAAAAATCCAGGACAATTAACACAAAAAATCACTCGTCGTCAGGACACCTTACATGGTGTGAGAATGGGCGGAGCTTAGCGGACTGGAAGTCTGTTTGAGATTTCTACACCAGGCGAGTTCTATAGTGGCGGAGAATGTGTGGAGCTTAGCGGACTGGATATTTGATGGAGATTTTATACTAAGTGAGTTCTATAGTGGCGGAGAATGGGCGGAGCTTAGCGGACTTGAAGTTTGTTGGAGATTTTTACACCAGGCGAGTTCTCTAGTGGAAGAAAATGGGCGGAGCTTAGCGGACTGGAAGTTTGTTGGAGATTTTTACACCAGGCGAGTTCTATAGTGGAAGAGAATGGGCGGAGCTTAGCGGACTTGAAGTTTGTTGGAGATTTTTACACCAGGCGAGTTCTATAGTGGCGGAGAATGGGCGGAGCTTAGCGGACTGGAAGTCTGTTGGAGATTTTTACACCAGGCGAGTTCATTAGTGGTGGAAAATGGGCGGAGCTTAGCGGACTGGAAGTTTGTTAGAGATTTTATACTAGGCGAGTTATATAGTGGCGGAGCTCAGCGGACTGGAAGTTTGTTAGAGATTTTAACCTTGGAAGCAAGTTCTATAGTACATATATGGAGATAATCCAAGTCAAATTAGAATAAGAGTTAGTGGATGAAAATTATTTCCTGTAGGCTCTATTCAGAAGCGTAATTTACTGAAAAATTGGCTAAAAAACATCGGCGAAGCGAGGGGATGATATAAGGGTGTTAACATCCTATTCTTCGATCATAATTAAGAATGAAATGTATATTCTATTATGATAGTATATGGACTTCAACGAATGCATTCAGACCTAAAGCCAATCAAAAAACATTATGCAAAGACTGAAAAAAAACCAAACAAACTTTAAGAAACACCGTGAAAACGAAACCTTACGTATTATCTTAGATAATCAAAGAGATCATTACAACGCAAACTTTAATAGAATTTTTCAATCAACGACACTTGCTCGCCGAGTAATGACGAAGGCTCGTAGATTTAAAGACGTAATACCGAGTTTGACATCAACTTTCGCCTATCCCTTTCGCCCTTAAGCTTCTTTGTCACGGAGAGATGTTGAAAATTGTTTGTATTTCGCAAGTAAAACGGCTCAAGTGTGACGTACATGGTCTAATTTGGAGGAAATTTTCGATAAATGTGATCGAGAAACGAAACCATACAAGTTAATTATCCTTAGCCTCAGTCAATGACGATACTATATTTATGTTAGACCATATCTCTAGCAGACTGGGCGAGGAAATCCAATTTTATTCCAGGAAAGAAAGCCCTTAAAGGATACGTGACGAAAGTTCATGGAAGGGGCTGTTAAAACTTCACACTCATGCGTCAGTAGTAAAGTGAAAGGGGCACTCCGGTGGCCATTATCAATGGACAAATAAGAATAAGTTTTTACAAAATTTACCCCAAAATTGTGGAATGCCCATGAAAAAAAGCCACAGTATCTGCAATCATGACTGTATGGCGAATCGACAAGTTAGAATCGGTGTGACATTAAATTTTTGAATTTTGATAATGGACCAATAAGAATAGCCGATACAAGTTACAATTTGAACCAATGGAAATAGTCGTCACGTTTAATTGATAGACTATTGAAGAATAGCCTTTATCGTCTAATTCAAAGCAATCACTGTCTGGGAAACCTGTAAGCCAGTTTGATTACTGCAATTTTAAAACAGATACTAGTTAAATGACGAAATATAAAAAAACCTTCATGTGCATGAATACATGTTCTGCGATTGAGGTGAGCGTCAATTGGGTCTACCTGAATGGATTTCCCTCGGTTCAGAGAATATTTCAAAAGTAAATTGGTCTCGTCATCGCTTCACAAGTAATTACCAAAGTTATGTCTAATATCTGACGTCATAATCAAATCATATCGATATCTAACATCGTAATCTCTATACTGACTCAAACGACATTTTTTCCAGTTTCGCCCTTATAAAACCTCCGACAAGTGACGTCAATATTGATTGTTAGGAGCGTGACGACACAATATGACTTTAACTTCAATTCAGAATTTATGAATGACATGACGTCATTTATGTGAGTTTGTAGAAGGGTCATATTTAATACATATTCAAGTTGAAAGTTGACTCTTATATCCCCAATTCTGCCAGATTCGGTAAAATATTCAAATGATTCACCAAGGCCTAATTCCTTTGCTCGATCAAATATATTTCGTAACTAAAAGACGTAATAGAAGTTTTCTTAAAGGAATTTGGTTTAAACATTATTTATTTGAATATTGGCATATAATATAATTTTACAAAAAAAGAAAGTAGGAGATTGGACAACAAGAAGAACTTTTACTAAGTCCTCTCCCCAACATTATTTAATTACAAATTTATAAATTATAGGCACATGCCGTTACATGTGAGGTGAAAAACTGGTTTATTTAAGGAATTTGTCCAGGGTGCTCGTGTACTATGAAAGTACGTTAACATTGGTCAGGGTGGCTCATTAGAACGTTGTCCCTTCACGTTAGACAGCCAAGACAGATGAGAACCTTTGTTCTAAGCAAAAACAAAGGAAGTTCGTCCAGGACATTTCTCTCTCACACCGCTGTGTCTAAGACAGCATGGATTCAGTATAACGAGACCATCGATTTTTTTTTATTTTAATTTTCCTAATTTTATCCCCAGTAAATACAAGACTTGCCGACAAACCAGCATCAGGTGTCTTATCACAAGACAAAAAGTCATTAATTTCTCGAATTTGATAAGTTTACAATTCAATATATCTCGAATATTCAGATTATATTCTGCATCAGAAAATAAACCAAATCTCGAATAACGTCTTCAGCATTAGATAAAATGTCTCTTGTTGCATAGAAAGGTGATGAAATATTTTGAAAACATGAAAATGCGTATGAATGCATGAGAGAGAGAGAGAGAGAGAGAGAGAGAGAGAGAGAGAGAGAGCTGAAAAGCGTAATCTGCATCAAAAACAAAACTTGTCAGAAAGACAACGCAATTTGCTGAGAGGGGGGTACATAGCAAATAGCCACTTAGTGGCACAATTGGAAAACTTTTCTTTACACCCCAATTTCGAACTACAAACTACAGTCTCAAATACAACTGCAACAATCAAATTATGGAAAAATATTTTTTAAGAAATTTTGAACTAAAGGAATATAAGGAAAGAAAACCGCATGACGATTTTTTTTGCACGGATAAGGTAAAATTCCATGTTGACGGTACAATGACCCTTCTTTGTCTTGGAAACATAACAAGGGAATAATACCTCACGCGGCCTTCGGCGGAGTTCTAGGATTCATTAGTTCAAATAAGTAAGAAGGATGGAAAACAGACAAGGGTCCACCTGTCTGCTTTTGTCGTCTGTCGTACAGTATGACTTTCAATATTTGACCTTTGTGCTTGAATCACTTTGACCTCCTCTGCATATTGTTTGACTGACAATCTCTAAAGAGATTGGTTAATTTAATGAATCAATATATCCATATATATATATACATATATCTTGGAAACATAACAAGGGAATAATCCATGTATAAAAAGGGACACTATAAGAGTGAACTGAAAGACAGGCAAAATGGCCCATAAATTCGTATACTTTAGTGTTTGTGTGTGTGTTTTTATTTCAAACAACTAAAATTTCTTCAGCAACAAAACGACAAATTGAATACACAAACAAAATACGAAGCTTCGAAAGCACTAGCGAGCTGAACCCACCCCCTAGATCCGCTCCTGATACAAAATACAGAAAACAGGGGAAATCAGGGCAAATCTCAGGGGTCCTGAACACCCCCCCCCCCCTAGATCTGCCCTTGTCTCCGTCTGGCGAGTCAGATGTACCGTACATTTTCAGGGTTTTTTTTATATTTAATATCATTAAATGTAATTTTGAGGAGCAATTTTGTCTACTATCAGAATCCGTCATTTGTATTACATAACGATCGTGATATCACTCAAGTTAATCTAAAATACGATTTTGAAGGTAATTGGAAATAAATGTTGTTTTTAATTTTCTTTCAATCATTTTTCTTACATTATTTTATCTATATACACGTATGAGTACTTTGGTTTTTTTATTACATTAATTAAACCGCGTTTACAAGTAAAGCGCATTCACAGAGAAGGCATCGCAGTACATCTGAAATCTTGAAACATGCTCTTAGCGCACGAGTGGTATCGATTCCTAAAACCAAGCAATAAAGTACGTTACACATTGTTACATGCAGCAAATAATTTACAATAAAAAGATTTGATCTTCGTCATTGAATATGGGCGAATCTAAAAAATTGGGAAGGGTGGGAAGCGGGGGGGGGGTGTTTCCACCTATCAGGCAGACAGGGGTGTGGTTCAAGCCTATAAAGTTGAAAAAATAAACGTTAAAACCGGAGAAATCAGCATTATTTTGCAAATTCCAACGGATCCCGACACCCTGACTTCCCTCTAGAGCCACGCTTGTTTAAGAACAGAAAACCATTACACAGATTTTGACCCCATTCTCAATTATCCAAAATGATTTGTCATTAATTTCATTAATTCATTTGACACGAAATGTGTTTTAAACACTAGTAAAACCATGTTAACAATATTTTAAGTAGAGACTAAGGTCAAATTCCCAGCAATGTCCAGGTCCGGGTCACAATGTCAAACCAAAATAAAGATCTTGTCACAAGAAATGTACATGTGAAATATGAAAGCCCTATTAATAACGATGCAAATATTATGAGCATGGTTCCGGACTGACAGACAAGCAGACAGATAGAAAGATGGGACAGTACAAAACAAAATCGCCATCGTCAAAAGACCCTGATACGAGGACATAAAAATCCCGAAACTTTTACGGCTAATGGTATATAATTGCTAATGTATGAAGCTTCGAATGGGGTGACAGTGTTCCCTAGATTAAATCAGAATAGTTACAGTTTCCGAGTGACAGACAACCAGACAGAAAGACAGAACAGGAATATGCAAAACAATTTATATGCGCTCCAATCTTCAATACGACTGACTATACATTATAAAAAACCTTATATGGTAAATCAGATCGCGCTTTCAAATTAAAGTCGCTTGCCTCTTTGCAAAACGTGACGTCAGAGAGGGACGTGAAGTGACATTCTATGGGGAATTAGTTGTTTGTCAAACACTTAACTCATGATCAAATTGCAAAAAACGAGTGCAAAAAGGCCGCGAATGGCCATGATTTAATACCTTTCGTGAGTACAGGAAGGCCGGTATGTCGATTTAGTGTTAAATGCGGAGGAAATGAACATATTGAACTAAACGATTTCTCTCGCCAATTCTGCAATTCGTCATGCAAGCAAGACTGTCTAGAATGTAGGACAAACTACGCTGTTAAGGAACAGTTATATCGCCTGTCGTCTGCTTGATCCTAAATATGTGACCTTGACCCTGAAGATGGCCTTGACCTACAGTGAGTGTTGATACTTGTGAAAGTAAGGACGGACAGGCAGATGGCAGGTGTTGAGACTTGTGACAGTGTTACTGGAAGACAGAAGGACGGACAGGCAGATGGCACGTGTTGAAACTTGTGAAAGTGTTACTGGAAGACAGAGGGACGGACAGGCAGATGGACAACGTGCAAAAGTAATTCATTGATGTTCTTGTGTTGCAAGCGATATAATATGAAGAAGTTGTCGGACTAAATTCATTCTTCCTGGTCCAGACTAAGTGTGTGATCCAGACTTGGTATATGGTCAAGACTTTGTGTGTGGTGCAGACTTTGTGTGTGGTGCAGACTTAGGGTGTGGTGCAGACTTAGGGTGTGGTGAAGCCTTAGGGTGTGACCTAGACTTAGGGTGTCGTCAAGATTTTAGGATGAGGTCCATACTTAGGGATGTGGTCAAGACTTATGGTGTGGTCCAGACTTGGGGTGTGGTCAGGACTTAGGGTGTGGTCCAGACTAAGGTTGAGATCCAGACTTAGGGGGTGGTCCAGACTAATGTTGAGGTTCAGATTTAGGGAGTGGTCCAGACTTAGGGTGTAGACCAGATTTTAGGTTGAGGTACAGACTTTGGGTATGGTCCAGACTTCGAATGTGGTCCAGACTGAGGATGTGGTCTAGACATAGGGTGTGGTAAAAAGAAAATGTCAGATGAATAAAATCGGGAAACACTTACTTTACTTCCGTCAATGAATGTGTTTTTTTCCTGTGATGGTGAAATCTTCGTTCTGAAAAAGTTAAGAAAGCAAATTATTAGCGACAGTTTTTTTTCCAAATCCCTGTTCGGTCTTCACCATACATACCTACAGATATTTGGTTGAAATTTGGTATATAAGCACATATTCATAAGCCAAAGAAGCATTCTATGCAGAGTTACCAGACTTGCATGTATACCTGTGTTAGCAAACTAGAACACAGACAAAGTCAGGTTTTTGAAATTTGTTTTTTATATGACCAACTCATAAATACTCTTGTTTGTATAATATCTCATATCTTATATAAAAGATTTGTCCAAGTTTGACCTTGACCTTACAGGTTCAAAGTTTATATGCTTTTTTTTCTCTAATACATGCAATCCATTATCTGTTTATGAAGTATAAAATCTGTATCTTGAAAATACTTGAGTTACATGTATCACATCTGAACCAAAGATTTAATATTTTACCAAGATTTGCCTTAGTTTGACCTTTTACCTTTAAGGTTCAAATTGTTTAGGCATGTTCCATGAATGATGCACTATCTGTGTATGAAATATGAACTACTTCAACTTGAGTTACATGTATTGCACTAAAACCAAATTGTTGACGGACAGACGAACAGACAGACAAGCATACAGACGGAATACGTGATTCCTATTGGGCTAACCGCATTATCATGAGTGGACCTAACGAATACTTCTTTTATATTTCAATGGATAGAAACGTGTCACCTAGACAAGACATTTCAACTTTGACCTTGACCTTTAAGACATTCAAGGTCATAAGTCATTCTTTGGTAATGCGCAGCAATTGAAACCCATGGAAGAAGGTTTACGATCATGACAGACATTCTGCAGGACAGACATTGTGGCAACTAGATCCTACATTCACCAACTTAATTTGACGGACACACAAGTACATACAGCAATGCCAATGGAGCTTGTACCATGACTCGTTAGATAATGACAGACAGACCGACCGACAAAGAGCAAAATAGGAAACTCGGACGTAGTGCTTTTCATTCGTCGTCAATATGACAATGTTCCCCCGCTGTCACGATACCATCAGTCCATCCGTCCGTCCACTTGTCTGTCTGTCTGAGTCGGGTAAACTATGGCGGGTCCGTTACACTTCTGTTCCAATCTTCCGTCCCTCCATATCAATACTCTAAAAACATCCGAACAATCTATCACAACAATCACCGAGGAACCTTACAAACGCACTCTGTACTGTGCTAAGCCGGTTAGTAACAAATAAGACAGAAAAAATATCGCAAGCACATAAGCCAGTCATTAAAGCCTGTCTAAATGGCTCATAAAACAGTCTCACTTCATTCAACTTAAAACAATGAGCTTCTGCCGATACCGTGATGCTTGCTCCCCTTGTGAGACCTATGAATTGTGGTTAACCAAGGGTGATCACTCTCACTAGGGGCGAGCATGCTTTATCTACGTGGAAATACTTACAGTCACAACAAAATACTTCAATTTTCCTAGAAGGTGATTAATAGGATTTTGTTTTGATTTGTTTTTTTGAACAACAGCAGAGAATCTCACGATGTCATCAGTCCCTCCCTCCGTCCAACTGTCTGTCTGTATGTAGGTCGGTCTAATTCGTCTATTTAATCTTAAAACCCATGTTAATTAATTCCGTTTCCTATATTCAGAAGTTACTACTGTATGGAAAGTATGCTATTTTACTGGACATACAACCTATTTTGTATAGAGAAGCTAATGGGCATTGATTATCTTGATAGTCCCTTTGTCTGTCCGTCCGTCCGTCCGTCTATATTGACTGTTAGCCTTTCTGAGACCGTCTAAAAACCATCAGATTTGTTCCCATACACCTATGCCAGTATGGACGTAGTCAGTCTAACCTTATGGTCATATAATCAAGTTTGAAGGGCAAAGGTCAAGGTCACTATCGACTTTGTGTTCTGGATATCCATAGATCCACAATTTTACTGTCTTCAAAATTTCCACAAAGAATCAGCACAACTCAGAGAATAATCGTAACCCTGTCACTTTTCAAAGTCAAAGTTCAAAGGTTACGATCATGCTAACCTTTTCAACGATTTTTCATAGAATCAGCAAAGCAAGATAAAGAAACCATTCGAATGTAAATGTAAACAGCCCAAAGGTCAAGGTCGGATTTTTGTACCGGAAGCACTGCTCACTGTATACTAGTACATGATCCGTCGACTTACACTTCTTAATAAAAAGTATTTAAAAAATTGTACGTGTTCTATTTCGAAATTAAAAGATAATTTATGTTGTCATACTTTCTCTCCTTTTTAACAAACACACGTCATTTGAAAAAAAAAAGCGTCATTTCCGCTATTTGACACATTTTCTGTCACCTTTACTTTATACTACTAGCCCACTGACCTGAACCAAACAATAATCAGGTCTAAAAATCTCATTTACGCACATTTCGGACATTTCCATCTTACTAATTACTGGATTTAATTGATATTTATTTGACAAATGTCTCATCTCACATCGTCTGCTTGATGACGTCAATAGGTGGCGCTGGGGATTACGTCTAATTCGCCATTACGATTCCCCGGATAGAACAATAATCATAAATGTCACCAAAGTGATCCCGGTTCTCAAGACCGTTCTGGCGGGAAAATGGGTGATGTAATAAATGAATGGCAGAGTCTTGTGGAAGTGCGACACGGTGTCAAACCAAGATGAATAGCAATTAGGGGAATGTATACAAGTGATTATGTAGCAATTTGAGTCTTGGTCGGAGAGATGAAAGAAAACCAGGGCCCGGCACCATAAACTAAGAATTAAATTAAGTCAAATTCTCAAGATCCGATATAAAACAAATTAGTGGAAATTTGAAATATTAAGTTCATCCATTCTATTCTACTCAGAAAATAGAAAAATTCTTTGAATAATTTCAAGTCATCAGTAATATTATCAGACTTAAGTCAATTCTTAGTTTATGGTGCCGGACCCAGAAAACATTGGCGGATCTAGAAAATTTTAGGGGGATGTCCAAGTCGTCAGGGGAGGGGGTTCCATCCAATGATTTTAAAGAAAAAAATATCCGTAAAACGGAAAAAATCAACATTTTGGCTAATTCCAATGGGCTTCTAAAACCCAATCCCCTCCATCCCTCTGAGATCCGCTCTTGCAAAAGCATGATCCCCGGTTAGTCGCCAGCGCGGACACGGGTGGTCATACATGAATGAGGTTCAATGGACTATATTAGGGACTGACAGACGGACACACGAACTGACAAAAAGACAACGTGATCGGACTAAATGTTACTGCTTTTCTTGCACCTCACATAGATGGATTCACTTGAAAGCAAATGATTTGATTTGCATATCATAAACATTTATGTCCTAGTTTTGAAGTTAAACCACTTAATAGCCAACAGGGGATGCTTACTCCTCCCTGGCACCTGGTCCCACCTCTAGCTTGCTGGGGGTCTGTCGATGCTCAATTTTGTGCTCTATTGTGAGTGCTTTTGAGATTATCGTCAGGATCTTCTTTAATTCACTTTATGCCCTTGACGTTTTGGTCACCAAGGAGGAAAATAAATTATGTGCAAATCTACAGAGGTATGTCCTCGGATGAATTTACAGACAAACAGACGGTCGGACAGACCGACCAACAGTCAAGTCGAAAAAAGCGAACACAAAGTCTGCAATCTTTCAATTTACGGACAGAGAGAATATGTACCTAGTTTTTCGCCAAAGGTAAAATGTCATTAATTTATTCTTAAATGTGGTAACATATTGCTTTTACATAAATGAATACAATCCATGAATTGCCAGGCATAAAATATGATCTTATCATACGGCCTTTGATATATAATACTGTAGAAATTAGATTTTCAGTCGCTTCCTTTGAAGCTTTTTATATCCTTTTTTTGCTGGATTTCATGAACAAGATGGCAACGCAAATGTTCATAGATTTGTCATATATCCTTGAGGGGAGACGTGGGGATGTTACACAATCAAGAAAGGGAGATCACAGTTCAGAAAGGGGGGGGGGGGGGTATTCAAGCTTATGACTTTGAGAAAATAGTACGTAAAAGAAAATGCATTTCTCTGGCAAATTTCGGAGAGGGAGGGGGAGGTCTGACCCTTTACCCTCTCTGTGCGACCGCGCATGAATATCTATCAAACCAAGGTCGGTTTATTTTCCACATGAGTTTGCTTATCAAAGGGAACAATGCATAGTGTAGGATTGTAAAAGATTATGTTAATCGAAATTCGTGACTTTTTCAAAGATGTTAACATGGAAGGACGAGAAATTTCTCTACGGATGTAAGAAAACTGATGGAAAAACTGACCTTGTAATATCTATAAGAAATGCTCTTAAATTTAGTTACAAGTAAAGCTTTATACATTTGTAGTTTAAAACAGGGGGAAGGGGGTTCTGCGCTTAAGGTTGCGATCATTGCAAGGCGTTACATGTACTTCAAATATGCAAATAATACTTATGTGAAAGATACTATGGTTTGATGAGAAATAAATTAATTAAAAAAATTCGTAAAAAAATAATAAAATAAATCCATGACTAAATAAAAAAGTACATAAATAAATAAGTAAATCAATACATAAATACTAAGTACATAAATAAATAAATAAATAAATAAATAAATAAATAAATAAATAAATAAATAAATAAATAAATAAATAAATCAAAACACTTGGTTTCTTTTTGCCGTACAATTCGGCCATTAGGCCTTCATCAGCGGACTTTGTTTTATATTGTACCAAACCTATGGCAAACAGAAACCAAGTGCTTTTCTTTAATTATATCAATAGACTTTGTGGTAAATAAATAAATAAATAAATAAATAAATAAATAAATAAATAAATAAATAAATAAATAAATAAATAAATAAAACATGAACCTGTCAAAACTAGAGTTATGACGTACGCCCGTACGCACTGGGTGTGTTAGTACTTAAAACGATTAAAATATATCTACTTCAAATACGGAAATAACTTTAACTCGCATGCCTAAAACATGTGCAGACCCAGGTCTTTTTGATAGAGACGTGAGGGGGGAAGGGGGGTTCAAGCTTATGTATTTTGAAAAATATGCACCAAATATTTGAAGGTAAGTTTTCATTTACATGTATAAAACTCACCCCCCCCCCATTTTCATCAATCTTGTAGATCCGGGCACTGTCACGAGGTGATGTAGATAAAATCTGTGGTACTTCCCTGGAGAGGTTAAGGAGGATTTAAAAAAAAAATCTAAGTCGCAGATGAAGTTTTTTTATTGAAAAACTGGGAGTGGATGGGTGGGGTGTCTAATCTGGGAAGTACAGACCAATGGTTAAAGCTGAGTATGAAGTATAAGCTAAATACTAAAGGGTGGATATAGACATGGCACGCCGATCACCCCCCCCCCCCCCTTCGTGTGACCTTTGAACGAAAACGATAAATTTTAATGTCCTGTCAGCAAACATGGAATTTTCACAAAACATTCTCATAAAAAGTGAAATTCCATGACTTTTCAAAACCTAGAATTATATACGTCGTCTCTCCTTGACCAAAGTCAAATATCACGACTTTCATTGGAACATACGAATCATTTTATACACATGTTTGGATATGCAACAATTTCCATTTTCATATACACATATACATGTTTATATCGCTCAAAAAAATTCTCTAAATTGTACGATTATAATTGAGCATTGATCGATTATTTCTTCCGATTATCGATAATGAAAATAATCAGATTCCCCATTACTACTTTATGCACTTTGCGACCACCTGACAGCGTGTATAAGGCAAAAACATCAGCGATATTCGACAAACATCGTGTATAAGGCAGAAACATCGGTAATTTTCGACAAACATCGGACAGTCAGTAACTTCACCACACGACCGTCAAAATTATAAAATCAGACTATCATTTTTAAGTTAAGTGGTACATATACAATGGAGTACGACACAATACAGAATTATTCTGGTTTGGTCTATTGGCGAAGGGGATTGACTACCTTAAGTCAATTACAATTTATAGCATCTTCGACCCTCAAGCGCGGATCTAGAGGGGGTTAATTAAGGGGTCAGGACCCTCTCCGTCATACTTTGCTAAAATGCCGATTTTTCCGGTTTATCAAAGTATTTCATTTTCAAATTCATACAAATTCTAGATTCGCTGAGGGGCCACGTACAACTGTTCCATAAAGATGATTCACGTTTAGAACATTTATAGTGTTAGTTCGCAAGTTCAATACAAATATCGTAAAACTACATATCATGTAAATTTACTCACCTAAATCCCTGTAGAATTGTCATGAGGGCGTGGTGGGGTAGGTACTATCCAGAGTCATTTCCCTGAGGTCCGAGGGGTTAGGTCAACTCACGTCTGGAAAAATAGAGAAGAGAAAAAAAAAATCACAATCTGTGTATAAGAAAGCCATACGTTCACCTGGACAGATCCATAAATGCGTATAATTTTAATGATCAATCTGACATCAAGTAGAAATTAAATTCAGCGAGGCAAAAATAAGGTGAAAGCGATAGAATAACAACGTGTATATACATTGTATACACATCTTGTACTTTATACACAAGATTTCGAGCGCGTTGTGGAACGAATAATTTCATCAATTTCACAAACTGAAATTGAAGCAAGGCAGGTTCCTAATGCGTTTTATAAATCTATATTCTTTCACACAACAAATCGCATTAATGTGACCAAATGATCAAATTGCCTCATAATGATAACAAAGCTAGACTTTTTATCAATATAATAAATTTAAGTTAGCCTTATATGAGTATTGCTGAGCTACCGAATAACTTATATCCACGCTATTAAACGGGAAAATCACGTCATAAGACAAATTCCTTGCGTACAAGACGGGAAATTAAATTCCCTTGCAGAAACACATTCGATTGTCTAAAAAAATCCTTACGTTAAGAGTCTCAAATTTTCGTCGGAATCGCGTACGTCAGAAAAATCTCCCCAAATGTGTGAAACCACCGAAATTTACAGGAAATCTGGACGTGATCTGCAACGCCGCTATACAACGTTCCGACCACTTTAGTGGGACCAATTGTGTGCTAATGTTTGAATTATACGCCCACGCAGGATTTCATTCACGACTCGATGTAGCCCCTTAGCGGTAACTCTCACGTTGATCGATGCTTGATCAATACATTTCATATTGTACATAAACTAAAGCTGTATCAATGGTGGAAACACTGGTGGTGGTGAGTGGTGTGTGGACTGAACTAGCCAACGACGACTTGTCCTTAGTGATTTAAGTCTTACTGTATCTAGAAGTGCGGATCTAGAAGAGGGGGGGGGGGGGGGGGTGTCAGGAACCCTTTTACCTGGAATTTGCCCAAATAATGCTGGTTTTCCTGTTTTATCTTATATTATTTTTCTTTAAAAACCATAGGCTGGAATCAACACCCTCCTCCCCCCAGCAGACGTCTTAACCCCCTCCCCCAGCAGACGGCTTACCCCCCCCTCCTTTGGAAAATAATCTAGATCCGTCCATGTTTTGTATGGTATACAACAAATGCTAGGCTTGGTTCGTACATCATTGATTTCATGAATTAGACATACTTTTACTGTGTCAATGAATGCAGCTTCCTGTCACTTATTAAGTTTGTAGAATGTAAACACAATATGTTATTGTTTTATAAGTGCTCTTGGGCGTTGGATAGCGGATAGTGAATGAGTGCGCGGAGTTAGATTTATTTCCAGGGAGGAAGGAGGGGGGGGGGGTGACAGGGTTTAGTGATAATGCTTACGTTCAGTCCAAACTTTGTTTTTGGAATTTTTAACAATTTCATTTCTTAAGAGTCGAGGTACCGTTGCTTAGTCACAAATAATTTCCTCTGCACATACCCTATTCCGATACATCGACCCTTTGATTTTAAAGGATATTTTACCACCCCTTTCGCAAACCCCTCTCCCTTGAGCATCTATAGGGAACTGCCCTCATTCTGCCTCCATGGCAAAAACTTAAGGAAGGTTTGGTCTTTCCAATTTGTCTATAATTGTGGTAAGAAGCTTTTTTTTCTACAATGTTCGCTGTTACCTTGACCTTTATTATCTGACCTTGAAAATCAATTTCTTGACCAACATTTTTAAAACACGTCGTTGATAAAAGGACATCTGGAATTTTGCATGATACTGACGAACAGAAAGGCAAATATTTGACAAAATATTCCTAACATACATGTATAACGGATCCAAAGGTGAATCGTTTATCAAATAAAGTCTTCAATGATTTCTTCTCGTGTATTCATTCCTAAAGCTCTGGAAACCTTTTTACGTAACCTTGACCCTGGATTTCAGTTTGGCCTTCATTTGGTGTTGAGTGTGTTTATCTTGTGACCTACAGTACTTTATCATATGACCTTGACCCTGATGTTGATTTTTATTCTACTAGGAGAGAGGAAAGGATGAGACTGTCTGACCCTTATTTTGTGATCTGCAAGTGTGATATTATAATAATGCATGTCAAACTGTGTGATATTATAATAATGCATGTCAAACTAAGTGAGTTATAGCTACATGTATGTATATATATTTGTGAGGAAGTGAAAATAACCTAGCGCGGGTATGGGGTCAGGAACACCCCCCTCCCCCCCGAAATCTGCCACAAAAAACAACAACAACAACAACAACGACAACCCCCCAAAAAACAAAACACCCCCCCCCCCCAAATAAAATCGCGATTTTTCCTCCTTTTTCGTTTTCTTTCAAAATCATAAGCAAATTAAGTGGAAACCCCCCCCCCTCCCCCGACACAGGATGATGCCACGCGGAAGTCCTTTATTGTTTATGCTGAAGGTTGTGAAATCGATTATATAATATAGTCTTTATCTTTCAAGGAAAGTATCGTAAACTACATTATCAATCCCCCATTGATTCTGGTTTAATGATTTCTTCTTGTTTCCAATCCGATATAGATATGATAATGCTCAATCCTTCATTAGAATCGTTACGCAGGCATATCGCAGTTTTATCGCATTGCATTTTGAAACATGAGAATTTAATAACATCAGTGTTGTCTCAAGGTGAACAAGCATCCTGTTTGTTTCTACAACACGAAACCCCAGATCGGTATAACTAGGTCAAAAGTTACAGAGGGCATCTGTGACCATACGGCATGCATAATCAGGGCCGACAAAACCTATATGATACAGGGGCGGGGCCAACATATTTGGGAAAATGCATTAGGTCGTTTCAAATCAATTTCGGAAATTTTTCTGCACCACAATGATCACGATAGAGTTGAATATAAGCCACTAACAAGAGCGTCGTTTGCCAGAACAAGAGTATCGTTTGCCAGAACAAGAGTGTTTTTTTCACCAGAACAAGAGTTCTGTTTACTATAACAAGAGTGTCGTTTACAGAACAAGAGTGTTTTTTACCAGAACAAGAGTTCTGTTTACTATAACAAGAGTGTCGTTTACAGAACAAGAGTGTCCTTTGCTAGAATAAGAATACCGTTTATTAGAAAAAAGAGTGTTATTTGCCAGAACAATAGTATTACTTGCCACAGAAAGAGTGTTATTTGTCAGAACAAAAGTGTTATTTGCCAGAACAAGAGTGTTATTTACAGGAACAAGAGTGTTATTTACAGGAACAAGAGTGTCATTTACAGGAACAAGAATGTTATTTACCATAACAGGAGTGTCGTTTACAGAACAAGAGTGTCGTTTACGAGAACAAGAGTGTTATTTGCCCGAAAAAGGGTGTTATTTGCCAGAGCAAGAGTGTTATTTGCCGGAGAGTGCTGTTTACCGGAAGAAGAGTGTTGTTCGCTAGAACAAGAATATCTTTTATCAGAACAAGAGTGTTATTTGCCACAAGAGTGTTATTTGCCACAGCAAGAGTGGCATTTGCCACAGCAAGAGTGTTATTTGCCAGAACAAGAGTATTATTTACAAGTAAAAGGGTGCTGTTGACTATAACAGGAATGTCGTTTACCAGAACAAGAGTGTCGTTTGCCAGAACAAGAGTGTTATTTTCCCGAAAAAGGGTGTTATTTGCCAGAACAAGAGTGTTATTTGCCGGAACAAGATTGCTGTTTACCGGAACAAGACTGTTGTTTTCCAGAACAAGAATGTCGTTTACCAAAACAAGAGTGTTTTTTTGTCAGAATAAAAGTGTTATTTGCCATAACAAGAGTGGTATTTGCCAGAACAAGAGTGTTGTTTACCAGAACAAGAGTGTTATTCACCACAACAAGAGTGGTATTTGCTGTTTATTGTTACCATTAGAAGACCGTCGTATACCACAATAATAGTGTCATTTGCTAGAACAAGAGTATCGTTTATGAATTATCAGAACAAGGGTGTTGTTTACCAGAACAAGGGTGTCGTCTATAAGAACAAGGGTGTCGTTATCAAGAACAAAATTGCTGTTTGCCAGAACAAGAGTACCGTTTGCCAAAACAAATGGTCCGATTGCCAGAACAAGAGTGCAGATTGCCAGAACAAGTGTTATTTGCCAGAATATGGGTGTCGTTTGCCAGAACAGAGGCTTTACAAACGGCAATTGCAAAGCGGTCATGATTTTCTGGACTTTGACCATGACCTAAACAATAGACATGACTCTGTCTCTTACATCCCTGAGCACTAGATAAATAAAAGAAATTGGGGATAGCTATCAACGTATTTTCTTGAATACTTGATCATTTACCAATTATCTTGTAAAAATAAAAAAACCAGACTTGTCAGAATGACAACATAGCTCGCCGGTGGCAACCATATGTAAATTGCAACAACAACAATAAAAAAGGTCTTATCACAAGGAATGCACATGTGAAATATCAAAGCCCTATCACTAACCATTCAAAAAATATGGCCAAGGTTAAAGTTTTTCAAAAGTAGGTCAATCATCTCCAAGGTCAAGGTCACAAGGTCAAAAATTTTGGTATCCATGGAAAGGTCTTGTCACAAGGAATACACATGTGAAATATCAAAGCCCTATCACTTACCATTCCAAAAATATGGCCAAGGTTAAAGTTTTTCAAAAGTAGGTCAATCATCTCCAAGGTCAAGGTCACAAGGTCAAAAATTTTGGTATCCATGGAAACGTCTTGTCACAAGGAATACACATGTGAAATATCAAAGCCCTATCACTTACCATTCCAAAAATATGACCAAGGTTAAAGTTTTTCAAAAGTAGGTCAATCTCCAAGGTCGAGGTCACAAGGTCAAAAATTTTGGTATCCATGGAAAGGTCTTGTCACAAGGAATACACATGTGAAATATCAAAGCCCTATCACTTACCATTCCAAAAATATGGCCAAGGTTAAAGTTTTTCAAAAGTAGGTCAATCTCCAAGGTCAAGGTCACAAGGTCAAAAATTTTGGTATCCATGGAAAGGTCTTGTCACAAGGAATACACATGTGAAATATCAAAGCCCTATCACTTACCATTCCAAAAATATGGCCAAGGTTAAAGTTTTTCAAAAGTAGGTCAATCTCCAAGGTCAAGGTCACAAGGTCAAAAATTTTGGTATCCATGGAAAGGTCTTGTCACAAGGAATACACATGTGAAATATCAAAGCCCTATCACTTACCATTCCAAAAATATGGCCAAGGTTAAAGTTTTTCAAAAGAAGGTCAATCTCCAAGGTCAAGGTCACAAGGTCAAAAATTTTGGTATCCATGGAAAGGTCTTGTCACAAGGAATGCACATGTGAAATATGAAAGCCCAATCTGTATTGGTTTAAAAGTTATAAGCAAGGTTAAAGTTTTTGTGCACGCGCACGCAGACGCAGACGCAGACGCCAACGCCGACGCCGGGGGTATGACAATAGCTCTCCGGACATTCGTCCCGGCGAGCTAAAAACACGTGAATGCCCCCGTTGGCATCTTTGTTGGTAAAACAGCTGAAAAATAGTTCACATTTTGAGGTCAAGGTCAAGGTCACAAGGTCAAATTTGGTATCCATAGAAATGTCTTGCCACAAGAAAGTCATATGTGAAATATGAAAGCCCTATCACTGACCATTCAAAAGTCATGGCTAAAGTGTAGATTTTCAAAAGTAGGTCAAATCCCAAGGTCGATGTCATAAGGTCAGAAATTTTTGTATCCATGGAAAGGACTTGTCACAAGGAATACACATGTGAAATATGAAAGCCCTATCATTTACCACTCAAAAGTTATGGCCAAGGTTAAAGTTTTAGCGGACAAACAGACAGACAGACGGACGGACAGACCAAAAACTATATGCTCCCGAATCTTCGATTACGGGGGCATAAAAAACATCAAAGGTTAAGACTTTTACCAAATCTTTTTGTTTCTGCAGGGGTAAAGGTTTAACAGGGGGAAAGAAGAACAACAAGGGGTGTTGGAGGGGAGGATATCACAAGCTCTCACTTCAACTTGTGTATTTCCTCATTGCATCCTATTCTTTGCCTTACAACAAATGAAGATATCAAGACTTAGTGTTAGACGAAAAGAACATTTGGAAAGAAATATATCATCGAGCTGTCTGTAAAAAGATGGAGAATCGTGTATTACAACGAGCCGAAGTCACGAAAGACTGGCTTTAATACCCTCATCTACAAAAAGAAATCAGCAAAAAATTAGTAAATTGATCTCGCATGTAAATGCAGGCACGAAATATATCACTGTGACGGAAAAATTAAGAGGGGTAAAAGCGAAAATGGCAAGCAGTCCTAAAGAGCGAAATGGCTTGAACACGATATGAGCTATAAGTAGCTTTTCACTTTCTCCAAGTATGATGGATTAGCAGAGAGGCTTTCTTCATTGATGTCTTTACGAGGCAAAGATTAATCTTTTGTTATTCAACGGGCCTCCTGAGTATTATTTTGCCAGGAATATGAAGAAAGAAAGAAAGAAAGAAAGAAAGAAAGAAAATAAAGAAGAAAGAAAGAAAGAAAGAAAATTATATGTAAACCACAATGTCTCTGACAACTATCTTTCAAACGTGTGTGTAGTTTTCGGTTAAACTCAAGAACGTCAATTCAAAAGGTCAAGGTCAGAGTCAAAGGTCAAACTCAGTGAACAAACAATGTCCCAGAGTCAAAATTCCAAAAGTCAATAGAATGGTCTTGTCGTTAGTAAAAGACGTGTAAAATATGAGCATCCTATCTGTCAAGATCAAGATAGAGGTATGTCGAGTAGTGTATTTTCCTAAAAGTCAAATTCTTAGGTCAAGGTCGCTTGACACATGAGTCAAATGAAAATCTTGTTCTTGTTACAAGCAATGCACACTTTAGCTTCAATATTTAGCCCGTCTCACATAAAAGAAGTTTCCATTCGGATACTTTTGTGTGATACTCACAAAATCACCGAATAGAAATTTCGTGTGAGATGGGCGAAATATTGAAGCTATGAACACTTGTGACTGTAGGGCTGTCAATGTTAACCGAAAATTCGGTTACCCGCGGTTCAAGTTTGGTCGTTTCGATTTGGATCGCACTTTACGGATTTCGGTTCGGTTCTTTCTCTTCTTTTTTATTTATTTTTTTTTTTTGGTTGGCTACTTTGTCGTATTTCACCCGATGAAATGGGGTGTTTCACTTCTTGGTTGTAAACGGGCACCTTTTTGATAGATTGCGTCTAAGAAGTCTTCTAAGTGTTCTAGTTTGGCTATTTTGTGGAATGTTTATAAGGTCTCACAGAAAAATACTTTCATAGCAGAAAAATAAAACAAAATGATTTGTTGATGTGTGATTCTTACCATTATTTCACTCTTCTATGGGATTAAACAACACAAACTCAAACCGAACCAAAAAAGAACCGAAAACCGAGGTCCAGTTTCCTGAACCGAACCGAACCGAATAAAGGCTGAAGCGTGACAGCCCTACTTGTGAGATACCCAAGTTGTATCTTGGTCAAGTCAACACACGGACGGACGGCAGACCCCCCCCCGAATCTTCAATAGGGATTATAACATATCAAGGGGAGTTTTTCGTACAAAACTTGATTTCTGTCGCATCAGCATTCAAAACTATAGAGAAGCCCCTCCTACCACGAGTTATAATTTGGTCAGAACCCCCAAACCCTTCCATGTTGTCAAAATTGCATACTTCTTGGATTTAACAATTTACCTGCATGCAGCATCTTTGAGGCGTCCCCTAGACAAAGAGAGACAACTCTTAATTTGAGTCGATCTTTGTTTAAATATATAAGCCAGGTTGCAATGCATCTTGTTAACCCCCAGGGAAGATAGTTTACACGCGATGGTCACCATGGTCGCAATGTTAGGGGCAGGTCAAAATTAACTGGAACATGAGACCGGTGGAAAATGGGAAATAAATGGATAAAAAAACCCTCAAGACCCCATGACATCATTTAACAAAAATATATACTTGTCCCATGCAGTTTACTTCACAATAAAAGTTTGTGCCCCATGGTATTTTTAAATCTTGATATCAAAATGTCTGATTTTTAGAGCATTTCAAGATGTACATTTATAATCCATAAAATGGAAAATCAAAATTTGCAAAAAAACCTGACCTTATACTACTATTTTGTTTCCATCATTTTATGTACATTTTACCCAATTAATTGGATTAATTATGGTTTTAAATGATAGTGCTTGAGTAGAACAATACTGGTAGAATTTTTTATTCCAGTATTGTTGTACAGATACTGGTATTCCAGTATTGTTGACAATACTGGTAGAAATTTTGCTCCAGTATTGTTGTACAGATACTGGTATTCCAGTATTGTTGACAATACTGGTAGAAATTTTTATTCCAGTATTGTTGTACAGATACTGGTATTCCAGTATTGTTGACAATACTGGTAGAAATTTTTATTCCGGTATTTTTTGTACAGATACTGGTATACCAGTATTGTTGACAATACTGGTAGACATTTTTATTCCAGCATTGTTGTACATGCAGATACTGGTATTCCAGTATTGTTGACAATACTGGTAGAAATTTTTGTTCCAGTAATGTTGTACAGATACTGGTATACCAGTATTGTTGACAATACTGGTAGAAATTTTTGTTCCAGTATTGTTGTACAGATACTGGTATACCAGTATTGTTGGATAAAAAATTGTTTTGTGAAAATGACAATACTGGAATTCCAGTAATCAAATTAACAATACTTGTTTTCCAGTATTATCAGATGAACAATAATGGTTTTCCTGTATTGTTGGATTTACAATGCTGGTATTCAAGTATTCTCATTCTACAATACCGGAAAACCATGAGTATCTGCAAAAAAAAAATATGTTCATATCTTAACAATACTAGAATACCAGTATCTTCCAGTATTGTACATAAGGAACAATACTGGAAAATACTGGTGACAATACTGGAACAAAAATTTCTACACAGCCAATTGTGCCTCAAATGAAATTCATGTGAAATTTACATGAAAGTTCACATGAAATTTATGTGAAACGAGCACGAACAAGAAATTTACATGAAATTTTTCACATGAAATTCATGTGAAGATTTTTACATGGATGTTATGTGAATTTAGTTTCCTGTGAAGGTCACTTAGAATAATTCATGTGTGAAATTCATGTGAAGGAAATTAATGTGAAATTCATGTGAAATATTTTTCACATAAATCTAATGTGAAATTTATATGAATTTTACAAGAACTTTCATGTGAAATTTACATGATGCTCATTTCATATGAATTTCATGTGAGGCACAATTGGCTGTATACCAGTATTGCAATCGCCAAGTTTACATGATCCTTCAAGAGCACCAGGCTACTATAAAAGTGAACTGAGCACTCGTGCCCTGACCGGGTATCGAACCTCAGTCGTTGGACTGAATTATTCCAGAGCACTGAACTATCGGAGGATCGTAATCCCACAACACTCTTCCCTCCTTTCTTTGAAGAGGACGGTGATGTACCCCGTAATTTTCACTTACGAAGGAGGGCCGTATGTGGCCTTTGAAAATTTGGAATAAATAGCGGCGTTTTCACAAAAATTGGGAAAAACTATGAACACAAATGTAGATTTGGATGCGTTTTCACAAAAAAATAACTTTTTTTTTCTTCTGAATTTTCAAAGAGGTCTCAAATTGGGAAAAATTGGTCAACAAATTGGAAACCAGAAGTCTCTAATGAGACTGAAGCTCTACTATATAATAGAGTTATTAGAGAAAATGTCCACACCCATTTTTGAAGACCCTGGGGGTCAGAGGCTCAAACAAAATATCAGGTGCACAACTAGACCATGGATAAAACTAAATGCAAAAAGAATTGGGTTTCTATCATTTGACACTGGTTTCAGAGGAGTTGGGATCACAAAAAAATTGTTAACAGACAGACCGACAGACGGACAGATGCCAGACAACATGGTATCGCATAAGCTTGACTAATCTTTTACCAGTAGAGCTAAAAAAGATACTATTTTGCATTGGAATTGCAGCGGAATATCTGTCCCCAAATAAGGCAAATCGAGAGCCATGTGACCAGGTTAATTTCGAATCACGGTCGTTGGATTGGAATTCAAGAGCGTTACCGAGTGAGCTAACGGGTCAACCCAATAGCTCAATCATTTAATGCATGTCATTTCTGAACAAAGGAATTTCAACAATTTCATGAAAACCATATTAAATAATTGAAGGCATTTTCATGAAGAAAAAATTAATAGGTCAATGACGAAAATCAAGACATTGGCTTATTTGGAAAACAGGGGAAAAATGCTGAAAATCTGTTGCTAAAAATAGCACATTTGCAACGAAAACACAAAAAGTGCTAAAATGCACTCATTTCATTTCAACATTGTTCAATTTTAGTTTTCTTTGTTAACAAACCATAAAACAGGTTAGAAACTTTGTATAAAACTTGATTTTGATAAAGTTTCACCGTAGGTACCAAATTCACATATAATTTAATATTTCTCGACTTTACACAAATTTTACAAGAATCATCTAAGCTTAGGTCAAAATATCAGAGATACTGAATGTCATCGATTTTTTCAAATACATAGACGTAGAATGTGCTCTTGAGAAAGACTTTTAAAAATATTTAAGGTGGCTCCCTACTCGAACCGTTATAGGTTTTTCCTGATATGCAGCAGTCTGCGTATAACGTTTCACAATGGCTGGTGAGGGACGAGCCAGCGCATTGAAAAACACAGACAGAAGATTTTTTTTAAATTCCAAAAGAAGCAAACGAAGGTGCAATCTATCAATGTCAACACCAATCATATAGTATAGTTTCTTATTTGAAAATGTGACAAAATTAT
Source organism: Pinctada imbricata (assembly GCA_033119305.1). Taxonomy (NCBI): domain Eukaryota; kingdom Metazoa; phylum Mollusca; class Bivalvia; order Pterioida; family Pteriidae; genus Pinctada; species Pinctada imbricata. Next base: position 66,009,622 of record VSWD01000009.1, read on the forward strand.
AAGGGAGTACCCTTATGTTTGTAGCCATATCTTGATCATTTATTAAAATTATACCTGTATGCAATTTTTTCACCATCTATTTAATTTGAAGATATTCCATCTGTTGTTTTTTGCACAAAAATGTGATATACTATTATATTCTTTGTCGAAAATATGATAACATTATAAGGGGGTACCCCTATGTTTGGAGCCATACATTGATAATTTCAAAAACTCTGTACCTGCATGTGATTTTTATCTTCATCTACATACATAATTTTATGAAATATTACAAAATGAAAAAAAATTATCTGTTTTTTTATGCAAAAAGTTGGATTAAGTACATATTCTTGGTCAAAAATGTTATGAAATTATAAGGAGGTACCCTAATGTTTGGAGATAATCATACTTAGATTTATGTTACAATATCATTTTATGTGTTGATATTTCTCAGTTTTTAAGTGCTAGGGTATCTTTCTTTAATGTACTGTATCTTTAAAGAAAACAAAATTACCAATATATGTCTGTGTTCATTATGTCATTTTGACTATTATGTATAGAAAATAACCTTAAAATACAAAATTCATCTGTTAAATTCACGAGTAGGGACCCACCTTAAGAAAAAGTATATATGTCTGTGTTGAAATAAACGCTCAAGAATAGTCCCATTATGGAAATTTCTTGAAAAAGTGTCGGCATGGTTGACCATGAATGATATTATAAGACTCTTTCATGGTCTTCTATGAAAGATACATCGGTTCCACCCGAGGGGTCTCAAAATCATGTAAAACCCGAGGCTTGCCGAGGGTTTTGCAAAATTTTGAGACCCCGAGGGTGGAAACGATGTATCTTTCATAGAAGACCATGAAAGAGTATTTTTCTCTCATATATAAGGGTCAAAACAAAACTGAAAGAAAAGGGACGAAATTTGAAAAATGTCAAGTTGATCTAATCGCGAAAATTTTGCGATATATTTGAATTCAGCGCCCTCTAAAATGGTTTATTCTATAAGAATAAACTACGAATATTAGGCTTTTCAAAATAAAACGCAAGAGTACATCGAAAAACGATCTTCAAATCGATGTTTATTGCGACGTCGCCGACGTCGCCGCTAGCTTGTTTGTTTAGCGGGCTGAAATCATGACGTCACAATAGCGTCAACAATCGAAACAATAGCGTCATGTGATATGTGATACAGTTGTCACATGATATGTGATACAGAAGTAGCGCACATAGCTGTATTTCATGGGCCTACTCTGTAACACATGCGCGGGTATGAGGGAAAAGAGAATCCCTTTATGACGTTACAGAAAGGTCATCAGAAAACATAGTGTTAGGTGGCACGAAACGTTGTTTGAGTACCATGCACTTTTTCTTACGTTTCATGGAAAAAGAAATATATATATCTAATGAGTGAGACATAAAAATCTACACTCGTGACGGAAATTTTTCATATGCTCCACTAGGGAAAAGACGAAATTTTTGTTTGTATGTCAGAAGAAGGTACCAGGTTCTCGAGAGTATAACTACTTCTCAACCAGTCAGCCTGTAGGAGACTAGAACATGCGGGATCCAGCATTTTTGGTCAGAAGGTGTCCAAAATTTAAGGAAGTCTACTGGTACCTATCATGTAGGTAAATATATATCGATGCACATGATGGGGAGGGGGCAATTCTGAAGGGGGTATTGTTAGCTTTCCTTTTACGTTTATTTCTATGAAGAATTGGCGAGCGAAGCGAGCCTGAAAAATTTTTAGATATGAAATATTAATTTGTCTTGATTCGACTGAGATGATTATTTATAACATTGAATATTTTACTCCTTAGCAAACTTTTCTTATTGATTCACATTTTGTCTATATTTCATGAGAATAAGTAGATAAGAGATGTGTCATTTTCCCAAATAATCAGACATCTTAAAATGACAAAACCTTGAAAAAGATGAAGGAGGTTACATCTTATGAAGTAGGGGACTGTTGAAAATATGAGTTCCTGAGACCCAAGACAATTATATCAAATTCTTTAGTATGAACAATTGAAAATAATTAAGGAATTTTGCAGAACAAATAGTTTTGTAGTTGTAAATGGAGAGCGAAGCGAGCCAAGAGTTTAGTTTCAAAGCCCTAAATTCATGCATTTTTATACCCATTTTAATAAAAAATGGGCCAAAGCTGGACCCCACCTCCGAAAATATCTCAAGGGGGTCCAGACCCCTGTCCCCCCCCCCTCTGGATCCATGCATGCTCCATTTGATATATTGTCTTGATTTCATGTTTTAAAAATATATTATTATCCCATCCGATAGGGGGGTTGCTCTTGATAAAGTGGAGGGTCTTGCAGAGGAAATTTGGCAGTTCCTCGATCCTCATTCTATCTGTTTATTGTACATAGTAAAAATGGTAAATGGAAAAGGTGCCCTTTTCCATACAATTTTATAAAATGAGTAAATGGAAAAGGTGCCTTTTTCCATACAATGAGTGAAAATTCATTATTTATGCTCCCATACAAAGTATGTATCTACTCTAAACCACATTATTCCGTTAGATAAGACATCAACAAATTGGTTTTACCATTTAAAGCAGCTTCGAGTTTAAAATGCAATTTGTGCACCGTGATGAACAAAGTGAAAGTAGGCCGAGGAAATTCGGAATTTTCTATTTCTTGAGTGTTTGAGGTTTCATTTTCACTATAATCGGATCAATGAATTGAGTAGTATACAGATGTTTAGTTCATAAAAAGTTGTATGTTTCAGTCTAACTCCTTGAGACGGGCATTTTCTTTATTAAATAAATTTTTAAAAGACTATTGAAACATGCACGTACAAGACGAGGTGGCCGAGTGGTTAAGGCGATGGACTGCTAATCCATTGGGGTCTCCCCGCGTGGGTTCGAATCCCATCCTCGTCGATTAAATTTTTCCTTTTTCCAATAATTTTTTTTAGATTTTTTATGAACTAATTTCCCCACAAGTGCAAGACGTATCCTTACGTCAATTGTGCAAAATTGGCTGTAAATCCAGTTATCTCAATGAATGGAACAAAGTTTACTACTTTTTTTTAATTTATCCTTTTTTTAAATACATGTACACGGAACTACACGAAATTTTGTTTTCCTATTCTTTAACACAAATGAAGTCGACTGCAGCAAGGACCTGTCGTTGACTGCAGGTCACAGTAGAGAAAAAGGATCGAAGTCCAATTGATATTATTTACGAATATCTAATTTTGGACCCCCCCTCCCCCCCCCACCGCGTCAACCGGCGTTGCTGGACTGCACCCCCATCTCCTCTGGAACAATGTTGTAGATCCGCCCATTCACCACTTTATAAACCACGGGGCTCCTTAGCCAGATAAGGGGGGAGGGGTGTGGTGTACATGCACATGAGAGATATGCGCTAACTAGTACAACGCACAGAACACACACACCTTTTTTTCCTTTCTTGTAAAAAGGGGGGACATTGTGTCTTCCACTTGTGGTACAACGCACGTACAGTTGGACAGATGAATGGAAACGTCGGATTTATATGAATCATACTACCAAGTTAGAACTTTGAATTAATCTCCAATGCGCCTTACTATGGTCTTCACGTCGTCAGGATAAATAGGTTCTTGTTGCATCTCCTACATGTACCTATTTCCACAGCGTATATTTCACAATAATTTTGTTCCTTTGAATTAAAATACATCCCCTTTTTAGTCATAAAATTCCACATGTTATCCATTCCTTGAAATTTTTCGTTCTCCAAAGCAGAAACTCCAAAAAATACCATTGAATATCCGAAGTCATTGACCATGAACGGTCAACTAAAGTTAGTGGGTCAAAGCACGTCTATAAATAGTAACACGAGTGAGACGATCGCCGCAGCGGTGACCTAGATAAACAAAAAGTTGCACAATCGTGCTGTGAACGACGTGATGAATTGGCTATATCCGAAAATGATACTCTGACATTTAAAAATACTCGTGTAATTACTTTAGCTAAAAAATTTACATAGCATTTTTTCCCAAAAAGTAAACGAAAACCCTACGACTAAAACAGGTAAAATATCACGTGTAGCAGCCTTGATCTATGTACAGTTTTCTTACACTGGCCATATACGTCAAGACAAGAGGACCTCTTGTCTTGACGTATTTTATGATTCTTCCAGAGTTGAGACCATTTATGTTAACCATCGATGAAGTACCCTAAAAGGGTTAAGTTCTAAGTTTAATTTCAATAAGAGGAGAAAGGGGGGGGGGGGGGGGGTAGAAGAAAAAAAATGGGGGGGGGGGATTCCAAGGGGAGGTGTCATTACCATCTTAGCATCTTGATATGCGCTTGACTTTACTTTAAAAACAAAAGAAAGGGAGGGATGTTATAGAAAAATGTTGAAGAAAAAGTCAAGATAACCACATCTCCATGAATGCAGCTCGGGGGGGGGGGGGGTTTCATGAGACATGCATCATAAGTTCATAACCCCCTCAACCTCATAGCTATAATAGTGTCTCCATCGAAACATGAGATACAACAGGATGTTTCATGAATAGTATTCACAAAGTCAGTCATCTCGCACGCAATGACACGAGATACAAAGAGTCAAAGAAACTACAGAGACACATAATTGTCCTACGACACTGATGATCACATGAACACCTCACTCACAGGAGCTCGATGCCAACAACCCTCAATGACGCCCCCTTCCCATAGATAGATAGTCAAAGATAGTCAAAAAGATAGTCAAAGATAGTCAAAGTATATACAAAGAAAGTAGGGGCGGATATTCTTGTCGATCGTTGGCATCGAGCTCCTGTGACCTCACTCTATCATGACACACATGACGACTTCAGTTTTAGCATCACAAACTTTCCTTTTCTTAGTAGCAACATCCCTTCATTGTCTGCATATGGCGTGTTCATATCTCAGTTGATACGCTATGACAGAGCGAGTACCAAATATACATGCAGATTTTATTCTGAGAGCTAGGCGTCTTTCGGATAAGCTTCTCAGTCAGGGATACGTTTGTGACCGACTAAGGCACGGTCCATTTGATATCCTGGGGGGGGGGGGCTTGGGTTTTTTTCGAAAAAAATAATTTTGCTCTCAATTTTGATGAAAAAAATAAATTTGCTTATGGTGTGACAGAAAAAAATAATCTTGTTCTTACAAATAATCTGAATGTGAAGAATTACCATAAAATTTCGCTAAAATTCTTGAAAATTTTCCGGCTCGCTTCGCTCGCCGCAGTTTTCAAAATTGTATCAAAAATTTTTGGCTCGCTTCGCTCGCCATAGTTTTCTATCAAAACATTATTCACTAATAGCATTTTAAGTTCAGATATTTGAAGATATCAAAAGTTATACATATATGTGAATGAAAAAGGGCTTCCTTAAAAGCTTCAATATATTATCAATATTTATGTATTGCTGTTAATACATGTTGCATATATATTCCATAGAGTCATGTTCTTGTAAGCTTGGAAGGAGAACTTCAATTATTCACCAATTTACAATTCTTAGTCACATTTAAAAAATTGTCTAGGAGACCTTCCCCTCAGACCCTCTTATACATGTTATATACATGTACCTTATATAAAATATTGAGAATTGTATTGTAAAAATCTTTTATCTCTCTGTTTAAAAGTGAATTGAATACTTGCATAAAAATAAACTAATATATTAATATTTAGAGTTTTGAGTAAAAATATAAATAATTTCTATTGATAAAACACAAACATTCTTAATACATGTATGCGCATCACTTAAAAAAATTTCCTTGCTCCAACTTTGCCAGAAAAAAATAATTTTGCTCCGGTCCGGGGCGAAAAAAATAATCTTGCTCCGACAAAAAACCCAAGCCCCCCCCCCCCCCTGAATATCAAATGGACCATGCCTAACATCGTCACTGAGGAAGTTCTACGGTCGATATGGGGAACGATGTCCCACTCTCCAAAATTGTGGATGATATTCTGTCATAGACCATTTGAACCATCCAACCAAAGGTTATTACCGGCAGTCATGACTGCCGGTATACTGTAATCAATCGTGACATACTTGCACGGATAAAATAACTCTTGGCAATATGATTGGAGGACAATTACAAAATATGCAAATATTCGTCAAGGTTAATCAGAATCTGTAGATAAGATACTTTCATCAGGTCGGCTCAAGAGTTTAGATGACTTGACAAATGAAAGTCATATCGTATCAGTGCATTTTCATCCGAAAGATGCATCGAAAAGTCTTCGTAACGATACGCCCTACCACAATCACAGATCCTCGGGAATTTCCGTAGCTTGAATCGGAAATAAAAACGGAAAAGCCCGGAAATGTGCGATTGGTCAACAAGAACAAAAATCGTTTATTCCATTTTTTCTTACTAGTATTTCACAACATTTAATGTCAGCTAATTGCCGGCAAGCTTTTTGTAAAAGCTAATACTTGTACTCTATATCTTCCGAAATGGAAGTAACCGGATGTGACAATTCTACCGAATTGAAGCGGCGGGTGTTGCATGCAAGCTGACTCTTCCTGGGCACCTGGTCTCACTTCCATATCGGGAATTCGCCTCTTTTCATGTGATGGAGGTTTTTGTTTGTTTGCTTTGGTTACTGTTTTATCCTGATTTTGTATGCCTTCGGTTTACAAATGTATACATGCTTTTCTGAATTATCGATTTTGTGCTGTATATAGGGATATGGTCACTATCCATATTTGTAACGCAACCCCTGTATAACAGGCCGCTTGTGTGCAGAGTGAAAAGCATTGTGTAATCACGTGATTCATTAAAGGTGGCGCCACACCGGATCAAATAATGGGACTGTTTCATTACATACAAATAAACAATTTAAGGTATTCAATGGGTAATGAGAGGTAATTGGGGCACCCATTTATGGAAGGGGAGATAACTCCAATGAAAAATTACCCTTTAAAAAATATTTCTCATTTCGATATCTACTGGGCTAGTACAAAAGTTATCAAAATATCTTATGACACAGAAACATATTCAATGATGAATTGTTTTGTCATATTTTCCATCATTACCCATTGAATACCTTAATGCTGTCGTAATTGCATACGGCCATTTCTTTGTTATTTTCTTTTTTGCGTCCTCGTGCTGGTAGGTTTTGAGCCAAAAGTTATAAAACAAAACAAAATTAAAATATAACATGTGTTTTGCAAATTGAATGTGCGTTTTACAAAAAACTAAAATTTCTTTATAATTATATATTTCATGTAAAAATGTAAAAGTACTACAATGACTTATTGTCTATCATTCTTTTGTTCACTAAAATAGGTCAAGATGATCAAATGAAACAAGCACACAGTCACATAATATGAAATTGCAACTTTGTTTTATATGCTTGTTTGTTTTTCTCCCTGGCTGACTGGTAGCTTTCTCAATTTCAAAAGGATGCAAAACAGAATAAAATCAAGAAATGGCCTAAGAAACTACCAAATATATTCTGACTGCAAAGAATTTGTGAATGAAAGATGAAAGTTAAACATAAAAACCAAAATCAGAATCCAAAAGTCACAATCAATGGGGGGGGGGGGGGGGGGGGGGGGGGGGGGGGGGGGCAGAGGGTACCTCTCTCTCCCCTCCCCTACCTCCCGCCACCTCCTCCCTCTCCCTCCTTTTCACGCTTCCCTCCCCCTGCGCCCTTCTCTCCTCCTCCCTCCCCCTCCCGCCCCCTTTCTCCCCCTCCCTCCCATTTGCCCCCTCCCTCCCTCTTCCTCATCCTCCCTTTCAACCTGTCCACCCCCTGATCAATAGGCTTACAAATTCTTGAAAAATTCATGAAACAAACAAAATAAAGAATAACAGTGAAAATAGCGGATTGGTTTTTTTTCTGAGAAAAAATAAAAGGCGAAAGAACAGACGATGCTAATTATACAGAACAATAGAAAGAAGAGGGACAGCACTATCTAATGAACAAAATGCACAGAATCCAGTGCGACAACGGGATTGATTGAAGGTGGCGCTGTTGAGTTTAACTCAGTAGTTAAGTTAAAACATTTAAGAAATGACTGTCTTACTTTTGGCGTTCATGAATGTATAATTCTGGTTGGTCACGTGCAAATTCCGTGAATCGCGAAGCGATTCTCGGAAAATTTGCACGTGTCCAACCAGAATTATACACCCATGAACATCAAAAGTAAGACTGTCATTACTTATATTTACATTTGTTCTAAATATCGGTAAGTTTTATTTGCATGCACTTCGAATATTTTGCCTGTTATAGCGTAAAATGTATTTGAACGTTGGTAAATTCTTCCTACATGCAAAACTTGAACGTGACGTCACAACAGTTACCCAAGTTATTGGAATATAATTCTAGTTGCCTAATAGGCGTTTATCATGGGGAATCTACTAGTAATGTAAATATATTCAAATATCACACGAATCATGTGACATGGCATTTCGGCATCGAACATCACTGATGCGACATTACTTGAATGTCTCAAATGTAAGACATTACCTGAATGTTTCAAATGTAAGACATTACTTGAATGTCTCAAATGTAAGACATTACCTGAATGTTTCAAATGTAAGACATTACTTGAATGTCTCAAATGTAAGACATTACCTGAATGTTTCAAATGTAAGACATTACCTGAATGTTTCAAATGTAAGACATTACTTGAATGTCTCAAATGTAAGACATTACCTGAATGTTTCAAATGTAAGACATTACCTGAATGTTTCAAATGTAAGACATTACTTGAATGTCTCAAATGTAAGACATTACCTGAATGTTTCAAATGTAAGACATTACCTGAATGTTTCAAATGTAAGACATTACCTGAATGTTTCATGTGTAAGACATTACTTTTAAATCTTTCCATTGTAAGACATTACTTTTAAATCTTTCTAGTGTAAGACATTACTTGATTGTCTCAAATGTAAGACATTACCTGAATGTTTCAAATGTAAGACATTACCTGAATGTTTCAAATGTAAGACATTACTTGAATGTCTCAAATGTAAGACATTACCTGAATGTTTCAAATGTAAGACATTACCTGAATGTTTCAAATGTGACATTACTTGAATGTCTCAAATGTAAGACATTACCTGAATGTTTCAAATGTAAGACATTACCTGAATGTTTCAAATGTAAGACATTACCTGAATGTTTCATGTGTAAGACATTACTTTTAAATCTTTCCATTGTAAGACATTACTTTTAAATCTTTCTAGTGTAAGACATTACTTGATTGTTTCCAGTGTAAGACATTACTTGGATGTTTCAAGTATAAGACATTACTTTAATGTTTCCAGTGTAAGACATTACTTGAATGTTTCCAGTGTCAGACATTACTTTTAAATCTTTCCATTGTCAGACATTACTTGAATGTTTCCAGTGTGAGACATTACTTGAATGTTTCTAGTGTGAGACATTACTTTAATGTTTCCAGTGTAAGACATTACTTGAATGTTACAAATGTAAGACATTACTTGATTGTTTCCAGTGTGAGACATTAACTTGAATGTTTCCAGTGAAAGACATTACTTGAATGTCTCAAAATGTAAGACATTACCTGAATGTTTCAAATGTAAGACATTACCTGAATGGTTCATGTGTAAGACATTACTTTTAAATCTTTCCATTGTAAGACATTACTTTTAAATCTCATAGTGTAAGACATTAAATCTCATAGTGTAAGACATTACTTGATTGTTTCCAGTGTAAGACATTACTTGGATGTTTCAAGTGTAATACATTACTTGAATGTTTCAGGTGTAAGACATTACTTGATTGTTTCCATTGTAAGACATTACTGGGATGTTTCAAGTGTAAGACATTACTTTAATGTTTCCAGTGTAAGACATTACTTTTAAATCTTTCCATTGTAAGACATTACTTGAATGTTTCCAGTGTGAGACATCACTTGAGTGTTTCCGGTGTAAGACATTACTTTAATGTTTCCAGTGTAAGACATTACTTTAATGTTTCAAATGTAAAACATTACTTGATTGTTTCCAGTGTAAGACATTACTTTTAAATCTTTCCAGTGAAAGACATTACTTGAATGTTTCCAGTGAAAGACATTACTTGAATGTTTCAAATGTAAGACATTACTTGAATGTTTCTAGTGTAAGACATTACTTGAATGTTTCCAGTGAAAGACATTACTTGAATGTTTCAAATGTAAGACATTACTTGAATGTTTCAAATGTAAGACATTACTTGAATGTTTCCAGTGTAAGACATAACTTTTAAATCTTTCCAGTGTAAGACATTACTTGAATGTTTCAAATGTAAGACATTACTTGAATGTTTCAAGTGTACGAATTACTTGCATGTTTCCAGTGTAAGACATTACTTGAATGTTTCCAGTGAAAGACATTACTTAAATGTTTCCAGTGTAAGAATTACTTGCATGTTTCCAGTGTAAGACATAACTTGAATGTTTCCAGTGAAAGACATAACTTAAATGTCTCCAGTGTAAGACATTACTTGAATGTTTCCAGTGAAAGACATTACTTTAATGTTTCAAATGTAAGACATTACTTGAATGTTTCCAGTGAAAGACATTACTTAAATGTTTCCAGTGTAAGAATTACTTGCATGTTTCCAGTGTAAGACATAACTTGAATGTTTCCAGTGAAAGACATAACTTAAATGTCTCCAGTGTAAGACATTACTTGAATGTTTCCAGTGAAAGACATTTCTTTAATGTTTCCAGTGTAAGACATTACTTTTAAATCTTTCCATTGTAAGACATTACTTGAATGTTTCCAGTGTGAGACATTACTTGAGTGTTTCCGGTGTAAGACATTACTTTAATGTTTCCAGTGTAAGACATTACTTTAATGTTTCAAATGTAAAACATAACTTCATTGTTTCCAGTGTAAGACATTACTTGAATGTTTCCAGTGAAAGACATTACTTGAATGTTTCCAGTGAAAGACATTACTTGAATGTTTCAAATGTAAGACATTTCTTGAATGTTTCTAGTGTAAGACATTACTTGAATGTTTCCAGTGAAAGACTTTACTTGAATGTTTCAAATGTATGACATTACTTGAATGTTTCAAATGTAAGACATTACTTGAATGTTTCCAGTGTAAGACATAACTTTTAAATATTTCCAGTGTAAGACATTACTTGAATGTTTCAAATGTAAGACATTACTTGAATGTTTCCAGTGTACGAATTACTTGCATGTTTCCAGTGTAAGACATTACTTGAATGTTTCCAGTGAAAGACATTACTTAAATGTTTCTAGTGTAAGAATTACTTGCATGTTTTCAGTGTAAGACATAGCTTGAATGTTTCCAGTGAAAGACATAACTTAAATGTCTCCAGTGTAAGACATTACTTGAATGTTTCCAGTGTAAGACATTACTTTAATGTTTCAAATGTAAGACATTACTTGAATGTTTCAAGTGAAAGATATTACTTAAATGTTTCCAGTGTAAGACATTACTTGAATGTTTCCAGTGTAAGACATTACTTGATTGTTTCCAGTGTAAGAATTACCTGAATGTTTCCAGTGTAAGACATTACTTTAATGTTTCCAGTGTAAGACATAGCTTGAATGTTTCCAGTGTAAGACATTACTAAAATGTTTCCAGTGTGAGACATTGCTTAAATGTTTCCAGTGTAAGACATTACTTTAATGTTTCCAGTGAAAGACGTTACTATAATGTTTCCAGTGTAAGACATTACTTGAATGTTTCCAGTGTAAGACATTACTATAATGTTTCCAGTGTAAGACATGACTTTAATGTTTCCAGTGTAAGACATTAACTTGAATGTTTCCAGTGTAAGACATAACTTTAGTGTTTCAAATGTAAGAATTACCTGAATGTTTCCAGTGTAAGACATTACATGAATGTTTCCAGTGTAAGACATTACTTTAATTTTTCCAGTGTGAGACATTACTATAATGTTTCCAGTGAAAGGCATTACTATAATGTTTCCAGTGTAAGACATTACTTGAATGTTTCCAGTGTAAGACATTACTAAAATGTTTCCAGTATAAGACATTGCTTAAATGTTTCCAGTGTAAGACATTACTTGAATGTTTCCAGTGTAAGACATTACTTGATTGTTTCCAGTGTAAGACATTACTGTAATGTTTCCAGTGTAAGACATTACTTGAATGTTTCCAGTGTAAGACATTATTTTTATGTTTCTAGTGTAAGACATTACTTTAATGTTTCCAGTGTAAGACATAACTTGAATGTTTCTTGAGTAAGACATTACTTTTATGTTTCCAGTGTAAGACATTACCTCAATGTTTCATGTGTAAGACATTACCTCAATGTTTCAAGTGAAAGACATTACCTCAATGTTTCAAGTGTAAGGCATTACCTCAATGTTTCAAGTGTAAGACATTACCCCAATGTTTCAAGTGCAAGACATTACCTCAATGTTTCATGTGTAAGACATTACCTCAATGTTTCATGTGTAAGACATTACCTCAATGTTTCAAGTGCAAGACATTACCTCAATGTTTCATGTGTAAGACATTACCTCAATGTTTCATGTGTAAGACATTACCTCAATGTTTCAAGTAAAAGACATTACCTGACTGTTTTATGTGTAAGACATTACTTGAATATTTCAAATGTAATACGTACATTACCTGGCTGTTTCAAGTGTATTTATTTATTTATTTCAGCTCTGTCGCCTTGAAGAAGCTTTGTTTTGATCCTTTATCAGTTTGAGATCATAAACTTTTTTGCTATTTAGAAAACTTCTTTCTTTAGAATGTAATGACGAGTTTTCGAAATAGCAAAAAAAGTATATGTAAAGGATTTAAATGTGGTTAATGTCCTAGCACCAGTCCCATTCAACGATCTCAGAGGATGCCTACTTCTCCCGGGCAACCGATCCTGCCTCCAATGGAGACTTATAATTTTGCCATATTCCCCTGGATTTTATGCTCCTGAATCAAAGTTGTACTTCTTCTCTAGTATACATATATTGTATCAGAAAATCTTCAAATATGTTTCGAGTCGGTGCAGAAGCGTGCAGTGAACCTAGGCGAACGATAATCTCGGGGATTAACAGTCCAACAGAGGAACCTAGCTGTTGAAAATACATGTTCTATCGTAATAATTACATGTAAGTACACCATATGTGCATTTTATGAAATGAAATATCATCAGTAATGTTCAAGGAGGATATCCAAATACATGTAGTGAATATATGCCTTATGTAATGATTTAACAGTTTTGCGGAGTTCGATCCTTGCTGTTTGACGCAAGAACAGTTAAAAATTCGGGGAAATCGAATAAATTTCGAAAAATATGATCGAAATGGCGGTATATACTAGATGTCCCTAACCACTTTATAATTGTCACTTTTGAAATATATGTTCTATAATAATAAAATTTCTATGCACCATATGAGCATTTTAACAAGATATCTATCATCAGTGATGCTCAATGCCGCAATAGAGGAAATCGAAAAAAAAAAAAAACGTGAAATTATGAAGAGCAAAAGTCGAAACTTGACCTAAAATTTCTGCCAAAGAACCTGCTGCTAATGTAGAGATATGTCATTTGGGAGATACCCTTTAGATTCAGTATAAAAGATGGCCAATGAAGATAAACATTTCCTCCCATTTAAACATTAGTACGTGTGCTACAGTCCCTGTTATCTGTATCAAATACAATATCCCTATGATTCGACCAGATAAAAATTAGACTTCTTTTTCCTTTAAAAGCTAAGTGTCCTAAAAGGGCCGGATGAGAATTTTCATTTTAAAAGCATAGATTACAATTGAAAAGTAACAATTTACATTTAATTTTTGAATTACATTCTATTAAACAGATTTTCAGTAAACCAATGTTGAGTCTTACTTAGAAAATATTTTTTTATGTATGATAAACTCGTGAAAACGCCTATCCTGGACTAGAGGAAAACAATTTCTATTTTCTAGCTTATTCAACAGACCACAAAGAAGACCTCGAAGTGATGGCATTCGTAAATTCGATGACTTGGTTCCAGATATTATTCAGATGTTAAACTTTCTGACAACATTTTTGTGGTGTTTGGAGGAAAGGTCTTCCAGCAAATTGTCGGAATTCCAATGGAGAACAATTGTGCCCCACACCTTGCCGACATTTTCCTTTACTCGTACGAAGCTGCATTCATTCAATCTTTGGTTTCTGAAGGGAAAATATACTTAGCTTCTGACTTCAACTTCCCTTACAGATACATAGATGTGTTGTCCATCAATGATCCGAAATTCGCGGATTATCTGAGCAGTATCTATCCTTCGGAGCTTGAAGTCAAAGAAACTACAGAGACAAATAATTCAGCATCCTAATTGGACATAATGTTGTCCTACGACACTGATGGTCACATGAACACCTCACTTTATGACAAACGTAACGACTTCAATTTCAGCATTACAAACTTTCCTTTTCTGAGTAGCAACATCCCTTCATCGCCTGCTTATGGCGTGTTCATATCTCAGTTGATACGCTATGCCAGAGCAAGTACCAAATATACGGATTTTGTTCTGAGAGCTAGGCGTCTTTCAGATAAGCTTCTCAGTCAGGGATATGTTCGTGACCGACTAACATCATCACTGAGGAAGGTCTACGGTCGATAAGGGGAACTCGTCGTACACTATGATGTCCTACTCTCCAAAATGGTGGATGATATTCTGTCATAGACCATTTGAACCATCCAACCAAAGATTGTACTCTATGTCTTCCGAAATGGATGTAACCGGATGTGACAGTTCTACCGAATTGAAGCGGCGGGTGTTGCAAGCAAGCAGGAGATGCTTACTCTTCCTGGACACCTGGTCTCAAGCCCATATCGGGAATTCGCTTCTTTTCATGTGGTGGAGGTTTTTGTTTGTTTGCTTTGGTTCCTGTTTTATCCTGACTTTGTATGCCTTCGGTTTTCGATTTCTGAATTATCGATTTTGTGCTCTATACAGGGATATGGTCATTATCCATATTTGTCAGTATGTATTGAAAAAGAAAACTTTCGAACGAAATTCGGAATTAGCATAAGCTCAACATCATAAATGTATGGTGTCATACTTCTGTCCTCTACATGCGAGGTATTTTGCTTCAGATTATGTCAACATGCAAGATATTATCATATTATTATTATTATATCATCTTATTATTATCATATTATCTTCAGATCATGTCAGCATGCAACTTTTCCAAAGAATTCTCAAAATAATGATGGACCATCAATCGTACATAAAAAAGTATACTCTGACTATGACCTAAGCTGCATATACTGTATTTATTTCTCCTCACTTTGCTTTTCTGTAATTCAGGGAAAGAATAGTTCAATTTAAACCGACGGATATCAAGATACTGTTCTTTCCAATCTCGCAATAGATTTCATATAGTCTAATGAATTATAAAATTAAACATTTTGATGAATAGGGCTATGATGATCACAATGCTCAAAATACGATGCACGTCTCGGGTATTTAATCCTCGTCATTGATCCTCAATCCAAACAAGGCCAAAATCTGTGAAAATTATGCTAACATCCTAAATACTGGTATACCGAAGGCAATAGAAATATGGCTGATATATGATGCTACAGGACCAAGGTTTACGAAATTTGAGAAATTTTGTAAACGGAAATTTAAGAATGCGTTTGAGAAACGACCATACGAAATTGATTGAACTTGGCTACATGTGCCCTTGAAATTCGAAACAATATGATCGAAATGGCGGTATATATTAGGCGTCCCTAACCACTTTAAGATTATCACGTTTGAAAAATATGTTCTATAATTATAAGATTTCCATGCACCATATGCGCATCTTAACAAATTATGTCTCATCAGTGATGCTCGAGACCGAAAAAGAGGAAATAAAAAAAACCCCATGAAATTATGAAGAGCAAAAGTCGAAACTTGACCTTAAAATTCTACCAAAAGACCTGCTGCTAAGGACAGAGCTATGTCATTAGGGAGATACCCTTTAGATTCAGTATAAAAGATGGTCACTGTAGATTAGCATTTCATTAGTACGTGTGCTACAGTCCCTGCTATCAGTATCAAGTACACTTTAAGATTCGATTAGATGAAAATTAGGCTCATTTATTTCAAAAAGCTAAGTGCCCTAAAAGGGATGGGAATTTTCATTTAAAAAGGAGAGACTACAATTAAAAAGAAACAATTTTATCTGTCCCTCAGTCAACGAGGATCCTACTGCGTAAGATTTCCTTCCAGAGCATAAAAGAACTTTGGTGGAATTACCCAAAAGGTAATTACATTTACATGTACATTTTATTTTTGAAAGACCTTAAATGAAAGACATTTTAAGTAAACCAGTTTTAAGTCTTTTACTTAGAAAAGATCCGGCTTTTTAATGAATGAAAAACTCCTGGACTAGAGGAAGGCAATTTCTAATTCAGTATGTACTGAAAAAGAAAACTTTCGAACGAAATTATGAATTAAAATCAGCTCAACATCATTCAAATGAGCAGTACATGTATTTCTTCTTTTCCAAGGTATCGATATATAGGCTTTTATAATTCCGTCTTTTCGATTTTATAGTCTTCAGTTCGATTTGTGCAGGTATATGACGTAAAAGTATTGTGACGTCATTAATTTCCTTTGAAAACGTCATATTTGTAACCCTGTTTCCCTGAATTTCATGCTGGTTTCCATAGAATTTGATGACGTCACAATGCATTGACGTCAGATACCTGCACAAATGGGAAGTAACTCGCTATTTCGAAAAGACCGAATAGGTGAATAAAAATAAACTGATCAAAAATAAAAATAAATAAATGGATAAGCAAATAAATAAGTAAAAGAACGAAGATAAATACAGTAAATCAAATTCAATCAAAGATTTGTAAAATATTACAAAAGTGAACTGGACAATGTTAAACATTTTGTCACAAGTAATAAACTATTGATATGGACTTAACTGTACTATAAGCGAATCTAGTTTGATTTGAAATGAAATCTGTATTATTATGGGCAGCAAAATGGATGCTTATGCATGTTTTCCCCCAAAGAATTAAAAAAAAAAAAACATTACGGACCCTCAATCGGACATTAAACAAAGTATATTCTAACTAGGTCCCATTAGCTGCATTTACTGTATTTATTTCTTCTCACTTTGCTTTCCTGTAATTTGGGAAAAATAAAGTCCAATTTAAACCGACGGACACTTCAGAAGGTTTTAAAGATAATGTTCTTTCCAATCTCGCAATAGATTTTATGGTCCAATGAATTATAAAGTTAAACATGTTAATGAATAGGGCTGCGATGACCACAAAGCTCACGATACGACGCGATACGATAAAATATATAGTATGAATTCATTAGCATCATTTAAAAGCAGATTTAACAGCATGGACCAGACATGCACGTTTCGGATATTTAACCCTCGTCAGTGATCCTCAATCTCAACAATGAAACAGGGCAAAATCTGTGAAAATTATGTCAACATCCTAAATATACCGAAAGAAGTAGCAATGACAAATATGGATAATGACCATATCCTTGTATACAGCACAAAATCGATAATTCAGAAAATCAGAAACCGAAGGCATACAAAATCAGGATAAAACAGGAACCAAAGCAAATAAACAAAAACCTCCATCACATGAAAAGAAGCGAACTGCCGATATGGGAGTGAGACCAGGTGCCCAGGAAGAGTAAGCATCTCCTGCTTACATGCAACACCCGCCGCCGCAAGATGGCTGGGATATGATGTTACAGGATGAAGGTTTCCGAAAGTTAAGAAAATTTTGTAAACGGAAATTTTAGAATGCGTTTGAAGAAAAGACCAACCGAAGTTTATCGAACTAGGCTACCTGTGCCCTCGTGGAATCCTGGTGCACCAGCAGTGACACTCAACAACAGGAAATGCTTACTCCTCCGGGGCACCTGGTCTCACCTCTAGCTTGCTAGGGGTCCGTCGATACTTAATTTTGTGCCCTATTGTGAGTGCTGTTAGGATTGTCGTCAGGATCTTCTTTAACTCAAGAACAAATGATTAACGTCTTCAAATTCTTCAACATCATTTAAGGTGACCCAATAATCCTTTGTCAGAGCAAAAAAAAATTCTGTTTATTTGACATTCATATCTGATGATCTATATTTGTAATTAAGATTACAAATTATTGTTAATTTGACTGATTAGTGATCCTCTGTATATACATGTGTAAACCAATTCCGACATCTGTCGCAAACAATGAATTTTGATAGATAAATACACGTTATAGGGATAATAATTTCATATTGAAACCATCTTGAGATTATTTTCACCATGATATAATCAAATATGTATAGTATGTCTTTATAGATAATACTTTCAAAGAGTGAAATAGCTAAAACTGTTCCCGAAAATGAAATTTTGTGCATGCCCCACCCAAGATTAAAATCTAAAAAAAGTACCCAGTACCCTTATTTTTTGTCATCAAAGCGATACGAAATCTTTGTCAGAAGTTATTTTTTTATATATATTTCTCAACGACAGACTCTGTTATTAAAAAATATATATATATACATCAGTTCATGTTTTCGTTCATCCTGATTCAAAATACTTGGTTGTCATAGTAACGATTTTAAGCGGGGGTTAGGTTTAAAAACGGGGGCAATTCTGAAATAAGTAATACAGAAGATGGAATCTTTCAATATAGTTTTATTTTAAAAGGCGTTGACAATGTAAAATAAGCGTATTTTTCAAAGTACAACGAAGGTGGTTACAAATCGCCGGGTGTCGGAGATACGGAAATATGAATAAGAGAAATAGAAAAAAGTAAACTGAAGCGTTTTTAACATTTTGACGTTTAAGGCCAAAAAGTGGACGATACTCACCTCCTTCGTTCTCAATAATGCGTGCACTTATCTGTAAAATGGATACATCTTTGAACAAAGCAGGGTTAAAACTAAAATTCACTCGCTGCAAAGTACGAAAGTTGCGAAATTGAAGAAAAATTCTTTCCACAAAATTTTATTTAGAGAAACTAAGCTTAAAATATTTGATCTATGATATCATTAAAATCTTCAAGAAATATTCTGTTTTATCATTGACTTAAATTTACCTACTTCATTGTTCCCAAGCAAGTGGTTGAATTTCCGATGATGACGTTATGAAAACAATACGTTTAGGGCGGCTTCTAGGGTGTCTCACTTACGGGATATTTTGAATATATAGATTTAACGATACATTTGACTATCTATTTATTACACTTAGATTATTTTCTGGTTCCATCGATACCAAACTTGTCGAAATCCGTCAAGAAACAAGTGAATAAGAGGAGTTTGAAGACCGAAACCGCACTCGGTACTATTCGAACCAGTATACTGACGCCGGGAATATGATAACGTCAAACGATTATTGAGTCTCCATAAGGACAGACCAGGGTATTTAACATGTTTTTTTTTTTGTTAATCAATAAAAATGAATTGAAACGCATGCAAGGACATGAATTTGACCGTGAACATGAATCGCTGTGAATCGAGAACAGCGATCAATCGTAAAAGCCCTATACACGCAATTTACTCTCAGTACCCATCAGTTATTCAATCTCAGAGTCGAGAAGGTAAGGCAACAAACATTTACGGATCGCTGCTGATTCACATGCTTTTATGTGGATTCCTCATTTTCGGCCTCGAGTATCACTGATGAAACATGAATTTTTGAAATGCGCATATGGTGCACTGAATTTTTACAATAGATAATTTATTTTGATATTGACAAACTGTTAAAAAAACATATACACCGTATTCAAATATTGACGATCGGTTAAAGAAGAACATATACACCGTATTTTAATATTGACGATCGGTTAAAAAAGAACATATACACCGTATTTTGATATTGACGATCGGTTAAAAAAAGAACATATACATATTTTAATTTTGACAATCTGTTAAAAAAAGAACATATACACCGTATTTTAATATTGACAATCTTTAAAAAAAAAGAACATATACACCATATTTTAATATTGACGATCTGTTAAAAAAGAACATATATTTACAATTAAAAAGGAATTTATGCAAATACATGTACAGATTTTAACCGAAGTCAATGCATAATGATAATGAAACGATGAAATATGATCGGGTCTATCCATTGTACATTGGAAAAAAAGTCAAATTTGTTGTGTAAGAATGATAATATTTCTAATCTAGTTCAAGAACAATATAGGAAATAACCAACAAATTCAAACTGATTTATAGAAAAATATCTCACATGACCAACATGGATCCATCCACAAATTCAAACTGATTTCAAGAACAAGATATAACATGACCAACATGGATCCACCCACAAATTCAACCTCATTTCAAGAACAATATACAACATGACCAACATGGATCCGCCCACAAATTCAAATTCATTTCAAGTACAATATACTTGTATAACATGACCAACATGGATCCACCCACAAATTCAAGCTCAATTCAAGAACAATATATAACGTGACCAACATAAGTCCATCCACGAACCATTTCTATAAAGATTGTAATGTATCTTTTTCCAGAGATCTGAAGCAACAATGCGGACAGCGATCCTTGTGTTTGTACTGATCTTGATGGTGACTGCGCTCCAGCTTGACGTTGTAATGGCGCGATGTGACCAAAAATGCCGCAACTGCCATGTTAGATGTGGCCGCAATAATACCTGCAAAAATAGGTGTCCTAAAAAGAAACGAGATGTATATGCAGACGATTTGGACAATTTGTCTGAAAACGAATCACGAGGATGAGGAAACTGTTTTCATTTCTGTTTAAATGAAATAATCTTATTTTGTATTCATACATTGTATCTCTATTTTGCCGGTAAAATTCTTTTCTTGCTTCTTCTGAATAAAGTATAAAATAAAACACTCAGTCTTGGGTAATTCTTTGATTTCCTTATGGTGACAGTGATATTACAGCAATGACATAAATTGATTCAAGGAATTGACATCCGTATATGGAGAGTGTTCCAGAATGTGATGTTCTAAACATACATAATTAAAAACTCGAAACTCGAAAAATAAGAATTTTCTTTGGCAATGTCTGGATTGAGGAGCGCTCTGATCCTATCAATTCCAGGCAGCCAATGAATTCAAACTTTCATTTTAGTTTTAGGTGTAAAACATTTACATTTATCGAGTGAAAATAAGAAAAATGGAATAAGAGATACCTGAAGTTAGAGACGATCTCTGAGTCATTTAATTTCCAGTGTCATTCTTAAGAAACAAAGATTCTAATTGGCCGAAAAATTGTGTTGATACCTTATCAACCCAAACCGGAAGTAGGCGCTTAGCAAAGTCATAAGCAACGTCGTTGGCAACACAATTTCAAAGCTGCAAATGAACGTTGAAACGAGACTAAATAAAATGATAAGGAGTCATTGTAATATTTTTTTATTCATCGAGGTCACCAAAAATTGAGGGAAAACTGCATTATGATTCCTTCATTAAGAAAATTTTATGTATTGCGACCACAGCCAAATGTGATGACGAAGATCCTGACGACAATCTCAACAGCACTCACAATAGAGCACCAAACTGAACAAAATATCAAAGCCCTACCCTTATAGTTCAAGAGATATAGCCCAGGTTAAAGTTTTATCTACGGACGACGACAACGACGCATTAGCTCTCCGGACTTTTTCGTCCCGGCGAGCTAAAAATTAATTGACCCCTCCAATAACCATCCACGGGATTATAATTCCACAGGGTCTGTTTAAGATTCAACGAAAAAGAAACTGTTGGTGATTGACTTTTTATGGAGAGGATCGTTATATTATCAACAGATAGAATTGTGACCTGGCTGTTAAGAATTGACCGTCAATATATACTGTTAAAAAGATAGCCATTGGCATTTCCTCCAAATTTGCTAGAGTTATCTACCACCTTTGATTACATTTCTCGGACTTTATCCATCTCTTCGATGTTAAAATTGCTATACTTTAAAAAGATTTTCTTATGTTTTCACATTGTATACATCAATGTCTTGATGAGAATACATGTACTTAGTGTTGTGTTGGTGATAGCGCGGTGGACTACGACCCATAGGTCGTGGGCTCGAATCTCACCGTCGCCGGTCATTGCAAAACCACGGGATAAGTTATGTTAGCTATCGTGAAGCGCGAAAAATCCCTGTATGCAAAACCATTGTAACCTTGGGCGAATTACACTACGTTGGACTCTCTCCACCAAGGAGTAAACTGGGTACCTGGCACATGAGACCATGAAAAGCATTAGCGCCTGAATGGCAGCTCCTCTTGTATACTTCCGAGGGAGTTCAGAATCTGGACTGTAAGGTCTCGCCAGGGAGGTAATTGTAGAAGTTGCGTGAGGCTCAAGCGAAAGAGACTATAAACATCTACATTTACCAACGTCAGAAGGTTAGTTATGAAACCTTTCCTGAAAATTTATTCATAATCTTTTAATGCCAATGTTTTGCATGGTAAAATGGATTACGTCCAAGAGTTGTAATCTAATGTTGAGGTTAACTTTGAGGTATGACATCATCATGTAAAGACACCATACCTTCTACCTAATTAACATCCTTTTCAATGCAATATAACAATTAGATAAATGATGGAGGTCCGTCGATACTCCATTTGGTGCTCTATTGTGAGAGCTGTTGAGATTGTCGTCAGGATCTATTCTTTCTCATTAGAATTGCATTAACCTTATCAGGTAGGAAAATCACATCATCATTATGCAAATCATTATGTTATTTATTAAAAATGTCAGCTCCAGGAAACCACGGAAGATTTGCCAAAAAAAAAAAAAAAATTAAATAAAATAAATTGCATTTTTAATTTCAAACGCCGCACACGTCTTTAATGCGATATCCCTGATTACTCGTTTGGAACAGCTGATTGGTATATTACGTTTAATCATTGGATGGTGAGCTTTAGAGACAACGTATACATGTGTCTCACATAGGCTGTGTCACAGGGTAAGAGATTAACTGGAAAGAATACTTGGTCCTGATCCTCTGTCCTATCTGAAAGTTGATCAGACTTCACGGGTGATTTATCTTGAGCTCGCTTCAGCCAGGAGAGCACGGTCTATTCTAAACGCAAGCCATATATTCTTTTATCACATGATAACCCTTAATTCGGTTACATAAAGCCATTTCATAAATAAATTTTATGATATCACGTTACATATCACATTGGGAGTATGATCATTGGTTGAAGCGCTCCAGATCATTTGTGACGTCACAATAGAAACGGTCACGTTGGCGCGTTATTTGCAATAAATGAAGTCGGAAGTAAAATATTTTGACGTTATTTCGATCAATTACGTCATATTTCATGTGATAAAAAGAATCTCAAATATCTTCTTTTCCATACAGTATTTATGAAACTCGTTGTGTGATTTAAATCCCCTCGCCAATGCTCGGGGATGTAAAATTCACACAACTCTTCTCATAAATACCGTATGAAATAGAAAATCATTTGAGATCCTATATTTATATCCATTTACATATACTATGTGTTACCTGAGGCCTCTGCGTTGTACAATCTACCGCCATGTATTTCCTATAGCTACACATCAACTGTTGCATCCAAAATTTACAATTTGAAACAGTTTTTTATAGAGTTTTGATATAGTAATATCACACAAACCCACTGTCTTGCGAATGTTTTTTCATCATTTTTCAAATACTCTCCATGTTGTCACGTTGTTACAGGGGACCTTAAGTTAATTAATATTGTTAAAAAAGACAAATTGAGGGAAGGGTGTCCAAAATGCAGAGAGACTCGTTCTTTTACATTGAGACATAACTTTAAAATATTAATGGACTCTTATGAAACAAAGGAGGGGATCTCCAACAACACCCGGTTGTAGCACCCACAGCAAAACCCCAAAACACCCAATGCAAAAACACAAAGCAGACAAGCACGGGAAGAGACGCATAAGGGACAAGGAACGTCAACGCACAACACAGAAACATCAAACACAAAGGACTACTCATAAACTAACGAGACCAATTGGCAACCGGTGCCGACTCACCCTAGGTTTACACTATGTTCCCGGCGACCACGGCAGTCACGGCGGCCAAAAACGTAGCATACCGTATGATTTTTGGCAGTTTTTATCTTGGTATTCAAGTTCTGTTAGGCCTCGTTACGTTTTCGCACGGTCTATCAAGGTATCCTTGACGAGCCGCGGCTCCTGAATCCCGGAGACCTGACGGCGCACTACGTTTCAACCAACGGCTTGTTACGGACGTTTGTACGTTTCCTCACGACCTGTCACGTTCTGATAAGGTCTGTCACGGTTTGTTACGATCCAATCAAGTTGGCCACGACTACCAAGTTCTGTCAAGGCCCACTACGATTAACCGGGAACAGGAGACACAAAAAGCTGCATAAAAGGGTTTGGTTTGTTATACTTCTTGTGTGACCGTGCTTGCCGTGCCAGGCCGTAGTAGAACTTGAAATAAACCGTAACAAGCCGGGACGTACCGTGACGAAACGGCTAACACTTCCTTAGCTCGCCGTGAGAAACCGTAGCTCACCTTGATAAAACGTACATCTGCCCTAACCCCCCGTTTACACTATGTTCCCGGTGGCCACGGCGGCCACGTTTCAAGCCACCGTGGACGAAACGTGATGACCGTGAGATAACGTAGGGGAACGGGATCGACAATCGTAACTAGCCGTGGAGCCGGGGCTGACGGGGCAAATGTTTAAACTGTCAAAACATTTGTCACGGCAGCCCACGGTGCAGATGGCCTACTTTAAAAACCGTAGCAAAACGGGTCGAACGCAACGCAACGTGACAGAACGTTACAGACCGTGACAAAACTTGGGACAGTGTCCGTAGCGGAACGGGAAGCAAAAGTATGACTCAACAAATTACGATCCTTGCGAAGTTGAGTTACGGTCTGCCACGTTTATGTCCCGTTTAGCTGCGGCTGCTTTAGGGCAGATGCACGTTTTATCAAGGTGAGCTACGGTTTCTCACGGCGAGCTAAGGAAGTGTTAGCCGTTTCGTCACGGTACGTCCAGGCTTGTTACGGTTTATTTCAAGTTCTACTACGGCCTGGTACGGCACGCACGGTCACACAAGAAGTATAACAAACCAAACCCTTTTATGCAGCTTTTTGTGTCTCCTGTTCCCGGTTAATCGTAGTGGGCCTTGACAGAACTTGGTAGTCGTGGCTAACTTGATTGGATCGTAACAAACCGTGTCAGACCTTATCAGATCGTGACAGGTCGTGAGGAAACGTGCAAACGTCCGTAACAAGCCGTAGGTTGAAACGTAGTGCGCCGTCAGGTCTCCGGGATTTAGGAGCCGCGGCTCGTCAATGATACCTTGATAGACCGTGCGAAAACGTAACGAGACCTAACAGAACTTGAATACCAAGATAAAAACTGCCAAAAACCATACGGTGTGCTACTTTTTTGGCCGCCGTGACTGCCGTGGTCGCCGGGAACATAGTGTAAACCTAGGGTAAAGCAGCCGCAGCTAAACGGGACATAAACGTGGCAGACCGTAACTCAACTTCGCTAGGATCGTAATTTGTTTAGTCATATACTTTTGCATCCCGTTCCGCTACGGACACTGACCCAAGTTTTGTCACGGTCTGTTAACGTTCTGTCACGTTGCGTTGCGTTCGACCCGTTTTGCTACGGTTTCTAAAGTAGGCCATCTGCACCGTGGGCTGCCGTGACAAATGTTTTGACAGTTTAAACATTTGCCCCGTCAGCCCCGGCATCCACGGCTAGTTACGATTGTCGATCCCGTTCCCCTACGTTGTCTCACGGTCACCACGTTTCGTCCACGGTGGCTTGAAACGTGGCTGCCGGGAACATAGTGTAAACGGGGGGTTAGGACGGCCATCTGCCACGGAAAAAGCAGAAGGTGTGGTTATCCTGGATTACGTGCGCACAACCCTCCCACTTTTCCGATTACCCAGAAGTGAAGAATACGTAAAATGCTGGGCAAAGAAAGAGGATGCTCCACATGACACTCTTTCTGAATGGATAAAATCCATCAGGGGATTGCTCTTCTCCAAAATCAAACATTATAAACCAAATGTGGACACCAGATTCGAGTCTGTCTTCAACGACCCAGATGTAATCACATAATTAACCTACCTCCAGGAGCATTATATCATCACACTAGCAGATAAAGCCTCTAATAATTACACATTCACTTGTAAATTCTTTTTAGAAAGCCTAGTCAAAAAATAAATTTTGGATTAAATTAAATGCTCCAACAAATTTTTCGGCTTCGGAAGTAATTAAAAATCTCAAAGCAGCACTTGCTTCTACGGTCTTGTCACCAACAATTGGATCTAGATTCACCGTACCTGTATTGTTTACCAAAAAAAAAAAGATGCATAAAAATCCGTTAAAACAACGTTTCATTGCTGGTTCTTCAAAATGCTCGACCAATTCTGTATCGGTCTTGCTCATCAAAATCTTATCTGAAATTAAGTCAGGCCTTCAAAAGTATTTTTCAGCCGTGTATTCGCGTAGCGGTATAAACCAAATGTGGATCTGAAAAATTCGAAATAGCTTTTAAAACACCTCAAATTCACACAGTTCAAAATAGTACACACTATAAAATCGTTTGAATTTTCGACACTTTACACCATAGCTCTACATACTAAATTGAAAGAGAGACTGTCACAAATTATTAGCAATGAGTAAAACGGTAATCGAAAATATAAATTCATTGTCGTAAATTACGTCAAAACTTAATTTGTAAAAGAAGAAATCTAAGTCAAAAACAAAGCACTGTATACCGAATCAGATGTTATTAAGATGTTGAATTTCCTGATCGAAAACAATTTTGTGGTCTTTGGAGGTAAGGTCTTCCAACAGGCTGTTGGCATTCCAATTGGAACCAATTGTGTCCCGCTCCTTGCTGACATATTTCTATAATCATACGAAGCTGAATCTATTCAATCCTTGATCTCTTAGGGCAAAAAAAAAAAAAAAAAAAAACTACAGTTAGCTCCTGACTTCAACTTTACGTACAGATACATTGATGATCTACTGTCCATCAATAATCCGTATTTGCAAATTACCTTGGCGCAATCTATCCTGATGAACTTGAAGTTAAAGAAACATCAGAGACCAATAATTCAGCTTCCTGTTTGGATATCATGTTGTCTTTTGATGCTCATGGTAATATGAACACTTCACTCTATGACAAACGTGACGACTTCAGTTTCAATATCACAAATTTTCCTTTTCTGAGTAGCAACATCCCGTCGTCACCAGCATATGGCGTTTTCATTTCTCAATTAATACGTTATACTCGGGCAAGCTCCGAGTACTCAGATTTTGTTCGAAGAGCTAGACGGCTTTCAGCTAACCCTCTCATTCAAGGATACATTTGTGACCGACTAACATCGCCACTGTGGAAGTTCTATGGTCAATATGGGGAAATGGGGAAATGGTAGCACACTATGACGTCCCCTTGTCCAGAGTCATAAATGACAATGACAATAAGTTTATTCTCATTTGAAGAGAATAGTACAGTTGAGAACAAATAATATTCTGACGTAGACCTTTTATGCTATGACATACCAATTTATACCGAGTTACCGATTGTGACCTTTCTACGGAATTGTGGAATTTACCGATTGTGACCTTTCTAGCTGCCGAATTTAAGTGGGGGGTGTTGTATGCAAGCAGGCGATGTTCAATTTTCCTGGGCACCCGATCTCACTCCTTCGCAGGGATTTCACTTCTCTTCATATGGTAGATTTTTTTTTAATTTCTGTCCATTTGCCTTAGTTCTTGTTTTATCCTGGTTTTGTATGACCTTGGTTAGATGATTTTTCGATTAACGATTTTGTACTTCTTGAAAGGGATATGGATTTTTGTTTCATATATGTCATTGTTTGTGATGCTACCGTACAGCAAGTGAGGATTGTTATGTTTAAACAGCAATTGTGTGTCTATGAAGACCTCTTTGGACCCGGGTAAGTGGGGGGAGGGGGTATGCGCACGTGATCCGAATAACTACATCATTCGCTTATAGCAGACGGCCGTCCAAAATCGGCACCGGATGCACATTGGTCTCCTTCCATTTATGTGTTGTCATTAATTGTCAATATTTAAATATATGTTCTATAGTACCAAATTTATTGTACTAGACATTTGTTTTGGATATTGAATCCTCGTCAGTACCATTTAATATCAAACAATGTTTGATGTTTGTGTAAATCTGTTTCGACTGTTTGTGTATGGTGTTCTAGTACATATTGTTGTTTTCTGTTGCGGGTTGTAGTTTTGTTTGATGTCATTTATTTGTCACTTTCCTGTGGGTTTGTTCTGCTGGCTCAGTGCAGCTTGGTCATGCTGGAGATCCATTTCTTCCCGTATGAAATTTTTAGACGGACTCCAGCAGGAATTCAAGCGGACTTTGAGCGAAATTAGGAGGAATCTGCTTAATTTGAGACAACTTTAGGCGAACTATATTTTCCGCCTAACCATTAAGAGGAATTTGCTTAAATTCTTAAGCGTATTTCTGCTGAATGCTCAGACGGAAATCTGAAATAAAGTCATTTCTGAGAAATTTCCTGAGCGTATTCTTGCTAATGCTTAGAATTCTGCTAATTCCGAAAGCTGGTGACTTAGCTATTGCATCTTGGGAAATCAATTTAAATTTGGCTCCAAATGGAAAACTAAGACACTGAAGAAATTTACAATGATAGGCCAAAATGTGTTTGGAATCATAATTTTATTGAACAAAAGTAAGTAATTTTGTTTCATTATCATCTCAATCTGTCCTTTGACACATGAATGAAATCTAAATAAATATCTATTGTAGAATTTTTAGATTTAGTCTGATTGTGTTCTGACCAACTGAAATTTGAGTGATTTAATGGCAGACACTAATCCCAGCCTACACTGTAGCAAAGTTCAGCCTTATTAAATTATAATGCCATGTACACTAAAAAGATTAATATGTTTAGGAAATAAAGAAAAGTTAATACATGTACATTCATCATGCTAAAAGTTAATTTTTTTCATCATATTGAAATTAGACTTAGGTGCATGGAAGTTTAAGAGGAATTTTTAGGCGGATTCTTTAAGCGGTTTTAGGCAGGATTTTAGGCGGAATATTTTTAGGCGTAAAAAATTGCATATTAACTTTGCCATTTTTCGTCTAAATTCCGCCTAATTTCCTCCTAAGTTCCGTCTAAGTTCCATCTAAGCAGTATTTTATGTGTATTTCAGAATAAGATAATATTCCGCCTGAAATTCCACTAAAAATTACGCCTTTGTTCTGTCTAAATTACGCCTGATTTTTTTGTACGAGCTTTCTAACCTGAAAATTAACTTAAAACAGGTATGGCCTTCCCAGCAAGTAAACATTCGGGTCGATCTGTACCAAATTTGAGTCCGGTATTAAAAGATGAGTATCTTAAAGTCATTAAAGATCATTCGGATGGAGAGTTTCAGCTCCATTAATGGTAGCAACTTTAATGTCATCCATTTATTAAAATCTCTACGTTTAACTCCAACAGGTTTTGTCAAGATTTACAGAGGAAAGGTTCATAAAGGTAAGAATTTGGTGGGTTTTTTTTTAAATGTTTCAATATTTATGTGCTTGACTATTTTACGGTATGTTTGAGTATTATTGCACGCACAGAACTGTAAAACTTTACCCCACTTTTTCATTTCTAATTAAATGGGTTGACGTATCTGTAAACCAATTAATTAAGAATATTGAACAGTAAATCTGATATACTGGTTGGGATAAAGAAACAAGGCTAGCATGAATATCCTTATTCATTCAACCTTGCTAAAAAATAAGAAAACTCTTTACAATTTTAAGAAACTGCAGGTGAAGTGTGTCTACAAATATCATAGGAAGTACGGGGTATCTCCTATAGGACTCCACTGCAGTACCCTCAGAAACAAGTGAGTTAAAGAAGATCCTGTCGATAATCTCAACAGCACTCACAATAGAGCACAAAATTAAGCATCGACGGACCCCTAGCAAGCTAGAGGTGGGACCAGGTACCCGGGAGGAGTAAGCATCCCCTGTTGGCTAGCCGCACCCGCCGTCGATGTTAAAGCACGAAGATGAAAAAAATATATATAATTCATGCACTGTCTGAGGTTATGTCTATGTAGAAAGTGCTATGGCGACAATATCAGGGACATATATTCAAAACGCTTACAGTCAAACCCCTCGCCAACTAGTTATCACCAACTAGACTGAATACTAGTAATCCAGTAACTTGGCTACAGCTACAAGAGACTGAATCACATTATCGTTGTTCAACAGAGCAAGTCAGATTAATCCGTTGCACAACGATATTTAAAGACCTTAGCTATTATTCAAGCCAAGAGACTGGGTAATTCAGTCTTGTTGGTGGTAAACATTGGTGGTTAGACTGAATAATCCAGCCACTTGGTTAACGATTCAAGATAATGAATCCCACTTTATTTGTTACAGAGCAAAGTCAGACGTATCCGTTGCACAAAGATGTTTCCGTATTTAAGACTTTTCTTGCAAAAATTGCATGTGGCACTTAAGTAAACATTAAACTGTCTCTACCAATCTCACCTTTTTTCTCGCTTCGTTAAGTATTGCATTTAAAATTGCATATTTTTAACTCCCTACCTCACCATATACAGGCAAACTGAAAGTTCGGAGGACCACTTATTCAAAACGAAGGATAAAGATCAAACGTTAACCATGTTAAGGTAGAGCATCCCTCAGGTCAGAAATCTGGAAATTTTATGCCTGGATACCCTATCTTTTCTCTTTAGAATATTGTTCAGATTATCAAACTAGGTAATATGGTTTTGGGAGAAGAAACTTTTAAAGTTACATTTCATCACCCCTAAAAAGGGATTTTTCTTACTTTTCCCATAGGGTCCAATATTAAAGTACAAACGACAACACTCTCGGTATAATCATTAAACCATGAGTTATATTTTGTTTGTATATCAGGTTTAACATAAGCTTTGAATATGTGGAAATGAAAATATTGTAAAAGTTGTTATTTAGAAAATATGAGCATTTGAGACATGAGGGATGCTCTACCTTAAGTGGGCAGAAACATTTCGGTTAGTTTAGTGTTTACTTAAATCAGTATTTAAGGTCTTAGATATGGAAAATCGCTTGGAAACAAAGATTTGACTGACTTTGCTCCGTAACAATTTCTTGTAACGGAGGCCAAGTGACTGGATTAATCAGTCTAACCATCAATATTTATTACCATTTTTACTGAATAATCCAGTCTCTTGGCTTGTAATGGCAGCCAACAGACTGAATTATTCATTCTTATCACCAACAATATTAATTTATGTATTTTTCCAGAGTAATCAACGAAATGCGAACAGCGATTTTGGTGTTATTTATTTTGCTGGTCGCGGCATCCGACCTTGACCTAGTAATGGGAAGTAAGAGCCGGAACATGGACACGTGTAGCAATAGATGTCAAAAGAAGCATTCGGATTGCGGTGACGATAAAGGATGCCTCGACGAAAAACAGGAATGTTATTCCAAATGTTTCAAAAAATTTAGAAGCTAGATGAGTGACTTGAACTTGTAACTTTCCGTTTTCGATCATCAACTTTGGATGTGGAAAATATAGTCAGCTTGTATGACACTTTCCTTTTACTCCTTAATATATAAAAGATATGTATGTTATGAAATATATAAAATTACATAGAAGTTAAAAGGAAAGAAAATGACTGTCTTGAACATTGTATTTGTAACAATCTATCTTTCGTGTAGATTTGTTTTACATTTGTTCGATTCTTTACTTTCTCTGAATAAATTGCAGTATAAGGTAACCTCAATATATAGTTGTGAATTTCTTCGTTTTGACAACTTATCATTTACTCAGCCAATTGTGCCTCATATGAAATTCATGTGAAATTCACATGAACTTTACATGAAAGTTCACATGAAATTTATGTGAAACGAGCACAAACATGAAATTTACATGAAAAATTTCACATGAAATTCATATGAAGTTTCTGACAAGAATTACGTGTAAAGTCAATTTTGCATGAAGGTCACAAAGAGAAATTTATGTAAAATTCATGTGAAGTAAATTCATGTGAAATTCATGTGAATTTTTTTCACATAAATTTTATGTAAAATTTATATGAATTTTACATGAATTTTCATGTGGAAATTACATGATGCTCATTTCATATGAATTTCATGTGAGGCACAATTGGCTGTGTATAGGAGGTGATCTTCCTCTTTTCTCACTCACTTACGTCGCGACACAAAAGAAAAAAACGTAAACGTAGCAGTTTGAGATTTCCTTGTCTCACACTCCACGTGACTTCTATTATGACGTCATAGAACGTAACGTCACGTCATCGTTAGATTTGTGTAGGTTTTGGTATTGATTAAAGTTTTAAAAATCATTATAGCGATGAGAACATGAGGTGAGTGAGAAAAATTATCAATCACAACTTTATGACTGAGACAGGGAATCTCATCCTCGTGCAAAAGATTTACTACATCCTCAACTCGGCAAGCCTGGTCGTGGAATGCAAATCTTTTACACTCGGATGAGATTCCGCTGTCTCAGTCCCAACGTCATGATAGATTATATGAGTCTTGGTTGCAGCATCCCTAGCATTACGCCGAAACATGTCCATGGGAAAACACATAAAATTAATGAGTTAAAGAGGATCCTGACGATAATCTCAACAGCACTCACAATAAAGCATCAAACTGAGCATCGACAGGTCCCTAGCAAGCAAGAGGTGGGACCAGGTGCCCGGAAGGAGTAAGCATCACCTGTTGGCTAGCCGCATGTTCATGCACGAAAATGATACTGTATCCAACATCGGTGAAAGTTACCCTTTTATATCAAATGAGTTAAAGAGGATCCTGGCGATAATCTCAACAGTACTCACAATAGAGCATCAAACTGAGCATCGACGGACCCCTAGCAAGCTAGAGGTGGGACCAGGTGCCCGGGAGGAGTAAGCATCACCTGTTGGCTAGTCGCACCCGCTGTCGATGTTCAAGCACGAAAATAAGACAATATTTAAAATATATGCAGTGTCTGAGGTTATGTCTATCTAGAAAGTGCTATGGCGACAATGTCAGGGAATATATTCAAAACACTAACTGTCAGATCCCTCGCGGGGAACTTTTTACGAGCTCCACACTGCAAAGGGGATAAGTGTGACACAAATGATGAGATAAGGGACATACGACATCAAAACATCGAACATATATACAAGAACAATACGGAAGTGTAACTCTTTACCCTTTTTTTTAGAAATTTCAAACCAATTTTAATGCACAAGACACGTGTTTCGGATAGTAGATCCTATTGGTGATGCTTCCAGCCAAAGTAATTTTCAGACACAGCCCAGATTAGTTTTAGTAGCGCTCTCTTGTTTTATTTATTTGAATTTGTGCATTTACTTTGCAAAGAGTGCGCGGCTCCAAATTTTCGCAGGATTCTATATATAACAAACATCAGGCGAACAACTTCATTAAACAAACAGGGGCAACGAGAGGAACACCACTAGCCAAACAGAACGGTCCAACACACAAAGTTAATTAACACACCAGAAGATGGATGACAATAATAAAAACGTCAAAATATAAAAAATAGACTGTCCATCCGGACCCGACATTCAGATATGACAAAATATCAGAACCCAGTCTTCCCTGTCGGGATTTGGACAGCGCCCTTGGAGTCCCGTCATCGTCTTGGTCAGTGTGCAATGCAAAAGAAGATGCGGGTACAACACTGTAGATGGATCATGTACGTTACATGCTTAAAGTTCTCAGTAAACATCAAAGAAGTTAGTCTCAAAGACATAAGAACTTCCATTGCGACGGTCGTGAACCTGGGAATGAGTAACACTCCGAAGTGCGATCAGGTACCCGGGGAGAGTCAGAGTCTCCTGATTGCATGCAACACCCGTCGCAACAACTTCATGAAAACTTTCCAATTCGGTGATTGTCTCTATGTTCATATTGATGAACAAATCAGGCAAATATTTCTGGCTTTGTGATGATATCAAAAATCTTTTAGCGTATGTTCTTTTATGCAAACGAGCTTTGCTTTGATCAGCGCGAGGATGGAAACCAGCCGTTCCCCTTTAATGTTAAACGTCTTCAAATTCAATAGCAGGCAGTCCTTTACCTCTATCTAACCTTGAAAATTAATTAAAGGTTAAATTTGTGTTACAGTAATGAATAACAATAGAGCAGTTGCATTTAGTTTACTTTACCACTACATTTACCTCACCTCTACGCTTCAGTGGTCACTGCGGTTAGGGGTTACATAATCTTGGTCTCGAGTATTGACGACTACAGTTAACTTTTAAAGCTGACCTACCCTGACGTTTTGCGGGTACATTTCATATCTTAGACATAAAACTTACGGGTACATTTTATGTAAATTTCCCCTTTTCGGACGAAGAAACATTAAGCATTGTAATTTTTGCTACATAAATAAATGATCTTTCCGTCTGCATGTCCGTCCGTCTGATGATTATACTTTCACATTTAAATGGTAAAAAAGTGACAGGTCAGCTTTAAAAGGTAACTGTAGTTGGATCACCTCAGGACAGGTGTGTATTGAACAATGTGAAGCCATGGCTGTGAAATATTCTGTTTAACGTGTGCGGACTGGTACCTTTCGAGACAAAATACCAGATAAAAAGCATACACTCACAATTAATTGGGTATCGGAAGTTGGTTACTTATTCAACATTGCAACTTTCAACATTGAAAAAGTAAATGATTTCTGAAGTTAGTTACTTATTCAACATTCGCCTGAATCTGAAGTTGGTTACTTATTCGAATACCTAAAGTAAAATAAGGAATTACAAATAAAATGATAATAAATATATCATAAAATGACTATTTTCAGCTACATTGAAAGAAAAAAAGGTAACAAAAAAATTCAATTCCATAAATTAACAGAATCTCAGGGAAGACAACTTAAGAAACCCCAAAAAACAAATTGACATTTCAGACATGCACCCGGTAATAGGTTAAAAATGACCCCTCAGACCCTTTCAAAGTTGATGAAACTTGGTATGTATGTTGATTAGAATGTCCTCATGAAATGACGTAAGTTTTATTAACGCATCTCTACTATTACATAACGAATTTGACGTTAAAAGTTTCTACGTAAACTTCCTATAATATCAATATAACGAATGTTCAGGGGCTAAGTTCGACCCCTCAGACCCTTTCAAAGTTGATGAAACTTGGTATGTATGTTGATTAGAATGTCCTCATGAAATGACGTAAGTTTTATTAACGCATCTCTACTATTACATAACGAATTTGACGTTAAAAGTTTCTACGTAAACTTCCTATAATATCAATATAACGAATGTTCAGGGGCTAAGTTCGACCCCTCAGACCCTTTCAAAGTTGATGAAACTTGGTATGTATGTTGATTAGAATGTCCTCATGAAATGACGTAAGTTTTATTAACGCATCTCTACTATTACATAACGAATTTGACGTTAAAAGTTTCTACGTAAACTTCCTATAATATCAATATAACGAATGTTCAGGGGCTAAGTTCGACCCCTCAGACCCTTTCAAAGTTGATGAAACTTGGTATGTATGTTGATTAGAATGTCCTCATGAAATGACGTAAGTTTTATTAACGCATCTCTACTATTACATAACGAATTTGACGTTAAAAGTTTCTACGTAAACTTCCTATAATATCAATATAACGAATGTTCAGGGGCTAAGTTCGACCCCTCAGACCCTTTCAAAGTTGATGAAACTTGGTATGTATGTTGATTAGAATGTCCTCATGAAATGACGTAAGTTTTATTAACGCATCTCTACTATTACATAACGAATTTGACGTTAAAAGTTTCTACGTAAACTTCCTATAATATCAATATAACGAATGTTCAGGGGCTAAGTTCGACCCCTCAGACCCTTTCAAAGTTGATGAAACTTGGTATGTATGTTGATTAGAATGTCCTCATGAAATGACGTAAGTTTTATTAACGCATCTCTACTATTACATAACGAATTTGACGTTAAAAGTTTCTACGTAAACTTCCTATAATATCAATATAACGAATGTTCAGGGGCTAAGTTCGACCCCTCAGACCCTTTCAAAGTTGATGAAACTTGGTATGTATGTTGATTAGAATGTCCTCATGAAATGACGTAAGTTTTATTAACGCATCTCTACTATTACATAACGAATTTGACGTTAAAAGTTTCTACGTAAACTTCCTATAATATCAATATAACGAATGTTCAGGGGCTAAGTTCGACCCCTCAGACCCTTTCAAAGTTGATGAAACTTGGTATGTATGTTGATTAGAATGTCCTCATGAAATGACGTAAGTTTTATTAACGCATCTCTACTATTACATAACGAATTTGACGTTAAAAGTTTCTACGTAAACTTCCTATAATATCAATATAACGAATGTTCAGGGGCTAAGTTCGACCCCTCAGACCCTTTCAAAGTTGATGAAACTTGGTATGTATGTTGATTAGAATGTCCTCATGAAATGACGTAAGTTTTATTAACGCATCTCTACTATTACATAACGAATTTGACGTTAAAAGTTTCTACGTAAACTTCCTATAATATCAATATAACGAATGTTCAGGGGCTAAGTTCGACCCCTCAGACCCTTTCAAAGTTGATGAAACTTGGTATGTATGTTGATTAGAATGTCCTCATGAAATGACGTAAGTTTTATTAACGCATCTCTACTATTACATAACGAATTTGACGTTAAAAGTTTCTACGTAAACTTCCTATAATATCAATATAACGAATGTTCAGGGGCTAAGTTCGACCCCTCAGACCCTTTCAAAGTTGATGAAACTTGGTATGTATGTTGATTAGAATGTCCTCATGAAATGACGTAAGTTTTATTAACGCATCTCTACTATTACATAACGAATTTGACGTTAAAAGTTTCTACGTAAACTTCCTATAATATCAATATAACGAATGTTCAGGGGCTAAGTTCGACCCCTCAGACCCTTTCAAAGTTGATGAAACTTGGTATGTATGTTGATTAGAATGTCCTCATGAAATGACGTAAGTTTTATTAACGCATCTCTACTATTACATAACGAATTTGACGTTAAAAGTTTCTACGTAAACTTCCTATAATATCAATATAACGAATGTTCAGGGGCTAAGTTCGACCCCTCAGACCCTTTCAAAGTTGATGAAACTTGGTATGTATGTTGATTAGAATGTCCTCATGAAATGACGTAAGTTTTATTAACGCATCTCTACTATTACATAACGAATTTGACGTTAAAAGTTTCTACGTAAACTTCCTATAATATCAATATAACGAATGTTCAGGGGCTAAGTTCGACCCCTCAGACCCTTTCAAAGTTGATGAAACTTGGTATGTATGTTGATTAGAATGTCCTCATGAAATGACGTAAGTTTTATTAACGCATCTCTACTATTACATAACGAATTTGACGTTAAAAGTTTCTACGTAAACTTCCTATAATATCAATATAACGAATGTTCAGGGGCTAAGTTCGACCCCTCAGACCCTTTCAAAGTTGATGAAACTTGGTATGTATGTTGATTAGAATGTCCTCATGAAATGACGTAAGTTTTATTAACGCATCTCTACTATTACATAACGAATTTGACGTTAAAAGTTTCTACGTAAACTTCCTATAATATCAATATAACGAATGTTCAGGGGCTAAGTTCGACCCCTCAGACCCTTTCAAAGTTGATGAAACTTGGTATGTATGTTGATTAGAATGTCCTCATGAAATGACGTAAGTTTTATTAACGCATCTCTACTATTACATAACGAATTTGACGTTAAAAGTTTCTACGTAAACTTCCTATAATATCAATATAACGAATGTTCAGGGGCTAAGTTCGACCCCTCAGACCCTTTCAAAGTTGATGAAACTTGGTATGTATGTTGATTAGAATGTCCTCATGAAATGACGTAAGTTTTATTAACGCATCTCTACTATTACATAACGAATTTGACGTTAAAAGTTTCTACGTAAACTTCCTATAATATCAATATAACGAATGTTCAGGGGCTAAGTTCGACCCCTCAGACCCTTTCAAAGTTGATGAAACTTGGTATGTATGTTGATTAGAATGTCCTCATGAAATGACGTAAGTTTTATTAACGCATCTCTACTATTACATAACGAATTTGACGTTAAAAGTTTCTACGTAAACTTCCTATAATATCAATATAACGAATGTTCAGGGGCTAAGTTCGACCCCTCAGACCCTTTCAAAGTTGATGAAACTTGGTATGTATGTTGATTAGAATGTCCTCATGAAATGACGTAAGTTTTATTAACGCATCTCTACTATTACATAACGAATTTGACGTTAAAAGTTTCTACGTAAACTTCCTATAATATCAATATAACGAATGTTCAGGGGCTAAGTTCGACCCCTCAGACCCTTTCAAAGTTGATGAAACTTGGTATGTATGTTGATTAGAATGTCCTCATGAAATGACGTAAGTTTTATTAACGCATCTCTACTATTACATAACGAATTTGACGTTAAAAGTTTCTACGTAAACTTCCTATAATATCAATATAACGAATGTTCAGGGGCTAAGTTCGACCCCTCAGACCCTTTCAAAGTTGATGAAACTTGGTATGTATGTTGATTAGAATGTCCTCATGAAATGACGTAAGTTTTATTAACGCATCTCTACTATTACATAACGAATTTGACGTTAAAAGTTTCTACGTAAACTTCCTATAATATCAATATAACGAATGTTCAGGGGCTAAGTTCGACCCCTCAGACCCTTTCAAAGTTGATGAAACTTGGTATGTATGTTGATTAGAATGTCCTCATGAAATGACGTAAGTTTTATTAACGCATCTCTACTATTACATAACGAATTTGACGTTAAAAGTTTCTACGTAAACTTCCTATAATATCAATATAACGAATGTTCAGGGGCTAAGTTCGACCCCTCAGACCCTTTCAAAGTTGATGAAACTTGGTATGTATGTTGATTAGAATGTCCTCATGAAATGACGTAAGTTTTATTAACGCATCTCTACTATTACATAACGAATTTGACGTTAAAAGTTTCTACGTAAACTTCCTATAATATCAATATAACGAATGTTCAGGGGCTAAGTTCGACCCCTCAGACCCTTTCAAAGTTGATGAAACTTGGTATGTATGTTGATTAGAATGTCCTCATGAAATGACGTAAGTTTTATTAACGCATCTCTACTATTACATAACGAATTTGACGTTAAAAGTTTCTACGTAAACTTCCTATAATATCAATATAACGAATGTTCAGGGGCTAAGTTCGACCCCTCAGACCCTTTCAAAGTTGATGAAACTTGGTATGTATGTTGATTAGAATGTCCTCATGAAATGACGTAAGTTTTATTAACGCATCTCTACTATTACATAACGAATTTGACGTTAAAAGTTTCTACGTAAACTTCCTATAATATCAATATAACGAATGTTCAGGGGCTAAGTTCGACCCCTCAGACCCTTTCAAAGTTGATGAAACTTGGTATGTATGTTGATTAGAATGTCCTCATGAAATGACGTAAGTTTTATTAACGCATCTCTACTATTACATAACGAATTTGACGTTAAAAGTTTCTACGTAAACTTCCTATAATATCAATATAACGAATGTTCAGGGGCTAAGTTCGACCCCTCAGACCCTTTCAAAGTTGATGAAACTTGGTATGTATGTTGATTAGAATGTCCTCATGAAATGACGTAAGTTTTATTAACGCATCTCTACTATTACATAACGAATTTGACGTTAAAAGTTTCTACGTAAACTTCCTATAATATCAATATAACGAATGTTCAGGGGCTAAGTTCGACCCCTCAGACCCTTTCAAAGTTGATGAAACTTGGTATGTATGTTGATTAGAATGTCCTCATGAAATGACGTAAGTTTTATTAACGCATCTCTACTATTACATAACGAATTTGACGTTAAAAGTTTCTACGTAAACTTCCTATAATATCAATATAACGAATGTTCAGGGGCTAAGTTCGACCCCTCAGACCCTTTCAAAGTTGATGAAACTTGGTATGTATGTTGATTAGAATGTCCTCATGAAATGACGTAAGTTTTATTAACGCATCTCTACTATTACATAACGAATTTGACGTTAAAAGTTTCTACGTAAACTTCCTATAATATCAATATAACGAATGTTCAGGGGCTAAGTTCGACCCCTCAGACCCTTTCAAAGTTGATGAAACTTGGTATGTATGTTGATTAGAATGTCCTCATGAAATGACGTAAGTTTTATTAACGCATCTCTACTATTACATAACGAATTTGACGTTAAAAGTTTCTACGTAAACTTCCTATAATATCAATATAACGAATGTTCAGGGGCTAAGTTCGACCCCTCAGACCCTTTCAAAGTTGATGAAACTTGGTATGTATGTTGATTAGAATGTCCTCATGAAATGACGTAAGTTTTATTAACGCATCTCTACTATTACATAACGAATTTGACGTTAAAAGTTTCTACGTAAACTTCCTATAATATCAATATAACGAATGTTCAGGGGCTAAGTTCGACCCCTCAGACCCTTTCAAAG
Source organism: Pinctada imbricata (assembly GCA_033119305.1). Taxonomy (NCBI): domain Eukaryota; kingdom Metazoa; phylum Mollusca; class Bivalvia; order Pterioida; family Pteriidae; genus Pinctada; species Pinctada imbricata. The sequence continues at coordinate 66,050,068 of VSWD01000009.1, forward strand.
TTGATGAAACTTGGTATGTATGTTGATTAGAATGTCCTCATGAAATGACGTAAGTTTTATTAACGCATCTCTACTATTACATAACGAATTTGACGTTAAAAGTTTCTACGTAAACTTCCTATAATATCAATATAACGAATGTTCAGGGGCTAAGTTCGACCCCTCAGACCCTTTCAAAGTTGATGAAACTTGGTATGTATGTTGATTAGAATGTCCTCATGAAATGACGTAAGTTTTATTAACGCATCTCTACTATTACATAACGAATTTGACGTTAAAAGTTTCTACGTAAACTTCCTATAATATCAATATAACGAATGTTCAGGGGCTAAGTTCGACCCCTCAGACCCTTTCAAAGTTGATGAAACTTGGTATGTATGTTGATTAGAATGTCCTCATGAAATGACGTAAGTTTTATTAACGCATCTCTACTATTACATAACGAATTTGACGTTAAAAGTTTCTACGTAAACTTCCTATAATATCAATATAACGAATGTTCAGGGGCTAAGTTCGACCCCTCAGACCCTTTCAAAGTTGATGAAACTTGGTATGTATGTTGATTAGAATGTCCTCATGAAATGACGTAAGTTTTATTAACGCATCTCTACTATTACATAACGAATTTGACGTTAAAAGTTTCTACGTAAACTTCCTATAATATCAATATAACGAATGTTCAGGGGCTAAGTTCGACCCCTCAGACCCTTTCAAAGTTGATGAAACTTGGTATGTATGTTGATTAGAATGTCCTCATGAAATGACGTAAGTTTTATTAACGCATCTCTACTATTACATAACGAATTTGACGTTAAAAGTTTCTACGTAAACTTCCTATAATATCAATATAACGAATGTTCAGGGGCTAAGTTCGACCCCTCAGACCCTTTCAAAGTTGATGAAACTTGGTATGTATGTTGATTAGAATGTCCTCATGAAATGACGTAAGTTTTATTAACGCATCTCTACTATTACATAACGAATTTGACGTTAAAAGTTTCTACGTAAACTTCCTATAATATCAATATAACGAATGTTCAGGGGCTAAGTTCGACCCCTCAGACCCTTTCAAAGTTGATGAAACTTGGTATGTATGTTGATTAGAATGTCCTCATGAAATGACGTAAGTTTTATTAACGCATCTCTACTATTACATAACGAATTTGACGTTAAAAGTTTCTACGTAAACTTCCTATAATATCAATATAACGAATGTTCAGGGGCTAAGTTCGACCCCTCAGACCCTTTCAAAGTTGATGAAACTTGGTATGTATGTTGATTAGAATGTCCTCATGAAATGACGTAAGTTTTATTAACGCATCTCTACTATTACATAACGAATTTGACGTTAAAAGTTTCTACGTAAACTTCCTATAATATCAATATAACGAATGTTCAGGGGCTAAGTTCGACCCCTCAGACCCTTTCAAAGTTGATGAAACTTGGTATGTATGTTGATTAGAATGTCCTCATGAAATGACGTAAGTTTTATTAACGCATCTCTACTATTACATAACGAATTTGACGTTAAAAGTTTCTACGTAAACTTCCTATAATATCAATATAACGAATGTTCAGGGGCTAAGTTCGACCCCTCAGACCCTTTCAAAGTTGATGAAACTTGGTATGTATGTTGATTAGAATGTCCTCATGAAATGACGTAAGTTTTATTAACGCATCTCTACTATTACATAACGAATTTGACGTTAAAAGTTTCTACGTAAACTTCCTATAATATCAATATAACGAATGTTCAGGGGCTAAGTTCGACCCCTCAGACCCTTTCAAAGTTGATGAAACTTGGTATGTATGTTGATTAGAATGTCCTCATGAAATGACGTAAGTTTTATTAACGCATCTCTACTATTACATAACGAATTTGACGTTAAAAGTTTCTACGTAAACTTCCTATAATATCAATATAACGAATGTTCAGGGGCTAAGTTCGACCCCTCAGACCCTTTCAAAGTTGATGAAACTTGGTATGTATGTTGATTAGAATGTCCTCATGAAATGACGTAAGTTTTATTAACGCATCTCTACTATTACATAACGAATTTGACGTTAAAAGTTTCTACGTAAACTTCCTATAATATCAATATAACGAATGTTCAGGGGCTAAGTTCGACCCCTCAGACCCTTTCAAAGTTGATGAAACTTGGTATGTATGTTGATTAGAATGTCCTCATGAAATGACGTAAGTTTTATTAACGCATCTCTACTATTACATAACGAATTTGACGTTAAAAGTTTCTACGTAAACTTCCTATAATATCAATATAACGAATGTTCAGGGGCTAAGTTCGACCCCTCAGACCCTTTCAAAGTTGATGAAACTTGGTATGTATGTTGATTAGAATGTCCTCATGAAATGACGTAAGTTTTATTAACGCATCTCTACTATTACATAACGAATTTGACGTTAAAAGTTTCTACGTAAACTTCCTATAATATCAATATAACGAATGTTCAGGGGCTAAGTTCGACCCCTCAGACCCTTTCAAAGTTGATGAAACTTGGTATGTATGTTGATTAGAATGTCCTCATGAAATGACGTAAGTTTTATTAACGCATCTCTACTATTACATAACGAATTTGACGTTAAAAGTTTCTACGTAAACTTCCTATAATATCAATATAACGAATGTTCAGGGGCTAAGTTCGACCCCTCAGACCCTTTCAAAGTTGATGAAACTTGGTATGTATGTTGATTAGAATGTCCTCATGAAATGACGTAAGTTTTATTAACGCATCTCTACTATTACATAACGAATTTGACGTTAAAAGTTTCTACGTAAACTTCCTATAATATCAATATAACGAATGTTCAGGGGCTAAGTTCGACCCCTCAGACCCTTTCAAAATTGATGAAACTTGGTATGTATGTTGATTAGAATGTCCAAAATTTTCCGAAATTCTGAAAGAAAGGAGGGGATCTCCAACAACACTAGGTTGCAGCACCCACAGCAAAATCCCAAAACACCCATGCAAAAAACACAGAACAGATACCCACAGAAAGAGACGCAAAAGGGACAAGGAACACCAACTCACAACATAGAAACATAAAAGACTACACATAAACCAACGAGACCAATGGGCAACCGGTGCCGACTTAGGACGGCCATCTGCCAAGTAAATAGCAGACGGTGTGGTTATCCTGGATTACGTGCGCACAACCCTCTCACTTCTCCAGTTACCTAGAGGTCTCGAAGAACGTACAAATGTGGTGTAAAACAACCTCCTCACTGTAAGATGACGTCACACAAACAAGACCGCGAAACGCAGAGGCCCCAGAGACACAGATGAATATGTAAATGGATATAAAAAGAGGGCATGCGTAATACAGTCCGTGCTCTGCCGGCAGTAGCGAGCTCATGTATGTAATCACCCGAGGAGTCCGACTGACATTCAGAGAGGACAGGTGGTCGGGGCCCTGTCTTCTCTAAAGAGGTTTGGACAGGGCCCGTCATGGAGTCCCGTCGTCACAGTCAGTCAGAGTGCAAGTCTTAAGAATGCGCTCGTACAAGACTGTATATTGGTCAAGTACCAAGCTTAGTGTCCGTCTGGTGACATTAGGATCATATCCACGGTATAAAAGGCGTTTGATGACTCTGACGCATTTTCGATACATATGCTGTCTACCTTTGATCCTTCTTATTTTGTTAATTATGTCACCATAAAATGCAGGTTGTGAAATACCTAAAGTAATATACTCCGTTGCTTTTATGGGTCCGAATTTCAAAAGAAGTTGATCATAATTTTTGTAAAATTTCCAGAAAGTCTTTACTAGTTTGTGAAAGCGAAAACCTTGACCTAAAAGTTTCTTTGGAATTTGTAGATTTCTATTATGAAAATCTAAAACATCAGTACATGCTTTAGCATACCGGATGAGCTGTGAAATATAGATACCGTATGACGGTAATCTAGGGACATCACCGTCAAGCCAGGGGAAATTTACTATGTTGAATCCAAAATCATCTCGTATGTCATATACACTTGTATGAATTTCTCCATTGACAATTTTGATATTTAGGTCCAAAAATGGTGTTTCAGTGTCTGTAAAGTCTGAGTATTCTTATTATTATGACTGAAATCGTATCCCTACAGCGTGAATCCTTCACTGTAATGTTTTTTTTTTTTTTTTTTTTTTTTTTGCTGATGCCGGTGCCCAGTATCATTCGATACCTCCCAACATTAAGAGCGCAGGTACTAGTTTTTTTTCAAAATCGGGTTTTAATGGATGCGTATTCTGTTTTTCTCCGATGAGGCATATTTTCACATTGGTACAGTTGAAATGTTGAAAATTGGACGGGTCAGTATTAAGATTCCCGGTAAAGTCGGTATTGGTCGCCATACCAAGATAGATTGTCTTGAGTAATTGCCCAGCAAACACATTATTCGTGGTGAAGGACTTGATTTCTACCCGTCTCGAGGGATACCTTGCGGTATTGCTACTCAGTAAAGCGTTGGATCGATTGATGAAACCGGACATCAACTGTACATTGCGCACATATAACATGTTGGATGAATTTTGATTTCTCATTGGCAGTTTCTAGTGTTGTTACGATAGTCCCCGACGTAGCCGCTATCGCTGCTGAAACTTAAAAGTCGCCGACTATCGATAATGGCTTTGAACATCGATTGTCGCCATTGATGTTACTTTGACGCAATTTCCGCCATTTGGGACCATATTGGCTTTAGAAAGAAAAAGGAAGGCCTTCCTTCTATTTAGCAAACTTGAAGCTTTTGTTATTAAGAACAAGGGATTAATGTTCATCATTTAATTCCTTTCCATGATTTCATATAAAAATCAGATTCTTAAATTACAAGCACTGAGTATTCTCACTGAAAAGATACAGAACATTGAACAATTTTAAACAAGAAAAAAAAATCCGATTATTCCGATTGTGATATCGATTGTACTCCTCCGATAGTTTCCGATAATCGATGGTAATTTTTTTCCGATTTTACAACACTAGTAGTTTCATACAAACAGAAAGCGGTGGTTGCACGTCAAATCTCCTCGTTGATTCAACGTGTCTAATATTTGACCCGCTTTGACGGTTGATGTCACTTCGGGTGGATAATGTAAAGGAGTGGGTAAAGATAAAAATATCTTTCGCGACTCTGCTGCGTCTCTTCAAAAAAGCTTTGAGGTACCAATTCCATCTTGCGGGTCATCTAAAATACCTTTCAGTTAAGGTGCGATCATGGATATCAATCTATTGTAGCATACTACTGATGATGATGCCATCCAAAATTCTGGCACCCGCGTCTCAAAATGACTTCACATTTTTCGTCCGCAGACGTATGGGAATCGGCTAAGATTTTAAATAGCTCGAAATTTCTCTTGACAAAGTTCTATGTTGGTTTCGTCAAGGGTAAACTCCCGTTGGACATATTACGGGAACACATACTGAGCCATTCCAATAAGGCTTGGCGTCCCAAATCCACCAAGTCTTGACATTTGTTTTCATCTTTTTTTTTCTCAGTTTTCTTAAAAGTTTCACCAGTTCACTAAAAGTTTTAGATAAAGCCATTTTCTTTTATGCTATCGCACACTTCGCCATTTGATACTGACGACAGAATAGGCACAACACTCATTTCATATGTTTTAGGAATGTACACCACGATCTCTCCTTGTAGTGGATGGTGAAATACGTCCGTTCTTACTCTGAATGTATCGGGAGTAGTGGATGTCATGTCTACATTCAAGTACCAGTGAGGTTTACAGTTGGCATGCCGGTAGGCATAATTCAAACGGGGAAGTTTTAATTGGCTCGACAACACTTGTGATTTATCTCTGGGGTTTTTAACAAGACCATGTTATAAGTATAAGACCGATGTTGCAGTGATGTGTACTGCATTTAAAGACATTTTTGTAATGTATACGACACCAGTTTTACGATGACGAGCCTTGCGCATGAACCAATCTACTATCTATTAATCGCTTTGACCCCCCCCCCCCGATCATGTCGTCAAAGACAAACAAAAGTCTAGTGTTCACATCTGACACCAAGATTCCGTCTTCTGGTGGAATGTCTTGACATATTTGATTTGACCTTGCTCACTTTCATATGATTTTTCCATTCCCGATAACACAAGAATACTTTTTGTGAGAAGGACAAACAAATGACCTCGTCCTTGGACCAATTGTTTGACAAATTCGGTTTCATTCAAACGACGTGGTCCGGCTACCACCATTGTGTTCAAACTCGTGTCTCAAATCTGTAAGTGAGAACTCATGTTGAAAGAATGACAAGAGAATGTAAAAATTATTTAATTTATAAACAACAAATTAATCAAGTTAAGTTTGTTTTCAAACGTAGGCACAACGGCATTAATGTAAGCAAGGAGCAATTGTATAAATCATAGGTATATCATCATCAAACATTTATGGATCAGCGAACATGAGACGTATAAACATAATGTCGTGCATTAAAGGTTCATCTTTGCCGCTTTCAAATATGGCGCTGAAAACTCCATAAAAAAACAGTATGTTGTTACATCCCGGACTTGTGTCTCAGTCCTGACATCCGCAAGTTCATGCCTATGATGATTTGACAAGAATTCGATCAGCAAGTAGTAGGGCAATGAACGTAATGGCTACCGTCGGCGTCAAAATAAAGTGATCGTCCAAATCCCAATCTATGTAAGGACATTTCACTGAACAACAAAATCCAATCAAACATCATAAAAGTAAAAAACATTAGGCTCCTTCAATTATCTTTGCCTTTTACAACGACTTATGACTAGTCTTATATATTAACATTGGAGATAATCGTCTCTAAAATCCCTTCTTCTGTGGAATCAATAGTATATGTTCAGTATCGCAGCCAAACACATTGTGAATCGGTTGTGGAAAAAGAATCAAGTCTTTCTATATATGTACACATGTCCTTTACCTTTGATATTTGTAATGTTTTAAAAGTACTAGTATTAAGGTTTTCCAGAATCTGAAATTCGTCATGCACGATGCGATAGTCCTTGGTCATGTCCTAAGAAAACAACTTGTAACCTGTCCAGTAAACAATCTTGGAGGAAGAACTGGCCGTGACCTTGTCTTCGTCTACTTGACTCAGCACTATGTTTGTTATCGTTTCAAAGTTGATAGTCTGACTGGTCTTGTAATCCAAGGTCATGCCCTTGTTGTTGCACACGGTACTGCCGTCGTACAGTTGGTATGCGTATTTCTCGGGTCCACCCAACACGAAGGAGTTAAAGAAGATCCTGACGATAATCTCAATAACACTCAGAATACAGCACCAAATTGAGCATCGATTGACCCCTAGCAAGCTAGAGGTGGAACCAGGTGCCCGGTAGGAGTAAGCATCCCCTGTTCGCTAGCCGCAACCGGCGTCGATGTTCATGTACGAAAATAGTACATAAAATACATGAACTGTCTAATGTTATCTTTATATAGAGAGTGCTATGGCGACCATGTCAGGGAAAAACATTCATAAAACTTACTGTCAAACCCCTCGCGGGCACTTTTTTACGAGCTCCACACGGCAAAGGAAGTGATCTTTGCCACACGGCAAAGGTAGTGATCACGAGCTCCACACGGCAAAGGTAGTTATTTTTCCCCGTCTAATTCGTCAGTCCAACATCACAACTGTAATAGATAGGAGACTTCACTTGTGTTTTTCGTGCAAATAGAAGATGCTGTCGGTATAAAAGTACAGAGCTCTCTTACCCTATCGACGCAAGGCATTGTATAATTTCAAACGTGCCAAAGTTATAGTGTAACATGCGATTCCTACGTTCCAGAAATTACGAAGTGGTACAAAGTCGTCGGTTTCGATTGGCCAAGATGAGATCCAGTTCGCCGTTCTCCTACTTTTTGGTGAGTTCAATGAGCATCACTTTCCTGGTGTCGTCCTGCATTAGTTCCAACAATTCACAACTATTCGACATGCACCTGTAATTCTTTATACAAATGGTTATTAATAAAAAAAAAACATTTTGATAAAAATAATACAAGGTCTGACACTTCTTCTATAAAAAAAAGTTCTGGGTCAGTTGTTGCCAAATTTCGCCCACAGACAGTTGAAGAACATCTTGGCGATGGTGCTCAGAACCGTGTGATTCTGGACATCTCCGAATCTGATCCCCTCCCTCCTGCAAACTGCTTGGATGAATTCAGCCTTCTGTTTCAAACTGTCACAACTGGGAGGAAATCCAGGCCTCCTGCTTGATTTTCAGTAACGTGTCAATGTCACCCTTGAAGAGTATCCTAGGGGAAATTCCATACTTCGTGGACACAGTCCATTACATGTCAAATTTCCAAGGTCGTCTGAAATTCTTCGATCATATAAGTTACGGTCAGACATCGGTAGTTTGGACCTATCTCTTCCTTCACCTGCACACAGGTGCGACAAAGGGGGACAGTACTTTACCTCCGTTACGGTAAGGCAATATCGGGTGGAACAACTGCGGTGGTGGCGAAGATGCCGTGTTTCAGAGCAGGGGATAGAGGGGACATGCATCGATATAGCGCGTGTTTCCTTCGATGCAGTAGAGCCGTGTAGCATTGGTTCGGCAGCCAAAGAATGCATCTCTGGGCTGCAATGGGTCCACGATTTCCTCAGACATTTTCTTGACGAAATTTCGGATCGTCCTAACACCGTCAATCGTTTTCATTATCCAATGTATATTCTACGCAGAAACCCAACTGGTATGGTGGAAAGCATGCAGTCTGCTACGTGAACGGCGGTATGTTGGGGTGAGGAACTAGACCGTCAACAGTAACTTTTATCTTTTGAATCCGATTATCGAGTAATAATTTTTTACTCCTTTACACTGTTTTGTTATTGTATATTTACAAGGATGCCTGGACTTGTGGATAATTTGCTTAAATTGAGGTAAAATTATGTAATAAATTATGAAAAATAATAATATAAAAAAGAAAACCAACTCGTATAAGAGGGTCTGACGGTCCTGGGAGCCTTAATATAATTCCTGGAAGATAAAGTCGTGTCTCACCGTTCCTCCAATTTCTTGTTTGGGTATAACTCTGAAAACTCGTGAAACAGTCAGAAAACTAAATGACTGTCTGCATGTTCATGTTATAGCCATCGATGGCAGGTGAGCTATCTTAATATCTCCTCCGTTCCTGGCATGTCGGATGTCCTGGTTAATCTCGTGCGCAATCCATTTCAGCCATCTCAAAGCTTTAATGGATTACCTCCTCTCTAATGACTATCCTTCAGGGGGTAAGATGGCATCAGTTCCCCTTAGTATGAAACGGAATGCGATGGAAAGCTAGAGTGGCTACACTGGCAAAGGTAATACAGTCTACAAATGGATCAACTTTCACTAGTGACAAGTGTCTCTGAATTTACCACAACAGCGTCTCAAGATGTTCATGCCATACCTGCAGTTCTCATCAAATCAGTAAAGCTGAAATTCGCTTTCGTCTGAACTTTGTCTTGGTACCAGACCAGGAACTCCTCTCAAGCTTTGCCTTTCATACCGTCTGGAATGTATGTCTCGATTAGCGGATAAAGTCCTATTTAATTCTAAGACTTATTGGCGGTTGTATTGAACAGGTGAGGAAATTAACCCCTTCTTCAGCTCGGTCAGTCAGAAGGTAAATGGCTTAGCCCACAACTTTCACACCGTGGGCGGACATCGTCATGATCTAGGCACAATTCATCAGTACCTGTATATGATAAAAATACTTAGTTCTCTCTTCTTTTTAGATTTTCACAAATTTATAAACAAACGATACTTACGTCTGGTTCGATACAGGCCCCATTGACCAAGAAATGCAGGGTGAACTGTCCATTGCACTCCTTCATTTTGTAGGCTATATGGCTGTGGCTCCCTCGTGACATATCTTCATGAGATAACCTCAGACAGTGCATGTATTATATATATATAATATATATACTTCATTTTCGTGCATGAACATCGACGGCGGGTGCGGCTAGCCAACAGGGGATGCTTCTCACCTGATCTCACTTTAGCTTGCTGAGGGCCGTCGATGCTCAATTTTGTGCACTATTGTGAGTGTTGTTGATATTGTCGTCAGGATCTTCTTTAACTCATTTGTGTCACACTTATGCCCTCTGCCGTGTGGAGCTCGTAAAAAAATTCCCCGCGAGGGGTTTGACAGTAAGTGTCTTGAATATTGTCCCTAACATGGTCGCCATAGCTTTTTTCTATGATAACCTCAGACAGAGCATGTGTTACGCATATATTGTTTTCATTTTCGTGCATGAACATAGACGGCGGGTGCGGCTAGCCAACAGGGGATCTTTCTCCTCCCGGGTACCTGATCTCACCTCTAGCTTGGTGGAGGTCCGTCGATGCTCAATTTTGTGTTCTATTTTAAGTGCTGTTGAGATTGTCGTCAGCATCTTTAACTTTGTTCATCACCACTGGAACAAAGTTGGGGATATGTTCTCCGGTTTCCTGAGTACACTCAAAGTCGTAGAAGATGTGCAGGTCGTTCTTCGTCTTTTCCCTTTTCGGAATTGGTAACCTTTGGACGTAGCGTAGCACAAGTTTCCCTCTCCCACTTGCACCTTGCAGATGCTGCAGTAGAGATCTTTATCGGCATATCTATTGAAAGGTTTAAGACGTTTGGTCATCTAACTTCCGCATTTCTCGCATAGATCTGGTCACCAAGGTAGCATACGGTGTTGCCGGACTTGTTAGGTTTAAATTGGTTCCAGTAACATCTCACACGATGGAAACTACAATAATCCATATTGGCGTCTTCCCAAGGGCAAAGGGGCGAGCACAAGCTCAAATAGCATCTGACGTGATAGACACTTCTATGGTTATCCACGTGATAGTATCCAACATCGCAAAAGTCACCATAGTACTGTTTTTTTCTACCAGGCAAGGCATGGAAGTGATGACATCATAATGATTGTCTGTATACAAGATGTGCAAGATATTGGGTTTAATCCTTTCATTGGCTACGGTCTCTCTGTAAAGGCAAGAGAAAAATCTTAAAGTACATAGAAACACAAAATAAATTCGAATAAATTTCACAATGACCTTAAAACGCCAAACTTCTGTGTCTTAGCATTTTGTTGGTTAATTTTTGTGTCGCCTGCGAAGCACAGCGACACTTAGGGATCACTTTGTCCGTTGTCCGTCTGTCTGTCTGTCTGTCCGTCTGTCTGTCACACTTGGGTGTCACACCCCATAACTTTTGATTGGTAAGTGATACGGCTTTGATATTTCACATGTGTATTCCTTGTGACAAGATCTTTCTACACATATCATAATTTTTGACCTTGTGACCTTGACCTAGATATTTGATCTACTTTTCTAAAAATCTAATATTGGCTATATCTCTTGATTGGCAAGTGATAGGGCTTTGATATTTCACTTGTGTAATCTTTGTGACAAAACCTTTCTACGCAAACCATAATTTTTGACCTCGTGACCTTGACCTAGATATTTGACCTACTTTTCAAAAAATCTAAGATTGGCTATATCTTTTGATTGGTAAGTGATAGGGCTTTGATATTTCACATGTGTATTTCTTTTACAAGCCCTTTCCTCACATACTAATTTTTTTCTACCTTATGACCTTGACCTAGATATTTGACTTACTTTTAAAAAATCCAAGATTGGCTACATCTTTTGATTGGCATGTGATAGGGCTTTGATAATTCTCTTGTGTATTCCTTTCGACAATACCTTTCTACACATACCATAATTTTGACCTCATGACCTTGACCTAGATATTTGACCTACTTTTCAAAAAAAATTAAGATTTGCTATATCTTTTGATTGGTAAGTGATAGGGCTTTGATATTTTATATGTGTATTCCTTCTTGTGACTAGGCCTTTCTACACATATCATAACTTTTGACCTCATGACCTTGACCTAGATATTTGACCTACTTTTCAAAAAATCTTAGATTGGCTATTTCTTTTGATTGCTGAGTGATAGGCTTTGATATTTCACATTTGCATTCCATGTGACAAGACCTTTCTTCACATACCATCATTTTTTACCTTGTGCACTTGCCTTATATATTTGACCTAATTTTCAACAAATCTAAGATTGGCTATATCTTTTGATTGGTAAGTGATAGGGCTTTGATATTTCACATTTGTATTCCTTATGAAAAAACCTTTCTAAACATTCCATAATTTTTGACCTAGTGACCTTGCCCTTGATATTTGACCTATTTTCAATAAAAAAAAATCCGCTTCACAGGCGACACAAGCATTCCTTGGATTGCTATTTTCAATTTGTAGTTGGGTGTCAGAACTCCCAGAATTTCTCCCACTTTACAGGACCGCATCAATGTTCGGTGAAAACACTTACCTGATCGCATAAAGCTTTGGCCCTTTCATTTTGTAGTTTGTAGTCCTTTGGTTGTCTTATCTTTTACCAAACCTTGTTCCCTTCTTCTAACTCTTTTTTCGTTTAATTTAAATGTACTATAGCCACGACAAGGGCCCTCGACAAGCACATGTGATCCTCATCATTCAAGATGCTTACGATATACTTCTGAAAGTCACCTTGTTCGTGTGCAGATGTTTCACTGAGCCTCCACAACCCTTCATGGGTATATCTACATGTAGTAGGTCTATAGAATCTTGTTCATCCTCCATTTCAAAGTCCTCGTTGGACTGTTGTGCTTTCTGTACTTCCTGCATAATAGCGTCCCGGACATCTCAATATTTAATTAAATGGGATCCATATTTCGAACTTCAGGGAGGGATGGTGCACAATTGCCCGAACATAGTCAGCATCCTTGATGTTGTTCTTGTCTTTCGAGTCATCCGCCAAAGTGTTCTTTATGTTTGTTACTACTTTGGGAAACTGGGTTGGAGAAACATCTTTACTGATGCCCTTGAATTCCCCGGTGTACAATGTACTTCTTTCCCATAGTCGTAAATTTTTGGAACTGGTACACTTTGTCGACATTGATGTCGTAATATTTACGGACGTCCTTAGCGCCAAAGTCCCTCTGTTTGCTAGTTTCTTCTTCTCTTTTTCCCCCACTGGGTAGATTCAACATAATTATTTCCGAGTCTTTTCTCTGTCAGTTTTCTTGTCAGCAGCTATCTCGTTCTCTTGTCAAGGACAAAATGATGTTCGGTCTGTGAAATTTGGCCTTTTATACACATTATGAAATTCTAGAACATTTGATTAAGTGACTGCTCACGTGATTTTATTTCATTTGACCTCAAATTGACTAGCAATGACCTACTTAGAATCCATGGCCTTGCCTTTCGATAACCTTTAACAGGAAGCATTGTGCACATGTCAGTTATTACCTAACATTTTTGGCAGGAATCTACATGCAAGAGATTATTGTACTAACTTACTTTTCTATGACGCAACATTAATTACGTGGTAGTTTTGGCAGGATTACGTGGTAGTTTTGGCAAGATCTCCTCTCTGCTTTTGGCATGATTCTAGGGGAATGTCATTATTATACTGACCGACTTTTCTTCAGCAGGTTATCCATGACGTCATATGTTTGGCAGGATTACAGATGAGCGGCATTATTGCACAAACCGGCTTTTAAACAGCGCGCCGACGATTATGTTATAGTTTTGATATGCAGTCAAGTAACTGACATTATTGCAATGACCGACTTTTATATAGCGAGCCATTCATTACGTCATAGTTTGACAGGCAGTCAAGTGACCGACTTTAATGACGTCATAGAACTAGCTGACTGCCAGCACGTGCAGATCGTTTCAAAGTTAAAGTAGCACTTGCATCTACATGAAAGGTCGTTTCAAAGTCAAAGTAGCACGTGCAGAAACGTGATAAATTACATGTATGTTAATTACACAGTTCCTACTTGCAAATAGCAAGAGGATGCAGTTGACACGAATGGTCGTTTAAAAGTCAAAGTGGCACGTGCAGCTGACATGGAAGGTCGTTCAAGTGCTCTCAAAGTCATAGAAAGGCATATGCCAATTAGCTCTAACAGGTGAAGGACGCACGGAAAAAACTAAGAACAATGTTTTGAGTATACAATTCACACAAATTTCAAAGCCAGTCATTCCAGCTATGAACTTCATATGAGACACAACTTAGATAACTCTTCAACAAGTGGATGATATTGATTTGACCAATTTTTCATTCCAATGGCCAAAGAGCAATATGCACAGCAAACTGCAGACAACAAAATGGACGGCATCAAAAGTAATTGTCGGCACATCACTACCATGATTGAAGATGTAAAGACATCCATTTCTTAGACGCAAGCCGATCATTACACTAATGGGCAACGAGAGTAATGCAGACGAAGAGGAACGACCCAAGAAGAAACCAAAATATGTATGCTACAATTGTACTGAAGATTCGGACCTGTACAATGGAATATAAATGGATGTAACTTTATCAGACGCCTTTTATACCGTGGATATGATCCTACATGTACTGTCACTCAACGGACACTCAGCATGGTACCTGATCAATATGGTCTCAATATACCAACAAATGAATGAAAACTCATCTGTGAGGGGCAGATTTTGAATTTTTTAAATTCTGTTGCCATGGCAACCATTTGTCACAAATAATTTTTGATTTAATTGAAAGTTAGTATGTAGCAGAATTTAAATATACATTAACATATCAGCTACATGCTTCCTGTAGTGTTGGGATTGTATATAACGAGTGCCAATCTAACCATGAAAAATCACCAAAAATGATGAAAACCTACCCATTTTCAGCTACATCAGATTTCGTTATATGAATTCTTACAGCAGAAAGACAAGTTTCATCTTTCAGACAAAATCTTACAGTTTTCAAAAAGGTCTCATTTGCAACAGGTCCCTGTTGTGGGTCATGTATTATTTTAGTTTTACTTTATGTGTAGGTACACATGTACTTAATCATTTTATTTAATGATTTCATAATAATTCTTTCTAGATTTTACTATGTCATGTTTATTTCATTAGAGAATATTCCAGTATGTTCTTTGTTACATCATTATCATCACATGACTGTGATTTCTAGAATTTACTCTATTGTTAATCATTTGTAATGAGTCATTGTTCTAGAAGCTTCTGGTAAATTTATTTGTATTAAGTATATATACCTCTGAGGAACTGTGTTGAGGGGGCATTCGTACACATTCGTAGACACGATTCATTCATCTATTCTGATATACTGGGATACTTTATTTGTTGAGACTTTAATCCATTTAACAACGTTTGGACACCGATCTTTCGAGAACGTTTGTGATTACCGGAAACCCATTCGATAGACTTTGTGGACCGTAACGGACACTTTGATCCGGACATTGTATTGTAAGTTGTAATCATTTGAAATATATATTTTTTGTACATAATTAAACTTGTAAATTTATATTCTGTCTTTGTCTGATTTTTGCTGGCGTTTTGGGGTATTCTGACCCATAACAGAATTGGGGGCTCGTCCGGGATAGTAATCTCTGCATATTTGCACTTTACGTAAAGTTCGTTAAAAAAAAAGGAAATTTTTTTTTTAGTAAAACGTTTGCCAGCAGAAATCAATCATGGTATTTTCGGTCACTGAATTTTTGAAATCGCCGACTGTACAAGAGTTCGAATCATTGAAGAAAGATAATTTGATTGGTTTAGGTCTTCACTTGAAGTTAGATGTAAAATCTTCTATGAGAAAACAAGAAATTAGAAATATTGTGGCTAAAGAGCTTTTAGCTAAGGAAATCTTTTCGTCATACGATTTTCCTGTTGAACCTGTTTCAAGCGAAACCAAAATGTCAAAATTTGAGTTTGAATTAGAGAAAATGAAAATACAATTACAATTTGAAAAAGAAGAAAAAGAAAGACAATTTCAAATTGAAAGAGAAGAAAAAGAAAGACAATTTGAAAAAGAAGAAAAAGAAAGACAATTTCAAATTGAAAGAGAAGAAAAAGAAAGACAATTTGAAAAAGAAAAAAAAAATAAGACAATTTGAAAGAGAAAAGGAAGAAAGAGAGAAACAGGAACGTATGCACGAGAAAGAACTCCAATTTGAGTTAGAAAAGTTAAAGTTAGAGAAAAGCGCTAAGGAAAATCCTGTTCCTTCGCTTGTCAAGTCTGAATTCGACGCCGCCAAAAACATCCGATTAATACCAAAATTTCAAGAAAAGTCCGTGGACAAATATTTTCCACATTTTGAGAAAATCGCGGCCAATCTGAAGTGGCCACGTGATTTTTGGCCAACTTTATTACAAAGCGTACTTATTGGCAAAGCGGCTGAAGTGTACTCGGCGCTCAGTATTGCTGAGAGTTCAGACTATGACAAGGTCAAGGACACGATTTTGAGAGCATATCAGTTAGTACCTGAAGCGTACAGACAAAAGTTTAGAAAGTACAAAAAGTTTGAAAATCAAACATATGTTGAATTTGCTCGAGAAAAAGAAGATTTATTTGATCAGTGGTTTCGATCCAAGAAAATTCCCAATTCATTTGACAATTTGCGTCAAATAATTCTGATAGAAGAGTTCAAAGAGTGTGTACATCAAGATTTAAGAACTCATTTGGAAGACAAAAATGTTAAAACTCTTGAAGAAGCCGCTGTTTTGTCTGATACGTATGCTCTCACTCATAAGAAAAATTTTGTGTCAAAAACTCAATCTAGCGATAGCGCAAAAACGTCAGATTTTCCAAAGAAAAATTTACAAGAGTCTCAGTCGTCCATTAGTTCCCAGTCACCATCTCAAGGTGGTTCTACGTCCGGACCTAGGTCCGAGCGTTCTGAGGCATCCCCAGGGGTGGGGTCGCTTCCCACATGCAATTATTGTAAGAAAAAAGGTCATGTTATTGGTGAGTGTTTGAAGCTTAAGAAGAAAAAAGAACTTAAGTCACAGGCCTGTGCGTCTGTTAGAAATGATAGGAAAGCCTTAGATTCGATTTGTTCTGACACTCCTGAGATTCAGGGTTCTAAGTCCAGTTCTGATGATTTTGTGGAGGATCATTATAAGCCCTTTTTGTCACAGGGATTTGTTTCACTCAGTGATTCTAGCGAAGCGTTGCCTGTTCAGATTTTGAGAGATACTGGTGCTGCCCAGACTTTATTGTTAGAGGGTTCATTGCCTTTGTCTGAGCACACTTTTACTGGTAGGTCAGTTTTATTACAGGGTGTGGAGCTAGGCGTCATTGATGTTCCCCTTCATAAAATTTATTTGAAGTCAGACTTAATTACTGGACCTGTTATCGTAGGTGTTCGACCTACTCTTCCCGTTCAAGGCGTTTCCTTGTTGCTTGGCAACGATTTAGCTGGCGGCAAAGTTGTAGCCGATCCGATTGTTTGTGAGAAAATCACGTCCGATGTCGTGTCCGATGATGAAGACGACGACTTGTACCCAGCCTGCGCAGTTACCAGGGCGATGGCCAGGAACAGACTAAAAGAGGCTGAGAGTACTTCTGCACTTAACGAGGACCATCCCTCCGAAAATATAGACCTTTCTGACACATTCATGTCTACCATTGATGACGGCGTACCTGAGACGTCAGTACCACTTCATGTTGACAAGTCTCCGACAGTGCCTGATGATGATACCGATCCGCCATTAGACAGAGATACAGATGCCTTAAGCCGTGAGCAGCTCCTCTCCGAGCAAACTAAAGATCCGGAGATCATCCGACTAAGCAAGAGGGCCCTTCCCCAAGAAGAAGCGGACAAAGTCGGAGAGTGCTTCTACATAGAAGATGGCATCCTCATGCGGAAATGGAGACCACCCGATGCACCCCCTAATGAAGTGTGGCGGGTCGTTCACCAGATAGTGGTTCCAGTAGCGTATCGCGGGGACATCATGAGTTTAGCTCACGACACACCCATGGCAGGTCATTTAGGTGTCAATAAGACTTTTAATAGGATTTTAAGTCACTTTTACTGGCCTAAGTTGAGAAAAGATGTGTCTGAGTTTTGTAAGTCTTGTCATAGTTGTCAGATGGTAGGTAAACCCAATCAAGTTATACCACCTGCTCCCCTCCAACCCATTCCAGCCTTTGAGGAACCTTTTAGTAGGGTGTTGGTTGATTGTGTAGGTCCTTTGCCTAGGACTAGGTCAGGTAATCAGTACTTACTGACAATTATGTGTACTTCGACTAGGTTTCCTGAGGCCATACCTCTTAGGAATATTAAGGCAAAGACCATAGTTAAAGCCCTTACAAAGTTTTTCAGTTTCGTAGGTGCTCCCAAGGCTATTCAGTCAGATCAGGGTTCGAATTTTATGTCAGGGTTGTTTCAGCAGGTTATGCATGAGCTAGGTATCAGGCAGTATAAATCTTCTGCGTACCATCCTGAGTCCCAGGGGGCACTTGAACGCTTTCATCAAACCCTTAAAACTATGATGAAAACATATTGTCACCAGTATGGAAAAGACTGGGATGAAGGGGTTCACCTCGTGTTGTTTGCGGCACGAGAAGCGGTTCAGGAGTCCCTGGGGTTCAGTCCCTTTGAGTTAGTTTTTGGGCATACGGTGAGGGGGCCATTGAAGTTGTTGAAGGAAAAATGGTTGACTGAGACTAGCGATTTGAATCTCTTAGACTACGTGTCTAATTTCAAAGAGAAATTATATAATGCTTGCAAATTAGCTCAAGAAAATCTCAAAACCTCACAAATGAAAATGAAATTATGGTATGACAAAGATGCTAGAAACAGAGTTTTTTAACCAGGCGATAAAGTTCTTGTATTTTTGCCTATCCCTGGTCATCCTTTGCAAGCTAGATATTTCGGTCCTTATGAGATTGAGAGTAAAATTAGTGATGTTAACTATGTGGTTAAGACACCAGGTCGGCGAAAAGAAAAAAGAGTGTGTCATGTTAACATGTTGAAAGAGTATTTTGATAGAAGTGACCGAAATTTTGTAAAACCAGTTTCCACTTTGGCCAATGTAAATACATTAGAAAATTGTGTTGAACCTGAATGTAATGAAGAGACTGTCGAAAAAGACTTCGCTCAAAGTGTCCGTTTGAAGAATTCTGAAATTCTAACAAATCCGGAAGTGAAACTCGGACATCTGACCGTGCATCAAAAAGAGGAAGTGCACCAATTAATGCGGGAATATACGACCATCTTTCCGGACGTTCCAAAAAAGACGAATGCATCTCATCATGACGTCATTGTGGGTGATGCGTCACCTATCAAACAGCATCCCTATCGGTTAAACCCGATAAAGCTTCAATACATGCGGAAAGAAATTCAATACATGCTTGAAAATGACATTATTGAACCCAGCAATAGTGATTGGAGTTCCCCATGTATTCTGGTTCCGAAGCCAGACGGAACTTACCGATTGTGTACGGACTTTAGAAAAGTCAATTCAGTCACCAAAACTGACTCTTATCCGATCCCACGAATCGATGACTGTATAGATAAAAGGAGCTGTTAAGATAAGGGCCATATTTAGCCCTGAATCTCGTGACTTATTTCTTGCGCATGGCGTATCGTATACAGAAAAACATGAATCAGTATTGAAATATAATGTATTTGCAGACCTTTTACATGTCAAGGAACTCTTAAGGTTGTAAAATTAAGGTCGAAAGAGGTAGGGGTGCTCGAATAGAAAATCCGATAATATCGACAAAAAACGTATACATTTTTGAATATTTTATCTAAAATGGATAAATATAAGCTAAAAGACATCAAATATGTCTACACTATGTATCAGAAATAGATTTCGAACGTTCTACCTCCTTTAATCGGTAAATAATGAAATCCGGAACTTAAAATACGGTCTTATTCTTCATTCAATGGCTACAATGTAAGCCTTTTAGCGATAAATACACATTGACGGAGAAATGAACATCACTCTTGCTTATTTCGTTCCTAATTCGTGTATCTTTCATTCAATCACATTGAGTACACAATGTTTGATGGATTAAAGAGGAAAAATAGTCAAATGTGCTATATTTAATGGTCAAAAAGATCGAATCTTAAAAAATGCACCCCCTTTTCCATTTTTAGTTTTTCGTCTCTGGGGTAGTGTTCCCCCCGGAGATACAGAACCCCACTTTGCCAAAAAAATTGTATCATAGATACAAATCTCCAGCAAAAGTGGCTTTCTGTATATCCGGGGGGAACAATGTTCAATAAAACTTTTCCATTTTCTATTGATTTCTATGAGAAAAAGATAAGTTTTGACCCAAAAATTAGCAATATTATGCAAAACAGATAAAAAATAACTTCATATTCTGATGGGATGCCGTATAGGTATACATTTTACCAAAAAAGGTTCGTGAAATTTCAATTTTAAAAATTCCACTTTTCAGGGCTGATTTTACGCCTTATCTTAACAGCTCCTTGGCAGTGCAAAATTTGTCAGTAAATTTGACTTGCTTCGAGAGAGCCAGAGAAATATCGGCATTTGCGACTCCAGATGGGCTATACCAATATAAACTAATGCCCTTTGGTATGAAAAACGCACCAGCCACATTCCAGAGGATGATTCATTCGCTCCTAAATCATCTCGAAGGATGCGAGGCGTACATCGATGACGTCATCATCTACAGCGACACCTGGGATGATCATCTCCGAATCATGCGTACTTTCTTCGACATACTGGCGAAAGCAAACCTCACAGTGAACCTTGCGAAAAGTGAATTTTGTCATGCGACTGTAGAATATTTGGGTCACAAAGTAGGTCAAGGTTTTGTTACTCCTATCATGGCCAAGGTGGAAGCTATTTCAAAGTTCCCGATTCCTACCAATAAGAAAGAGATAATGAGATTTTTAGGAATGGCAGGATTTTACAGAAAATTTTGTCCAAATTTCTCGTCAGTTGTTGGTCCACTTACCAATCTGTTACAAAAGAGAGTGAATTTTGCATGGACCAATGACTGTGACGAATCTTTTAAGAAAATCAAATGTGTTCTTATGAATAGTCCTGTCCTGTCAGCTCCAAATTTTGATAAGCAATTTAAGCTTACTGTTGATGCCAGTGACGTAGGAATCGGGGCTGCTTTGTTTCAAGAAAATGATGATGGTGTAGATAGAGTTGTTTGTTATTTTTCTAAGAAATTGACAAAATGTCAAAAGAATTACTCTACTATTGAAAAAGAGTGTCTTGCATTATTGTTAGCTTTACAACATTTTGATGTTTATTTGAATGTTACTTTACATCCCATTCTTGTGTTTACTGACCACAACCCTCTCACATTTTTGCACAAATTGTCAAACAAGAATCAAAGACTTACAAGGTGGAGTTTATTGTTGCAAGAGTACAATATTATTATTAACCATATCAAGGGTAAAGACAATGTGATTGCAGATGCACTATCGAGAGTTTCATGAGTGATTTTTGCAGAATTTACCAGCTAAGTTTTCATTGACATTCAAACTTTTTTTAAAGGGGGGAGGTGTTGTGGGTCATGTATTATTTTAGTTTTACTTTATGTGTAGGTACACATGTACTTAATCATTTTATTTAATGATTTCATAATAATTCTTTCTAGATTTTACTATGTCATGTTTATTTCATTAGAGAATATTCCAGTATGTTCTTTGTTACATCATTATCATCACATGACTGTGATTTCTAGAATTTACTCTATTGTTAATCATTTGTAATGAGTCATTGTTCTAGAAGCTTCTGGTAAATTTATTTGTATTAAGTATATATACCTCTGAGGAACTGTGTTGAGGGGGCATTCGTACACATTCGTAGACACGATTCATTCATCTATTCTGATATACTGGGATACTTTATTTGTTGAGACTTTAATCCATTTAACAACGTTTGGACACCGATCTTTCGAGAACGTTTGTGATTACCGGAAACCCATTCGATAGACTTTGTGGACCGTAACGGACACTTTGATCCGGACATTGTATTGTAAGTTGTAATCATTTGAAATATATATTTTTTGTACATTATTAAACTTGTAAATTTATATTCTGTCTTTGTCTGATTTTTGCTGGCGTTTTGGGGTATTCTGACCCATAACAGTCCCTAGATTCATTTTCTAGAAAAATCACCACACATGGACAGAATGCTACTTTCAACTCATCATTACAGGCTTATAAGGGGATTCCCCAGTTGACACAGAGCTAACCCTGATTTCATAGCGTACAGTTTCGAATCCAACTAATTGAACTTTTTCACTGCAGAATGGCCTCCTCTATACATTGAAATAGAAATAAACAACATTAACACTATTCAAATTCAGAAATACACAATATAATGTAACCCCTATGTTAACCCTTGTAACATTAGTGACGTATTTTCAAAGCGCACGGTATATTGAGACTTTAAGGACTTGGGTTGTTTATGTCGAATAAACTTTTTTTCAATTTTACGCAAGTTTAAGACTTTTCGCACTTAACGGTACCAAGATTTGTGCGTTACGCATTGTACTTATGTCGCAACACATTGTCGAAAAACCCATGACCCCCCCACCCCAATACCCCCTATGTGACCTTAACTTCAATACATCACAATACATAAACATGTTCAGTATAAATAATTCTTTATGCTCATGTTATCATATACTTAGTAAAAAGATAAAAGGGAGCCTAAATGTCATTTATGTAGGGCGGTTGCCATGACAACGACAATACTTTGTGGTATCGGAGACCGATTAACCATTCCGCTATATACCGACAAATGTCGAAAACACTTTTCGCATTAAATTTCCCATCATTTCCATATGGTTGCTATGGTTACCAAAATTTCTCATATATTCCATTATATACATGCAGTGATATTTGCTGAATATATTGATACCTATCACTATACTGTATACCTTATAGTTCTGTAGCAGTGGTGTTCCAAACATACCATGATGGCAGAAAATGTACTGTCTTTTCTCTAAAAGTCATTACAATACAGGAGCAGCATCAATTTTCATAACAATCAATTTTTTTTTAATTTTGAGAGAATTTCATAAATATTGGTATATTAAGATACAGCAGGGTCATGACCTTTAAAATACATATAGTGTTACCATGGTAACCATTCATGAAATTTGAGACTGCAGTAGCAATGTATGCTTAAGGTCTCAATATACCAACAAATGAATGAAAACTCATCTGTGAGGGGCAGATTTTGAATTTTTAAATTCTGTTGCCATGGCAACCAATTGTCACAAATAATTTTTGATTTAATTGAAAGTTAGTATGTAGCAGAATTTAAATATACATTAACATATCAGCTACATGCTGCCTGTAGTGTTGGGATTGTATATAACGAGTGCCAATCTAACCATGAAAAATCACCAAAAATGATGAAAACCTACCCATTTTCAGCTACATCAGATTTCGTTATATGAATTCTTACAGCAGAAAGACAAGTTTCATCTTTCAGACAAAATCTTACAGTTTTCAAAAAGGTCTCATTTGCAACAGGTCCCTAGATTCATTTTCTAGAAAAATCACCACACATGGACAGAATGCTACTTTCAACTCATCATTACAGGCTTATAAGGGGATTCCCCAGTTGACACAGAGCTAACCCTGATTTCATAGCGTACAGTTTCGAATCCAACTAATTGAACTTTTTCACTGCAGAATGGCCTCCTCTATACATTGAAATAGAAATAAACAACATTAACACTATTCAAATTCAGAAATACACAATATAATGTAACCCCTATGTTAACCCTTGTAACATTAGTGACGTATTTTCAAAGCGCACGGTATATTGAGACTTTAAGGACTTGGGTTGTTTATGTCGAATAAACTTTTTTTCAATTTTACGCAAGTTTAAGACTTTTCGCACTTAACGGTACCAAGATTTGTGCGTTACGCATTGTACTTATGTCGCAACACATTGTCGAAAAACCCATGACCCCCCCACCCCAATACCCCCTATGTGACCTTAACTTCAATACATCACAATACATAAACATGTTCAGTATAAATAATTCTTTATGCTCATGTTATCATATACTTAGTAAAAAGATAAAAGGGAGCCTAAATGTCATTTATGTAGGGCGGTTGCCATGACAACGACAATACTTTGTGGTATCGGAGACCGATTAACCATTCCGCTATATACCGACAAATGTCGAAAACACTTTTCGCATTAAATTTCCCATCATTTCCATATGGTTGCTATGGTTACCAAAATTTCTCATATATTCCATTATATACATGCAGTGATATTTGCTGAATATATTGATACCTATCACTATACTGTATACCTTATAGTTCTGTAGCAGTGGTGTTCCAAACATACCATGATGGCAGAAAATGTACTGTCTTTTCTCTAAAAGTCATTACAATACAGGAGCAGCATCAATTTTCATAACAATCAATTTTTTTTTAATTTTGAGAGAATTTCATAAATATTGGTATATTAAGATACAGCAGGGTCATGACCTTTAAAATACATATAGTGTTACCATGGTAACCATTCATGAAATTTGAGACTGCAGTAGCAATGTATGCTTAAGGTCTCAATATACCAACAAATGAATGAAAACTCATCTGTGAGGGGCAGATTTTGAATTTTTAAATTCTGTTGCCATGGCAACCAATTGTCACAAATAATTTTTGATTTAATTGAAAGTTAGTATGTAGCAGAATTTAAATATACATTAACATATCAGCTACATGCTGCCTGTAGTGTTGGGATTGTATATAACGAGTGCCAATCTAACCATGAAAAATCACCAAAAATGATGAAAACCTACCCATTTTCAGCTACATCAGATTTCGTTATATGAATTCTTACAGCAGAAAGACAAGTTTCATCTTTCAGACAAAATCTTACAGTTTTCAAAAAGGTCTCATTTGCAACAGGTCCCTAGATTCATTTTCTAGAAAAATCACCACACATGGACAGAATGCTACTTTCAACTCATCATTACAGGCTTATAAGGGGATTCCCCAGTTGACACAGAGCTAACCCTGATTTCATAGCGTACAGTTTCGAATCCAACTAATTGAACTTTTTCACTGCAGAATGGCCTCCTCTATACATTGAAATAGAAATAAACAACATTAACACTATTCAAATTCAGAAATACACAATATAATGTAACCCCTATGTTAACCCTTGTAACATTAGTGACGTATTTTCAAAGCGCACGGTATATTGAGACTTTAAGGACTTGGGTTGTTTATGTCGAATAAACTTTTTTTCAATTTTACGCAAGTTTAAGACTTTTCGCACTTAACGGTACCAAGATTTGTGCGTTACGCATTGTACTTATGTCGCAACACATTGTCGAAAAACCCATGACCCCCCCACCCCAATACCCCCTATGTGACCTTAACTTCAATACATCACAATACATAAACATGTTCAGTATAAATAATTCTTTATGCTCATGTTATCATATACTTAGTAAAAAGATAAAAGGGAGCCTAAATGTCATTTATGTAGGGCGGTTGCCATGACAACGACAATACTTTGTGGTATCGGAGACCGATTAACCATTCCGCTATATACCGACAAATGTCGAAAACACTTTTCGCATTAAATTTCCCATCATTTCCATATGGTTGCTATGGTTACCAAAATTTCTCATATATTCCATTATATACATGCAGTGATATTTGCTGAATATATTGATACCTATCACTATACTGTATACCTTATAGTTCTGTAGCAGTGGTGTTCCAAACATACCATGATGGCAGAAAATGTACTGTCTTTTCTCTAAAAGTCATTACAATACAGGAGCAGCATCAATTTTCATAACAATCAATTTTTTTTTAATTTTGAGAGAATTTCATAAATATTGGTATATTAAGATACAGCAGGGTCATGACCTTTAAAATACATATAGTGTTACCATGGTAACCATTCATGAAATTTGAGACTGCAGTAGCAATGTATGCTTAAGGTCTCAATATACCAACAAATGAATGAAAACTCATCTGTGAGGGGCAGATTTTGAATTTTTAAATTCTGTTGCCATGGCAACCAATTGTCACAAATAATTTTTGATTTAATTGAAAGTTAGTATGTAGCAGAATTTAAATATACATTAACATATCAGCTACATGCTGCCTGTAGTGTTGGGATTGTATATAACGAGTGCCAATCTAACCATGAAAAATCACCAAAAATGATGAAAACCTACCCATTTTCAGCTACATCAGATTTCGTTATATGAATTCTTACAGCAGAAAGACAAGTTTCATCTTTCAGACAAAATCTTACAGTTTTCAAAAAGGTCTCATTTGCAACAGGTCCCTAGATTCATTTTCTAGAAAAATCACCACACATGGACAGAATGCTACTTTCAACTCATCATTACAGGCTTATAAGGGGATTCCCCAGTTGACACAGAGCTAACCCTGATTTCATAGCGTACAGTTTCGAATCCAACTAATTGAACTTTTTCACTGCAGAATGGCCTCCTCTATACATTGAAATAGAAATAAACAACATTAACACTATTCAAATTCAGAAATACACAATATAATGTAACCCCTATGTTAACCCTTGTAACATTAGTGACGTATTTTCAAAGCGCACGGTATATTGAGACTTATACAGCCTTGTAACAGCGCATTCTTAAGACTTGTACACTGACTGACTGTTACCACGGGACTCCATGACGTGCCCTTTCAAAATCCTTTAGAGAGGACAACGTTTTAACCACATGTCCACCCTGATTATGTCTGTCGGACTCCTCGGGTGATTACTAGGGCTGTCACGGTTCAGCCTTTAGTCGGTTCTCTCTGAATGTCAGTCGGACTTTCACTGTGCATTTGACATATTTAAGTCTCTTATTGCTGTAATATATATTTCATGCCTAAATCTTATATTTTTGAATTTTGAAAAAGGGTTTATGTGTATGAAGTCCCAGGGTTGTTGGTTCAAATTCTGGCACTGGCACTATCATAATGCAATATCAGTAGGTTAAGAGTGTGCATGGGTATCAGGTGAGCGTTGTGAAATACGACATGTACCCAATCACAGTCTGTGCATCATACAAAATTGATAAACTACTGATTACAAGATATTACCAAACAAAAAACCCGAACCGAAATTCGTAAAGTACGATCCTAATCGAACCAACCAAGTTTGAACCGCGGTTAACCGAATTTTCGGTTAACCGTGACAGCCCAACTGATCACATTCATAAGCTCGCTACAGCCGGCAGAACACGGACTGCATTCCGTAACCCCCCCCCCCCTTATATCAATTTACATGTTAAGCTGTGCTCCTTGGGCCCCTGCGTTTTGCTGCATCGTTTGTGGTCATTTTGCAGTTAGGAGGCTACTTTACACTACAACTGTGCGTATTACGATACCATTGTGTAACTATAAAAGTGGAAGGGTTTTGTGCAGGTAATCCGGATAGCCTTACCATCTGCTGCTAACCTGCAAATGGCCATCCTAGGTCGGTACCGGTTGTCTATTAGTCTCGTTGGTTTATGTGCAGTCTAGGTCGGTACCGGTTGTCTATTAGTCTCGTTGGTTTATGTGCAGTCTTTTGTGTTTGAAAAGAATAAAAAAAAAATAAAGTGTTTTGATGTCGTACATGTGTATTTGGTGTTCCTTGTCCCTTTCGTCTCCTGTTATGTATGTCTTATCTGTGTTTTTACTCTGGATGTTTTGGTGATTTACTGTGGATGCTGCAACAGAGTGTTGTCGGAGATCCTTTCCTTTCATCTTAAATACTTTTAAATGCAAAATAATTTCCAGTATATTTATTATAATCCATGATAATTTCATTGATGTATTTCTTTTGTAATGTGAGTAGTTTGAATAAGTTACCAACTTCAAATAAGGTCGAATGTTGAAAAAGTAACCAACTTCAGATTCAGGCGAATGTTGAATTAGTAACTAACTCATTTACTTTTTCAATGTTGAAAGTTGCAATGTTGAAAAAAGTAACCGACTTCTTTTACCGCAATTAATTCGAGATTGCCAAAGGTATCCTGTCATACTGAAAAAAAAGTTCCACTACGGCTTTATTACTCGAAATGAAAAACGGCTCCAATGGATCTATTTAAACCAAGACTTAGCTATAATAGCTCACATTCCCGTCTTCCCTGACTTGTACAGTGGATATGTGCCTTAAATAAAATTTCAGAATAATACATGTCATTAACAACAATACAAAAATTGTATGATTGTGTGTTTTCGCCCAACTGGAGGGTGTCTTTTTTTTTAAACACCAGGATGGAAAACGAATTTTAAATACCACGGCCTAATCCCTTACCACAGTGACCACTGAAGCGTAGAGGTGAGGTAAAAGTAGAAGTAAAGTAAGAAGTAAAATAAATGCAACTGCTCTAATAAACACTCAATATCCCATGCCGCGACGGCTCTTCTAACCTGCAAACTGAACCCGCGGCGAGATGATTTTGACGTCGCCCTTTACCTAGAAAAAGCAATTTCAGAAAACAAGAATGAAACAGACAACTATGGTGCATATATAAAGAATCATAATTTGTGTTTTGTTACGGGTATGCAACACACATCAAGTGCATTTATCGCATGAAATGCGCCAACGCACATTACATGTACGATAAATGCACTTGCTGTGTGTTGCATACCCGTAACAAAACACAAATTAAGACACTTATTCTCTATATCCTGCCTTTGTTTAAAACAGAACTCATTTCATCTTTTCCATATATAAGTGAAATACATTTATGGAGATTTTGGAAATTGAATTAAGATTACTTTCCAATATTTTACGAGAACTGGAATGACAATTTTAATAATATGACGTCATGAAGAAATTCACGGATGCATTGAAAAATGCATTTTTTCAAAGTCTCATTTCCTGTGGATAAAATCAAATATAATTTTGTGTAATCAAGGACAGAGAAGAAATAAATAATTTCAGATTTTTTTTAATTTGGCGTCCAAGTGTTCAATACGCCCTCAAGGCTCAAATTGAGCTATTACAAGTCGTTGTGAGCTTGTGAACTCAGATCCACCATATGTAGTAATTTTGTTGCTGTTGCTGGTTTTTTTT
Source organism: Pinctada imbricata (assembly GCA_033119305.1). Classification (NCBI taxonomy): domain Eukaryota; kingdom Metazoa; phylum Mollusca; class Bivalvia; order Pterioida; family Pteriidae; genus Pinctada; species Pinctada imbricata. The sequence goes on from VSWD01000009.1 coordinate 66,078,889, forward strand.
TTTTTTTTTGGTCTCTATACGTGTCTTCCTTCCAATTATTTGACCACTCTACTATTACTACTATTATGCATTCTAAAATTCATGCTTATGCATATAAGCTGCATGTGTTTAAAAATGCTACTAATTAACTATACCATAATTTCTGATAAATATACTTTTACCATACAATTATATACAATGCCCCATTAATTTTAAGCTGTAGTGCAGTAATGACAACAACAACGTACATCATAAATTCATGTACAAGAAAATGATTCACAGAATTAAAAATGTGAGAGGCCTTTAATAAAGGTTTTTTTTTCAGTTGCAGTGGCGGATTCAGGGGGTGCGGAGGGGCGCCCGCCCCCCGGCACTAACCCAAATTTTTCCAAACACAGGTATATTTTTGCCCATTTTCAGTCAAAATCGGCAAAATTCGCCCCTTGACCCCCCGGCAAAGGGGGCGCTGGATCCGCCACTGAGTTGAGTACAGTACTTGAAAAAAAAATTGATGTTGGTCATGGTATATTTTGGGGGTTTCTTTCTCAGTTTTTAAGTAGAGTAACACTGTTCTCTCTCAAACTTCTCGTTCATGAGAAAAGAATTTGAGAAAAAACAAGGATCGATCGAAATTGTTTTTCGACCGAAGTGTATCACGGTCGATTATATCATGAAATCTGTTTCTGGGTAGAAATGGTTTGCGGCCGAAGTGTCTGGCAACTTACTGAAAATGGATGGGGGATCTATCCCTTCAGATACAGAGGAAAATGACAGGACACATATTTCAAAGAAGAGGAGGATGTCAAGAAATAATGAAACGATGTCAAATATAAGTCAGAGAAGTTCTTCTGACAGTCCAAATAATGAAAACGCACACGCTAGTGCTGGTCAGAGTTCACTCGAAAGACCGAATCATGGAAATTCTCAAGAAAGTTCACCTTCTTGCACCCATCTTTGGAGCAGAACAAGTTTGAACAATGTCCGTATTGAAACGCATTTAGGAAATTCGTGTAGACCTCTCACTTTGTTAGAGAAGAGTTTGAAAAGTATATGGAGCGAAGATAAATTTTCAGAATACCAATACTTAAAATCGGTGATTTCGAGAAACGATGTCATGTTTGAAGATGTTAGAAGAAGCTTTGTAGATTTATCTGATTGTCTGTTGGATAGAGAACACATTGACGACGTATCTTTGATAGATATTTATGAAATGAAAGCCCCATTTAAAGAATGGGTGAAGAGGTCACATGAACAAAGATTAACATCCAAAGCAGTAGAATTTTGGGGGAATGAATGGAAATGCCAGTAAGTTTATAGCTATAAGTATGATTTAACAAATACTGGTGTCAGATGGAACAGTTTCGGGACATTCGTTCTTTTAATTAAAGTGCATTGAAGGAACTTATTTTCAAAATTTGTGACAATTTTGTAGATTTTAAACATGTTAAAAAGCATTAATTAATGGAAAATTCAAGTCATGAATCTTTGTACACAATTTTGCATCTTAGTTGCTTTATCACGCCACGTTTTCTCTCCTTTCTGCCCTGTTTAATGTTGTACAGATTTAATTGCTTGAACATAGGGGAAGTTACTCGAGAACCATCCTTTTTCAATCTACATGATTTGAGTAGTTTCGTTACATACATGTAATACTATATTTCCGAGATTATTTTTACACAGTCATTTGTACATGTTGTATAGTAGGAAAGATGGTAGAAATCATATCCAAAAATCATCCAGTTTGGCCCAAAATTTCGTTCTGAAGCTTTTTTTAATTGCTTGTAAATAAAAGTAAATTTCCAAGCCTGTAAATAATTCTTTCTTACATGTACATGTACATGTATTACCGGTATAATGATGTATGTTGAATCCATCTATACTGCATGTATAGTGTCTTCCCATAATGATTTCATACATTACCTCCAAGAACATATGTAAACCGCCATATTGGATTACAACTCTCGGACTTTATCCATTTCTACCATGCAAAACATTGACATTAAAAGATTTATAAATAAATTTTCGGAAGAGATTTCATAACTAATCTTCTGACTTTTCTTGGTTTTTAATTCTCATCAAGACATTGATATTCAGTGTGAAAACATCAGAACATTTTATTGCAAAGGGATCGAGATGCATAAAGTCCGAGAGTTGTAATCCATGAGGGAGGTAACTCGAGCAAAATTGGGGGAAATATGGTTACATGTATGTTGGAACACACTATATTAATAGGTGACTGATTGTGTTTTACTTTGATGCTGATTCAGTGCGCTAAGTTTTTAACACTGATTTTAACCATGTTAACGAGTGGCTCCCATCAGCCACGTACCTCAACTCACTTAGTAAGTGACTTAGACCCTCACTTGTCCTGTACTGATATACTATACAGTACATGAAGATGCTTGTACATGTATGGAGTGATATCCATTCACCACTAGTCTAATAAATCGATAAAAATATTGTAGGACATGTGCAGCAGCAGAACATTTTTTCTACCAGTTGGAGCACATGCTGCTTTCTAAGCATAGGACTGGCAAACACAAGGACGGAATGTTTCAAGCACTATTCATGCATTTCCTAGAAATGTTCAACTTGAGGGCAATGTAAGTAACTGTAAGTATTGTAACAACATTTGTAACTTCTCCACAGAAGTGTACAATATCTTCCAGAATGTAAGTTCTTGACTATACATGTTACATGTAGGCATTTGTCAAAATTTAAGCTCATTGAAACGTCATATTAACATGATCTTAGTTGCCACTAGCCCGATGCCAGTCTGAGGCTAGTAGAAAATCTGAAATTTTGCCGGGCTAGTAGAATTTCACTTCTATACTATACAAATATCTGGTAAAATTTGTCTTTGGGCTAGTGGTTAAAAAAAAGTTTTCGTGAAGAATGAGTTGTACATGTACTGGTATGTGTTACCTGTTGCTTGTCTCCCCTACATTGTATGCAAGCAATTCTAAATTTTTAAAAGCAGTTGGCCCATGAATAGACACTGATAAAATAAAAATGTGAAATTGTACTTCTTTGAACAGCGTTTACAAATTCAAAGTCTTGATGTCCCTATTGTTATAGCCTGCTGTCAACTGTTTATCTGATAAAAATTGAATTATAAATTTCACATTTCACTTGTAAATAAAGGTCAAGCACAAAGGTCAAGGTCATAAGGTAAAATATTATGGTACTATTGGAAGGTTGGAAAGTATGACACTTGCAGAATATTAAGGACATATCTGCACTTGTTAAAAAGTTATGACAGAGATTAATTTAAACATAAAGTTTTTGCGACAGACTGACATATTTACTTAATGTCTGTGCACTTTATCGAAAGCTACGGGGACTAGAACATGTAGAATGGAGAAAACAATGAATTCATGAATATTTACTACTTTAAGAAGAGTATGGATAAGTTAAGTGTTGATCTTCTTTTTTTTGTTCATTAATTTCTGGTAAACAAAATAAAATGATAATAGATTTTTCAGCAGTTTTTCTGCAAGTAGTTTGTTATTTTAGAAAGGTTGTCATAGTTCTCAGTTGAACACTATTTGCCCATTAATTTTCAAATTGGCATTTTGTAAATTCCTTGCATTCTTTTCTTAAACAAGATTGATATTAAATTTTCAGAGGTTTTTCAAATATTGTCCAGAAGAGTATGAAAATTAAGGATAGAAAGATTGTATCATCACCAGATCTCGTTATAATGGATTTTGGAAATCTGACAGAAGACATAACTGCAGTAGTGAAGGTCAGTAGGCTTTACAATAGTATACATGTACAAAGCATGAATGAACGAATGAATAAATGAACATATAATGAATCATGAATTAATGAATAAATGAACAATAAAAAGAAATGAATGAGTAATGAATGTTCATTAATTTGCCCGATTGATATTAAGGGTCACAGGTCAAGGTCACCACAAAATAGCCTGTTACAGGCATATGTTGTAGCGTTAGTGGTACAAATACTCTTGTTTTGAATGTTTTATTCTTTTGTCTGTCTTTTTGTCTGTCTGTCCGTCCTTCCGTCTGTCTTGTATTATAACTTATACTACCGGTATTCAGGTGTAGTAGCACTTTCACTTGCTTGATGTGCATTATATCAATTTTCAAAGGAAAAAAAGCACTTTCTTTACAGTTTGGATATCCAATTTTAGCTTGTGAGCTTATGTCATGGTGCTCTGTCTTCAAAGATTCACATTTTCAAATTCTTCTTCAAAATCTCAGAGGGGATTTTTATGAAACGTGGTAGAGATGATTTACGTAAAAATTATTACATCGTCCCAATTATTGTTTTTGTCATGGCAAAAACTGCAAGAAAATTATTAGTATGTCTAGCAGGTACCCTCCTTTGACAAATTAACTACATATATAATTCTGTTTCTGAACTGAAGCTATATGTCCGTCTGTTAATGGACTCAAAATTCCTTTCCAAACAATAACTAAGTTTCTCTTGACCTAGAATGATACCAGTAACACTTCACACATAGTTTGCTTATAATCAGCATAATGTCCTACGAGGAATTACCTCTTGATTTTAAGGCAAAAGAATAGTAAGTCAAGGTCAGATTTTTGCGTGTCAAATGTTAGAAAAATGCATTTCTTCAAAATAACCCATTTATCAGATCACCTAAAATGATGATTATGAATAAGTGGTGGCTATAAAGTTGTTATATTTAACAGTCTAACAGGTCCTTCAGTCCTTTAATTCTAGATTTCAGGTCTTTTCTTTAGAACCACTGAGCATGCTGAAGGGATTTTGATGAAACTATGTAGAGATGAATGTGATGAATGTGTGTATGAAATATGAAAGCAGACAATCCGAAAGTCACCATGCATACCAGACAAATCTGGTAAAATTTGCTTCAGTCTGGTGAAATATTTCAATTTTTTCTTAATAAACATGTTTGAATTTCTACAAAAATTTAAAATGTCTGGTAAGTTGTAAAAACTTTCGCGATGTCTGTGAAAGGCCTACGGTACAATTAACAGCATAAAAGAAATCTGTTTTTTTTTTTATTTGGGGGGGGGGGTTTACTCCAGCTATCTTCTCAGAATCTCTGAGCAGATTACCGAAGTAGCATGTAATAACTAATATTGTCATGTTGAAACATAAAAATAATTAAGTTTTTGTTAATTTTAAAGATTTGTTACTTGTATTATTATCAGAGATCTTGAAAACTTTCAAGAAGTATCTGACATTATGGGATTTTTGTCGGTCCAAACACTAGTTAAAGTGTGAACTTTTATCAGACCAAACAAATTTTATCGGCAAATCGGATATAAGTGATACTTTTCAGGAACTCTAATGATTATATTCTCAAAGTAGTCATTATTTAGAGAATGTTGGATATGGTACTCCAGTAAAGAAATTATAGTCCCACTTGAGCCTTTTGTTTTTTTTTTTTTAGGTGAAGAAGGAATACAGTAAAACAGATACCTGTGCCGGAAAAGGGATGCCTAGCAGTGAAAGAAGTACTTCTTATGCTGATGAAGTAAAACATGTAACATCAGAGCTGATTGGTCAACACGGCGGAGAGCTTTTGACTCACTTATCTGAGTCAATCTTTCCAAGAAAGGGTATTTTTGGAATGATTGTTCAAGCAACAAAGGTACTTATATTTATATCCCTTTTTAATGGTTTTTGTCCATCTTTCTTTCCATCTGTGCGTCTGTCCGGCATGCTATTTCCAGACAGGAAAACAGCAAGCAAGAGTATCTAATTAAGTAGGATTGAAAAAGAAAACATAAAAAAAAAGAGATTTTCTTTCCTCTCTGACTATCTAAGTTCAAGTAGGACATTGAAGGGAAGAGAACTAACCATCATCTACATTATATATAGGTACCCCTTGCGAGGTATATATGTACTACATTTATATATACAAACTAACCATCTTCTACATTTATATATACATACCCCTCGCTGGGTCAGCTTTGGTTCATTGATTGAGAATACATGTATTACCCACTTGTGTGCTAGTTACCAGTATAGCCTTTTGAGCTTCAGTATATTGCAGGTTCAAACATTTCGGAAATAAAGACTTCAAAGTGTTGAATCATTTCCGATTTTTTATACATGTACGTACTAGTATATACATATTTCTATTTTAGGTAACGGTTACATTTTTGGAAACTGAACCAGGCTACCTTGATGCACTTAAATCATTTTTTGAACACGGAGCATCTTCTGGAAAAATGAGCCCTGAGTACAGAGTGTGATATTCTTTCAAGAGAAGAAAGGAGGGAATTCGTGGCTTTCCTTGCAGAACTTTGTTTTCTCCAAAGACTCAAGAAGAAAAATACTCATAGGGAGTTGTTTTTATCAGAATGAAACAAAAAAAAAAGCTTCAGGCTTTTGGTAAGTATTGCCTTTATATAAATGATACATGTGTAGAAAAATCTTTCCAAGGAATGATTGTGTCGCCTGCAAAACATAGCGACACTCAAGAATCACTTTTATAGGGTGTGACATCCAAGTGTGACAGACAGACAGACAACGGACAAAGTGATCCCCAAGTGTCACTGTGTTTCGCAGGCGACACAAAACAGAGAAACAATTCAACACTTTATTTCCCAAAATGTTTTTGTCCTTTGGGCACTTCAGTGGAAATGTCAACTATTCCAAGAGGACTTGAACTTTATACTGATAATACATGTAAAATATACATCTTTAAAAACTTGAGTATTTCTAATTGTTTGGCCGAAAATCATTGGACCAGGTATGAATCTATGATTCTCAAGTAAAATATCAACCCTACTCTCTTCCTCCTGATCGAGCTCCTTCCTTAAATCTAACAATTTTTTATTTTTATATTTTTCAGATTCCTAAACACAATGAAAGCGTACAATGATCAATACTTTTACGTCTGATGATTTCAGCATTGGACAGAGACGTGACATGGCTGTAATAGCCTTTCAAAGAAGCTGCGAGAGCAGTCAAGGATGTAGTTCTTAAGACTGCAGCATCGGTATTAACTTATCGAGCAATGTGGAGGCAGGGGAAAAATGAGATGATTGATTCTGGTACATGTATATGTGACATAAACGAAAGTGGACGTACGGTATGAGCAAAGGATTTACGTTCAAACTGATTTCTATGTCATTTAATCTTATCATGAAAGCAGGAACATTTATTTCATTTATCAATGTTTAAATATTTTTGCAATTTTCTTTGGTACATGTATATGTGACATAAACGAAAGTGGACCGTATGGGCAAAGGATTTATGTTCCAACTGATTTCTTTATCATTAAATCTAATCATGAAAGCAGGAACATTTATTTAATTTATAATGTTTAAATATTTTTGCAATTTTCTCTTTAATTTGTTCTCCTGAATAAATTGTAAATACAAAATGTTGCTATGTTTTGATGGATTTTGAAAAAAAGTCCAATGGGACATTTTCAATACTGGTGCACCATTTTCAAATTTGAAACAGCCATTGTTAACATAAGTTGATTTCATAGTTGTACAATCGGTGCCGTCTTACGACGGTCAACCGCCACATAGCAAATGGTGTTGTGATACGGATTACGTAAACATAACACTAAAAAGAAGGGTGACCGATGTTGACTCAGAGTCGATTTTGATGGCCTCCTGGTTTACAGAAAGCAACTAGCGTGATTATTCGGATTACTTGTGCGTAATCCTCCAGCTAAAAAGCTTATAATGGTATAGAATGTTCTCATAAAAGCCAACGTGACCAAAATCAATCGGTGACGTCTTAGGACGGCCATCCGATACGTACATGTAAGAAACAAATGATCTTGGTACTAGTATCCGTATTACTTGCTAATCCGGTTGATCATTGCTCTCAAAGAACCACTGTGTAGCATCACATGATTTAAGATACTGAAACCATGAATAAATAAAAAGCTCAATTGGAGGAAAGAAAACAGGAACCACAATACTTGCTTTGGTTAAATTTTATCTTTTCATAGCCTATATTGTTGTCTAAACTGATACTTTTACAATCATGGACTCTTTAGAAAGTAAAACGCCGTCATTTTTACAAACATTGTGCCAAAAGCTGTAGATTTGTGCGTGGAAACCACCACAACATTGTGTTTAACATATTTCGACCACGGCATTCCTTTCGTCAGAATGTTTGTAAAAACTACAATGATTTCTTGATTGACAAATAAGGAATCATTAAAATATTTTTTACAAGGACATCGGCTATGAAAAGATAAAATTGAATCAAAATAACCATCACAGTATTCGTTTTCTTTCCTCCAAACGAGCGGTATGCCTCCATTTTGTGTTCGTGGTTTCACATACTCAAGTCACGTGATGTTACACATTGAAGAACGCACAATAAAGTGTTCTCCTAATGAGCAAAAGTGAATCCAAAATGGAGTTAAGATCAAGTTCATAACCGTTTCTTTCGTTTCTGTGATTACTGTGAGGAAATTATTTGACTTCACACACCAATCGGTGGCAAAGAATACCTCTCTGTAGCATGATAAAAGGGAGGGTTGTGCGCATATTCTCTAAGTAATCACACAATTTGCTATTTTCATACTATGGTTTATGTGTAGTTATTTGTGGTTGATGTTTCTATGTGATTTGTGTTCCTTGTACCTTTTCTGTATCTTTCTATATGTGTCTGCTTTGTGTTTTTGCGGTGGGTGTTTTGGGGTTTTGCTGTTGGTGCTGCTACTGAGTGTTGTTGGAGATCCCCTTCTTTCTTTTAGTATCAAAGAGACATCAAACTCGATCCTTACACAATGCGCTCTTACTTTTGTTGTTGACACAGTTGTTCTCCATTGTCAATATTGAACTATATGCTCTATAGTAGGGCTGTCACGGTTCAGCCTTTGGTCGGTTCGGTTCAGGAAAATGAACCGCGGTTCTCGTTTTTTTCGGTTCGGTTTGAGTTTGTGTTGTTTAACTCCACAAAAGAGTGAAATAATGGTTAGAATAACAAATCAACAAATAATTGTTTTTCTTTTTTCTTCTTTGAAAGTATATTTTTCTTCGAGATTTTATCAACATTTAACAAAATAAGCAAACTAGAACACTTAATAGTTTCCACCTGTCAAACAAACAGGTGTCCGTTTAGGGAGCAACCATTTTATTTTTATGGGGGGGGGGGGGGGGGCAGGAAGACTTTTGCCGGCCGGAAAATTTTTTTCGGCCATTTTAAGAGCCGGAAAATTTTTTTCGCCGGCCCTTCGGGCCGGATTATTTTTTTAAAATAATTTTCCAATGTTGAAAATTACTCTAAAATTTAAATAATTCAGCGTGATTTTTCAGCCATATTAAACATCAAACACACAATGAGTTCATCTCTTGCCAGCAGATCACTTGATTTTAATTTCTTGAATGGCATATGGTGCCTATAATCTGTTTACTAAAATGATACTCAACGGAGACAGGCTATGTGGTGCTAATGACTTTTGAATTTTATTTATTTCACTCCAAACTGCGTAAAGTTTGTTCTGTTTTTTTATACTTTGTTTATGATACACAAAAAAGTGTTATTTGGCAGTGGAAAGGTTGGAAGAGAGGGGGGAGGGGCAATTTCATGATCCGGACAATTTTTTTCGTCGGCCCTTTGGGCCGGAAAATTTTTTTCCCTAAAATTTCGATCCGGAAAATTTTTTTTGCAAAGTCTTCCTGCCCCCCCCCCCATAAAAATCAAATGGTTGCTCCCTTACAATCAAGAAGTGATACAACCCATTTCATTGAGTGAAATACGACAAAGTACCCAATCGCAGTCTTTGTATCATACAAAATTGAAAAAGTACCGATTACAAGATATAACAAAAAAAAAAAAGAAGAAAATGAAAGATCCGGACCGAAATCCGTAAAGTACAATCCGAATAGAACCGACCAAGCTTGAACCGCGATTAACCGAATTGTCGGTTAACTGTGACAGCCCTACTCTATAGTACCAATTTTATTGTACTAGACACGTGTTTTGGATATTAAATCGACGTCAGTAGTACTTTATGTCAAACCAAAGTGAGTTTTCCTGGTGCCATTTACAATATAGACTTTTAAATTCCTCTTGCCAAAAATGAGCTGCTCCAAATTTTGTGTTTGTGTAAACAAAAGCGCTTTTTTGTGAAAGTATGCCCCCCCCCCCCCCCTCCAAGAAAAATACATTGGAGGGTAGGCAAAAGGAGTTGAATTCTAAACATGACCTAAATTATTCTGATGATCCCAGCTAAGGACAGTGCTATGCAATGAGGGAGATACGCCTTAGCTTTAGAAATTTAGGTCTAATTTGATGTCAGAAAAGGAGTATATATGGTTTATATAGTAAAGTGGCCCCCTAAAATCAACTTCTCCATAATCAAATTTTGTTGGAATTTCTAGAGAGTTAAATATCTATATTTTACGAAATCTAGTCATAAACATTACCTCTAGCTTTCTAAGACTTTATAAATGTTGCCTAAATATCATGGAAACCGGTGATTTTGTCTATTTTTCAAGAAAAATAGCGTAATTCCTGATTATTTTCATTGAGATAACATCGAGCGGGATCTTGAACAACTTTTTCCTTTGATATGCACTAAAAGACTCGCAGATGTAACAACATTTCAAAATATAAAAGTTGTTCAGAAGCCCGCTCGATACTAGCTACTGGGAAGTTTGTCGAAAATAAGCCCCAAAATGACGTTTTTCCAGAAATTTGGCGAAATATACCATTTTTGATGCTCTAATTTTAAGAAATTGAGAAAGGAAAGTAAAGGATATGTATCATTTCATAAGTAGCCTACATTGTAGAATAGATATTGGCAAAATTCATTTCTTTATTTAAATTTAAGATTTTGCCCAAAAAGGGGGCCACTTTTCTATGTAAACCGTATGTAGTCCTTTAGAATATATAATTGATGTTTTAGCTGGTTTGACTTGTTATTGAAGACTTGGAATTAACTCGTAACATTTCTAGAACAAATATTTTCAAATCAATCTCAATGCACCAGATAACGTGTTCAGTAATACTTTGTAATCAGTGTATGAAAGTCAAACACAAATCCCGACATCAGATTCCCAAATTACAATCAAAAGGTTTACAGATTCTTGAAAAAAAATGCAACAGAACCTTAAAACGAGAGAGGAAAATAGGACAAACAGACGGAGACACTAACACAGCTTCATAGAAACACGAACGACAAGTCAAATCTTACGAGCAACCTCTAGAGTCCAGAGCAAGTACGGAATGCATTGACAGTTGCGCTTAAATTAAAGCGGTGTCGTGCAAATTAGTACATGCAGTTTGTACATCTATTAAAAGTATACGATGATCCTATAGCATTACAATGAGGAGAATCAGATCATTCAGCAACACAGTGAGGAGAATCAGCCCTTACAGCAACATAGTGAGGAGAATCAATTCATTTAGCAACACAGTGAGGAGAATCAGATCATTCAGCAACATAGTGAGGAGAATCAGATCATTCAGCAACACAGTAAGGAGAATCAGATCATTCAGCAACACAGTGAGGAGAATCAGCCCATACAGCAACATAGTGAGGAGAATCAGATCATTCAGCAACACAGTAAGGAGAATCAGATCATTCAGCAACACATTGAGGATAATTGGATCAAACAGCAACACGGTGAGGAGAATCAGATCATTCAGCAACACAGTGAGGAGAATCGGATCATTCAGCAACACAGTGAGGAGAATCAGATCATTCAGCAACACAGTGAGGAGAATCAGATCATACAGCAACATAGTGAGGAGAATCAGATCATTCAGCAACACAGTGAGGAGAATAAGATCATATAGCAACATAGTGAGGAGAATCAGATCATTCAGCAACACAGTGAGGAGAATAAGATCATATAGCAACACGGTGAGGATAGTCAGACCATACAGCAACACCATGAGGAGAATCAGATCATATAGCAACACAGTGAGGAGAATCAGATCATTCAGCAACACAGTGAGGAGAATCAGATCATATAGCAACACAGTGAGGAGAATCAGACCATACAGCAACACAGTGAGGAGAATCAGATCATACAGCAACACAGTGAGGAGAATCAGATCATACAGCAACACAGTGAGGAGAATAAGATCATATAGCAACACAGTGAGGAGAATCAGATCATTCAGCAACACAGTGAGGAGAATCAGATCATACAGCAACACAGTGAGGAGAATCAGATCATACAGCAACACAGTGAGGAGAATAAGATCATATAGCAACACGGTGAGGAGAATCAGATCATATAGCAACACGGTGAGGAGAATCAGATCATTCAGTAACACAGTGAGGAGAATCAGATCATTCAGCAACACAGTGAGGAGAATCAGATCATTCAGCAACACAGTGAGGAGAATCAGATCATACAGCAACACAGTGAGGAGAATCAGATCATACAGCAACACAGTGAGGAGAATAAGATCATATAGCAACACGGTGAGGAGAATCAGATCATATAGCAACACGGTGAGGAGAATCAGATCATTCAGTAACACAATGAGGAGAATCAGATCATTCAGCAACACAGTGAGGAGAATCAGATCATTCAGCAACACCATGAGGAGAATAAGATCATATAGCAACACGGTGAGGAGAATCAGATCATTCAGTAACACAGTGAGGAGAATCAGATCATTCAGCAACACCATGAGGAGAATCAGACCATTCAGCAACACAGTGAGTAAAATCAGACCATACAGCAACACAGTGAGGAGAATCAAGTACGTACAACCCACTTACTTTTTTTGCACAACATATGATGCATGTAACCACCCATATATGTAGAACCGTGTGTCCAAATAAACACGAACGGCGGGTTGTAACCAGGGCTTAAAGGATGCTACAATAACATGTATGAATTTGAAGACCCGCAATATCTTGTACGTGTATATTTCGTTGGTTGTACTGTGGCGGTTATTGTGTTGGCTGTCTGGGGATATTTTAATGAAATATTGCAATAAAGTCCTCCGCCTCCTTAGGGACATTTATAGCGAGCGGAGCTCGCTGCAAAGGCCCGAAGGGCCTTTGCGAGCGAAGCTCGCATTTATGGTAACGCGTATACGTAAGTATGGGAAAATGCACGAGCAAAAGATATACATACTTGGAGCTGAAAAAGTATGGTAACAGTACCGCGGATACGGGTAAAAGTGACTAGATTCCCTTAAACGATAGAGCAAGAGAACATACCTTGACAAATTCGCAATGGATAGAATTCTTCAATTTTATGGCGCAATAAAACTAAGTGAAACTCGCCGAATTGTTCGTCTAAAAATCAGAAATTCAGCAGCAACTAATCCGCCATCTTTATCACTAATGACGACACAACGGTACGTAACTCTGCAGTATACTTGACGTCATTATTCCTCTATATGTGACGTCATTGTAGCAGTGCGCCCATTTTCACGTGCAAGAAAGGTACACGATTGTAGTAATGCAAGAAAGAAAAGTAACACAAAACAGCCGCGATTTCTAACGATTTTCAGTGCATCATACAAACAAGATAGATATGATCGAAATAATTATTTAGTAAAGAAGAACGATTTGATATTTTCAATTGATTTCAAGGTCATTAGAGAGGAAAGGGGAGGTATTTCATACTCCCTCGCTAATGATCTATGTCTGTTTAAAGTACATGGGACGGATCCAGATTTTTTTTTTTGCAGTGGGAAGAAGAGGTCCAGCTTGACCGGCGGTGAGGGATTCCTGGAGTCCCAAGATTATGATTTTGAAAAGTTTTTGATTTTGAGATCTATTTTTCTACTTTTCAGTGTATCAAACAAACAAGATAGATATGATCGAAATAATTATGTAGTAAAGAAGAAAGATTTGAATTTTTAAAATGGATTTCAAGGTCACTAGAGAGGAAATGGGAGGGATTTCAGACTCCCTTGCTAATGATCTACGTCTGCGTAAACTTGATGGGACGGATCTCGATTTTTTTCTTTTTTTTTTCTTTTTTTTTTTTTTGCAGTGGGATGGGGAGGTCCAGCTTGACCAGCGGGAGGGATTCCTTGATTCCGAAGGTTATGATTTTGAAAGTTTTTGATTTTGAGGTCAAGGTTTTAAGGATCTACAAAATTTTGGTGTCTTTTTTCTCCGCTCGCACATAAGGCTTTGCCTTGATTCATATTATATAATAAATAACAATAAACATTCTAAGTCCACGCAATGTCTAACAATGGATATTACGTAGAGATATTTCATAATCGTGTTTTCTATGAGGCGCCGTTTTTACTATTTATTCCCTATTTTTTGATATCACAAATTCATTTTTTGATATCACAATTTTTTTTTGATATCACAAATTTATTTTCTGATATCACAAATTTATTTTTTGATATCAAAAAATAATTTGTGATATCAGAAATTCATTTTTTGATATCAAAAAATCGATTATTTGATATCAAAAAATCGAATTTGTGATATCAAAAATTCGATAAGATTTTGTGATATCAAAAATTATAATTTTTGATATCACAAAATTGATTTTTTGATATCAAATAATCGAATTTGTGATATCACGAATTCGAATAAGTGATATCAAAACATCGATTTTATAATATCACAAAATAGAATTTGTGATATCACAAAATATGACGGAATTTGTGATATCAAAAAATATGACGGAATTTGTGATATCAAAAAATCGATTTTGTGATATCATAAATTCTATTTTTTGATATCAAATAACGGATTTTTTTAATATCAAAAAATCAATTTGTATTAGCCGTTTTACTATTTATTCCCTATCTTTTGATATCAAAAAATTGAATTAGTGATATCACAAATTCGATTTTTTGATATCACAAATTCGAATTTTTGATATCACAAATTCCGTTATATTTTGTGATATCAAAAAATCGATTTTTTGATATCAAAAATTCCATTTTGTGATATCAAAAATTCGATTATTTGATATCACAAAATAGAATTTGTGATATCAAAAAAATGTTTTTTTGATATTACAAAATAAGACGGAATTTTCGATATCAAAAAATCGAATTTGTGATATCACAAATTCGAATTTGTGATATCAAGAATAGGGAATAAATAGTTAAACGGCGCCTCATAGTTTTCCACTTGATAAAGGTAGAGATCGAGGCCGATAATTTGTTGACATTGAGTGCTTATTTTTGTGTTTCATACATTTTGAACTTCTTCATCAGAACCAACAAAGGGATTTTTATAAAAATGGATAATAATGAAGTAACTATTACATTCGTGTCCTTGAACATTTGCCGTTTTCGGTTGTGTGTGTGTGTGTGTGTGGTTTCTTTTTTACTGTTTTCACTCAAACAATCTCTTTGTACAAACAATTTCTTTGTAACACATAGTGATAGTCAAGATTTATTCAAGAAGAAATGGAAGAAGAACACTATACGTTATTCGGTTATTTAAATAAAAAAAAAAAAGAAATCAGTTCGAAACTCAAGTCCTTAGTCCGCGCTGTCGGTTCTTCTTTTATGTCACATCTTCCGGAATTTACATCGTCTCATTTTTTCTTCCCATATTTACATTGACTCAAGCATCTGGATTTAGCCGATTCTGGTGTCTTACCAGCACAGCCGCTCTGACATATTCTGCAATTACTGTTACAGCCATATGTCACATCAACGTCGAAGGCTGCGACCATCAGAAGCAAAAGTATCACAAGGAATGTTGCTCTCATTATTTTGTGCTCTGAAAATGAAAATGAATTTCACACAGTGACATAAAGGTATAGAAATGAGTTTGAACTTGGTGTTTTGTGTTGGGGGTTTATCTGTTGCATTTTGGTGTTTCTTGTCCTTTTTACGTCCCTTGCTGTGCATATCTGCTCTGTGATTTTGCAGTGGATGTTTTGCCGTGAGTGCTGTAACTGAGTTAAAGGAGATACTGTCGATAATCTCAACAATACTCACAATAGAAAGGAGGGGATCTCCAACATCACTAGGTTGCAGCACCCACAGCAAAATCCCAAAACACCCATGCAAAAAACACTGAACAGATACCCACAGAGGGAGACGCAAAAGGGACAAGTAACACCAACTCACAACATAGAAACATGAAACATAAAAGACTACATATAAACCAACGAGACCAATGGGCAACCGGTGCCGACTTAGGACGGCCATCTGCCACGTAAATAGCAGACGGTGTGGTTATCCTGGATTACGTGCGCACAACCCTCCCATTATTCCGATTTCCCAGAGGTCTCGAAGAACGCACAATTATGGTGTAAAACAACCTCCTCACTGTTAGATGACCACACACAAACAAGACCGCAAAACACAGGGGTCCAATAGAGCACACAATAGAGCACCAAACTGAGCATCGACGGACCCATAGCACTGAAACTGAGTTTCATTAGTTCCTAGGTTTTGGATCGTGTTTCAATTTGTTTCAATTGACCCTTCCGAACGCGGGAAAAATTTGAGAAATTCCATGACGTCACAATGCAATTTCGATGTTTGACCGAGGTTCGAAGCTTGTTTGTCCGAGGTAAAAGCATTGTGACGTCACGAAATTTTGCATTTTTGTCCCGCAATCGGAAGGGTCAATTACTTCCATTTTAATTATAGGGGACGTAGTCGGCGCGAAGAGCCGACGAAGTCGCCATTAAGATAGACGTTGTATATGAATAAGCAAAAAGCATGTATTTACCCGTATTCCTTAGCATACCTTCTACCATACAAACTTTGTTTGCAATGACGGCTTTTACTGGGGACTGAAGATTTCACGACTTGCAAGTAAGCTATTCGCGCAGAGATATATAGTGCACAATTGCTGAAGTCATCTTTGAGGAAGTTCTTCGGTCGCTACGGGAATATCATAAAAGCATATCAGACCCCCTTTCCAGAATGATCAGTGACATTCTGGATTGTGATTGAATGGCTGTCATCATCACCAAACAAGAAATACTTACCTGATGTGTTCATCAATATGTACATCGAGACAATCACTAAATTTGACAAGTTTCCATGGAACTGTTGCGACGGATGTCACATGCAATCAGGAGACGCTTACTCTTCCCGGGCACCTGGTCTCACTTCAGAATTTGATTCCCTCCGAGGTTTGCAACCGTTCCTATGGAAAATCTAATGATTTGTCCTTACCTTCTCGACTTTGAGACTGAATAAATGATCAGTACTTCTTTAATGTTTATTTTACTGAAAAAAACTTATATAACCACGATCTATATCAAAACTAACATGCCATAAGATTGCACTGTGAGGATAGGTGGCGAAAGTAGATCAAATCTTCCAAAATATAGAAATCTGAAATACACAGATAGATTTCAGTGGGAAATTAAATTAAGAAATGAACATTTAGGCTTATTATTTTCGATGAAGGATCGATCCTTGTATTGTTCTATTTTAAATATGCGATGCATTACGTTTTGTATGTTTCATCAATGAATGATTTAACTTTATGCACAAATGAGTTAAAGAAGATCCTGACGACAATCTCAACAGCACTCACAATAGAGCACCAAATTGAGTATCGACGGACCCCTAGCAATCTAGAGGTGGGACCAGGTGCCCGGGAGGAGTAAGCATCCCCTGTTGGCTAGCCGCACCCGCCGTCGATGATCATGCAGGAAAATGAAAACTTAAAAAACATGAACTGCATTTTCTGAGGCCATTTCTATGTAGAAAGTGCTATGGCGACCATGTCAGGGAAAATATTCAAAACACTTACTGTCAAACCCCTCGCGGGGAACTTTTTTACGAGCTCCACACGGCAAAGGGCATAAACACAAATCGGAATTTTGACCCAAAAGGAATGCAATACGAAATAAAGTCTACCCTACTGAAGATTAACATAGGATTCGGTATAGGTTTCAAGTTCATGAGAATCTTTTTCCGGCAAGATACATTTACATTAACCATTTTGAATACCGACATTGGTACTTTGCTTTCGCTTACCAATTTGACGGAAACCTGAGGAAACAAGATATTTGTTGATAGTTGATTACCTCCTATGACTCTTCTTTGAATAAATTGAATTTGTATATCGATTAAAATATCCAAACTTTTGTCTCTAAATAAAAGACAAAATTCCGTAAGATAATAATAGTTGTAGACTCAACTGTAGGAATCTCCAACCAAACGTGTCAGAGAAGTTTTATCTGAATAATATAGTTAATCTTATGAAAAAAGTTCCCCTTCGTGATTGTATGGAGCAGTGTTATTGTCTCTGTCTGTTCGTCCTCCATGTTACTATGGAGCTGCGTTATAGTCTCTGTCTGTTTGTCCTTCATGTTTCTATGGAGCTGTATTATTGTCTCTGTCTGTTTGTCCTTCATGTTTCTATGGAGCTGTGTTATTGTCTCTGTCTGTTCGTCCTCCATGTTACTATGGAGCTGTGTTATTGTCTCTGTCTGTCCGTCCTTCATGTTTCTATGGAGCTGTGTTATTGTCTCTGTCTGTTCGTCCTTCATGTTTCTATTGAGCTGTGTTATTGTCTCTGTCTGTTCGTCCTTCATGTTTCTATGGAGCTGTGTTATTGTCTCTGTCTGTTCGTCCTCCATGTTACTATGGAGCTGCTTTATTGTCTCCATCTGTTTGTCCTTCGTGTTTCTATGGAGCTGCGTTATTGTCTCTGTCTGTTTGTCCTTCGTGTTTCTACGGAGCTGCGTTATTGTCTCTGTCTGTTCGTCCTCCATGTTTCTATGGAGCTGTGTTATTGTCTCTGTCTGTTTGTCCTCCATGTTTCTATGGAGCTGTGTTATTGTCTCTGTTTGTTTGTCCTTCATGTTTCTATGGAGCTGAGTTATTGTCTCTGTCTGTTCGTCCTCCATGTTTCTATGGAGCTGTGTTATTGTCTCTGTCTGTTCGTCCTTCATGTTTCTATGGAGCTGTGTTATTGTCTCTGTTTGTTTGTCCTTCGTGTTTCTATGGAGCTGTGTTATTGTCTCTGTCTGTTCGTCCTCCATGTTTCTATGGAGCTGTGTTATTGTCTCTGTTTGTTTGTCCTTCATGTTTCTATGGAGCTGAGTTATTGTCTCTGTCTGTTCGTCCTCCATGTTTCTATGGAGCTGTGTTATTGTCTCTGTCTGTTCGTCCTTCATGTTTCTATGGAGCTGTGTTATTGTCTCTGTTTGTTTGTCCTTCATGTTTCTATGGAGCTGTGTTATTGTCTCTGTCTGTTCGTCCTCCATGTTTCTATGGAGCTGTGTAATTGTCTCTGTTTGTTTGTCCTTCATGTTTCTATGGAGCTGTGTTATTGTCTCTGTCTGTTCGTCCTCCATGTTTCTATGGAGCTGTGTTATTGTCTCTGTTTGTTTGTCCTTCATGTTTCTATGGAGCAGTGTTATTGTCTCTGTCTGTTCGTCCTTCATGTTTCTATGGAGCTGTGTTATTATCTCTAACTGTTCGTCCTTCATGTTTCTATGGAGCTGTGTTATTGTCTCTGTCTGTTCGTCCTTCATGTTTCTATGGAGCTGTGTTATTGTCTCTGTCTGTTCGTCCTTCATTTTTCTATGGAGCTGTGTCAATTTCTCCGTCTGTTTGTCCTTCGTGTTTCTATGGAGCTGTGTTATTGTCACCGTCTGTTTGTCCTTCGTGTTTCTATGGAGCTGTGTTATTGTCTCCGTCTGTTTGTCCTTCGTGTTTCTACGGAGCTGTGTTATTGTCTCCGTCTGTTTGTCCTTCGTATTTCTATGGAGCTGTGTTATTGTCTCTGTTTGTTTGTCCTTCGTGTTTCTATGGAGCTGTGTTATTATCTCTGTCTGTTCGTCCTTCGTGTTTCTATGGACTTATGTTATTGTCTCTGTTTGTTTGTCCTTCGTGTTTCTATGGAGCTGTGTTATTGTCTCCGTCTGTTTGTCCTTCGTGTTTCTACGGAGCTGTGTTATTGTCTCCTTCTGTTTGTCCTTCGTATTTCTATGGAGCTGTGTTATTGTCTCCGTCTGTTTGTCCTTCGTGTTTCTACGGAGCTGTGTTATGTCTGTTTGTCCAATTTTTCTTTTCGCGTGAAAAAGTTCTGTTTTTTTTTTTTTTTTTCGAAATTTCGATTGTGTTTTTTTTTTTGTTTATTGTTTAATGACTTTCATTCACTCATATCCCATCAGAAAAATTCTCTTTCAGCTTAACTGACCCTTCCGAACGCGGGAAAAAATTGAGAAATTCCATGACGTCACAATGCAATTTCGATGTTTGACCGAGGTTTGAAGCTTGTTTGTCCGAGGTAAAAGCATTGTGACGTCACGAAATTTTGCAATTTTTTTCCCGCAATCGGAAGGGTCAATGTTAAGAAAAGGAAAATAATCGTGGTGCAAATCGTTTTAGCAGTACATATTAATGTCCAATGCACTTCGCATTTCATTGTTTCAATGTTTCAATAGAAATCTTAATTATTCTTTAACTTTATAATCATTAAAGCATAATTGCTTTATGTACACTAATTACATGGTAAACCAACTTCTTTAAACTCGTTCCTAAAGCAATTAAGTGATTTGGAGAAATTTTCAAAAATATAATTGTAAAATGAATACAAATCAGTCAAAACAGACTGAGACAAGAACATAACACACTAGAAAAAAGAAGGATAATATTGTTGATAAGAAATAATATTTTTATCTAAACTTTCAGTGCACCATATTAGTATTTCAACAAGTTATGTTTCATCAGTGATGCGTGAGGCCGGAAAAAAAATGACGGTATCAAATTGAAATAATATAAGTTTTGCTTTAAAAAGTCATTTAAAATTCGTAAGAGAAACATTCAAAGAATTATTCTTGAATATTGAACTCACTCTTCCATAACCTTCGACTAAACCCATCAACTAATATCATTTCATTGTATTAAATTTAAGAATGTTATGAATAAAATGTCGTTTGGTTGTAATTTTTAGAGAATTGATTTATATAAAATGATGTCTGCTAAAAGGTGAACTAAATTTGATAATCAATAAAAACAAAATCTAAGGTTGACTATAAAAATGGTTTGGTAAGTTCAATAAATTATTATAATAACCTTTTCAAATCCCTCAAAATTTCAGCTATGAAAAACTCTGAAAGGGATCAGCAGGCCGTTTACGAGCTGGAAGCCAAAATGAAATGATGATTTATCAAAACTTCTTTCTACTTTTAAATGAATTCTTTGATGCTGATCAAACACTTAGATTTTAAGGAAATTAACGTTTGTTTAAATGATTAGCTCTAAGGTAAATCGCATTCTTGATGGGTAGCTGATTCAGCATTTAACTAAGTCAAGAAAACAAAAATTAAACTATTTAAAAGCCATGAACTTTTGACTCTGCTATTCAGGAAATCCATTTAGTATAACGATCTATTAAAGATACGGAAGTGATTCAACTCTATACCTTTTTGAATTAAGAAATGAATCTTATTTTTTTTTCTGTTGATGCAGGTATCACCCGAAAAATTGGACAGAAAACTGCATCAATGCGCGTAGCGCGTTGATGCAAAAGTTTTCTGTTCAATTTTTCGGGTGATACCTGCATCAACAGAAAAAATATATGATTCATTTCTTATCATTTAATTATGGAAAACAGACTGTTTTCTTGGATCTAAAAAAAAATCAATAATCGCACTATATTTCGTAAGTCGGAAGCTTTCGCAATGATACGTCTGTCAAAACAAGTTATGGCAGCCGCCATGATTCAAACAGGGAACGATCGTCCCTCTATATCTTTGGAATAAGGACCAGTTTGAGCAAATTCTACATGCACTATTAACTTTTGAGTAAGTAGAAAAGAAATGGTACCCTTGAAATGATAAGCAAACATCAACAAATTGTATTTTCAGCAACGAGGTCATTCGTGTTTGAGGGAACCCCCAGTTCTAAAAATAGTGCTATAAATAGACTTCCGTGAAAAATTGAGTTGATCGATGTATCAACAAAATTTCTCAGCCAATCAGAATCTTCGTTTCTTGAAAATGACAATGGAAATTAAATGATGAAAATTTCAAATAAATTTATTTTGCACCAGACACGTGTTTCGGATATTATGCCCTGTTCACACGAGTGCGCATTAAATCTAATTCGCATTAGATTTGATGCGCTTTATTCTAATGCGAATTAGATTCGCATTGCGTTCACACGACACATTCTAATGCGCATTAGATTTTGGTACATTTGCACTGAGAGCCGTATACTTTAGATAGTAAAAGGGTCGAATGCATGCCGGTATATTGTTTTGCTCATAATAATTTACCTTTTCGTAAGTTGGGCTAATGTTTCATGACGTCATTGTGAGATAAAATGACGTCATAATATAACGTCACTCTACGCAAGTAAAGAGACACTGTACTTAGTTACTTAGAGTGCTCATTGTGAATGAAATCAAGTATTTTTACCCATTATTCTATGTATCGAGGTCCAAGGGTAATTAAAAGTGCCCAGTTATGATGGAAATGTACCATAGAATTCTAGTATATCATATACGCATGCGCCAGATTTAATGCGAATTAGATTCGCTTTGCGTTCACACGACAAAATCTAATGCGCATTAAATCTAATGCGAATTAAACTAATGCGCATTAGATTCTCTGTGTGAACGCAGCAAAAAACTAATGCGCATTAAATTCGATTTAATGCGCATTAAACCCGTCGTGTAAACAGGGCATTAAATTCTCATCAGTGATGCTTCCAACCAAAGTGATTTTGAGGAGCCGCCAAAATTTATTTCAGAGAGGCATAAAGAGGCAAAAAAAAAATGTTCAAAATCAGCAAATAACGTATATGATTGCTGATATATATCTGATTCTGAATGAAAAAAAATTATTTCATTAGCGCCCTCCGGTTTTCTTTTTTTGATTTTAAATTTACCGAAAGTGTGCAGCTCCAAATTTCCTGTAGGGTCGATTCAGTAGCATACCCAAATAAAATCTGAAAAGTTACCCTAGAAATTTGTACGAAAAGGTAAATGATGAGATAAGGTTTTTTCACCCTGTCCCGTTTTGGTATCAGCTAAATTTGGTATTTGACATTCGCTCTGTTAAACTCAAATAAGATGGCAACATTTGAGCTAAGCCAATCACAGGCTCTGAAATGGCTTGTCTTATTTGTGAAGAATCTGTGAAGAAACCGTCTTTATGGTCGTCATGGATTCAGCATCCTTCACATGCTAAACAGAAAAATATATAGGACGAGCACGGCTCGAATCCAGACATTCGGCATGCTATGTAGCATGCTAGCCGGGCGCGCTAACCAATACGCTACTGGAGAATTTGCTATATCTATGCTGGTTAGAAGATAATTTGAAGTTTCTACATGAATAAGCAGGGACTTCGCTGACGCTCCATGCACCCACTTCTTATTCATGATTACACTCAAACCTATACTTGGAGAAAAGCTATAGGATGTAAACTTCCATCCGCGATATATTTTATGTGTACTTATTTTAGCGGGTTTCATATTTCAGCGGAGTAAGCGCTATATAGACTGCTCTAATTCATGTGACAAATATGGATAATTACCATATCCTTATATACAGCACAAAATCGATAATTCAGAAAATCATTAACCGAAGGCATACAAAATCAGGATAAAACAGGAACCAAAGCAAACAAACAAAACCCCCACCACATGAAAAGAAGCGAACTAACGAAATGGGAGTGAGACCAGGTGCCCAGGAAGAGTCAGCATCTCCTGCTTGCATGCAATATCCTGAGACTACGCTAAACTATTCTACAGATTAAGGTTGAAAATATGTCATTTGTGCTATTTTATGCTTATGCTAATATAAAGGTTGCTCTGATAAGATAAGCACTCAGACAGTATCCTAATTATGAAAAAAATGAAGCGCTAAATTATTTAAGGAATGGTTCGATCAATTCGAATCATTTTACGTTTGATAAAGGTATACGACAAGAAAGAAAGGAATACTGTATCGACGCGAGTACCACGTGACACATGACTTTTTCGTTTTTCTATCAATCGTTGAATTCCTTCATCTTACAAAAAAGAACTAGAATCTTTCCTTTTCTCTCATATTCACAGAATTTTACTCATAAAACGTGCAAATGACTAATAGCATCTATCACTGGGTGTGATAATTGACACGGAAATCCAACCCGAGTGTCCCGGGATTTGCTTGTACCATGACGAGGCTTGCCGGGTCATGGACAAAAGCAAATTACGGACATTAGGGTTGGATTTCCTTGTCAATGATTACACCCGGCGATTGATTATTTTTCGCCCTATTTCTGAAAACGTCAAAAATTATAATTTTCCTATCCTTTTCTGTCATCTTTTGATCAAAACTGAAGCAACGCAGCGCGTCAGTCTTTTATGACGTCATAGTCAACGTCGCATGTGTAGCTTATCATCCAACAACCCCCACCCCTATGGCTGATCGATTGGTCAATTTTTAACTTTTTATAAGGATACCTCTGTGAATATTAGGGAAAAATCTATCATCCACAAGGGGGGGGGGGGTGATAAGCTACACGTGCGAACGTTTATTATGACGTCTTTTAAAGCTAACTAAAAAACATGACAAAATGTTAATGGAAATTATTATTTTTAACATATTTCAGTCATAATGAGAACAACAATCATTTAAGGAGGTCCAGGACAGCCAGACTTAAATTTGATCCTATCATTTAATTTTCCTAAAAATTATAAATGTTAATAATTGAAGCATACTTTTTCTACATGCAAAGTTTCATCAATATTTTACCGTTAGTTTTGAAGCTACGAACGTACATATATACCCATTGAAAGCCCAAAAATGGACCGTAAATGTGACGTTAAAATTAACACACTTTAGGTAATGAAAAGCAGTTACAAATCTTCTGGAGAGGCAGAATATAAACAATTCTGTATTTTTCATTTAGATATGATGTGGGCAATCGGATATGTATAGAATTATAAATGATCACTGAGACTTTTTAAAAAAATTGTCGAAAGGAGATAAACTTATGTCTATTTTCAAAACGTCTTTGAGTTGCTAATTTTTAATAATAAAGTCCGTTTATCTGAAACCCTATCATTTATTTTCCGTAAAAAGTTGATATTATCTTCTTCATATGTAAAGTGAAACACCGATAAATTCCTATTGAAATTGACCGTCAGTTTTTAAGTTAAGTGATTTTGTTACCCCCTTGTTGCGTATGTGGGGTGTGTATCAGGCAGGGTAATTAGGAGAGAGAGACAAAACACCAGCAAAGGTTCCGCACAACTTTACTGCTTTTTTATATTCGTCAATTCCTACACAAACTATTCGTACTTGCAACACTTCGCATACACTACATCCCTTCCTTCCTTTTTAGTGCCTATAAACCACACATGTAAATAGTAACTAATCTCAATCAAAATATAAGACATGCACTTATCTAGGCTACATTACAATATATGATTTCTCAGTTCTGATTTATGCAATTCACAAATAAAGAGTCTATGAAATTTCCTGAAAATGAATTCAATTTAAATGTTCAACCAACAATAAAGTCATTAAATCTAGCTGGCATTTTTCTAGTACGAACAGGACGTGACTCAATAATCTCATTCTGACTAGCATCAACACACACATTCTCAGGAACATTATTATCTGGCACATCTAACTCTAACATGTCAAACTTGTCAGTAATTTCATTCTCAGCAAAATTATTTTCCTTAATTTCACTCTGACTACATTCTTTCTGAACATGATTTTCATTAAATTTCTTAACATGAGTGATATTTCTCTTATAATGAGCACCTTGATCAGATTCAATCAATACAGCATTTCCATTTCTTTCTACAACAGTCATTGGATTTGGATTAAATGGAGTTGACAGCTTATTCTCTTTTTCCTGTCTCACTAATACTCTATCACACTCTTTTAAATCACTCTCTTGTGCATTTCTCCTCTGATCTGCATACACCTTACTCTTTTCCTTCCTTTCTCTGTCTCTATCTCTCACTTCAACATCATCAATAGAAAATTCCCACAAATTTGGTAACTTTGTCCTCATTTCCCTACCAAATAGAAGCTTAGAGGGAGATACTCCAGTTACAGTGTGAGCAGTACTCCGATACATAATAAGATAATCATCCAAGTCTGACTTCCAATCTCGACCTTGAGCATGAGCTATTCTCACACGTTTCATGATTGACCTGTTCTGCCTTTCAACCTCCCCATTGGCCTGGGGCCAGAGGGGTGTTGTATGCCTGTGTATTATACCATGAAGTTGCATGAAACTTCGAAAATGTTCACTTATGAACTGTGGTCCATTATCCGTCTGGATAGATACAGGTAATCCATGAGTTACAAACATTTTGGACAAAATACGAGTAATTTTCTCTGATGTTGTGACCTTTGTGACCTCGATTTCAAACCATCTACTATAGTAGTCTACTAACACAAATATGAAGTCTCCAGAAGGCAATGGTCCTAACAAATCAGCAGCTAAGTGTTGCCAAGGGCCTGAAGGAAGTTCTGACCTTGACATTGGTTCAGGTTTACTGGGCTGACCTACCAGTTGACAACCATAGCAATTCTTACAATGCTTCTCAATATCTTTGTCTATGCCTGGCCACCATACATTGTGACGTAGACGTTGCTTCATTCCCACTATGCTGGGATGACCTTCATGACCTAGTTCAAGGACTTGACCTCTAAGTTCACTAGGAATCACTATTCTAGTCCCACGGAGGACTAACTGACCTATAGCACACAGTTCACTTTTCACAAACAAGTACTCTTTGTACTTCAAATTATCCCATTTACCATCTAAAAGCCTACAACGAACATCTATGAGTTCAGGGTCATTTTCCGAAACACGCTCAATTTCTCGCGTTGTCATGGCATCAGGTGTTGCCTCCTTAGCGGCAAAATACACATACTCATCAGACATTTTATGTGTTGCTACGTTACCTTTCCCAAGTAACCGAGATAGCGAGTCTGCAATATTCTTATGACCTGGTATGTAGGTGACCTTGTAACGATAAGGCTGTAATCGAAGAACCCACCGTTCGATGCGAGCACATGGTTTTGACCTTTGTGAGTAAATACACTCTAGTGGTTTATGATCAGTAAGTAGCTCTACCTCGACCCCATAGAGATACACATGAAAACGTTCAAACGCCCACACAATGGCCAACGCCTCTTTCTCTGTTTGAGAGTACCTACGCTCAGTTTCATCAAGTGACCTACTAGCATAGCTTATGACTCGGTACTCATGACCTTGTTTCTGTACAAGCACTGCTCCGAGACCGACTGGACTAGCATCTGTAATAATCTGAGTAGGAGCATTCTTGTCGAAATACCCTAACGTATCTGCCTTTGACAAGTGATCCTTCAAAAGATTGAAAGATTTCTGCTGTTCTTTACCCCACTTAAAGGGAACCCCCTTTTTTAGTTAGATTTCGCAAAGGTTCATTGATAGTAGCCAAATCTGGAATGAATTTTGCACAGAAGTTGACCAAACCAAGGAAGCTTTTAACTTCACTAGCACTCTCAGGTGCCCTAGCATCTACAATGGCCTTGACCTTGTCTTCGTGCAAATCTATGCCCTTACCAGACAGAACATGACCCAAGTACTCAATTTTCGACATACAGAACTGACACTTGTCTGGATTAAGCGTGAAACCTTTCTCAATAGCTCTCTCTAATCTAACATTGTGCTCACTTTCATTTTCACCATAAACAACAATATCATCCATGAAATTTTCAACACCCTCACAATCTTGCAATATTGTACTAAGCACTCTCTGGTACATTTCAGGTGCACATGAAATACCAAACATCAATCTTTTATACCTATATAGCCCTTTATGGGTTGCAAAAGTAGTTATGTCCCTACAATTTTCAGATAATTCAATCTGGTGGTAAGCAAGATTTATGTCTATTTTACTAAATACTTTCCCATGATTCATATCTTGCAGCACTTCTGCCATAGTTGGAATGGGGTACCGTTCGCGTTTTACTGCTGAATTGGCCCTTCTCATGTCAACACAGATGCGAATGTCATCTTGACCTTTTGGTACCACGGCAACAGGAGATACCCATGTCGTAGGGCCTGTCGCCTTCTCGATAATGTCTAAGTTTTCTAGCTCATCAAGCTTTTGTTCAAGTCTATCGCGAAGCGAAAACGGAATTCTGCGCACAGGTTGAACTACAGGTTCAACATCTCGATCAATTGGTACTTCTAGCTTGAAGTCCTTGAGTTTGCCAAGACCCGTGAACGCTGATGCATACTTAGTAAGAACAGGATGCTTCCCGGTAGAACCTTCACCCGAAACTGCATTCACTTCTGGTCCTAATCGAAGTAGGTTAAGTTTTGTTGCCGTGTCGCGACCCAATAAGCACTGACCTTCTCCTTCGATCACAATGAATTCTGCATCGAGTATCTCACAATTATTACCTCTCACGGTAGCTTTAATCGAACCCGCAACCGGAAGTGGAGTTTTACTGCCATATGCAAATAGCGGCTTGGATTCCTTCGTCGACGTGCAGATTACATTTTGACGCTTTAGATCTTCCCACTGCGCTCGATCCATTACATGTAGCTCCCGAATCTATGACTGCAGACAAATCTATGCCTCCTATGTTGACGCATAATGAGTCAATACCATCACGCTGAGAATCTACTTTATGAATCACCAAAAATGCATATTTATGTTCCCCATCTGGTTCATTCTGTGTTAACTGACGGACTTCCTTTTTCCCTTTACGACTGCCATCTTTGACTTTTTTCTTACAACATAACTCAAAATGTCCCTCAATTTTGCAATAATTGCAAGATCTTCCTATCGCTGGACAAGAGGAATGTTTCGCTTTGTGGCCTTTATTGCCACAGTTAAAACATGTAATGTTGCTATTAGCACTGGGCTTTGATACTGATCCTTGCCCTGGTTTACGACGCCTGTCATTTTTCCTTCCAAAATTCAACTTGTTTACCTCATTGATCGATACACCTTCCATAGCTTTGGCTTGTCTGTCCGATTCTTCTATAGCCCTAGCTGTCTGTTTCAGCTGATCAAGTGTAAGACCTCGGCCTTTCTCCAGTAACTTACGACGAAGATGGTGCGATACACATTTCTCAATGACCTGGTCTCTTATTTGCTCATTGACTGCATCTTCATCACCAAAATCACAAGTTTCGGACTGTAATCTCAGACGTGTTATAAACTGTTCTACAGTTTCTGCTGGAGATTGTGTCATCTTGCGGAAAACATGCCTTTCAAAGGGAATGTTCACTTGGGGGGTGAAACGTTTATTTAACGTTTTAACAGTTTTGTCATATGCAGTGTCACCTTCCTCACCTTGTTCTAAAGTAAGTGTGAAAAATATATCCTGTACCCTGGAACCGGCCGTGTGTAACAGCAGCGCCTTCTTTTGTTCCGGCTGACTGACACCTTTTCCCCCTGCATATAGCTCGAATGACCTCAGCCATCGCTTCCATCGTGTACCAATGTTATTGGTGTCCTCAACACTGAATGACTGCAAACCGTGGATTTCCGAATCCGTTAGCCTCGTCGCCATTATATGTTGCGTATGTGGGGTGTGTATCAGGCAGGGTAATTAGGAGAGAGAGACAAAACACCAGCAAAGGTTCCGCACAACTTTACTGCTTTTTTATATTCGTCAATTCCTACACAAACTATTCGTACTTGCAACACTTCGCATACACTACACCCCTCCCCCTTACAATGCAATGCTTATTTCTACATTACCTAATCCTGACGTTCTTGCCAAAAACGCGCCAGTGTCGCCGTTTCTATTGTGACGTCATAATTGATCCAGAGCTTTCCTATGGGGTTATTTCGGACACTGTTCTGGATCCCCTTAATATTAATTGTTGTAATATTTTTGAGAAACGAAGATTCTGTCTGACTGAGAAATTTTGTTTAAACCTATATCGACAGAAACCTGAAGTACGGGATAAGGAACGGCATAAGCAACGTCGTTAGCAACACAATCTCAAATCTTGAAATAAACATCGAAATAGTAACCATTAGTTATTCTGTCTCAATGCAGAGGAGAAAAATCATTAGAATTTCCATAGGAACGGTTGCGAACCTCGGAATGAATAATATTCCGAAGTGAGACCAGGCAAGTCAGCGTCTCCTGATTGCGGATAATCCAGACATAGTTCTTTCCGAAAGGAATAAACAGGAGGCATAGGAACAATTTCGGCACATGTATCCCTGTCCGATCAACTTCGGTAGATCGATCGTTTCTTCAAACGCATTCTAAAATATCTGTTCACAAAATTTTCTAGTAAAGCGGGTCCTGTAGCATTATGTCCCACCCGTCCTGCTACGTCTTTCGTTTTTTTTTTTTTTACTTTGGAATCATTGTTAAATTAATTGGTTGATAAAGGTATCAACAAAAAATTGAGGGAAAACTGTATCGTACGCGTAGCGCATTTGCATAAGTTTTCCCTCAATTTTTCGTAATGATACCTCGATCAACCAAAAAAAGTAACAATAATTACTTATCATTACATTTCGTCCCGTTTTAACGTTTATTTGCAGCTTTTGAATTATAAGACGAATTGAAGATGAATTTGAAGACGTTAAACATATGAAATTGTGTTGCTGGTGCCGTTGTTTATGTAGTTGCTAAGCCCACTCTTCCGGTTTCGGTTGATACAGATATCAACACAATTTCTAGGTCAATTCGTTTCTGAAAAAAACAATAGAAATTAAATGATATAACTTAACATGTAGCCAAGTTCGATCAACTTCGGTGATCGTCTGTCTCTTCAACGCATTTGAAATTTTCTGTTACAAAATTTCTTGAAATTTCTAAAACGTGGGTCCTGTAGCATCATATCCCACCCATTCTGCTACGTCTTTCGATACTTTTTTGGACTTTATATTTTATAATTTTCACACTTTTGGCCATATTACATTGTCACTGACGAGGGTTAAGTACCCGAAACGTGCATGTCTGGTCCATGATGCATATTTATCTGGTTTTAAATGATGCTATCGAATTTGAAGACGTTTAACATTTCACACATTTTGGCAATATTCACTGTTTTGATTGAAGATCACTGATGAGGGTTAAGTACACAATGTAATATGACCAAAAAGTATAAAAATTACTATGTCAAAGATGTACCTTAAATAGCAGGATTGGTGGCATATAATGCTACAGGACCCACGTTTTAGAAATTTCAGATTTTTTGTTAACAGAATATTTCAAATGCGTTGAAGAGACAGACGATTAACCGCAGTTGATCGAACTTAGCTACATGTACAATCCAATATTGACCACTCAAAAAGACACGGTATCGTACAAACATCAAAGTGTCCCAAATAACTTCATTTCTATATAACTTAAAGTCTTTCTCTCTATATGAACTATAGAACGCGCTTGGTTCAAAATCTCCAACAAACTTTCAGTCGGTCAGGCTCCGCCCATCGTCGTCAGCAAAACAATATTAGGATAGAAATAACAACAATATTTTCTCTAGTATTTTTTTTGTTTTTGTGTCATGTTTCATATTTTCGAATCCATGTAGATACAACGAAAGCATATAATAATTTATTTGAGAAATAATACCTGGCTAGCCGTGGTTTATTGTACAGTAGTTTCCCTTCACGTCACGGTAATAATAATAACCCCCGCAAACAAAGTTTGGGGTATATAGGAATCACCCTGTCTAATCGTTCGTCTGACTGTCCATCACATATTGTCCAGAGCATAATTCCTCCCCCCTGATGATGGATTTTAATAATATTACATTGAATTGTTCCTTATGACCTAAGGGCGTGTCATGACCTTGAACCAAGGCCAAAGGTCAAGGCAACAGTAAACATCATTATTAAAACCTTTCCAGATCTAACTCCTCCCCATGTGGATGGATTTCAATAATATTTCACAGAAATGTTCCTTAGGATCTATGGTGAGTCGTTACCTTAGGCCAAGGTCATAGGTCAGAGGTCAAGGTCACTACAGACACCATTAGTAAATCCTTGCCCACAGCATACCCCCCCCCCCCTCGGAATGGATTTCAATAATATTTAATATTTCACATATATGTTTCGTGCTTGAACATCGTCGGCGGGCGCTGCTAGCCAACAGAGGATGCTTACTCCTCCCGGGCACCTGGTCCCACCTCTAGCTTGCTAGGGGTCCATCGATGCTAAATTAGGTGCATTTTTGTGAGTGTTGTTAAGATTATCGTCATGATCTTCTTAAACTCATTAGGATCTAAAGGTGTGTCATGACTTTGAACCAAGGACAAAGACCAAGAACACTATAGAAACAATAATTAAACATTGTCCGGGGCATAACTCTTCTCCCTATAGATGGATTTCAATAATATTTCACAGAAACCTTTCTTAGGATCAAAGGATGTTCCATGACCTTGGATCAAGGTCATAGGTCAAAGGTGAAGGTCACAATAGACACCTTGTGCACCTTGTAAAACCTTGTCCAGCGTTTAACTCCTCCCCCTGAGGATGGATTTTAATAACATTTCACATAATGTTCTTTAGGGACTACGGGTGTGTAATGACCTTGAAACAAGGTCTAAGGTCAAGGTCAAAATAGACGCTTGACCTTGACCCAACATAACTTTTCAAAGCCTATTGGTGCGGGGGTATATTCGTCCCGTTAGGGCAAATTTTCATTTGATTTGTTCATGCGACTCGGGGAATTACTGTACTTACTCCCGCCCCCTTTCCTCCCACATACCTCCCCTTCTCTTCCGCATTCTCCCCTCTCTCTCCCTCCTTCCCCTTACTCCCCCTCCATCTCACCCTGTTCACCCCTTCTCACATGGAGACATTGTAATTAATGGAAAGATTCCATGCTTTTAAGATAACGATTTCGATGGTACTTTGTATCAATACACTTAGCTTTTAATGAACAGATTCATTATTTTTAATGTATCCTGGAGCCACTGTATCAGTGTTTCGTTGGTACAGGAAGCATTTGGTTATTGAACTGCACAGTGTTGTTTTTTGCGTATATGTGAAAAGTACTAGTTGATGAAATTTAATTCTTTTTTAAAACCAATTTCTATGAATAATATACTAGTAATAGAATATAGAGGGATTAGTAATTTTTCATTATAGATAATCCAATGTCATCTATTTGATTATTGTTTAAATCAATATGTTTTGAACATATCATTAATAATACGTAAGTGTTCCAACTCTATCACTAATTTTTACTTGAAAAATAACAAGATTACAAACTGGTATGAGCCTAAATATCTGTTTGCTAAAAAGGAATTAAAGAAGATCCTGACGATAATCTCAACAGCACTCACAATAGAGCACTATGTTGAGCATCGACCGACCCCTAGCAAGCTAGAGGTGGGATCAGGTGCCCGGGAGGAGTAAGCATCCCCTGTTGGCTAGCCGCACCCGCCGTCGATGTTAATGCACGATAAAGAACACAGTATATAAAATGCATGCACTGTCTGACGTTATGTCTATATAGAAAGTGCTATGGCGACCATGTCAGGGAAATGTATTCAAAACACTTACTGTCAAACCCCTCGCGGGGAACTTTTTTACGAGCTCCACACGGCAAAGGGCATAAGTGTGACACAAATGAGTTAAAGAAGATCCTGACGATAATCTCAACAGCACTCACAATAGAGCACTATGTTGAGCATCGACCGACCCCTAGCAAGCTAGAGGTGGGATCAGGTGCCCGGGAGGAGTAAGCATCCCTGTTGGCTAGCCGCACCCGCCGTCGATGTTAATGCACGATAAAGAACACAGTATATAAAATGCATGCACTGTCTGACGTTATGTCTATATAGAAAATGCTATGGCGACCATGAAAAACTTTTCCAAAATTATAAGATATAGCTTGTAGTATCAATAGATATCTTCAGAAAAAAGTTGAATACATATGACAAATCAGATAAGAGATTCAACTAAAAGCAGGGAAGTAATGTACATGAGGTTTCATATAAGATCAAGTTTGTTTATTCCAGAGTGCTCCTATTTATTTCTTTAAAATGTCATTAAGATAATATAAGTTCTAAAAGAAAGTGCCTTTCAAAGAATAACTAGAGATAATGAAATAGGTACTTAGCTTTTAAACATGTGAAATGCGCGAGAGGAATTTAAAGTATAGAAAATTATGTGTTTCATCTCCAGGAACAAGTCTTCACATCTCAATTCGGTCTTTTCGAAATAGAGAGTTACTTCCTATTTGTGCAGGTATCTGACGTCAACGCATTGTGACGTCATCAAATTCTATGGAAACCAGCATGAAATTCAGGGAAACAGGGTTACATATATGACGTTTTAAAAGGGAATTTAATGACGTAACAATGCTTTTACGTCAGATACCTGCACAAATCGAACGCAAGGACTGTAAAATCGAAAAGACGGAATAGCACTTTACAAAACAATTCTCATTTCTTAGTGATGTTTGATACTACATGAAGTTCAAAACATTTACAGTAAGGCCATTTCTCGTTTTTATTCTGTTTTGCATCCTTTTGAAATAATGGAAGCTACCAGCCAGCCAGGGAGAAAAACCAAACAAGCATACATGTATAAAACAAAGTTGAAGTTTTATATAATGTGACTAGGTTAAATCTGATTTAGGTTAAACGTCTTCAAATTCGATAGCATCATTTTAGAGCAGGTAAATTTGCAGCATAGACAAGACATGCACGTTTCGGGTACTTAACCCTCGTTAGTGATCCTTAATCTAAACAATGTAATATGGCCAAAGAGTGAAAATTATTATATCCAAAAATGTACCGGAAGACGTGGCTGGATGGGTGGGATATGGTGCTACAGGACCTACGTTTTAGAAATTTCATGAAATTTTGATAACAGAAGTTTTCAAAATTTCAACCGAAATTGATCGTACTTGGCTACATGTGCCCTCGGGGAATCCTGGTCCACCAGCAGTGACACTTACCTAGTGGTACAAATATTAAACGTCTTCAAATTCGATAGCATCATTTTAGAGCAGGTAAATCAAAATGAAACTTGTTTCATTTGGTTATTAGTATATTTTAGTCAACAAAAGAAGGATATATAATGCAATGTCTTGAATCATTGCAGTACTTTTACATTTTACATGAAATATAAACAATGAAAAAAATCTTTCTTAAATTTTTGTACGAAACACATTAAATTTGCAAAAGATTTTATTATTTAGTTTTCTTTTGTTTCATTGCTTTGGGCTCAAGACTACTGTGGTCGTAAAAGGCCGTGTAAAAAATAAAATTACTTGGAGGGAACGAAATAATATTTCGAGGGAACGAAATAATACTAGTACTTCGTAAAATTTCGTGGGAACGAAATGTTTCGTATAATATTTCGTGGGAACATAATAATATTTCATGTCAACGAAATAATATTAAAAGAAATTTTGAAACAATTTTGAAAGAATCTTTAGTAGTATTTCCGGGGCGGGGGGGGGGTTAATATGTCAAGGTTATGGGATTCAGATGATTGAAAATGGATTCTAGACCATATTAGAGCCTGTATTGCACATATGATCATGAAATCTACCAGAAATGTTTCTCATGAATCAGGGATGATCCCCATCAATTTTGGGGTCAAAAGGTCAAAGGTCAGGGTCATATGACTCAGATGATTGAAAATGGTTTTCGGACCATATAAGATGTATGTAGAGCTTTAATTTCCTCTTGCCAAAATGAGCGGCTCCAAATTTAGTGTAGGGTTTATTCAGAAGCGTATTTAAGTGAAAAATATGGCCAGAACTCGATGGAGGATAGGCGCAAGGAGCTTAATTCTAAACATGACCGAAAAAATTATGCCGAAACCCAGCTAAGGACAGAGCTATGCAATGAGGGAGATAGCTATTTTAGAGTTAAATAATTTGAATGAATAGGACCAATAAGCAGAAAAATCTGTATATCACATTTCCTTCTCGTGATAAATTCAAATAGAAGTAATGGTATGCATGATTTTTTAGATAATGACCACTTTGTTCTTTTGAAAGTATCCGGTCCTAGATAAACGTTTTAGAAATGTTAAAATCCAATTTAGATAATGTATATTTTAGGGAACTAATGTCTTTCTCATATAAACCGGAAATGATAAATAGATAATTAGCTTTTAGACTTAAAGCAGATGACCCTGATGTTGATATTGAACATCCGGATGGCTTGAGGGGATTTTTGCAAAGCTTTCAAAACATCGACAGTACGCAAAACAGCAGTAAAAGACAAGAATTTAAGGCGTTCAAAAAGTTGTTATATAACAGATGTACATGTTACATTCAGTCTGGGATGTATCAATGGGTTGGGTGCACCCCCCCCTTGATCCTCCAAAACGGCCTTACTTATTCAATATGAAGACGTTTACATTTGTAGCATATTTTTTTTCAGATAAAAAATTGTCTAATGGAAATTTCCATTGCAAAAGCGGTGTTTTGGGGGGAAAACATGTTTTTTAGTCAAAAATCACTGAAAATAGGAATTTTTTTTAAAGTCGATTTTTTTGCAAAAATTCAAAGAAATTTGAGAAAGTTTTAATTTATTCCTGCCTCTCAGCTCATCAATATTGCATATGATTGTTCAATGATTATTTTAAAAAATCTATAAGGTCTCCTCTTTCATATGACATATTTTATTTCCTGATTTTTTTTTTAAATCCTCGATATTGATGTTTATATACAGAAAACTGTATTTTCAATTAGAAGTCTCAGATTTCTGTGTATCTATGAAAAGAACCCTTATTAATTATGAAAGCAATGATTGAAATGGGGATATGGGGAACATCGATATGGGGAACTCGTCAGGCACTATGATGTCACACTCTCCAGAATGGTGGATGATAAAAATATAATTAACAAAGTGGTAAAAGCACAACCAGACGTTTTCTGGGTAACAGATAAAGTGGGAGGGTTGTGCACACTTAATCCGAGTAACCACATCATTTCCTTCTTACTCGGCAGATGGTCGTCCTCAGTTAAAACATTTGTCTCGATGTGTATTCTTTTGAGACTAGTGTTTCATGTCAAATTTTGTGTGTATTTTAGAAATTTTCATTTTCGTGCTTGAACATCGATGGCGGGTGCGGCTAGCCAAACAGGGGATGCTTACTTCTCCCGGGCACCTGGTCCCACCTCTATAGCTTGCTAGGGGTCCGTCGATGCTCAGTTTTATGCATCATTTCTTGCTTTCCTACTCTGTGTTGGTGATACAACATAGTCTTGTAGGAACTCTATCCTTTCTTCTATGTTTTCGAAAAGTTGAGTCTGGTGTAATAGGTTCTATCACGATCTACTGAGTGAGACATAAAAAGGTACATGAGTGACGGAAATTTCTTCTTTTCCCGATGAGTAAAAGAAGATCCTGACGATAATCTCAACAGCACTCACATTAGAGCACAAAATTAAACATCGACGGACCCCTAGCAAGCTAGAGGTGGGACCAGGTGCCCGGGAGGAGTAAGCATCCCCTGTTGGCTGTTGTATGCAGCCAGAGGACGATTACTCCTCTCTGTATCCAAGAAGGGTTCGCGAATGCATTGTTAATGGAAAATTACACAACTTTACCTTGTTCCCCTGGAAATTTGATTCCTCGTTTACTTCTTCGCTGGTATACTTTTTTTCCCATGAATGTTCTTGATGTCGCTTGTCGGTGGCAGTTTTTTGGCGTGGTTTTCACACGTGTTATTTCTTATTGTTCTATGAGTGTATATTCCGCCTTGGTTTATTGATATTATCAAAGATCTTTCTCGTATTCTCAGTATTATCTTTTCTATCGTATGATAGATTTTGGACTAGCACGTATATGAAAAAATCTAATTACAAATCTAAATTAAAATCTCTTCAAAGACAAACATATACATAGCGGCGCAAAAGGGACAACGAACACCAAATACGACATCAAAAAAATAAACACAAATGGAACATTTAACATACAATGAAGCTTTATTCAGAATGAGTGTAACGTGAATACATAATTTGGTTCTATAACGATTCATTCTAGTTACACTTCATTGTACCCGATCACTCATTTACTTTGCGAAAACATCCTTTCCAACATTCTAATCGTTTGTCCTTACATGCTTGATCATCTTTTGCACAATCTGAGTTACATTGCTTCAGACATTTGGTGCATTCCTCATTGCCTTTACACTTGGATTCAGCTCCCACTTGGACGACGATGTTAAATGCTGATATCGTCAGAATCATCAACACAAAGAAAATTGTTGTTCTCATCTTTGCTCTAGAGATATCTGAAAAATTAGGAAATATCAGATCTGCTTCATGCAAACATAAATACATATTATAGCACTCTCACCGTCTTTCCTGAGATTATGCGTTTCCAGTACACACAATAGAAATAGCTCTAGATGTAATCTGCAAGACAAGGACTTTCTTGTGTACAAGTAATTTTCCAAAATGTGTTACCCCCATCAATTTGTCTATATTTGTTTCGTTTCTTCTTTAACCATTGTGTGTGCGTGTCTGCTTCAGTATCAGTTTGTTAGATTTTGTATTTGTCAGCAAAAGTTTCTTTGCCTCTTCAACCTTTGTGTGTTTTTGTGTCCGCTTTAGATAAATTTGTCCGATTTCGTGATTGTGAAGTAAAGGAGTAGGGGCAAAAATGCCTTTTCTGGCCCCAATCAAAAATTGTAAAAAATGTTCTATTTTCTTATTCACTATGCTTCTTCTGAACAAAAAATAACAAATTTTATGTGATTTTTCGAAAACCCAGCCTTTTAGGGCAAAATGATTGAAAGTTGCGCACTATGTCTTCACATTAGAAATACAGATTTATTGCAAGGGACACACATACCTACAGTTGTAAGCCCTAGATCAAGGGCTTGTAACAGGTTCATACTTATATGGGTCATTCCTTTTTATATTCTGAATGTACATGGAAAGTATAACTTTGTTACATGCGCTTGCTCTATATATACCATAAACTATAATGTTAAAATCTGGTTGTTATCATTTTACCACTAATATTCCATAGTAGTGGGCAATTTTGGCGGGAAATAACACTCATATTAGACGATCATATCTATTATCAATTCAGTTTCAATAAACAACAATATCCCTACTCTAATGTGAAAGACGAAAAATAGTATGAAAACAATTTTTGAAAATGGAACAAATTGGGGCCAAAAACGGCAGATTCGTTTTCCCTTTTGCAATCCATCCTATTGTGTTTGCCCGCTTCTGTGTCAGGTTGCTAGATTTTGTGCTTGTGAGGTAAATTTTCGTTGCCTCTTTTGCAATCCTATTCTGTGTGCCCCTCAGTATTAATCTTTAGCTTCTTCGTCACTTCCCCTCTTCGTTACTTCAATTCTTCGTTACTTCGCTTCTTCGAAAAGCC
The DNA here is from genome assembly GCA_033119305.1 of Pinctada imbricata. Classification (NCBI taxonomy): domain Eukaryota; kingdom Metazoa; phylum Mollusca; class Bivalvia; order Pterioida; family Pteriidae; genus Pinctada; species Pinctada imbricata. Next base: position 66,118,011 of record VSWD01000009.1, read on the forward strand.
ATTTCTGTGTTTTTTTGCATCTATAATTTGATACGTGGAGAAGCGAAGTTGCGATGTCCCTCAAAAGAATCAACTCTGTAGGTCGCGTTTTAATTTTTTTTGGGCCTATAACTAATACATTGGAATGAAGATATGATATATACGGAAGCCGATAAGTGATATAATGAGTGAAATTTTTAAGTCGTAATTCATCAAAAATAGATTGTTTGTTTATGAAAAAAGGGAGGGGATCTGCAACAACACTCGGCGGCAGTACCCACAGCAAAACTACAAGACTTACAATGAAAAAACACAGAGCAGACACGCACAACAAGAGGCGCAAAAGGGACAAGGAACACCAACTCATACCATAGAAACATGAAACACAAAAAATCACAAATAAACCATTGGACCAACTCACACCATATAAACATGAAACACAAACGACCATCTTTGCTATATTAAAGTCGCAAATCAGCCGTGTCTTATTGTTAATTTTCTATCAATTGTTTCAGGGAATATTTTCCTTATGCTATTTTAAAATTCACTTCATGCGCATGTAATGACACCATTTGCTTGCAGATGGCCGTCTTAAGTCGGTACCGATTGTGTTTGGTCTCCTTGGTTTATGTGTCTTTTGTGTTTGGTGTTTGTTGTTCCTTTTTGTGTCTCTGTTTGTGCATGTCTACTCTGTGTTTTACATACGGGCATTTCGGTGTGTTGCTGTTGGTACTGCGACCGTGTCTTGTTGGAGATCCCCATGCTGTTATCATTTTCCCTTTCTTTGATGTGTGTCCACGGTTAAAGTTTTACAAAAATAGGCGAAATTCCAAGTCAATGTCCACAGGTCAAAATGTTAAAGTCTTGACACAAGGAATACATGTACCCATGTTAAATGTGAAAGTCATATAACTAAATATTTCAAAGTTATGTCCTAGGTTTAAGTTTTATACTAGTATATCGAATTCCAAGTTTCAGGTTACAAGGTAAAACGTCACTGAAAAGATCTTGACAAGAGAATTTGAAAACCATTTCATTTACCAGAATGAGTTAAAGGAGATCCTGACGATAATCTCAACAGCACTCACAATAGAGCACAAAATTAAGGATCGACGGACAAGGTGCCCGGGAGGAGTAAGCATCCACTGTTGGCTAGCCGCACCCGCCGTCGATGTTTAAGCACGAAAATGATAAAATATATGAAATTCATGCACTGTCTGACGTTATGTCTTTATAGAAAGTACTATGGCGACAATGTCCGGGAAATATATTCAAAACACTTACTGTCAAACCCCTAATGATTAAAAAAAGGTTACACTCTACAAAATAAAGTCAAGGTCAGGAGGTCAAACATTTGGTATCAATAAAAAGTCTTGTCACAAAGAATACCAATGTGGAATTTGGAAGCCCTATCACATACCATTTAAAAGTTATGTCCATGATCAAAGTTTTGAGAAAGACAGACAGATAGACAATATCTAAAGACCTCGTGTATTTACAAAATAATCACGCATGTGATATGCCAACTGGATCGTTCTTTACTTTTTATTGATACCAACAGGGGATGCTTACTCCTCCCGGGCACCTGGTCCCACCTCTAGCTTGCTAGGGTCCGACGATGTTTAATTTTGTGCTCTATTGTGAGTGCTGTTGAGATTAGCGTCAGGATCTTCTTTAACTCATTACTATATGTACTACATGCAAAACCAAAGACAAAGTTCGTCCTCTTTTGAAAGGGAAGAGATTGGATCACTGAGGCAAAGTACAATAAGCATTTCTTTTATATAAGAAGAAAAAATCAAAGCAATTAAAAGTTTGTATTTACCTTCTTTGAATCTTCAGAATACTTGGTGTGAGATGTACAGCAACTGTCGATCGCTTTGTAGTCAAATGAAAGATATATATTCACTAAAGGGTGTTTCGGCTTTTAAGATAAAGTAATATTTTATCTTATCCGGACACCTTGCTTTTAACATGAGTAAATGGACTCCATGATTAAGCTAAGCTAATCGCAGCAGCTAATTCAACTTTCAAAACAGCTTCAGGGAGAAAGTTATAATGAATAAGCATTTGTAGGTTGACGAAATTCACCTTCGTTTCACCATCATTCGTTAGAAATATATATATATATATATCAAACTTTTATTTTAAAAAAAACACTCATTCGTTAACCTCTCTAGACATCCTTTAACTTTCAATTTTTTCAATAATTTTATTATCGATCAGTGAATGAAAATCAATCGCAAAACCTGAAATCAGAGCAAGTACCAAATATACGGATTTTGTTCTGAGAGCGAGGCGTCTTTCAGATAAGCTTCTCAGTCAGGGATATGTTTGTGACCGACTAACATCGTCACTGAGGAAGTTCTACGGTCGATATGGGGAACTCGTCATACACTATGATGTTCCACTCTCAAGAATGGTGGATGATATTCTGTCATAGACCATTTGAACCATCCAACCAAAGATTGTACTCTATATCTTCCAAAATGGAAGTAACCGGATGTGACAGTTCTACCGAATTGAAGCGACGGGTGTTGCATGCAAGCAGGAGATGCTTACTCTTCCTGGGCACCTGGTCTCACTCCCATATCGGGAGTTCGCTTCTTTTCATATGGTGGAGGTTTTTGTTTGTTTGCTTTGGTTCCTGTTTTGTCCTGATTTTGTATGCCTTCGGTTTCTGATTTTTGAATTATCGATTTTGTGCTGTATACAGGGATATGGTCATTATCCATATTTGTCATTCATGTAGCCAAGTTCGATCAATTTCGATTGATCGTTTCTTCAAAGCATTCTTAAATTTCTGTTATCAAAATTTCTTTACATTTCTAAAACGTGGGTCCTGTAGCATTATATCTCACCCATCCTATTACGTCTTTCGGTACGCTTTTTCGACTTAGTAACTTTCATACTTTTTTTTGCATATTACATTGTTTAGATTTGAGGATCACTGACGAGGGTTAAGTACCCGAAACGTGCATGTCTGGTCCATGCTGAAAATTTATCTGTTCTTAAATGATGCTATTCAATTTGAAGACGTTTAACATTCAGTGGATAGTCAAGAGTCTTCCTTTATCAAATACATCCGAGTAGATTTCACACAAATCGAAATGCCCATTTTTTTCCCAGAGGGAAATTCCAAGACAGAAATATTAATATCTTTGATAGTGTACTTATTGGAAGAAATTAAGTACTAGAATTACGCGTCTTCAAATTCATAGCATCATTTAAGAACAAATCAATTTTCAGCATGGACCAGACATGACACTTAAGCTTTACTGCCTACTTCTCTCTCTCAATTAAACCTTAAGGTAGAGCATCCCTCAGGTCTCAGATGCTCATATTTCCTAAATAACAACTTTTACAATATTTTCATTTCCATATATTCAAAGCCGATATACAAACAAAATATTTAACTCTTGGTTTCATAGTCATACCGAGAGTGTAGCCGTTTGAACTTTAACATTGGTGCCTATGGGAAAAGTAAGAAAAATCCCTTTTTATGGGTGATAAAATGTAACTATAAAAGTTTTTTTTTCCCAAAACCATATTAGCCTGATAATCTGAACAATATTCTGAAGAGAAAAAATAGGGTATACAGGCATAAAATTTCCAGAATTCTGAATTGAGGGATACTCTACCTTAATTGCAAAATAGAAAAACAAGAAAACTGACAATCGGACAGACAGACATACGGACGGGAGGGACATACAGACAGACAGACAGACAGCCAGACAGACCGAGAGGAAACTCAGAGTCCCTATCGGCGTTGCCGAGAGGAGCTTATAACATACACTCACCTCCTTCCTTCATTCATACTCTCATAAATACTGTAGAACAAGGCGGTAAAACCTTCCTCTTCCCGAAGTTTAAAAAGCAAAAAAAAGCGACATACCCACCTCACTCATACATTCTCTCAGACACACCGAAGAACGTACGAAAACGCAATAAACGCACACAAAAGAAAAGAAAATCGATTTGAAGGGAATACATAACCGATGAAAATTAAAAAAAGCGAAAACTTGAGAGAAATACCATATCGCGAGATACTAATTTTCGCTATATTCACCAGCGATTTGGAATTTTGAAAATATATTCCCGCAAAAATTGTGTTTGATAAGGTATATTTTTTGTAAAATTCGTTACTTTTTCTGATTAAACGTCAAGAGAAGTGAATTGTGTATATTCTTATGATAGAACTAAGTAAAAAAAATCAATAATGAAAGGTACAAAAGAGTAGCATCAATGTTTTCATATTTGTTTGTAATCTATGTATCGCGAAAAATTGTATTCGCGAAAATAAAAACACCCTATTTTACCACAAAATCGCAAAACTTGATACTTGCGAAAAATCTGATATAGAATAAAGATGGAGATGAGACAAAGGCCTTGGAGAGTAATTATCTCCTAACACACTTGAATAAATAATAAGGAAGTGTTCCAACTCTATACATTCTTGAAGAAAATTTCAAACCAATTTTCATGCACTACAAACGTGTTTCGAATATCAAATTCTCATCAGAAATGCTTCCAGCCAATACACACAAAACTGAACACTCTTCAAAAATTATCTATACGCATTCCAGCTCACCGCATTCAGATATATCACGTGATAGGCAAGTCTAAAGGGATGAAGAATGGATTAATCAAACATTTCCTTTCTTTTGGTGTTTTAGGTTCAAGAAGTCAGTCGCCACAAGAGGGTCACTTAAGGAGGTCTAGGACAGCCAGACTTAAATTTGATCCTATCATTTAATTTTCCTAAAAATTATTAATGTTAATGATTGAAACATACTTTTTCTACATGCAAAGTTTCATCAAATTTTTACCGTTAGTTTTGAAGCTACGAACGTACATACATACCCATTGAAAACCCCAAAGTGGGCCGTAAATGTGACGTTAAAATTAATACACTTTAGGTAATGAAAACAAGTTACAAATCTTCTGTAGAGGCAGAATATTAACAAGTTCTGTATATTTTATTTAGATATGATGTGGGCAATCAGATATGTATAGAATTATAAATGATCACTATGACTTTTAAAAGAAATTATCGAAAGGAGATAAATTTATGTCTATTTTCAAAACGTCTTGGAGTTGCTAATTTTTAATCATAAAGTCCGTTTATCTGAAACCCTATTATTTATTTTCCGTGAAAACTTGATATTATCTTCTTCGTATGTCAATTAAACCACCGATAAATTCCTATTGAAATTTGACCGTCAGTTTTTAAGTTATAGTGATTTTGTTACCCCATCCCCCTTATTCCTACGTTACCTAATCCTGACGCTCTTGCGAAAAACGCGCCAGTGTCGCCGTTTCTATTGTGACGTCATAATTGATCCAGAGCTTTCCGATGGCGTTCTTTCGGATACTGTACTGGACCCCCTTAAATGTACTATTGCGTTATTGATATCGACAAAAAGTTACGAGCTATGCATTTACAACAGAGTTTCTTGAGCTAATGGTGGCACTATTATTCTTTGTAGCTTCTATTCAAGTAGAAGCGGTCTTTTTGAAAGATGCTTGCAAAATTCCTTATCTTAGTAGTGTCTTTACAAAAACAATAAGAACAATATGATATTTCTATTCATTTTAATTTTCATGAGCAAAGCTTTATTTGGTATCAAAATTATATAGGACATCGTTCATGGAATTTTCACATAAACAAGACGGTCCGGAATCACAAAAACTCACTTCGAAACTTTTCTTCAGTTGAGCATAAAGATAGTAATTTTGTCTTTTCCATGTCCGATCCAGATCCTCCCTTTCTTATCTATAGCAAGAGCTATTGGTCCAGCAATTTCTTGGCAATTATGGATTAGAGAGAGTACGATTCCGCTTTCAATATCTATGCGAAACACAGAATCATTGTCATAATCAACAACGTAAGCAAAGCCCCGAGAGTCCTTGGTAATGTCCCTTGGTTGAAAGGTTTTCGATAATACAGGGTAAGAAGAGTTGTCGAACGTTTCGTATACTGACCCGTGAAGGTCATACTTGATTACGCATCGGTTATCAGGAAAACACACCAGAATATCCCCGCTCTTCGAGCAAGTAGCGGAGGATGGTATAGAGTTAAAGACAGTTAACTTGCAGACCATCTTGTATTCCTTGTCTTTCAGGTTTCCGTAAATATCCAGAAAGAATATGCGCTGGTTCAAGTGTTCGAATGCACAAACACAGTTATGTGCAAACAGTTGAAGCACATCCTTTTTGGTTGATTTTGTAGAATCTCCTTTTTCTTCGTCTTTCTTAAGCGGTGGAGTTGTATCAAAACTGTGTTCATAAAGCACCACGAGCTCACCATCACACCATACAATATCTTTCATGGACGGACCTTTCCTAAATTCAGCTAGCTCACCATTCTCTTTGTATCGCATAAGATTAAAGGTGAAAGGCATATATCTGGCTCTCTTATGTTGGTGCTGCAATGATACGTAACATTCATTTGCATCTGTAACTTGAAGTTTTGAAATCCATAGAGGATAAACATCGACAAGAAACATTGTTGAAACCTTTTGATACTTCAACGGAATTTGAATTTCAATATCCCTAAAATGTAAAGGTACTTGTATCGGCACATTGATCTCTCCAGCGTCTGGGGATATTGAAGGAAGGCTCAATCGGAGATTTATTTGTTGATTATCATTGCGCTTGGACTCCACAGATAGCTCATCCATCATTCGATTTGTCTCAACTAGATCCACTGTTGTTCCAAATTGTAGAACTGACCTTATGTGATTTCGTCTCCAAGCAAGTGCATGGATGTTAGCAGAAAATGATTGCTCCTTTTGCTTTATTGCATCAAGCTGCTTCTTTTCTTTTTCTTCTAATTTCCTCAGTACACTATCGAATTTTTCATCTATCTTCTCGTGCATGCATTTTCGCAACGTCGCCAAATTTGAACTTGTAGTGAGATTCACTTCATGAAACGATTCCTCATAATTTTCAAGAACTCGTTTTGTGTTCTGTAAATGCTCTGATAATTGGTCAACTTCATCTAGAGCTTTAGTCATGGTGTCTTTCGACTCTTTCCTATATTCTTCTATATCAATAGTTTTGTGACCTTCGTGACATGTAACCTTGCAATCTCTACAAATAGACTTGTCACATTGTTTACAAATAAACCGTAGCTCCTCGTTACGGTGTTGAGCACAAAAGGATTTCAGTGTCATGTGACTATGCTCCATGGAACCAACTGTAGCTGAACGATGAGTTCGACTCATCCTTAAGGCTTGATGTGTATCGAAACATGACGGGCAAAGGTATTGTTGGCAATCATAGCAGTAATGTTCTGATCGAACACTCTTGTTGCATGTTTCACAAGTTGGAACGTCGGCATTGCTAATATGCATTAGGGATTCAATGAAATAATTATGTCTCAATTCATCAACACTACCAGAATCCAGCAAAGTTCTTACTCTGCAGAGAGGGCATATAATCTCTTCATTTTCCTCTAATTGTTTAATGCATTCCGCACAAAATGTATGTAGACATGATAGGAATTTAGGTGACTTAAACTGCTCCAAACATATCGGGCACACGGTCTGATCCTTGTCAATGTCTGATCTTGAAGTCCTCGTCACAGACTGTTCCATTTCCTGAAACAATAAGACAATTTAAGAGTTTGCCGATGTTAATGATGTGAGGAAAAACTATTTTCAGTCACTGACGTTTGGCTTTATCTACATTTGCAATTATACAATTACTGCTCAGGTAAAAGAAAAAAAAAAAACACAAACAATGCCGGTTTCCACTTTCCCAACCGAGCCTAACCTTTCTGCTGCAGACCCTACGTTTCAAGTAACCCACATGTTCGCCAGAAGTGACTTAAATTCATATTTTAATTGAAAAACAAAATGCCCACAGTTGCGCATGTAGGGCTGAAAGTGGCCAATTTTGCAGAGGGCATTGAGTGCTTGTTTCCTGTAAGTCCTCATGAAATTCTAGGCAGCAGTTACAGAGATGTCAAAAATGCTTCAGCCAATCGGAGCCCCTTGCTGCCAGGTTTGCATGAAAAGCTCAAACTTTCTAGAGGTCCATAAGTACATACTACCTGTAAAATTTCGTGATTTCTTTTTTTCATGCAATTGTTAAGAAAAAGTCGAAGATAAGCCACCAAATCATATCCTTTGAGTACTTCTTTCCTGTGCAGTGGATGCAGAAGAGATGTCGAAAATACGTCAGTCAATCAGAACTCTTGGTGGCTATACTTGTTTTCAATTTGGCACGAAGAACACAAACACAGTAGAGGAACTGAAATACTCCCTTCCTGTAAAGTCTCGTGAAATTCTGCGCCTCGCTTGCAGCGAAGATGTCGAAATGTTAAAAGTTTACGGTGGACGGACGGACGAACGACAGGCAATACCTCACTTCACCTTCGCTTTGGTGAGCAACGTTACATTTGGCAAATTGGAGATCCCCTCCGTTTGACACGAAAACGAAAGTAGAGTCTCCAAGTAATTTTTCGGGAGGAAGAGGGTGCTGTGTTCTAAAATTATAAAGTGTAAATTCATGGTTTCTTTACTTGATTATTACAAAGGTCCACTGAAACAAAGGAGAAACAATGTACATACAGTCCTTACTTCGAAAGATAACCATAGACAATAGATTACCTTAGGCAACGGATTACTAAGCTCACCTCACAGCAGCATGTTATCATGGAAGCAAATTTTCCAAGTTTTAATCAAAGATGTATACAACATGCAAGTTTGATTCATAAAACACTTAAACTTTGCCCTTTATTGGCTTTCAAAAGCAAAATCACTCTAGCAGAAAAAGAAGGTCAAAGTCATTAAATGAAAGTTTGACAAAACGTACATCCAATACGCAAGTTTGTACATGTATAACTTATACTTTGCTCAATATTGGCTTTTCAGAGCAAAATCAATCGAGTGGAAAAATTAGGTAAGATATTTCAACCGATGCATGAGTCAGTCTCAGCATCCCGAGATGAATCACTTGTGCAAGTTTGGTTACTGTAGCACAGTTATCTGTAAGATAATGAGCTACCCCAAACTTCTTAACCGAATTGAGGAAGATGTATGTAGCATATGTTGCTTAAATTGACCTCAGCATCCAAAGATGAATCCCTTAATTGTGCAAGTTTGGTTACTTTGTCAGATACGGAGCTACCCCAAACGTCTTAACCCTGTCACACTGAGCTACAACAAACATCTGAACCAAGTCAATCAACCGGAAAATGGAGGGGAGATGCAGCATACTATGCATGGGTTCATCTCAGCATCCCAAGATGAATAACTTTGCAAGTTTGGTTGCTATAGCATCAGTACTTTGTCAAATACTGAGTTACCTCAAATCTCTTAAGGTAGAGTATCCCTCAGGTCAGAATTTTGAAAATTCTATGCCTGGATACCCTATTTTTTCTCTTCAGAATATTGTTCAGAGTATCAAACTAACATAAATTTGGAAAAAAGAAAATTTTATAGTTACATTTTATCACCTCTAAAATGATTGGAATTTTCTTACTTTTCCCATAAGGTCCAATCTTAAAGTTCAGACTCCTTACGTTATTATGATTATCATGAAACCGCAAATTTTATTTGGTTTGTATATGAGGTTTAGCACAAATTTCGAATATATGAAAAAGAAAATATTGTCAAAGTTGAAATTTTGGAAATATAATATCTGAGACCTGAGGGATGCTCTACCTTAACCGGAAGTGGACAGGAACGTGGACGCGGACGCGCGGGGGTATAGCATAAGCTTACTCAACTTCGTCGAGGTGGGCTAAAAATATGCCTACCTATCCAGTGTACCCACCCTATTTTTTCTTACCAAGCGAGCGGAAACAGACAATTTATCTTTAAAAGGCCTAAAATGTATAGGAAAGAGCCATCTAAGGAAGGAGCTATGACATAAAGTAGATAATCCTTAGTTTTTGAATAAATTATCAAAATTAGTATCATACATTGGATTGGAAAGTGGAGAAGTACACCCAAATCAATTTTCCGGGAACTGTATTAAGTTCCTGAATAATTTAATTTTCTATCGCGATTTTAATATAAAGGAAGAGAAAAATCATATAATAAAACATATTTACTACCTTTATTATAAGTACACGTGCACATGTATTTCAAAAATATTCCTTCATTATCAAATTTCAACCATACTGGTGACGCCTGTTCCGATGTATATACTCTAGAAAACATTGATCTACTAGAAAAGTCTAACTAGTACTAACCTCGTATCTTAAAATGTTATCACTAACAGCGCGCCGTACATATCTGGTGGCAAAATATTTCCTCCTTTCGGTTTCAGTCTATTTCAATTAAAACCAGCCCAAAGCAGTCAGATCTATGCCTTCAATGTTTCGTATCAGTATTTTCATTTCTTCATAAATCCAATTTTCATACATGTCATCTCACAATAAATAAAGGGTAATCTCTAACTCTGCCTCATGTTGTATTGTGCACGTGACTTTTCCAACAAAGTATGGAAGCCCATGTATATCATCACTCACTTAGCATTGGAAATTATCGAATAATTTTGTGTGATTATTTTTAAGATAGAAACAGAAGAACTCATTTTTAATGTCATATTCGATTAAATACTTGAATATTTTCATAGAAGCTCACCATCCTGGAACCCTCCAGAAACAAATTATTAAATAACCCCCCCTCCTCAGTTTATAAAAGCTATTTTCATATATGTCTCTAACAACATTTCTGATTTTTTACTATGTGTTCAGTAAGTATACAGTACATTGTTGTCACTTTTTCGAAATAAAGAGTAATTTCAATCAATGATTATGAAAAAAGATAATTCCCTTTAATATGTTATTATTTAAATGTTGAACGTCTTCAAATCAATAGCATCATTTAAAATCAGATAGATTTGCAGGCTGGACCAGACATGCACGTTTCGGATACTAAACCCTCGTCAGTGATCCACAATCTAAACATTGTAACATGGCCAAAAGGAGTACGATTAATCGATTATTATGTTAAAAAATGTACCGAAAGACGTAGCAGAATAGGTAGGATATTATGCTCTGAAATGCTATAAAAACCCTGAAAATTGTTAACTTAAATAGAAAAGTTTTTTTTCTAGTTTCCGTGTATCATTTTTGTTGGCTCGTGACTTACTCTACTTCAAAATCTGTATTTCTCTTGCTTTAGGGTCTTGCTTAAGAATACATACATTGGCGAATCTAGAAATTGCATAAGGGGTTCAGCCATCAGGAGGATTCAGCCTAATATATTTTTTTTTAATAAAAACACCACTGACTTGTAAACAATAAACAGACAAGGACATTTTAGTATATAACACAGAACATAGAAGAGTATGTGATGGCCGACCCGTGGTCCTAGTGAGGCTCGAACCAGCAACCTTTCGGTCACTGGGCCGACGCCTTATCCACTAAACCACGGCGTCGACGATGCAGCCTAATATTAATCTGATTCAGACTAATATTAATCTGAAGGTAAACTGATAAATATTACGTAAAAATGGGAAAGTAGCATTCTAGACAAATTCAAGGGGGCAGGGAAATGAACCTCCTACTCCCCCTCTAGATCCGCGCTTTTATGTATAACGAGGATTCCGAACTTATAACACAAATACTTCGAACGGCACGGTACATGTAGATCTAATACTTATATATATATATAATTTGATCATATTAAACCCATTCACAGGAAATAAAAAACAAAGATGATGCATACACAAGTTATAGATTGAATTGGATTGGACAATATTAAAAGTAAGCAATTTTTTTTTTATCATTCTTTTTAATTCTTTGATGTTGGAATTGCATCTATTATGAATGGATGCTGACGCTTTATTGAAAATCCCCCCTCCCCATTATCTTCTTATGGAATTCAGTTGAAATCAGTCTTTTGGAATAAATCTAGATAACCATGTCCTTGGAAAAGATCGAAATCCCCTGAATAGAGGGCTGACATTAACATATTTATGTCTTTTGGAAACATCCAAATACCCAGAATGGAGAGCTGACATTTTCAGGATATCTAGATATTGTCTGACTAATTGATGGTTAAAATATGGTGAGATATGGGACCTATATCTCGAAACGAAAAAAAAAATAATAATAATAATAACGTGGATAAGGAAGTTTTAATCTGAATATATTTAAAAGGAAATCATTGGGAAATCAGTCATTAATATCACTGACGCAACATTGAGATTGCCCTTCTTTTAGAGCTTTAATACAGAATTCTCGGAGGTTAAGGGATAGAGGTCCTCCCCATCTACATTTACATGATGTGGAAATGGTGATGTGACATGGATGATACCGCTTTGACAATCTCAGATTCGAAATAAGGAAGGATATTCGTTTTTGACATTTTTCAAGTTGACGTACTTCGGACTTCGAACTCCGGACTTCGCACTTTAGGGGTCATATAAATGAAATTAAGTGCAATTAAAAAAGTAAAATCTGAACACAAAATGGACGAAAGTACACATGATAGCTTTAAATATATATTTAACGCATGAGAACAAATAATTTTTCACGCAAAGTAATCTAAGCTCTTCGGAATAAAATCAACATTTTGCTTTTTTGACACAGTCCCTTCTAAGTGCGGTGTCCGAAGTGCGAAGTCCGCGAACATGAAAAATGTTCATTGAAAGCTCTCCAGTATGGTGGCATACTTCTGCCTCCTACATGCAAGATATTTTTTATAGATCTTATTTCAACATACAAGTAAATTATGTTGACATGCAACTTAATCATGTTGAAATGCAAGATAATTATGTCAACATGCAAGATAAATTTGTCAACATGCAAGATAATTATGTCAACATGCAAGATAATTTTGTCAACATGCAAGATAAATTTGTCAACATGCAACATAATTATGTCAACATGCAAGATAATTTTGTCAACATGCAAAAAATATGTATATATATATATATATATGCAAGTTTATAAAGTTGCATGTTGACATAAATAAGTTGCATTTCGACATAAATAAGTCGCATGTCGACATAAGTAAGTCGTATGTTGACATAAATAAGTCGCATGTCGACATAATCTGAAGCAAAGTATCTTGCATGTAGGAGGCAGAAGTATGCCACCATACTCCAGTATTATTTCGTCCATTGCAATTGAGTGGTCAGATTTTACTTTTCTAAATACACCTGATTTCTTTTATATAACCTCTTTAGTACGACGTCCGGAGTGCGAAATCCGAAATATGCCACTTTGGAAAATGTCTATTGCTGCATGATTATGCGAATTCATACTTATGCTCATCGAAATAAAATCAACATTTCGCTTTTGTGACACCGTCCCTTCGAAGTGGTGTCCGAAGTGCGAAGTTCGCGATTATGACTAATGTATATTTAGAGTATCAAAGAAGTTTATAACTATTTTTTTTCTTATGTGTGTACTGGCGATGGTCACATTAGATTAATACAAAAAGAATAAATAAATAAATAAATAAATAAATAAATAAATAAGGCGAAAAAAAGTCCGAAACAAACAAACAGGTAGGAAATACAAAATATGCAATACGTCCCCTCTGTTCATCTTATTTTTATACCTTCTACCAAAAATACTTGTCAATCTTTATTATGATTCTTAAATTCACAAACACAACTTTCCATATTGGTTTTTTTCCAAATTCAAAGACAATGCAGAGGATTCCGAACATTGCTACAGTACTGTCCTGGATATCTGCGACTATTTCTCTTACCACCGCGGCAACATGCAAAAGTCCACAAGGGACAACGGTGGATTGGTGGATTCTTTATCAACAATCATCGATGCCGTTTTTTCATTTCTATGTGGACAGTTTTGATGGTAGTAATATATTGGTAAGAAATTGTTTGGAATAAGAAAATATTCATTGTGTTGCATATTTTTAATAGATGTCCTATCTTTAATGAGAACAGCTTGGCTAATCAGTTAAATTTTTTTCAAATAATCATCACAGTTTCGCATTCTTTAGGAAATAAGATTTAGAATTCTAATCATTGTTCTAATTGGCACTTATTAAGCAATCTTGTTTTGAAATGGTGAATATTGAAATATGAATTCTGTTATAATTTTGGTGCACCATAACTTATGTCTTATCACTCTGGCCTGAAGCATCACTGATGAGGATAAACTATACAAAATACGTGTCTGGTGCACTAAAATTGGTTTGTTTGAAATTTTCTTCAAGAAGGTAAAGAGTAAGGACACCGATACCTCCGTATTATTTTCAGTAATGATGTATCGCTTTAATCATAATGATTTCCTGATCTCTTGTTTTTACATAGTATCATCCTCCTGAAGAAGAAACGAGCGTTCTATCTCAATTCATGGACTCAATTCTAACTGGTGAATATAAGCAGTATATGATCTATTCATATGACGTCATTAATGTCAGAAAGATTGCAGAGAGTCTACACTTTCCAACCATGCTCAAATGGATGCACGTACGTGATTTTTTAAGATATGAGAAAGCATTTCCAGACGTCATATTACGTTCATTCCGATAAACATCAAAGAAGTACTTAACAATTATCCAGTCTCAAAGTCGAGAAGGAAAGGCAAAATCGTGAGAATTCCCATCGAAACAGTTGCGAACCCCGGAATGAACAACATTCCGAAGTGAGACCAGGTGCCCGGGGAGAGTCAGCGTCTCCTGATTGCATGCAATACCTGATTGCATGCAACAGAATAATCTGAAAGAAATGGTAACAGAACAGATTGATTCAAATTTCATACGTAACGTAACTACAGTTTCACTTCATTTTTTGGCGTTTTTTATTCTGAGTTAATTCGGTACGCCAGGACATGTTCTAAATATGAGGATTTCATCGTAAGAGTCGTTGGCTTGGAAGTAAGCTAATCGTTCATGTTTATAGTTTATAATATTTATTACAACGGCTGAATCATTATTGAGGAAGTTCTTTGGTCGCTACAGGAATCTTATAAATGCATATGAGATCCCTCTTTCCAGAATGATCAGTAACATTCAGGATTGCGATTAAATTACTGTCGACATCACCAAACAAGACAAGTCTTCATGTAGATCGAGAAAATAACGGAATTTGACTGACATGTTTTTATTTTACTATTGCGACGAGTGGTGCACGCTGACTCTATCCGGGCACGTAATTTCACTTTGGAATATTGTTTATTCTATTCCGGGTTCGGGACTATTCCAATGGAAATTCTGATGATTTTTGCCTTACCTTCTCGACTTTGAGACTGAATAATAACAAAATGATACTTCTTCGATGTTTATTCATTAAGAGGAGAATATTTTTCGTCAACCAATAAATGAAATAATATATCATATTTGTTCAATTTTTTTTTTAGTTTTTTTTAATTCCTAAGGACGTTCATTTATGTTATTCTGTTTAATCTAGTGATCATGATGAATTATGAGACTACCTCCAACGAGACCCGATGATAAGGCTTTTACATTCATCAATACTAGTATTCTGTACTATATTGCCACGAAAGAAAGTTTTTATCAAGATTTTGAAAGTCAAAGAATATTCTGTATAACATGCAACAACCTATTCTTCTAGTATCAAACCGTTTAGATATAACTTTATCTCAATATTAATTTGAATAAAATCGCTCGAATGGAAAAGCAAATACTTAGATACTTTGGGAGAATGATTTTTTAATGTGACGCCTGTTACCAGTATATACTGATAATATATGTATATGAATAAACGGAGAGGGAGATACATCAAGTACCGAATTTTATTGCGATCGTTAATTCTACATCATCAGTAGCTCATGTATAAACCTGATCACTGTTAGTTTATCCATGCTCATGGTACACAAAACGATTAGTAACTGGCTTTTTCATAATGATTGCACTTCGAGCATCTGACAATGTGGCTCCAAATTGTCCCTCCTTTTGTCAACCCCTTGATCTTGATTCTTGAATCTGATTTGAGTTTTTGTGATTGACTTTCTTTTATAGCAATCTACTTTTTTTGCCATTTTATTATTAGATGAGCACGATCAATAGATTCTTCAATGTCTATATGCACTGTTACGTGTAAAATGTCTTTAAAGGTAAATTTGCTCACTTTCAGGGTATCTTAGCAGCAGATAATACCCTATCTTCTGGTGTCTGGCTTCTTCACAATAATTTACTTTTCCCGCCATTTGAAGCACGTGACTTAGCCTCGCCTACCTCAAGAATTTGGTACAATACCGTTCTCGGAGACTCGTCAGACAATGTCTTCTATATCTGTCTGTCACTTGGTAAATATACATGTAAATGATATCCTATAAAATAAACGAAAAGCATGAAAATAATGTAGGAAAGATCTCCAGCAAGACCACCCTGCAACGACCACAGATAAACAAAACATCAAGAATGGACGTCGGTTAATACATCTACTTCAAAAGACATCTAAGTTGTGTTCACGAACGTAGCCGCTCAACGAGTGGCCAACTTTGAGAGGGTAACTCTGTTTCAATGCTTGGCTCATTTTGAGCGAAAAATTCTTGTTAACAATAAATTTTAAAAAATCAGAAAGACGGAAAATTTTTAGGGTTAACTTATTCTCACCTGGATAATTACAAGATAGTCCGATGAAAATTGCATACAAAATATTGGATTTATTATTTTAACGCCGTTACTATAGCAGACAACATGGCACGTAGCGAAAGTTAGCATATAATTTTAGACTACGTTGCGGCTCGCTTAGCAAAGCGTTCAACTACGTAGAACATCGTGGCATTAAGTAGCCGCTACGTTCCTGAATGCACCCTAGACAAAGAATATATATGGGACATGAAGTGCAGGTTATTAATACATACATGGTCAAGTTGTAGACAAGTTTGATCAATTTCGGTTGATCGTTTCTTTAACGCATTCGAAAATTTATGTTCTCAAAATTTATTTGAATTTCCAAAACACGGGTACTGTAGCATCATATCCCAGCCATCCTCCTTTGTCTTACGGTACATTTTTGGACATTATAATAATACGGAAGTGATCCAACTCTAATATACCTTCATGAAGAAATTTCAATCCAATTTTTCTGCACCAGACATGTGTTTCGAATATTAAATTCTCATCAGTGATGCTTTCAGCGGAGCCACCAAAATTCATTTCAGGAGCGCCCTCTTGTTTTATCTTTTGGATAAAAATTTGTACATTTACTTAACAGAGAGTGCGCGACTCTGAATTTCCTGTAGGGTCGATTCAGTAGCATATCCAAATAAAATTTATGTTCAAAATAGTATAAGAGGTATGACGCTATGATGTAACCTCCTTTAATTTCGATGATATTTTTAATGGAATGACAAGTTTCCAAAATAGCAAAATAATATATGATGTCAAATCGATAAAGGGCCAAAACGAAACTTCTTTCAGGCTACAGAGCTAAAAAGAGGTAATTAATACACTTCTATTACATTCACACTCTTTGGTCATATTACACTGTTTAGATTGAGGATCACTGACGAGGGTTAAGTACCCCAAACGTGCATGTCTGGTCTATACTGCAAATTCATCTGCTCTTAATGTTGAACATCTTCAAATTCAACAGCATCATTTACGAACAGATGAATTTGCAAAATGGACCAGACATGCACGTTTCTGCCTTTATTAGAAGTTCGTGTACGAGAATGAATAGCAACCTTCATTGAAACGTAACTAATGTACACGTTTTCAAATTGAATAGCATCAGTTAAGAACAGATAAATTGGCAACGTGGACCAGACATGCACGTTTCGGGTACTTAACCCTCATCAGTGATCCTAAATCTAAACAATGTAATATGCCAAAAAGTATGAAAGTTACTATGTCGAAAAAGTATACCGAAAGACGTGGCAGGATGGGTGGGATATGATGCTACAGGACCCACTTTTTAGAAATTTCAAGAAATTTTGATACCAGAAATTTAGAATGCGTTGAAGAAACGATCAACCGAAATTGATCGAACAAGGCTACATGTGCCCTCGGGGACTCCTGGTCCTCCAGCAGTGACACTCACCAAGTGGTATAAATGTAAGCGTCTTCAAATTGAATAGCATCGTTTAAGAACAGATAAATTGGCAACGTGGATCAGACATGCACGTTTCGGGTACTTAACCCTCATCAGTGATTCTAAATCTAAACAATGTAATATGCCAAAAAGTATAAAAGTTACCATGTCGAAAAAGTATACCGAAAGACGTAGCAGGATGGGTGGGATATGACATGATAAGACATACTTTGACCAATGGAAATCCAGACACAAAAAATATAAGAAAAAAATAAAGTGCACATGGTACGTATTGCAGAAGAAAGGAGGGGATCTCCAACAACACCTAGTTGCAGCATCAACAGCAACCTCCCAAAACACCCGGTGTAAAACACAAAAATGACACGCACAGAAAGAGACGCAGTAGTACATTGAACGTCAAATCACAGAAAAACATAAAACACAAATGACTACACATAAACCAACGAGACCAAAGTGGCAATGGGTACCAGAGTGGCAATGGGTACCCGAGAAAAAAAGAAGAAAAACCCCGACATGACCATACCTATATGAATGTTTAACGTCTTCAAACAAAGGAGGGGATCTCCAACAACACCAGGTTGTAGCACCCACAGCAAAACCCCAAAACACCCAATGCAAAAACACAAAGCAGACAAGCACAGAAAGAGACGCGTAAGGGACAAGGAACGTCAACGCACAACACAGAAACATCAAACACAAAGGACTACACAAAAACCAACGAGACCAATGGGCAACCGGTGCCGACTTAGAACGGCAATCTGCCACGGAAATAGCAGAAGGTATGGTTATCCTGGATTAAGTGCGCACAACCCTCCCACTTTTCCGATTACCCAGAGGTCTCGAAGAACGTACAATTGTGGTGTAAAACAACCTCCTCACTGTCAGATGACCACACACAAAAAAGGACCGCAAAACGCAGGGACCCAAGCAACAAAGAAGAATATGTAAATGGATATAAAAAGAGATCGTACGTAATACAATCCGTGCTCTGCCGCCGCGAGCTCATGTATGTAAGCATCCGAGGAGTCCGACTGACATTCAGAGAGGACAGGTGGTCGGGGCCCTGTCTTCTCTTAAGAGGTATGGACAGGGTCCGTCATGGAGTCCCGTCGTCACAGTCAGTCAGAGTGCAGATTTTAAGAATACGCTTGTACAAGACTGTAGATTGGTCAAGTTCATTAGCATCCTTTTAGAGCAGATAAATTTACAGCATGGACCAGACATGCATGTTTCGGGTATTAAACCCTCGTCAGTGATCCTCAATCCAAACAATGAAATATGGCCTCAATATGTGATTATTATGTCCAAATATACCGAAAGACGTAGCAAGATGGCTGGGATATGATGCTACAGGACCCAGGTTTCAGAAATTTGTGAACATTTTGTAAACAGAAATTTTCGAATGCGTTTGAAGAAACGACCAACCGAAATTGATCAAACTTGGCTACATGTGCCATTTCTCCAATAGGGACACCCATGACCTCCAAGCCAAGACTAATTCTTCATACGAGCTCTCTAATATCACGCTTCCTCACGTCATAATTTACGATAGATTTCCTAAAATCGATTGTAAGTCTTGATGTTTTGATTAAGAGAGGGGAAAACATATGTTTGTACACCTTAATCTGAGGAATCTTTACAAATCATAGAAATGTAGTGACCTGTGTAATACCTTGGATACGTTTATGTTAGATGTCTTGAGCATCTCTACAAGTGGCTTGTAGCGGTTCCTATGGGTACTATTTGTGAGCATTCTGTTGCAGAATTGTTATACCTTCTTGCTTTAACTACACTGTGTAATGATGTTATCATTTTATAGATTCGAATTCGGACGTAAAGGGTGTTTTAGATAACATCTTAAGTGGCAACCCACATATTCTCAGAAGTCAGTTATCGCCATCATTCTACGGCGGGAAATTCGCTCAATCTCTTTTGTTGCAGACTTCTACGTTTTCCCTAGAGGAGTCAGCTTTATTATTCATGGTGAGTTATGTTCTATTTACGACTTTTAAGACAAAACTCATACATAACACGGATCGGTTTTCAAATAATGATATAGAAAATCGTATCTACGAACTATTCTGTGCAAAATTAAAAAAACATTGTATCAATTTTTGTGTACGATGATATACCTGTTGATAACCTGCTTTGTTTGTCCATTTTTGTACGTGTTTTTGTGCATTTCTTTGTCTCTCTACTTGTTGGTTTTTCTGTCTGGTGTCCATTGTTTAATTGTTTTCATTGTGTGTTTGTACGGTTGTTGTCATGAGATTAGTATGAAGGTGGTAAAACTACTTTTAAAAAGGGAAGAACTTAAGAATGTTTCAATATTTTTAATGTGTTCTTTTAATACAATAAGGGAAAAGATTATTTTAGCATGGTTATATGAAATGTTTCGATACATTTTGCAGTAATCTTGGTATGATAAAATTACAAGTTTACATTGTAATAATAAAACAATCAGAAAGTTGACATAATGAGCTTTTCAAGATACAAGGCTTTCAATTTGAAGAAATTTACACCAGATAGCTTCCCTTGAATTCTAGATACTATAAAACTGCAATATTTACTTTACAGGAATGCTTGAATGCAACAAAGGATGAAACTCTTACAAAATGTTTATTCCGATTTTCATCAAAAGGAGACAATCCCGTCACAGTTATCACCAGGTCACGTGGTGCTCTGAAACAAAGTAGAGGTCTGTGTTACGATACTTCCTCTCTTGTCACAAAGAATTTGGTTTCTGTAACGAATTCAAATCCAGAAACCAAAGGATTCACAGACATGACTACAATGTTCGTTCTATCTAATGACCCCATGACCCCAGCCTACGGAGTCACGTGCTTTGGTCAGGATGTCGCAGAATATTCAGAGATTGTCACAATTATGGTAAGTACAATTGAACGTGTTTGCCTAATAAAATCGCGACATTTGACTCCATATTAGTACGTACGACTTGGTTTTTTTTTTTGCTCTAATGTAACTTCTAAGCTTCATACATGTTGACATTCAAATTATACATATTTGACCATAGCATAAAATATGCTAAGTTAAACATATAAATATGTAAATGCTGGCTGCTGAGAATATGTTTGTCTGCCGACATATTGGCTTAAAGCCTCGCTAATTATAATTGCTTAAATTGGATTCAACATAATGATCCATATTTTTTTTCCAGATATGTGTAAAATTACCAACTTTACATCAAGAGCTTGTAAAGTCCTCATTGTTTACCAATATTCTATGTTCTGGGGGTCACCAAGAAACCGAGAATACTGTTTCTGTTACGAACGCAATGAAGAACGAGCTGTCTAGTTCACTGTTAGACGGGTCACCGTCTACAGACCCGGATGATTCCTGTAATAAGTACTCATGCTCATCCATAATAGAATCAGAGGATCCGGAGGAGGAGAGTATGTGGAAGAATCCGTTGCTAAAAAGTAATAAACTGAGCGAAATGTAAGTATCTCACTATGAAAAATCAGGGAGAAATGTGATAAATACATCCTAATTTAATCAAGTCCTCGCATTGTAACATTGTAATATGTTGTAAAGAAATGGTTTGGCGATTTAGATCTCATGCAAATAACCGTTATGGTAATATTTGTTCTGTAATCGAGGTAATAGTAGAGTATCCAGTGAATATAAATGGTCTTTAATAACAAATCACTCCTATAGGGTATCATTAATTGGTATAAAATAGAAAAAACAAACAAACAAAAAGGCCTACCTTACACACCGTATTTACTAAATATACATTTATTAATTGAGCATAAAAACATATGAAATATTATAACCAGAGTCTTGATATTACAGTCTATTACAGACCAGGACACCTGGTCTCACTCCCATATCGGGAGTTCGCTTCTTTTCATGTTGTGGAGGTTTTTGTTTGTTTGCTTTGGTTCCTGTTTTATCCTGAATTTGTATGCCTTCGGTTTCTGATTTTCTGAATTATCGATTTTGTGCTATATACAGGGATATGGTCATTATCCATATTTGTCATTTGTTCTGCAAATTTCGAAACACCATCTTGAAGTTACCATGTACAGATTCCATCGTTCATTAAGGCAATCACCGAATTTGACAAGTTTACATGGAACTGTTGTGACGGGTGTTGCATGCAGACCAGGGACGCTGTTTCTCACCGGGCACCTTTGGAATGTTGTTCATTCCGGGTTTCGCGACTGTTTTCGTTGAAATTCTAATGATTTTGCCTTTTCTTCTCGACGTTTAGACTGAATAGCTGGTAATTATTACAGTACTTGCCGATGGTTGACCCAAGTCGGCATCAATTGCCCATTAGTCTAGTTAAATTATGTGTAAATCTTTTTCTCAATGGTTTTATGTCGTGCTTTATCATCGACGGCGGATGCGGCTAGCCAACAGGGGATGCTTACTCCTCCCGGGCACCTGGTCTCACCTCTTGCTTGCTAGGGGTCCGTCGATGCTTAATTTTGTGCTCTATCGTGAGTGCTGTTGAGATTGTCGTCAGGATCTTATTTAACTCATTTATCCTACTTTTTCCTGTTCTGTCTCTTGTTGTGCATGTCTAATCTGTGTTTTAACCTTTGTGTGTTTCGGGTTTTTCTTGTTGTACTGTGACCGAGTTCTGGTGGAGATCTCATCCTTTCTTTTATTTTGTATTAAATTTAAGGTAATCAGATATATGTGTTAATTTCCAATACTTCTGCGAAACAAATTGTAGACGATTCCATTTTTGCCTCCTTCGACTCTTTGTTTAGTATTTGAAATTTAATATGTCTAGCTGCCTTCTGTATTTCCTTTCAAACCAATGATTTGTGACGAATCAAAAAGGATCAGGAAAGGTACATTTTTATAAGTAGCATGATGACAGAATGACAAAATGAATAAGCAGCATGATGACGAAATAAAATATCAGTCGCATATTGACGAAATGAATACCGTGAGTGGCATGTTGTCGAAGTAGGACGTTCTTAGATCTTAGGAAGATCTTTGAAGTCATAAGGGGACGACCATTTAATCCTGAGGAGGGGGGGGGGTTAGAAATAGATATTCTGACCTCGAAAATAATGAATATAAATCATCTAACCCTCTTTGTTGCATAAATAAACATTTTGGTCCATATATGTGTTAAAACCCCAAAATTCTTTGCTAGCAACAAGCCCAAATTAAAATTTCTACGCTCGCTTCGCTCGACTTACCCTGATAGTTTTTCGAGCTCGTTTCGCTTGCTTTCCATAAAAATTTATACCAAGTGTTATTTAGACATCTACACAGTATCAAAAATGCAACTATAAACATAGGGTAATCAAAGATTACATAGCTCGACTATACAGGTTTTTGTCAAAAACCAGGTTAAAGTTTTTGAGAAGTAGGTCAAAGTCCAAGGTCAAGGTCACTAGGTCAAAAGTCATGGTCTCAAATGAAAGGTCTCGTCACAAGGTATCTACATGTGAAACATCGAAGCCCTACCCCTTATAGTTCAAGAGATATAGCCCAGGTTAAAGTTTTGTCTACGGACGACGACAACGACAACGACGCCGAGGGTATAGCATTAGCTCTCCGGACTTTTTCGTCCCGGCGAGCTAAAAACAAGAAAGAATATTTATTTTAACAAATATGATAAGCTTCAAGTCTTACAGGAATGCCTATACATGTAGTACATCACACATCAACCACCTATTTTTTTACTCGACATGGCAAAAACTGTCTAGGCATACCCCTCTCTCAATGTTCTGTAAAAACTCAATTCAGAATATGCATGTGATACATGTACATTTATATGTAAAAAGTCTTATTGAAGTGCCAAGAAAGTCTCGCACATTGTAAATAATTGATGGCATATTTCGTTGACATAACGGGGGGTTGCATATATTTGGGGGGGTTGCTTGTTAGAATCGTTACAGATTGAAATTAAATATTCTGAATTTGAGTTACTTGAAAATAAAGAATCCAGCCGGCCCTGCGTTGAAAATAAATAATCTGATCCGAAAAATTTGCCAGACCCCCCCCCCCCCCCATTCAAGATCAAAAATCAATAATGCAGACTTGTAATTTCTCGCTGGTTTATCTGTCGTCTTTTGTGTTTGGTATTTTGATGTCGTATTCAGCGTTCCTTGTGCCTTATAAATGTTCTGTTGCTGTGTTTATCTAGGGGTTACAGTGACTGTCTTTTAAAAAAATTGGCGAATCCTCTGTCAGAAATTGAGTTTAACCGCGAGGCGTGATTCGCCAATACCCTGTCAGTTTTTGTAAAACATTAGTATGATTCTTTGGTAAGTAATGCGCTAGAAAAATTTGCTTTTAAAGACGTCACCATTGGAACGTATGACGTCATAGCAAAAACTGCAGTGAAACGCGAATCCCCTTGCAGTTTTTTAATCGCTTAACCAATCAAAATGCGCGTTGCAAACAGAGTGCATTAGAATTAGAGGTTCGATGTGGGTGCTGAGTACTAATGAAAACACCGCCGTTCTAATCTTTCCTCATCTTATAACGTTATAACGATTTCTTACACTTAGATACCAGCAGCTTATTCAGTTTCCTATGTTAAACGAAAATATGAAAACCGAGAAGGAACATGAGGCGATGGAAAGCAAGCAATTGAAAAGGATAAGAAGGGGTAATGTTTTTTTTTTTTAGCTTTATCTTGGTGAGTGTCATTGCTGGTGGACCAAGAGTCCCCGAGGGCACTTGTAGCCAAGTTCGATCAATTTCGGTTAGTCGTTTCTTCAAACGCATTTGAAAATTTCTGTTTACAAAATTTTCTCAAATTTCTAAAACCTGGGTCCTGTAGCATCATATTCCAGCCGTTTTGCTATGTCTTTCTGTGTATTTAGGACATAAATTTCACAGATTTTGGTCATATTACATCGTTCAGATTGAGGATCACTGACGAGGGTTTATAATCCGAAACATGCATGTCTGGTCCATGCTGCAAATTTATCTTTTCTTAAATGATACTATTGAATTTGAAGACGCCTAACATATGCGTGGAATAAATTTTCTCAATATAGCTGTCGATCGTCATGAAAACTCTGATGAGGGTGTTACCTGCAAGCAGGAGATACCAACTCTTTCTGGGCACCTGGTCTCACTCCTATATTGGGAGTTCGCATCTTTTCATATGATGGAGGTTTGTGTTTGTTTGCTTTGGTTCTGTTTTATCCTGATTTTGTATGCCTTCAGTTTGCGACTTCCTGAGTTATCGATTTTGTACTGTGTATTTTGATATGGTCATATTTGTCATCCGTAACTGTCTCTCCCGAAGCTTGGATCAAAATCTTCTTAATATTCTTAATATAATGCTGCCTTGGATATAAATTATTAACTTAACATTCCAAATTCTTAAGTTAAACCAGTTAAGAGAGAAAACACAGTTGTAAATGTCAATATTGAAATATATGTTCTATAGTACTAATTTTATTGTACTAGACACGTGTTTCTGATATTTTAATCCTCGTCAGTAGTACTTCATGTCAAACAGTTTAAATAAAGCCGAAATGAATTTTCATGGCGCCATCTACAATAGAGTTTTAATGTCCTCTTGCCAAAATGAGCGGCTCCAAATTTTGTGTAGGTTTAATTCAGAATTAAGCGTATTTAAGTGAAATGACAAATATGGATAATGACCATATCCCTGTATACAGCACAAAATCGATAATTCAGAAAATCAGAAACCGAAGGCATAGAAAATCAGGATAAAACAGGAACCAAAGCAAACAAATATGGCCAAAAATCGTTGGAAGGTAGGCACAAGGAGCTTAATTCTAAACATGACCGAACAAAATATGACGAAACCCCAGCTAAGGACAGAGCTATGCAATGAGGGAGATACCCTTAAGGTCTAATTTGATGACAGGAAATTTAAAATAAATTTCAATGCAGTGCGTCAACACTTAAACTAGTTGAACGATATTTACTTTCTTTCTTTATATTTTCAGCAATCATTATTGAACAAGATGACGAAATGCAAAAGTATATTTTAGAATCAGAAACACCTTTGTTTGCTCTTTTTTGCCAACGAGGTAAGAGACAGTGTAACATCTAAATGCCTTTTTATTTCACCTTTTGCTGATTTTCGCCACCCCAACCCCCCTCCCCCCGCTCATATATGATTATCTTACCATCTCGGATAGGGAAAAAGTTTTTCCTCCAATTTTCTTCCTTATTTCTATATTAACACACGACGAATATGTCACTTCACAAAATATTCACCGCTTGGGATCAAAACGTATGATGTTGTGATTTCATGCGGAGGTTTTCGATTTTTGTGCGAATAGCACATAGCGATTGCCTGATTTCTTCACTCATGGGAGCCCCGTCTTCTGAGTATGTATAAACGATGTTACTCTGTTTGTACCTTGGGACTGCGTCAGCGTCATGATTCGTTTAAAGTCTGATCACTGTCTGAATCAATGAATTATATCTACTAGTATATGAATCGAGCTGTCGTGTAATGTACATGCATGACCTAATGAAAAATTGCATCTGTATGTACTGAGATGAACACAGGCTGTGTGTTGGAAACCCCTTTCCATTACCAGGTCATTATCTGTTTTAGTGGACAATATATAAATGAAACGGTGCTATCGATAAAGATGTTAAGTTGAATCATTGAAACGTAAAACTTTCTTAAAGTAGGCTTATTTTGCCCCGCTTCACAAAATAAAATCTGGAACTTCCATCATAAAATATGATATTAACAATTATGAAAAATAAAAGATCAAAACATTCCCGTTTAGGATGTATCATGTTTTTATATACTGAAAAAGAAGCGAATTTTCCTTCAAATTCTTAGCACACACCTAACATTGAACATGAAAGGTTAAAGAGAGAGTGGGGATCAAATTAGAAAATAAGATTCGTCTTCTTTCCTTGCCTTGTATATGCTATCATCAATCGATAGTCATATTGGATTGTTGTATTTTTAGGGGGGTGGGGTAGATTTAATGTGATGTTATTCAATTTTCATGTTCACTGTCAGACATCATCTTTCAATTCATTACGACAACATTATGGATTTGCATTTTACTTCTTTCTTTATAAGTCCATAAACTGGCCTACGAAGGTGTTCAGGAACAAAAATAACTTTGAAAACACAATATTTTGTCATACATAATAAGTGATATTATTCTGGCTATTCGCACTCAGTACCTTTGATTTTTACTCATCATCGAAGTGATACTGCACAAAACCGATGAACGTTGCAGTAGGACAATGCCAAATTAGTAAGTCCATATCGTTTATATATGTGAAAAGTCTATAGTTTTTGCAAACACTTCAAGAGTTCTACTTTGTCAAGAAAGTTTCTGTCGTTGACAAACTATTGAAGTGTTTTCAAAAACTATAAACTTTTCATACACCTAGACGATATGGATTTATTTATTAGGCATTGCCCTACTGCAACGGCTCATCATTTTTGTTAAGTTTAACTTACAAAAAAACCCCAAAATACTGTCTAAGGAATCACAACACCGTACGTTTCGATCCAACGCGGTGATATTGCACTATGTTGTGTAGTGGGTCAAGCGTTGCATTGCAGATCTATGGCTTGAGTGTTCGTATCAAACGTCTCCAAAAACAAAAACGTGACAAAAACAAAAAAATATATGACTCGAATTATGTTTCTCACATCTTAATTTTTCCATCTTTCTGCCATGCTATATACCTGGTATCTGGCGAATCAGCCGAGGTATACAGTGAATGCGAAGCTTTTCTTACCTTCTCAAGTGGAAGTTGTCAGTTCCTTGTTCCTTATTCGTCTCTTTCTGTGCTTGTCTGCTTAGTGTTTTGCATTGGGTGTTTTGGGGTTTTGCTATGGGTGCTGCAACTTGGTGTTGTAGGAGATCCCCTCCTTTGTCAGCACTTGAACTTCGGATCAAATGATAAATGATGCACTAAATGTACGAGTCTTGCCTTAGAAGAAAGGAAGGGATCTCCAGCAACACTCAGTTGCAACACCAACAGCAAAACTCCAAAACGTTAATGAAGTTACGTGCAAGGGATTTTGTCCAACGATACGAGACTATAAACTTCGCCTTTTCCTACATAGATTGTAGATACTGTCAGCTAGTAAAGGAACTTTTCCATGGTATGAGTCAGGACTTTACAAACTGCGTATTCCTGATTGTTGACGCCAACATGCCGACCCTGCCTCGTCATTTACGAGTTCCGTTTACACCATTAGTAAGGTAAATCTGATGACATTGTAAACTTTTGAGTCAATAAACTTTTCACACATAAAGAACTTCATTCTCGCTATATTAGTATATAAGATTTGTTCAAATATAGCATACTCTGGCACATTCTAATACATTCGTATGCCTGATTTTTCACAGAAATATTGTTTTTGGAAAGTATTCCGAAATGTTACTTTCTTAAACAACATTTCCGACCAATTTTAATTCACAAGAAGGGAGGGGATCTCCAACAAGACCCTGTTGCAGCACCAACAGCAAAACAGCAAAACACCCGATGCGGAAACACAAATACGAGCATAGTAAGAGACGAAAAAGAGACATACGAATATAAACATCAGACACAAAATTCTACACATAAACCAACGAGACCAATGAGCAACCGGTGACAACACGACACATGTGTCGGATAGTAAATCATCATTTGTGGTACTTAATACCAAGTGATTTTCAGGCACAGTCAACATTACCTTTTGTTTGATTTCTTGAATTTTGTAAATCTACTTTATAAAGAGCTATTTTGATAATGCGAAACATTATAAAGAAACAAAATTAAAATATTTGAATTTTGTTGGCTTCAATTTTATGAATAACTTTTATTAGGTTCAGGGGTCGAACACCGGATAGCTGGGTTAACTTCGTTGGAGAAAAACACGACATCTTGTCTTTGACATCCTTTCTCAGTATGCAACTACGTGGGTATGTTTCAAGCTCTGGTTTTTTTTAACAATAATAAACATCAGAGAAGTACCTAAGAATAATTCAGTCTCAATGTCGAGAAGGCAAGGCCAAATCGTTAGAATTCCAATCTTTTTTTAACAATAATAAACATCAAAGAAGTACCTAACAATAATTCAGTCTCAATGTCGAGAAGGCAAGGCCAAATCGTAAGAATTCCAATCTTTTTTTAACAATAATAAACATCAAAGAAGTACCTAAGAATAATTCAGTCTCAATGTCGAGAAGGCAAGGCCAAATCGTTAGAATTCCAATCTTTTTTTAACAATAATAAACATCAGAGAAGTACCTAAGAATAATTCAGTCTCAATGTCGAGAAGGCAAGGCCAAATCGTTAGAATTCCAATCTTTTTTTAACAATAATAAACATCAGAGAAGTACCTAAGAATAATTCAGTCTCAATGTCGAGAAGGCAAGGCCAAATCGTTAGAATTCCAATCTTTTTTTAACAATAATAAACATCAAAGAAGTACCTAAGAATAATTCAGTCTCAGTGTCGAGAAGGCAAGGCCAAATCGTTAGAATTCCAATCTTTTTTTAACAATAATAAACATCAAAGAAGTACCTAAGAATAATTCAGTCTCAATGTCGAGAAGGCAAGGCCAAATCGTTAGAATTCCAATCTTTTTTTAACAATAATAAACATCAGAGAAGTACCTAAGAATAATTCAGTCTCAATGTCGAGAAGGCAAGGCCAAATCGTTAGAATTCCAATCTTTTTTTAACAATAATAAACATCAGAGAAGTACCTAAGAATAATTCAGTCTCAATGTCGAGAAGGCAAGGCCAAATCGTTAGAATTCCAATCTTTTTTTAACAATAATAAACATGAAAGAAGTACCTAAGAATAATTCAGTCTCAATGTCGAGAAGGCAAGGCCAAATCGTTAGAATTCCAATCTTTTTTTAACAATAATAAACATGAAAGAAGTACCTAAGAATAATTCAGTCTCAATGTCGAGAAGGCAAGGCCAAATCGTTAGAATTCCAATCTTTTTTTAACAATAATAAACATCAAAGAAGTACCTAAGAATAATTCAGTCTCAATGTCGAGAAGGCAAGGCCAAATCGTTAGAATTCCAATCTTTTTTTAACAATAATAAACATCAAAGAAGTACCTAAGAATAATTCAGTCTCAATGTCGAGAAGGCAAGGCCAAATCGTTAGAATTCCAATCTTTTTTTAACAATAATAAACATGAAAGAAGTACCTAAGAATAATTCAGTCTCAATGTCGAGAAGGCAAGGCCAAATCGTTAGAATTCCAATCTTTTTTTAACAATAATAAACATCAAAGAAGTACCTAAGAATAATTCAGTCTCAATGTCGAGAAGGCAAGGCCAAATCGTTAGAATTCCCATCGGAACGGCTGCGAACCCCGGAATGAACAACACTCCGAGGTGAGACCATCTTTCATCGAGCTTTTTCCTATGCAACTGTTAAACGTTTTCAAATGCAATAGCATCATTTAAGAACATATAAATTTGCAGCATCGATCAGGGTGCTTAACTCTCGTCAGTGATTCTCAATCTTAACAATGTAATATAGGATGAATGTTATGTCCAAAAATGTACCAAAATACGTAGTACTTTAAAATTTCATTTAGGGGGTTTTTGACATCTTAGGACATAATTTTCACATATTTTGGCCATATAACATTGTTTAGATTGAGGATCACTGACGAGGGTTAAATAACCGACACGTGCATGTCTGGTCCATGCTGTAAATTTAACTGCTCTAAAATGATGCTAATGAATTTGAAGACGTTAAACATATTAGTAAATTAATTTATTCCTATGTGAGATTTTTTTCTTTTCCTTCAGTGTACAATCAGAGAGCGATTACAGAGAAGAACAGCAGTCTACCAAAGGTATAAGAACATTCCATATAACAACTGCAAGAATGCTTTTTGAAGAATTGTCCTTTTCGGAAAAAAGTGTCGAGGTTTACGTGTATATATCGATATATTGAGATATTTGATAAGTTTGTATCGATCGACTAAAGCAATGTGTGTTTCTTTCGAGCAAATTAGATTGACAATGTGAAATTCAATCAGAAAATATGAACAGTGGGACAAACATTCAAACAAGGAACCTGATTTAACATAGAAATAAAAATCGCAATATATCGCAATACAGGAAAGAAAGGATTATATTGCGATTCACTTTTGGCGTATCGTTTCACCTCTAAAGTGTATTTTAACAAATCAAATTCAACAAGTCGAAGAATTAAGATATATTTGCCGAAATTATACAATAAAATTTTTTCATGTCCCAGTACTTCATCATAAGAAAGTGTTTTTCCTTTTTTTTCAGATGTAAAATCAAATCGCAGGAAAAGATCTCTAGGTTATTGGTTCCAACAAAAGCATGTATCCACCTTCGAGAAAATGGGCGGAGCCATCCCAAACTATACTCACGTTGATGAAGTATCTAAAGGTGTAATGACTAATGCCAGAGGAGATACCATGATTGAAAGAGGATGGAGAACGTACGATGATATTACTAACTTTGCTCAGACGTACATCGTTGCTAGAAATGAAATCATTTTAACAAATTATCTTGACTTGGCGATTCAAAATGCTATTTATTATACAATTGCATTCAATAAGGATATAGGGTCAAAACGCAAGCGACCGATAGAGACATGCATTATACCTGAAAAGGTTGCAAAACTTGATGGAAATGATACGGCGATTCGATATGATGACATGAACAGTACACGATATGATGACATGAACAGTACAACAGATTCAATTACAGAGAAGCCGAAATGTAGGGAAGGGGAGTCGAAAACATTTAAAAAGTATTATAAGTGCGACTTTTCTCTTGCGGACTTGAGTAATAGTGACGACATAATGTTTGTGAACATGGTCTGGAGAAATAAGATTAAGACTTGCAAGTATTCAAAGACTGGAACATTTACGCTTGGAGCTGGTAAAAGTAAGTATAATGCTAATGACTATAAGATAAATCATTTAGAAAATACTCGTCTTGGCGGCTCTGAAGACGGCGGGATATATTGTGAGGGACATCCGTGAGATTTTGGTATTTTGTACTTCTTTTTATTCAAAAGAATAAATGGTAAAATTGTGACATTAAGGACCATTTCAACGACGACAACGAATAAGAATTATCTTAAAATTTTCTTGACGTCATTTAAATGTCAATTTTAATTATTTGATTCCTTCATTAATTATTTGATTCTTTCATTAATTATTTGATTCCTTCATTGATTATTTGATTCCTTTATTCCTATTATCATCCCATCATTCATTTATTCAGTTAATTATCTGACCATTTTCATGTTAATTCTTAACTCATCAAATCCATCATGTTATAATGAAATACTTCAATGTCATCATGTAAATGCTGCTTGCCTATAAATGCCAATTGCTTGATTTGTTGCAATAAAATATGTTTAAACTAAATGACGGCTTCCTGATACTAAATCCTGTTTGTACTTACAATAAATTAGAGGACTTTTTCCTTTTTTTTTTTTTTACATATAAATCCATTTTGCATGTACAAAGTTAACGTTCGTAAATTTCTATGTCTTTTATATTTTGGTCTGAATTTTCAAGTTGATTATTATATAAGTCTTTTTCATAGTTAAATATATGCACAACCAATGTTATTTCCTCTGATGAAAGAAGGGAGGGGATCTCCAACAAGACCCTGTTGCAGAACCAACACCAAAACACCCAATGCAAAAACACAAAAGACGAGCATAGTATGAGACGGAAAAGAGACATATGACATGTAAACATCAAACACAAAAGACTACACATAAACCGACGAGACCAATGGGAAACCGGCACCGACTTTGGACGGCCATTTGCAACGCAAGTAGAAAATAGTGTGGTTATTCTGGATTACGTGCGCACAACCCTCTCACTTCTCCAATGAAGAACCTTACAATTGTGGTGTAAAACAACTTCCTCACTGTTATATGACCTCACACAAACAAGAATACAAAACGTAGAGGCCCCAGCAACACAGATGAATATGTAAATGGATATAAAAAGAGGGCGTGCATAATACAGTCCGTTCTCTGCCGGCTGTAGCGAGCTCATATATGTAATCACCCGAGGAGTCCGATTGACATTCAGAGAGGACAGGTGGTCGGGCCCTGTCTTCTCTAAAGAGGTTTGGACAGGGCCCGTCATAGAGTACCGTCGTCACAGTCAGTCAGAGTGCAAGTCTCAAGGATGCGCTGGTACAAGACTGTAGATTGGTCAAGTCGAAGCCTAGTGTCAGTCCTAGTGTCCGTCCGATGAAGCTCGAAACATTGAAAGGATCGTGTTTTCATTCTACATAAGATCTAAAGAATTATGCCGCAACGGCTGTTTTAACCTGCGAAATGAACCCATGTTGACATGAATCCTGAATCGGTTAATTACCCGAAGCGTGCATGTCTGGTCCATGCTGCAAATGTACCTGTTCTTAGATAGATCATGCTATTGAATTTGAATACGTTTAACATCTGATCGTCATTTGACCTATAAAACGCGATTTCAGAAAACAAGAATGAAATAGACAACTGGTGCATATGCTATATAGAATTTGTGTATTTTAACGGGAATGCATTATACAGTAAGTGCTTTTATCGCACGAAAGCACATTACGTGTACAATAAAAACACTTGCTGTATGTTGCATACCCGTAACAAAACACGAATTGAGACACTTATTCTCTATGTACTACCATTTCTTCCATGATAAAGAAAACATAAGACAAGTATAGTGGGTTTCTGTCCAAATTTACAAAAAATCAACAATATTAAGAGATGATATCTTGATGAAAACGGCAAATTGAATTTAGGAATCAAATATCACAAGATTTTCAACTTCATATGTTTTTTCTTGAATTTCTATAAAATGTAACACGATTTTCCGTTCCGTATTGTTTTATGATTATTCCAAGTTAACACGAGATTGGACTCCGATTTCGTATATGCCAAGTTTCAATAAAACGTGTTTAATTATTGTTTTTAAGTAAGCTACTTGTTCAGGGTTATGTAACACAACGGCTGAAATCATCACTGAGGATGTTCTTCGGTCGCCACGGGGATATAATAAAAGCATATTCTCCTTTCTAGAATGATCAGAGGCATTCTGCATTGTGATTGAATGACTGTCATCATCGCCAAACAAGATATACTTACCTGATATGTACATCACAATGTACATCGAGACAATCACCGAATTTGACAGGTTTTTATGGAGTTGTAGCGACGGGTGTTGCTTGCAATCAGGAGACGCTGACTCTCCCTGGGCATCTTGTCTCACTTCGGAATGTTATTCTTTCCGGGGTTAGCAGCCGTTACGATGGGAATAAATTCTCACGATTTGGCCTTGCCTTCTCGACTTTGAGACTGAATAACTGTTAGGTACTTCTTTGATGTTTACTTTATTTGCTTTTGAAAGGCATAAATTTGGATGTCATTTTCTTCTTATATCGTTGAAATAACGTCATGAATTATGTTCCGTTAAGAACCGAAAATTCGGTGTTAGAAATTCCACAGAGAATGTAGGTTTACATTTTCTTTTTGCCTATTTCGATGTCTTTTTATGGCAAAGTTCTCCTCAAACTACATATCAATATCTAATAATATTAAGAATACTGTTTATGAATAATATGTGCAAAGAATTTTAAAAAGGAGGAAGTGTTGCATTTTGTCGATCTGAAGATGGCAGAAACATTAGCAAGATGAGCAAAAGGTTTACAGAATTTAAAACTGCGAAGTCTAAATTCTAGAAAAGTGTCAGAATGCTGTCAATGATGTTGAATCGGTGCTTCGCCCGAGTCTTACTGGTGATCCACTTTTTCCTTTTTTTAGCTCACCTGAGCCATAGGCTCAAAGTGAGCTATTGTTATAGCGTGGCGTCCGTCGTCCGTCGTCGTCCGTCGTCGTCCGTCGTCGTCCGTCGTAAACTTTTCACATTTTCAACTTCTTCTTCAGAACGGCTGAAGGGATTTTGATGAAACTTGGTAGGTATGAAGTACTAATGGTCCCCTACAAGTGTTGTTGTTTTTCATCCGGATCTGTCAACAGGTGGCGCCACCACAGCCAAAAGTAGGTCACGGGGGGTACCCTCCTTTGACAAACTTCTTCTTCAGAACCGAAGCATGTATCGACAAACCGAAAGCATCAGGATGATCTAGAGAGATGTCTTAAGAAGTGTTGTTATTTTTGGTTCCACTTCGAAGTCAAATTTTTGACGCGTTTTTGAAGTCTTTTCGGACTTTGTCAGAAATGCACATTTTTGCACTATTTCTTTAAATAACTCAATAAGTGTATGATTTTACACACTCATTTAGTACATATTTATCATATTTAACTTACTTAATGCTTTGATATGTATTTTATGCTTAAATTTTATTTTTTTGATTTTTTTATGAATTTATTTCTTATGTAAAAAAGGAAAGGGGGGGGGGGGTGATTTTCATACATTTTCTGCTTCTTTTCTATAACCACTCTTCAGATTGTCATGACAATTTGTAGGTATGAGGTACTCATGCATGGTACCCTACAAGTGAAAGAATTTTGTCAAGATATCCACTTTTGGATTTTTAAGGAATATTTTTTAAGATTGTACATAGGTATAATGTATGTTTTCCATGCCCAATGGACCCATGGGGAGTGGCTTCAAACCCCGGCGGGACCCCAACAAAATTTTTTTCCCCTTTTTAGCTCACCTGAGCCATAGGCTCAAAGTGAGCTATTGTTATAGCGTGGCGTCCGTCGTCCGTCGTCGTCCGTCGTCGTCCGTCGTAAACTTTTCACATTTTCAACTTCTTCTTCAGAACGGCTGAAGGGATTTTGATGAAACTTGGTAGGTATGAAGTACTAATGGTCCCCTACAAGTGTTGTTGTTTTTCATCCGGATCTGTCAACAGGTGGCGCCACCACAGCCAAAAGTAGGTCACGGGGGGTACCCTCCTTTGACAAACTTCTTCTTCAGAACCGAAGCATGTATCGACAAACCGAAAGCATCAGGATGATCTAGAGAGATGTCTTAAGAAGTGTTGTTATTTTTGGTTCCACTTCGAAGTCAAATTTTTGACGCGTTTTTGACGTCTTTTCGGACTTTGTCAGAAATGCACATTTTTGCACTATTTCTTTAAATAACTCAATAAGTGTATGATTTTACACACTCATTTAGTACATATTTATCATATTTAACTTACTTAATGCTTTGATATGTATTTTATGCTTAAATTTTATTTTTTTGATTTTTTATGAATTTATTTCTTATGTAAAAAAGGAAGGGGGGGGGGGGTGATTTTCATACATTTTCTGCTTCTTTTCTATAACCACTCTTCAGATTGTCATGACAATTTGTAGGTATGAGGTACTCATGCATGGTACCCTACAAGTGAAAGAATTTTGTCAAGATATCCACTTTTGGATTTTTAAGGAATATTTTTTAAGATTGTACATAGGTATAATGTATGTTTTCCATGCCCAATGCTTCAGGTGCAACAACAGGAAAAAAACCTTCTTTGTATGATTAATCATTTTTTGATCGATCTTTCATCCATAGTTACAGCTGATAATTCAACAAGTGACACATGCTTCAATGTCTTATTGATTGACCTTTTATGTGATATGATTCAATTATTTAAATTCTTTATACTTATTTAGAATTTTATTTTTAAAGTCGGGAACAAGATTTCAAAAGCGGCCATGTTTTGCCGTGTACCTGAAGGTGTCATCCAAAGAAATAAAAACCTTCTTTGTATGATCAATCATTTAGCTCAATTTGAGTGACTTCCAATCCTTCATTCAATAATTATGAATTTGGTCTCGTTGGATTTGGACACCTTTGACACACATAAAAATAATAGAAAAAAGGGGGGTCATGCATACCGTTTTCTCACAAATTCCACTTTTTTACATCACCCCTCTATCCATTTCGAAAATTTTACAAATTTCATCTATTTTTAAATCAATCAATAGATTGCATAAAAGACAAAAACAGGTTCAAAACTCAATTTATCCCGACTACAGGGAATGGTACATTGATTTCATGTGCTATTTTTAAATTTTCAATAGTTTTGACCAATGGTGTGACACCTTTTATTCTGCCCTGTTCACCAGTCAAAACTGAGGGGATTCCCCGCTTAAACGATTTCCTTGGATTACACCTGAAGGGGATTCCCCATGTAGAAATGTGATACCTTTAGTACTGCGATACATTTCAGGAGATACAGTGCAAACGGAATAGATTTTTATTTAATGAAATGTGCATTATACTTGGAACACTTAATGGTTATCATTCATGTACTTGGAACACTTGCAACTTGTTATCATGCATAAAGTTTGCTCGAATTTCCTCTGTCTTAGACTGTCTTAGATGAAGTAATTTACGGACTGATTTCTTGAAGAAACGTCTAATGAGTAATCTCTTCCTCCGGATTTTGAGAATGCATAGGACATTTAATATCTGAAATTCTTGAAATAAATAATTCAGTTCAGAGTTCCTGAAATCCGGCTTCCTATGAAATGTTGGACCACAGAAAGCTGTTGTTTAAATAGAGTAAATAAATTATTATTTACAACCATAAGCCACTGTGTTCGACATCTTGTATGTATAATATTTCTAAGAGGAACACAGAGGCCTGAGGTTGTGAATAATAAAACATTTTCTCTCATAAAATGACAGGTTCCTGTGATAAGACATTTGGGAATTTTTATCTGTTCAAATAATAGATACATGATGAGTTTTTATCGGACCAAATAACTTTTTGTCGGCAAATCCTATGCAACCGATACATTTCATGAACTCTCTCCGCTAACAACTTGTCCGTGTAACAGACCTTTGACGAGGTAAAACAATTTTTTAACTGTAAATAACGATGTTGTAGGTCTGCTAGTTGAACAACCTTAACAATTTCATGGGCCTTTTAATTTGTTTCAAACTACGAAACCTAGAGAAATCACTTGAGTTGTTGAACAGCGTATGCTGAAATGCGACGCTCCTTCTCGCCTGTTGAAATATGCATAGGCAAGAAGCGCCGCATTTCAGCATATTCACTGAAAATTATTTGTTCAAGTGGCTTCACTGGGTCATGAGGTTTGATACACCATACACTGCTTTTTGGAAAACAAACTGGCACAATTCCTGCACAACTCACTTGAATTGATAAATATTGGATTAAAACGATTTTAACTGTACGTTTCATGTATTTGAGATGAAATCAATACTATTCAAAAGCATTCATAGATTTCAGTATACTTTAATATGAATAAAGGCAAAACCGAAAAATCTTTGTTTTTTATGCCCCTGGAATAAAAGATTCGGGAGCATATAGTTTTTGGCCTGTTCGTCTGTCTGTTTGTCTGTCTGTTTTCCGAAAAACTTTAACATTGGGCATAACTTTTAAATGGAAGCTGGTGATAGAGGTTTCATATTTCACATGTGTATTCCTTGTGACAATACCTTTCCATTGATACCAAAATTTTTGACCTCGTGACCATAACCTTGACCTTTGACGTACTTCTCAAAAACTTTAACATTGGGCATAACTTTTGAATGGTTAGTGATAGAGGTTTCAATTTTTACATGTGTATTCCTTGTGACAAGATCTTTCCATTGATACCAATATTGCGCTGACCCTGACCTCTCACATACTTAACAGAAAATGGCCTTTATACTAACAAAGATGCCGCCGGGGGCATTCTCGTTTCACAAACACAGGCTTTATAATTTCTGGCATGCTAGCTATCAATAATTAAAGGTTTTGTGTTCAATTTTAAATAAACTTAATTTATGAAATCGTTTCATTGTTTTATTCTTTTTCTGCTGCACATTAATGTACAATATGATTTTATTTTTGATGTTGCATAATTGAACTATACTAGCTGGGCATATGACGTTGGACCACTTTATCCGTCTTTTCAAATCAGTAAAAAAGTTATTGTTTTGAAATGTGGCTATTTTTTCTTTTTTGTACTTTCAAAGGTTGTCTGAAAAAAAAACTCTGCATCCGGCAAAAATCTTTTTAGAAAGGTTGTGGGCTAAAATCCTGGTACTGGCACTATCAGTATTCAATGTCAGTATGTCAATTAGAGCGTGCATGGGTATCAGGTGAGCGTTGTGCCCCCTGGGGCTCTTGTTTAAATTAATCAGTGTAAAAATGTAGAAGATTTTCAGATAATTTTTTTTTACTTATTCCGGTGTTCAATTACAGACTATTCCTTTCTTTTTTGTATCGTTTCTCTGACCCAGTGTACAGCGTTTCGCATTTTGTCAACAAACCTTAGAATTTAGGCAAGGGGAATTTTTGAAAGCGTAGCTAATTAATGTGTTTTTGTTTGTTTGCCCTGATTCTTGTGAATAGCAAAGAAGGCAATGCAAGTACGAATTATAAACAGATTAAACCTTCTACATATGCTTCCAATTGGGGGATAATGAACCAAGTTTTAAACATTTTAAGGTCAAAATTCAAGGTCCAGTGAATCAACATGACCAGCCAAATGACTAATGATGACACTGAACAATTTTAATGACACTGGTCACTGATGACGTCACTGGTAACATAATTGATGACGTCACTGGTCACATGCCTGATAAAATCATCGGTCATATGACTGATGATGTTACAGTTCACATGACCAACAACGTGACTGATAACGTCACTGGTAATATGTCTGATGTCATAACTATACACATGCCTGGTGACGTCACTGGTCACATGACTCCTGACGTCACTGGTCACATGACTACTGACGTCACTGGTCACATGACTCCTGATGTTATTGATCACATGACTTATGATGTTACCGGTCACATATTCAATCATGTCACTGATGACGTTACCGGTCACATGACTGAGGCCAATGAGTTCGAATTACGTCATTGCTCAAGGAAAGTTAACATTGACGTGACGTCAAAAGACGGGGAAAGACTGCGCATACTAATGACGAAGTGATCCAGAGAAGCTATAGGAAATTTAACGTTTACTTAAAGGCCGACGTTGGCAACCACCTGGTCATTGATATGCATACCTGAGTGACATAGGCTTGGTGGGCGTGGTACACCGTCTTTGAAGATAGTGCCGTCTGCGAGCGGGTAAGTTACACCAAAGACACACCGACAGGTAATCCTTTATTATGCTAATGAGATACCTGAGTCTCATTTGTTTTAAGCTGTCAATCAAAAATCGATAGGGGTTAAAGGATTAAAAGGAACCAATTAGAGACCAATTAGAGATGTTAACCCTAGAGCGGTCAGTAAGGAAATGACAGAAAGTTTACTTTCCTCTTATATAGTCCCCCGTCGGCCTTTAAGAAATGAAACCTAGGCAACGCAAAGCGTAGCATCCCCCTCGCACTGCAGGATAATCATTGTGTGGTCTTGTCTGTCTGTATACAAGGAAAATCAATAAGGTTCATCCTCTTGTCATAAGCAATATGAAAGGGTATGAAGTTTGGTTTAGATCTAACCAAAACAGTACTGTCTAGGCTGTATACAAGGATTTTGACTTTTTCCTTTCTGTGAATTTGACCTGTGACCTATGACCTTGAAAATCTAAAGGGTTATTCCTTTGTCATAAGCAAAAAGTGTATGAAGTTTGATTAAGATCCAATCAAAACTGCACACTCTAGGCTGTATACAATAATTTTGCCCTTTCCAATCCGTGACCTTGACCTTTGCCCCATGACTTGAAAATCAATAGGGTTCTTCCTCTTTTTAAATGATTTCAGGGGATGGGGTTTGGTTAAAACCCAAATCAAAACTGCACTATCTAGGCTGTATATAAGAATTTTGACCTTTTACAAACTCTGACCTTGACGTTTGACATATGACCTTGAAAATCAATAGGGTTCTTCCTCTTGTCATAAGCTATCAGTGTATGAAGTTTGATTAAGATCAAAACTGCACCCTCTATGCTGCATACAAGAATTTTGTGACGTACACACGTACACAACCTCCCTCGTACACACTCACTTATACACGAACGACGGCATTACTATATCCCCCTGTTACTACATTATATTTTCTTCCGTCAAATGTAAATTAAATGATTACTTCTTTGGCAGCTCTGTTTTCATATTAGCTCTTTCTGATTTTCCAAGCATTACGGCGTATGTCCAACGTAAAATGAAAAAGTTGAAGTTTACCTAAAGGGAACAGCTTGCTATATTTCCAAATACTGGCAAATGTCAGCATTGTTTTTTTCTTGTTAGCAAAATTTTCCTTTGTTACACAGTTTGTATATTAATTAAGACATGAATCATAAATATTTTTGTTGATGCAGGTATTTTCCGAACAATTTGACTGCAGCGCGTTGATGCAAAAGTTTTTCGTCCAATTTTTCGGGTGATACCTGCATCAACAGAAAAAAATATGTGAAAAGCACTTTGGCTGGAAGCATCACTGATGAAAATTTAAAATTCGAAACATTTTGTCTGTTGCACGAAAACTGAATTGAAATTTTCTTCAAGAAGAAATAGAATTGGAAGACTTCCTTATTAATAATTTAATCATTTATTTCTTCTTGTAGTGTGGAGCAATTAAAATCGTTCCCCGTGACTTGCTGTTTGTTAATTTGTGATGTTCCTGGAGTACCGTCATACGGTATTTCAATATCACAGTTCATCCGGTACGCTAGAGCATGTTCTAATATTTTGCATTTTCACAGTAGAAATTTACAAATAACCAAGAAACTTTAAGATCAAGGTTTCCGCTTTCATAAGCTAGTTAAGACTTTCTGGAAATTTTGCAAAAATTACAGTCACTTTCTTTTAAAATTCGGATCTATACAAGCAACAGAGTACATTACTTAATATTACACAAACTGCCTTTTACGGTGTTTGATACACAAAATAAGAAGGATCAAAGGTAGACAGCATAACCATAGGAATGCGTCAGAATCATCAAACGACTTTTTTACACCGTGGATATGATTTCTACAGTCTTGTACCAGCGCATTCTTAAGACTTGTACTCTGACTGACTGTGACGACGAGACTCCATGACGGGTCCTATCCAAACCTCCTTAGAGAAGACAGGGCCCCGACCACCTGTCCTCTCTGAGTGTCAGTCGGACTTCTCGGGTGATAACATACATGAGCTCGCTACAGCCGGCAGAGCACGGACTGTATTATGTACGCCCACATTTTATATCCATTTACATATTCATCAGTGTTGCTTGGGCCCCTGTGTTTTGCGGTCTTGTTTGTGTGTGGTCATCTGACAATGAGGAGGTTGTTTTACACCATATCCATATTTGTCATTGTACGTTCTACGAGACCTCTGGATAAGTGAGAGGGCTGTGCGCACGTAATCAAGGGTAACCACACCATTCGCTACTTGTGTGGTTTCGTTGGTTAATGTGTAATCTTTTGTGTTTGATGTTCATAAATATGTCGTATTTCTCTTTTTCGTCTCTTCGTGTGCTCGTCTTTGTGTTTTCGCATCGGGTGTTCTGGTGTTTTGCTATTGGTGCTGCAGCAGGGTCTGGTTGGAGATCCCCTCCCTTCTTTTTTAATTGTATTAATTATTTCTTTCCAGCCTTGTGGCGAAAAAGAAGCTTTGTTTTAGCCCTTAATCAATTTGCATCATATACATGTTAAACGTCTTCAAATTCATTAGAATCATTTAAAAGCAGATAAATTAACGGCATGGACAGGACATGCACGTTTCGGATATTTAAACCTCGTCGGAGTGATCCTAAATCCAAAATATTGAAATATGGCCAAAATCTGTAAAAAATTATGTCCAAAATATACCGAAAGACGTAGCAAGATGGATATGATCCAGGTTTCCAAAATTTGAGAAAATTTTGTAAGCAGAATTTTTTCAATGCGTTTGAATAAACGACCAACCGAAATTGATCGCTACATGTGACCTCGGGGGCTCCTGGTCCACAAGCAGTGACACTCACCAAGTGGTACAAATGTTAAACGTCTTCAAATTCCTTAGAATCATTTAAAAACAGATAAATTTACAGCATGGTCCAGACATGCACGTTTCGGGTATTTTAACCCTCGTGTTATGGCTATTTCGGAAACTTGCAATTTCATCGAAACATATCGTAGAAATAAAAGAGGTTAACATCTTAGCATCATCCCTCCAATGCTATTTTGAACATAGATTTTATTTGGATGTGCTACCGAATAGACCCAACAGGAAATTTGGACCCGCGCATTCTCTGTAAAGTGAATGCACAAATTTAACTTCTAAAAATAAAACCAGTCGACGCTGGTGAAATGAATTTGGGCGGCTTATGAAAAGCACTTTGGCTGGAAGCATCACTGATGAGAATTTGATATTCGAAACATGTGTCTGGTGCATGAAAATTTGTTTGAAAATTTCTGCAAGAAGGTATAGAGTTGGAACACTTCCGTATTATTACGCTATTCAAAATATGTCTTACTCTTGATTTAGGGTCTTGCTTAGAAATATATACATTGGCGAATCTAGATATTGTATCCGGGGACTCAGATCGTCAGGAGGATGAAGACTAATATAAATCTTAAGATAAATATTACGTAAAACTGGCCCGGAAAAAATATCATTTTCCACAAATTCCAAGGGGAGGGGTAACGATCCCCCTTTTCTAGAACCGCACTTGCGTGGACAACGAGGAACTTATAACACAACCATGAAAGTGCGTTTATAAATACCTCGAACGGCAAAGTACAATGTACATGTTATAGATGATCATACAAAACCCGGCTTCACAGGAAATAAAACTTATAACAATGAAAACAAATGGGATGGGTGTATCAGTGTCTGATTGAATCGGACTGGACAATTTTAAAAGTAAGTAAATATCTTCCTTTTTTCATTTTCTTAAAATCCTTTAATTTCGGACTTGTATTAATTATGAATGGATGCTGATGCTTTACCGATATATATATATAAATGGGATGCCTTATTGAGTTTCAATCCTACTATATAATTAATGTAATTTGTTTATTTTTATACAAATAATACTTATATCACTATAGCGTTAGGACGAAACTCAATTTTTCATTCTAAAATTACCTGCAATTAGACGACACTTCACTTAGTACATAATAGGAATTCTGCTCTCTTTGGGTACTTTCTTTACATTTACAAGTTTTCCACACTGTTCCGTATGATTTTTCTAAAATCTTAGGGGTTGAAAAGCCCCATCCCAACCATCCGTCTCCGACTTGACACCTTTCCCTTATTTTCACAAAATACCGTACGAAAGTTGTACATTTTTTGTAGTTTCAAGAGTCTAAATCCTACAGGGAAAACTCTTGCTCTTGCTGCATTGCTGTGTACGTCTGACTTATAGCCAAAAAAATTTCTTATTTTTAACTGTTCGTGTAGTCCTTTGTAGTCCTTTGTGTTTGATGTTTATATGTCGTATGTCTTTGTGTTTTCGCATCGGATATTTTGGAGTCTGGCTGTTGGTGCTGCAACAGGGTCTTGTTGGAGATCCCCCCTTCTTGTTGAAAGATATTTTCGTATTATTGTATTATTATTGTATGTTTGGATCTTTAAAATTCATAGCAATGACAAATTCCAAATTTGACACGGATTTAAGGAGGGGGAGGGGGAGGGGGCTGTGGCTCAGTACAAAACAAGCAAAAACAAAACCAAAGAAAAAATATATTTTAAAAACCCTCAGTATATTTAATATTTACAGTAACTTGAATGAGATAAACATAATAAGATAGGAAGTTGACCCTCTAAATCGCAATTGGTAACATGGATAAGGAAGTTAGAATCTGAATATACTAAGTAAATCTTTCGGAAATCAGTCATTGATACCAAAGAGGTAATAATTATTATCTCGAGATGTCTTTAATACAACATCGCGAATGTAAAGGGTTTTCGAGAGGTAGAGAAGGGGGGGGGGGGGGGGGGGGTAGGGGGATAAATGATCCTATCCAGCTACATTTACATGATGTAGTTTACAATGATAAGACGTGCATGGTACCGCTAGGTGACATCCTCAGATTCAAAATAAGGAAGGAAATTCGATATTTAGAGTACCACGGAAGTTTATAGACATTATAAAATTATGTATGTACTTGCGATGGGAATATTAAATCAA
Source organism: Pinctada imbricata (assembly GCA_033119305.1). NCBI lineage: Eukaryota > Metazoa > Mollusca > Bivalvia > Pterioida > Pteriidae > Pinctada > Pinctada imbricata. The sequence continues at coordinate 66,162,922 of VSWD01000009.1, forward strand.
CACAAAAGAACTAAATGAATGAATAAATAAATGAATATAAAACAAACAGACAGCAAATATAAAATGTTCAATTTATTTATTTATTTATAAAATGTTTATTTTTCTTATTTTAATACCTTCTACCAAAATTACAATCTTTATTATGATTCCTTAATTACTTTGGAATGTTATTTATTCCGAGGTTCTCTACCGTTCCAAATGAAATTCTTATGTGTTTGCCTTGCTTTCTTGACTTTGAGACTAAATAACTGATAGGTACTTCTTTGATGTTTATCTTATTCACAAACACGATTTGATTTTTTTCAAATTTTAAGGACAATGCAGAGGATTCCGAACATTGTTACAGTACTGTCCTGGATATCTACGACTATTTATCTTACCACCGCGGCAACATGCAAAAGTCCACGAGATACCACGGTGGATTGGTGGATTCTTTATCAACAATCATCGATGCCGTTTTTTCATTTCTATGTGGACAGTTTTGATAGTAGTAATATATTGGTAAGAAATTGGTTTAGATTAGAAAGTATTCATTGTGTTTCATATTTTCTTACAGATTTTTTGTCTTTAAATAATTGAGAATAGTTTCGCTTTATCAAACATCATACATACACAGCCAATTGTGCCTCATATGAAATTCATGTGAAATTTACATGAGCTTTACATGAAAGTTCACATGAAATTTATGTGAAACGAGCACGAACATGAAATTTACATGAAATTTTTCACATGAAATTCATGTGAAGATTTTAACATGGATGTTAAGTGAATTCAGTTTCCTGTGAAGGTTACTTCGAAAAATTCATGTGAAATTCACATGATGCTCATTTCATATGAATTTCATGTGAGGCACAATTGGCTGTGTACATACAATCGAGGCAATTTCATCTATCATACATCATCGGGAAAATTCGGTGTAAAATACATCATACATACTTGAACATGGAGACAGTCACCGAATTTGAAAAGTTTTCATGGAGCTGTTGCGACAGGTGTTGCAATGCAATCAAGAGACGCTGACTCTATCCGGGCACCGGATCTCCGGATCTCACTTCAGAATGTTATTCATTCCGAGGTTCGCAACTGTTCCCATGTTAATTCTAACTATTTTGCCTTGCTTTCTCGGTTTTGAGACTAAATAACTGATTGGTACTTCTTAGATATTTAAACATATCTTATATAATATTCACAGGTATAAAACTGAAGCTCTGCATCTTTTAAGAAATAAGATTTGGAATTCTAATAATTGTTTTAATTTGCCACTAGAAAGAAGTCTTCTTTTGAAATTTTCAATATTGAATTATACACAACTTTTTTCAAAATGACGTCATGGATGACGGGCGCGACCATTGAAAATCACGTGATCACGCCGCCATTATGACCGTGAATATATTCATGGCTGTTATGGAAACGCATAGCATATACACGTGTAGAAAGGGCTGAAGGGAGGGAGAGGGGAGGGTGTGGACAAGTTTGAGGATACAGCAATGACAGAGGGAATATTTACATGTGTAAAATATTTAATCTTAACATTTCCTAGATGACAAGAGAGTATGAAAAGGCCGGGGAAGGGGGGGGGGTTGAGTCGACATAGTCAAAGAACTGATTCGAGTGCCGCCGAGTGAGGAAGGGTACGGTTGCATGTTTTTTTTTTCAACATCATGTGCATAACATGTTTATACACATAAAACGTTATCATCTATTAACCTCTTTGTAATTTGATTAAAGAGATTCCGTCTCTTCATAAAAAAGTCAAAAACCGAGTCACATGTTTCGCTGAAAAATCGGGAAATTCAAATAAAAATTGTTTAATTTCGGTGAAACCTAGTGCTAGTTTGGCAGTTTATATTTTATGTAAGTTCTCATCAACCATGCAAAAATAAAATAATTTTAAATTAAAAGAAGAAGAAAAAGAAGAAGAAGAAGAAGGATTGAAAGGGATAAGTAAAAGGGGCGCTAAGGGGAAACAGATATGACCTCACGCAATATATAATTCCTGAAGTTTCATGAATTATCGGTTACGCTCGCCGGTATATATACATAAATAGTCTATATATATGGCATACATATGGCATACAAAGTCTTGACCAATATTGACATCGGTCCGCCGGTCCTGACAGACAAAATTAAGTACGGACCTATGTTTTCCTTTTGATTACCGGAGCGAAATGACAGATGCTAGCAAGACTGTTCGAATATGTAGTAGATAAGTCCCCAGCCTTTACGAATTAAAGAAGTAAAATCAAACAAAATCTGTCCGTATATGACCATGCGTGTCAAGCATGTTCTCGTTCACTGATAAATCGCGGCTCCGATTGGTCTTAACCGTCCTACTGTCGAGTAGGTCCTATCTGAGCCGCGATTTAGAATATGCGCGATTTGAGAAAATGCTCGCACCGGGTAACGGGAAAGCATTCTAAAGCACCAACTAGATTCGGGCTACAGTGAAATGCAAAACTGAAATACGTGGATCGGGTAGCCCCTGTAGTGGAAATCATCCGCCGATGAAATTAAAGCAAAAAAAAAATAATGATAATGATAATAAAAATAAATAAATGAAAAATAAAAACCAACAATAATAATAAAGTAAAATAAAGAAAATAAATAAAAAAAACCCCGAAATATGTGTGAAAATATCTTTCTAGAATATGGTTTTTTATATGTATGATTTTTCTGATTTTTTTCTTTCGGGCCGATCTTATTTGTTTCGGTCATTGTCACTTTACCACATACATGTAGGTCCTAATGACCTATGGGAGCTGAAAGTTATTGGCCAAGACTAATATTGGGTATGTTAATAGAAATTTGAATTAAAACTACTCGGCGTTAAACAGATCCTGTCAAAAATGTATTCAAAGCCCCCGTTTGAAAAATCTTGGATCCGCCGAAGCCCACTGAGTTTCAAGTTTAGCACAGATTTCAGAGGCTGCAGTGTATCTACATCAGGATCTTGCCAGGTCGTCACGAATTACCGGGCTGAGCTTCGACGGTCATGCATTGGATTATGAACTCAGCAAAACATTCATTAGATATAAGTTAAACTACCTATGTCCTTGTAGTTTTTTATTCTTTCCACTATCAAACCCCCGATTTGAACAATGCATGTGTCGGGCCATTCGCGAATATCGTCTACTCACTCACTCAGTTTATGCCTGAGAAGTATTTATGGATGGATATGAACATTCTTTTGTATCATTCATGATCATTGCTATAATTTGTATACTTCGATATCTCCATTCAAACAGTTTATTTAGTTTATTTCGATTTTAAACTTTCCCGCTGCGAAAGCTTGAACACTGTTATTGTTTACGCGTTGCGTCACGGTTGTGATGGCGCCGCGATGTAAGCGCCATCTGTTGGCAGGAAGAAATAACAGGGACGATAACTGAAAATAGTTGTGTATATGATATGACTATAAAATGTACGTGAACCATAACGTTTCAACTACTGTTCTGTTCACTAATAGCAGAGCACCCTGTTTTCCTTTTTTCTCTAAAATATGATAATGTCATCTTCCAATAAGATATCAATTTTATAGTACTCCTTTAGTCGTAACAGAAAATACGATTGTTTTGGCTGTGCGTCAATTAAGTTAGAAATAGGACGGAAAATAAAAAGTCTACGGGGATTTTCTAAAGTAAAATCGCTGAAAATGTGTGACATCGGAGGTTTTGACGTCACTGTTTACTATTGCTGACACGGAGAACAATATGGCGGCGGCTTCAAATTAACATGGGAATTTTCCGAAGACATTTTATTTTTCATATTGCGATTTAAAGACAAGTAAGTTTAAGTTAATTTCCAGTTACGACTAAAGGGGGTCAATTCTCTGAAATAATAATTTATAGCAAAATTCTTCAGACGACTGAATAAATCGCCAAAACAGGGTGCTCTGGACTTGGTGAACAGGACAGTAGTTATGTCTTATCAGTAATGATGTATATAAATGCTTTAATCGCCATGTTTTCCTGATCTCTTGTTTTTACATAGTATCATCCTCCTGAAGAAGAAACGAGCGTTCTATCTCAATTCATGGACTCAATTCTAAGTGGAGAATATAAGCAGTACATGGTCTACTCATATGACGTCATCAATGTCAGAAAGATTGCAGAGAGTCTACATTTTCCAACCATGCTCAAATGGATGCACGTAGGTCATTCCTTAAAATATGAAAAAGGTCATTTCCCGATATAATATTATGTTTATTCCAAATAATTAAAAAAAAGATTCTAAAAAGATTCTAAAAAAGATTCCGATTAAATTGCTGTCAACATCTCCAAACAAGACAAGACAAGACATCTTTAGATAATTTGTACACCAATATGTTCATCGAGCCAAATACCGAATTTGAGTTTTCATGGATCTGTTGCAACAGGTGTTGCACGCAAAGAATAGACACTGTTTCTTCCCGGGCACATGGTCTCACTTCAGAAAATTGTTTATTCCGAGGATCTCAAATGTTCCAATGGAGATTTTTATGATTTTGCCGTCCCTTCTCGACGGAAGAAATGGTGAGTACTTCTGCTATATTTATTCATTAAGATTACAATAAATCAATACATAGATCATGTTCATGCGATAATTTTGGGTTTTTGATTGGTAAGGACATTCAATTACTTTATTCTGTTCAATCTATTGATGCAGGAATCACATAAGAAAAATAGGGACGGGACCAGATGAAAGGGCGGGTGTTGCATGCAAGCAGGAGATGCTTACTCTTCCTGGGCACCTGGTCTCACTCCCATATCGGGAGTTCGCTTCTTTTGATGTGGTGGATATTTTTGTTTGTTTGCTTTGGTTCCTGTTTTATCCTGATTTTGTATGCCTTCGGTTTCTGATTTTCTGAATGGTCGATTTTGTGCTGTATACAGGGATATGGTCATTATCCATATTTGTCATTACATACTTCAGTAGAATTTAACTTGTACCCTGTCCTATATTTTTATGATAGGATAATTACTGAAGAGTTTCTCAAATGACATTTCTATATCAACATATTCAAAGTTACACAATATTCTATAATGCATGCAACAACCTGTTCTTCAATGATCAAACTGTTAAGATATAATTTTATCTTAATATGCATTCGAACACATCTCATTAAATCGCTAAATGGAGAGCAATTTTTTGGGGAACTTGGGGGATAATTTCATATATTACGCCTGTGACCAATATATACTGATAATATAGTAATAAACCGAGAGGGGGTGGGTTAGCAATGCGTTAAGTATCTTGAGAACCATATTGATAATCAGATTGGCCATCTGTTCGCTTAGCCATGTCCATGGCACTTAAAACTATGCTTTATCTCATTTATTGTTCTCTTTCGTTATGAATGCACCGTTGAACATTTGACAGTGAAGTTAAAACTTGTGAGCCCATTCATCATGATCTTTAAATTCTTATGAGGCTTTGTGTTTGAGATTTTCCCAATAGTATTCCAGTAGCGGACCCAAGATTTCAGAAAAGGGTAGCTCGAAGTCCAGCTTCAAAGAAAATTGTTCACAAAAATGCTGACAAGCAAAAATAAAAAAAAAAAAAAAAAAAAAAAGGAGACGTATTTTGGGGGCAGGGGATGAGTGTTACTTTAGTTCATATGAAAACAGGCGAGCCTAGCAAGCCGGAAATTTTAAGATATGAGTTAAAGAAGGTCCTGACGATAATCTCAATAGCACTCTCAACCCTTCGACATTATTATTATCACAATAGAGCACAAAAGATGTGAAGCACACCCGTATTTATTTTGTTTCAATTCAGTCATCAAATCATATATAACTTTATATATTTGCGAGCGCAAAATTTTGGGAATAGATTATCACATTTCTTCTAAATAATACGATCTCTCTCTCTCTCTCTCTCTCTCTCTCTCTCTCTCTCTCTCTCTCTCTCTCTGTATGGTTTTCCATGCTCTATTTTTGTTTAACCAAAAAGGGGAAGGGTAGGGAAGTTCACATGTCTGATCTGGCTATAGATCGGCCCACGAAGCATTTAGAATTTATTCACGATTTACTTTGAATTTCGATCCTTTAGAGCACAACAGCAAAATAAAAAGGCGAAGGCAAAGTGAGGATGAAAAGATAGGCGTATGTAATGAAAACTTAAACTTTGTCCAAAAGTAGATAGATTAAGTATATAAAAGAGTATTCTGAATCAATAACTTTGGATGAAAAAGAGGGCCAGCCCCCCCCCCCCCCTAAATCAGTCACTGTATTCCGAATGCCTTGTCTGCCATGTTATACCTAAATGAGCAGAATAAACACATTCTTGAATGCCTTTATCCACTGTTTCGTGTTAAATGTCTTTGAATGTAACTTTGTTCACTTTCAGGGTATCTTAGCGACAGATAATACTCTGTCCTCTGGTGCCTGGCTTCTTCACAACAATTTACTTTTCCCGCCATTTGAAGCACGTGACTTAGCCCCGCCTACATCAAGGATTTGGTACAATACCGTCCTCGGAGACTCATCAGACAATGTCTTCTATATCTGTCTGTCACTTGGTAAATATGCATGTAGATATTATCCTATACTATAGATGAAAACCATAAAAAGAAAATGGAAAAAAATCCAAGCAAGACCACTCTGCATCGACCACAGATAAACAAATCAGAAATGGATCATACAATGGACACTGGAATACACTTATACAAATATAAGAGACAAAGACATGTGAGACATGAAGTGCGGGAGATAATAATAATTATAAACATTACAGAAGTACCCATCAGTCTCTGATGAAATCAGAGATCAAATGTACACAAGGCGCTGACTATTGACATTGAATTTAAGATATTGTCTGCCTTAATTACATGTTAATATTAATACCAACCTTAATTTAAACATAATTTAGACATAATTCAACAAACGACAATCCCAATGTGAAAACAAAATATTAAGAAAAAAATCAAGTGCAATTGGTACACAATGAACACTTGCCGAATTTGATTAAGAGGGAAAAGCATATATTTGTAGAACTGAATCTTAGGGTTTCTTTTCTCTACTACAGGTAGTACAAATCATAGAAATGCTGTGACCTGTGTAATGCCTTGTCCTTCATTTTTGACAACATTTATGTTAGATTGGTGATCATCTCTACAATCAGGTTGTAGGGATTCCTATGGATACTAATTGTGCGCTTTTTGTTGCAGATGTATTTTTATACATTCATAATTTGCCTTACAGTATGTAATGAATTTATTATTTTTTAGATTCGAATTCTGACGTAAAGGGTGTTTTAGATAACATCTTAAGTGGCAACCCAACTATTCTAAGAAGTCAGCTATCTCCTTCATTCTATGGCGGAAATTTCGCTCAATCTCTTTTGTTCCAGACTTCTACGTTTTCCCTAGAGGAGTCAGCTTTAACATTCTTGGTGAGTAATGTACAATTTCCGACTCACGGAACGGTTTTCAAATGATGATATAGAGAAACGTATCTACGAACTATTCTGGGCAAAAATTCTCCCGTTTCAATTTTAAGAACGTTGAAATTACCTGTTTCAATGTCTCTGCTTCTTTTGATTCTCCATTTGGTTTGGGTAGTTTCGTGTATTTCTTTGTCTCTCCATACACTTTGTTGGGTTTTTCTTTTTGGTGTCCATTGCTGTATTTTATATTATGTGCCTGTGTTGAAGGTGGTACAACTTCTGCTGTAAAGTTTTAATTTCAGAATGTTTAAATATTTGGAATATGTTATTCTAATACGCAAAGGGAAAGGATTATTTTAGCGTGGTTACGTGAAATGTTTCGATACATTTTGCAGTTATCTTGATATACTGCTATAACAAGTTTTCATTGAAATAATGAAACCATTAGAAAATGATATAATGAGCGATTCTAGATACAAGGCTTTCAATTTGAAGAAATTTACACTAGTTAGCTTCTTTTGAATTTTAGTTAAAGAATATCCTGAGGATAACGTCAACAGCACTCACAATAGAGCACCAAATTGATCATGGACGGACCCCTACCACGCTAGAGGTGGGGCCAGGCGCCCGGGAGGAGTAAGCATCCCCTGATTGCTAGCCGCACCCGCCGTCGATGTTCACGCACGAAAATGAAAGCAGTATCTAAAATACAAGCAGTGTCTTAGGTTATGTCTATATAGAAAGTGCTATGGCGACATTGTCAGGGAAAAATATTCAAAACACTTACTGCCAAACCCCTTGCGAGGAACTTTTTTACGAGCACCAGGTACCATGATACTGCAATATATACTTTACAGGACTGCTTGAATGCAACACGAGATGAAACTCTGACAAAATGTCTATTCCGGTTTTCATCAAGAGGAGACAATCCAGTCACCGTTATCACGAGGTCACGTGGTACTTTGAAACAAAGTAGGGGTCTGTGCTACGATACGACATCTCTTGTCACAAAGAATTTGGTTTCTGTAACGAATTCTAATCAAGAAACCAAAGGATTCACAGACATGACTACAATGTTCGTTCTGTCTAATGACCCCATGACCCCTGCCTACGGAGTCACGTGCTTTGGTCAGGATGTCGCAGAATATTCAGAGATTGTCACCATTATGGTAAGTGCGATTGAACGCGTTTACCTCATAAAATCGCGAAATTTGTCTCCAGATTATATCATAGAACTTGTTTTAGCTTAACTGCAAAGCTTCATGTATGATGACACTCAAACTATATATATATATCTAAGCAAAGTATAAAATATGCTAACATGTAGATATTTAAATGATGGCTGCGGAGAATATTTGGTTAAAGTCTCGATAATCATAATTGCTTAAATTGGACTAAACATAATGATCCCAAATATTTTCCAGATATGTGTAAAATTACCAACTTTACATAAAGAGCTGGTAAAGTCCTCATTGTTCACCAGTATTCTATGTTCCGGGCGTGAACAAGAAACTGAGAATACTGTTTCTGTGTCGAACGCAATGAAGAACGAGTTGTCCACTTCACTGTTAGACGGATCATTGTCTGCAAGTCCGGATGATTCCTGTAATCAGCAGTCATGCACATCCATTATAGAATCAGAGGATGCGGGTCAGGAGGAGGAAAGCATGTGGAAAAATCCCTTACTGAAAAGTAATAAATTGACCCACATGTAAGTATCTTGCTGTGAAAGGTAATTAAGGGCGAAACTTCTACTACAAAAACTTCTCATTTCGTCTTAAATAAAGCAAGTCTTCGCATTAATAACTAAATAATTAACTTAATAACGTTTGGTTTGGCGATTTAGATCTCATGTGATATGTCGTTCTGTAACCGAGGTAATAGAGGAGTATCCAGTGAAAAAGAAACATTGTCGTAAACAACCATTCACTCCTTATTAGTCCCCTACCGGCAACGCCGAAGGGGACTCTTAGTTTCCTCACGGTCTGTCTGTCCGTCCGTCTGTCTGTCCCTCCGTCTGTCCGTCTGTCCGAATATCAGTTTTCCGGACTTTTTTCTGCAACGGATGGAGATATTAAGATGAAATTTGATACACAGCCTGGTCTTGGATAGTTACAGAGCAAGTGTGACTTTCGTCCCGCTTGACTTATTTTTCGAGGAGTTATGCCCCTTGATGACTTGGAAAATTCAGTTTTTGTCAGTTTTCCGGACTTTTTTCTGCAACGGATGAAGATATTCAGATGAAATTTGATACATAGCTTGGTCTTGGATAGTTACAGAGCAAGTTCGACTTTTGTCACGCTTGACCTATTTTTCGAGGAGTTATGCCCCTTAATGACTTGGAATATTCAGTTGTTGCAGGACATAAATATATGCCGCCGGTAGGGGACTATATCGCTCAGTGATCATAACATTTTTATGTATAACTGGGAAGGTTTATTTATTCATATTTACATTACTAGTAGATTCCTCACGTTAAACGCCCATTAGGCAACTAAATTATATTCCAATAACCGGTTGCTATTGTGACGTCATGTTCAAGTTTTGCATGTAGGGAGAACTACTATCGTTCAAATACATTTGACGCTGTTACAGGCAAAATATGAGATGTGCATGCAAATAGAAATGACCGATAGTAAAGGAATAAATGTAAATATAAGAAATGACTGTCTTACTTTTGGTGTTCATGGGTGTAAAATTCTGATTGGACACGTGCAAATTTTCCGAGAATTGCTTCGCAATTCACGGAATTTGCACGTGTCCAACCAGAATTATACATCCATGAACACCAAATGTAAGACATTCATCTCTTAAATAAATTACTGTCTTCAATATGTCAAATGACCTTGAGAGTGTGAACTTTAATGTAAAGTTCATGTAAATCTCACATGATTTTCATATGAGATAAAGAAGATCCTGACGACAATCTCAACAGCACTCACAAAAGAGCACCAAATGGATGTTTGGCTAGCCGCACCCGCCGTCATATGAGGCACAATTGGCTTTGTAGATCTCTTATTTTCTCTTTCTCCTAGACTTGAAGGTAGTCAGATCTCTCTTTATTTTAATAATTATTACTTCTGCAACTCCAAATGTAGATTGTTTCTATCTTTCTTGCCTCTTCTTCCTTTTTTCTTTAGTTTGTTTTTGCCAGACTAATTTCAAATTTATAATTTCTAGCGGCCTTTATGGTAAACAAACGCATTGCCCTGTCCTTCGTTGGCTCTTTGGAAGAAAGGAGGGGATCTCCAACAACACTAGGTTGAAGCACACACAGAAAACCCCCAAAACTCCAAATGCCAAAAACACAGAACAGACACCCACAGAAAGAGACGCAAAAGGGACAAGGAACACCAACTCACACCATAGAAACATTAAACATAAATGACCACACATAAACCAACGAGACCAATGGGCAAACGGTGCCGACTTAGGACGGCCATCTGTCACGTTAATAGCAGATGGTGTGGTTATCCTGGATTACGTGCGCACAACCCTCCCACTATTTCGATTTTCCAGAGGTCTCGAAGAACGCATAATTTTGGTGTAAAACAACCTCCTCACTGTTAGATGACCACACACAAACAAGACCGTAAAACATCGGGGTCCAAGAAACACAGATGAATTTGTAAATGGATATAAAAAGAGGACGTGCGTAATACAGTCCGTGCTCTGCCGGCTGTTGCGAGCTCATATATGTTATCATTTTAGGTCACTTTAGAATTTCGCTTTATTTTGGTTTCCTCTCGTTCGGCCTCGAACATTACTGATGATATGCTATCTGTTGAAATGCGCATATGGTGCACTGAGTTATTTCGATAATATATATATAATTCAATGTCAATAATTTGTGACAAATCAATAGGGATAAGGATAAGGTATTTTTTTAATGAGTTTAGATTTTTTTGTTTTTAATTTAAAGGTACTCTATTAATAATAAATATTTGAAACATCTATTGTTATAACGATGTCTTGCATTTAGATACCATCAGCTCATTCAAGTACCTGTGGTGTACGAAAATATGAAAACAGAGAAGGTACATGACGCGATGGAAAGCAAACAATTGAAAAGAACCAGAAGGGGTAGGTTTTTATAATGGCTTTTATCATATTGAAATGTGATTCTCTGATTTTGAATAAAAATTCTAAGCATAAATGAAGAAAAGTAGGAGAAGAATCATTTAACGCTACGTTCCGGTAATGATAAAGCATTTTTTATCGTTTGCAAGTTTCATGGGATCTCGGTTGGGATGGGCGTATTTGTCATTCCCAGACCATAGTATATGAATAGTTTTCTAATTTGTCTCTTCTTGAATGTACACAGCCAATTCTGCCTCACATGAAATTCATATGAAATGATCATCATGTAAATTTCACATGAAAGTTCAAGTGAAATTCATATAAATTTAACATAAGATTTATGTGAAAAATATTTCACATGAATTTCATATAAATTTCCTTCACATGAATTTCACATGAATTTTTCAAAGTGACCTTCACAGGAAACTGAATTCACATAACATCCATGTAAAAATCTTCACATGAATTTCATGTGAAAAATTTCATGTAAATTTCATGTTCGTGCTCGTTTCACATAAATTTCATGTGAACTTTCATGTTAAGTTCATGTAAATTTCATATGAATTTCATATGAGGCACAATTGGCTGTGTAAATCATACATCTATCTGCTCTTAAATGGTACTAATGAATTAGAAGACGCTTAATATACAGTCATTTTGATCTTCTTTAAAGTAACAGTCGTTATAGCATGGTTGTATTCATTTTGATTTGAAATTTCTTTTCAGCAATCTTTGTTGAGCAGGATGAAGAAATGCAAAAGTACATTTTAGAGTCAGAGACACCGTTGTTTGCTCTTTTCTGCCAACGAGGTAAAAGATTGACAATATCATTTCTTTATTTCAATTCTTTCAACTTTTTTACAGTTTTGTACACCCATCGGTTGAATAATTTTGTTTGGATTAATATCACTTCTTTATTCTTTTTTGAAGATGATTAATCAGTCACTCCACTCAATTATCGCATCCTATGGTGTAATGATCAAAGCGATGGATATAGGGATTGTTCGACTAAAACAGTCGCAGAAGACAAAACAATCATGACTTAATCAAGTTTCTCTTATCTAGATTGCAATCTTGCATGCAACGAACCTGGTATCTGGCACATTCGATGGGATTTACTGTGAAGAAACAGTCTCAAAGTCGAGAAGGCAAGGCAAAGCGTTAGAATTTCCATTGGAATGGTTGCGAACCTCGGAATGAATAACATTCCGAAGCGAGGTGTAGAAGATGTAGAATGTAGAATGTGATGTAGATATTGAGTCTTTGCTAAATACAGAGTTTTTCCCCCCTTACAGACGGTATCTGACGTACAACCATTGTGACGTCATGAAAATGGTATGGTAACGTCGATTTTATACCGCCATTTCCCAGATTTTTAGGACTGTTTCCATAGAATTTGATGACGTCATAATCAGTCTACGTCAGATCCCGTCTCAAATGGGAAGTAACTCTGATTTTCGAATATAGTGAATAAGATTACCAAAAGGCAGCTCTCAGAAAAAAACTAGTAGTATCTTTTGGGGAACTGAGAATATTATGCGCCAGAATGTACTTGTCTTGTACATTATGTATTAATGAAGTACATGAATACATGTATATGCATGCGTCACATGCAAGTAACTTTGTCAAAATGAGACTATAGAGCTGCACCTTTTCCTTTATAGATTGCAGATACTGTCAGCCAGTAAAGGAACTTTTCCATGGCATGAGTCAGGACTTTACAAACTGTGTATTCTTGATTGTTGACGCAAACATGCCGACCCTTCCTCGACACTTACAAGTTCCGTATACACCATTAGTAAGGTATATATGATGACGTTGTAAACTATTGAGTCACCTAACTTTAGTTTTTAGATTCAGAAATAACGAAACTAAAGTTCACGTGATTTGTATGATATTTATTCAAAATAACACAGAAAGATGAGTCCATGCCAAAATTTGGAATTTCTATCACCTGAACATTTTGAATTCAAATTGTCAACTAAACGTTGACATTTCAGAATATATACAAATTGAAAATAATCAAACCAAAGATTTTTCTTCAAATTTATATTTCGAAACAACAGACATTGTTCTTAATTTGTTTAAGGCACCTAAAGCAAGAGAAGTACATGTGTTTTGTCCTCGAAAGGGCTTTTGCTCAATCTATAAGAAGATCAGACAGTCCGTAACTCGTATTCGTATTCTATGATGCCCAATTCACAGAAAGAATTTCTGAAGACTGACCTATTTTGTGTAGGATGCAACAGAAATAGACATTGAAGAAGTACCTTCAGTCTCAAAGTCGAGAAGGCAATTAGAGTCACCGTTGGTACAGTGTGAACCCCGAAATAAATATTACGAAGAAAGACAAGGTGCAAAAGAGAACAAAAGTAACTATAAACAGTTTAAGAGAAACAGGATAAACAAAAGAAATGGTTATAAATTAAGCTATGAATTTTTGTTTCGGGTATATAAACCACAAAGAAAGTGTTTTGAATATTTATACATTGACATGCTATACATATAAGTTTATTGTTGCTTATTCGTAACAAAACAATCATCTATGTTTATTTGTGGTAAAATAGTTAAAATAGTTAGTATCGCGTCAGTTGATAGAAATCCCTGCTTTCCATCTAATAATAATAATAAACATCAAAGAAGTACACATCAGATTCAGTCTCAAAGTCGAGAAGGCAATGCATCCATTGGAACACTTGTATACCCCGGAATGAGCAACGTTCCGAAGTGAGACCAGGTGCCCAGGGAGAGTCATAACAGCTCCATGAAAACTTGTCAAAATAGGCGATTGTCATTGATTGCCTCGATGTTCATATTGATGTACAGTTATCAGGTAAAGAAAATAAGAAGCTCATCACCGGTTCACAATTGTAATGTAATGTCGACTAAAACTATCCGTGCTTCCGACAATGAATCTTACTTTGTGGTACTTCAAGCCAATTTTATTTGAAAAAGGGACTGAAATGCAATTTGTAAAGATGCAAACTAGCCTGTAATTGGATCTTTTTGATAATATGTGCGCAGGGGCCATATTTCAACGAGGATAAGTCGATAAAAACTCTTGCACCGCAACGTCATAGGTTCCTTCTACTACTTTCCACTCCAAATATGACCTTGTCAGGGGTGGGGTAACAGCAAATATGCACACCTTGAGGACAAACAAAGTGTAGGAGGCAGAAAGTCAAAACGCCATTATATAAGGCGATATTACGACGTCATAGACTAACGAAAACAATAGCAATGAACTCCAGAGAAGCAAAGATGAATTTTACTTAGTCTTAATACACATTGTCGTTTTTACTCATGATAAAGGCCAATTAAGGGGCCGAACATTTTTGCATTCGAGTGTTTGTGGTTTTTATTTGATAATTATTTGGTTTTGATTGTAACTTTTTCGGTAAAACAAAACATTGTGAATGAGATGTTTTAAAAATGGGATTCGTTTTCACTATGATTTTATTTATGATTTTTACTAGGTTCAGGGGTAAGACTCCAGACAGTTGGGTTAACTTCGATGGAAAAAAATACGACATCTTATCTTTGACATCATTTCTCAGTATGCAACTACGCGGGTAAGTTTCCAGCTCTGTTTCAAATAATTGTAACAATTTTTACTTTATGCTTTGATATATAATTTCATTTTCAAATATTTTGTAATAAATTTAAAATATACTTCCAAGGAAGAACTAAAGTAAGATTATATATTTCTTTTCGTTCAGCTTACAAACAGATGACGACCCAGGAGAGGAGCAGCTATCTACTGAAGGTAATTCTTTATATTCTTTATCACAATCTAGATTGAAAATTATTGAACATTAACATCTTTGTTTTGTGAATAAACTAGCAAATAATTTCAAATAAATTTAATTGGATCATTTTGTCCTCAGAAAGCTGTGTTCTCTTGCAGAATTCTCTATTCTACACCATATCGTAACACTAATTCCAACATGTTAAATTAGGGATTAACATTTTGTTTTAGAAGTAATATCAAGTCGTAGTAAAAGATCTCTAGGCGATGGATTCATCAAGAAGCATATATCCACATTCAAGGATATGGGTGGAGCCACACCACGGTCGGCAAATGTGGATAAAGTATCCTTCGATGTTATGACTAATTTAAGAAAGCCACTGATGAAGCGAAAAAAATGGAAAGGCTATGACGATATTGATTATTTTGTTCAGACTTACATCGTTGCCAATAGTTCAGACACTTTAAAAATGTCCATTGATATGGCAGTTCAGGATGCTATTAGTTACACCATTGCATACCATGCACAAGAAGATGCAAAGACTAAACAACAGAAGGATTCATGCAATGCACCATCTAACCAGCAAAACCTTACGGATACACCGAAATGCATTAAAGAGAATCCAAAATTAAATTATTACAAGTGTAACTTTAATCTGACCGACTTAAGTTCCGATGCAGATATATATTTGGTTAATATGGCTTGGAGCAATAAAACAAAAACCTGCATGTATTCTACCGGAGGGAGAGTCACGCTTGGGGCGGGAAAAAAGAAAAATGCTCATGATTATGAGATAAATCACTTAGAAAAAACTTATCTTGATGGTGAAATGAATTGTCAATAAAAGTTTCTATAATATATCATCATCTCTTAGATTGTGGTTAAGAATATATTATGTAGAAGTAAACTATGTTACATAAGGACTCCGCTACACTTAACGGGAAAAGTGGAGTTGCTGGAGGGAAAATCTTCGGTTTTAATTAATAATAAATTTAGTAGAGCCAGTACTAGCGGATTTTGTTGTAATTTGCTGTTAAGATGCATTAAAATCGAAGTATGTTAAACGTCTTCAATTCAATATGGTAGACCCGAACGGACGACAGAATTATCCTGCGCATTATATCAACTCCATGGTGCTGAGCAAAACCAAATCGAGACGTGTGTTATCAACAAGGTTCTTTTGTTGTTTTGTTTGTTTCCAAAAAGCCTAGGAAGAGTCATTGAAAAACCGCCTCTGTGTTATTTGTTCATAAGGATGAAGTTAAGTACAGGATCACGTAAGGATCAGGCAGTTGAGAAACCTTAAAATTTTTGCTGAACTTTTTTTCTTTTGAAATGTGTTTAAATCAGCCTCCATATGGATGTTCTGAAGGAATTTTCTTCATACTTAAATGGTGAAGAAAGTTATAGGGCCGATTAGGGGTAGTAAATATTGTTGAATTATATAAGGATAGTTTTCCTGCCATTTTATTCTTTTCATAATCCTTTATGAAATATGAGGTGAATATCTCGCTTCACCATCCGAACCTTGAGAAATGAATTTCATTCTGTTTATTTGTACCACACATATGTCTCAAAATAGGAATAAAAAATTCTGCACAATTTTTTTTTATGTATTACCCCTGCCTGATTCTTAATTGAACCTGTACTTTTAAAAAATGTTTGTGTATGATGTACATATATGTAAACTATTAGACTTTTTTCACCGTGACGAACTTCGCATTTCGCACATCGAACTTCGCACTTTAATTTCATAAGTTGGTTGTCGAAAAAAGTGAGCCAGTTGTACAGGAAGTCCAATATACCATTCCATTGAGTATACTAATCAAAATGTTGATGACTCTGCTCATGAGTTTATACGCGAACAGCAGCTACGGCCCTTTTTCTTCAATGTTCGAAGTGCAAAGTACGTAGTTCGAAGAGTGAAGTTCGTCACGATGAAAAATGTCTATTATCTCCACAGAATAAAGCAAAGGAAATTGATGGGCGTTTCATGTCATGGCTTTATTTGAAATAGATATACAATAATATGAAGTCGGTAAACTCCGTACGGCGGCTTCGCCTAGCATACAAAGCAGGCCGCACATACCGCTACGCCACGGTGACAACCCTAAAAAGAGTTGTTTCTATGACGTCCATATGAATACCGCCTACTCAGCACACACCGGAAGTGAAGAATTCGTTGTTGTTTGAATATGATTGCACTTGGGCTGAGCCGAGGCAGTGGACCCTGTCCTTTATCGACCAGCGGACTCCCAAGTAGGTACAGATGTTATAGGTGCAGATGTTAGATGCAATCATATTCAAACAATATACAATAATAGTTCATTAGTTTATTATGACAATGTCCAAGAGGCAAATGAATTAAATGCTCAGTAAGTTGATATTTCTTAGTTCTTGAATATAAGTTCAGTTCAATTGTTCATTAAGTTCAATGCTCAATAGTTCATTGATCAATGCTCAATAGTTCATAGGTTCAAATGAAATATGTGCAATATTTCAGTATCAATAAATGAATATTTTGACAATGTAACTAAATCAATGGTCTACGACGACATTCAATTGTATATGTCGTAGATAATCAATACAAATCAATAATAAACCCCAATTATTGGCCTCAGAGTCTGAAAAACAACAGAAACTGAAGCGAGGTTGAAAATCAAATTCTGCTATAATGACAGTCGAGGATTATTGATGGTAACCCTCGAAAGGCATCCGCCACAAAACGACAGAAACTGAGCGCCATGACAGAACTACCATTTTGAATACTACGCATTTATATTCGAGGTATCATAGGCATGATAGAAAAACAATGTTTGAGAATGCCACTAAATCAATGGTCTACGTCGACAAAATCAATTGTATATGACGTAGGTTTTTACGTAAATATAACGTTACGAAAAACATTAATGGTGGTGGGGGCGGACAGGGGGTACCATTCTCCCCCTCCCGCCCCCTTTTTCCCTCCTCCCCCTCCCTTTAACCCTGTCCACCCCTCATTATTTGGTTGCTGATAAATGAAGGGCTATGTAAGATGTATATAACGCTGACCTTGACTCATTAATCGCCATACAGGCAAAATGTGATAGCATAAATGCTATTTTCAAAAGATGTTATGAAAAACGAATAAAGATCGTACCACATTTGAATAACATTAGATACAATGTACACAGCGTATGAATGAAAGATACACAGCGTGATGAATGAAATACAGCCACGGCGTTTCAAGAAGATAAGGAAATTGGGATGATCTCCAGCATGACTACCTGCACTCACCCATATGCTTCATTCTATGCAATTATTGCACAGAGATGAGGTCGATATGATGATTTATGGAGTGAAAAAACCAATATCGACCGAGGCCGAAGGCCGAGGTTGATATTGTTTTATCACTCCATAAATCATCATATCGACCAAATCATCTGTGCTATAGCTGTTTTATCATATACATGAAAACTGGACGAAAAAATGGTTAACCATAATGTTTTGCTTCTCTAACACTGCTCACGTTTACATTTTTTCTTTCAGATAAACATTTTGTATTCTAGTAAAATGTTTTACACTTTATCTTTTATTATTTTTTTCATTGAAAAAATGCTGCCAAATTGCATACTCAGTCATGTCAGAAACACACAGTTTGCTACCGACTACCGTTTTCCTCTAATACACAAACCGGAAACGCGTCAATACGACCGGTTCAATACGACGATTAATCGCATTGCACGTGACCGCGTTTTGGCCAATGGGAAAGCTTGTAAGCGGTATCGCAAATTAGGGTAAATGATAAAATATGATACGGAGCTGGGCAATGTGATACAGGTATGTGGGCTTCATTTATAACACATATCTCGAGACGCGATTCGCCAATATTGTTTTTGAATTGTTACGTCATTATTTCGTGCCGTTAAACCGGCGTGTAACCCATATAACAGCTTGTATAAAGGTAGAGTCAGTCATTCTCGATTTTATGACTCAATTTGACTTTATAAAATGTTAAAAAATAAAGTTCATCCTATCAAAGTTAAGTCTTCTTCATCAAAATGTATAATGATCGAAAGGGGTAGGGTCACGAAGCCCCTAAATCGGCCCTGTTTCTTAACATTTCCATTGATTAAGTATTTTCTTTTTTTTTTTTTTTTTTTTTGGATTTGATACTTTGTCAAGTCCTTCACTAAATCATGTGTTGAAATTTTATAAATGATGCATTTATCAGTAGCTTTAAGATGGTAGTCTCGCCATAACCCCTACATTCAATTTTCTTTATAATTGCAGTATTAATTAACTATGATGTCATGCATCTTTTGCTTAAGTTTGAAAAATAAACGAACCAATCGTTTTGCATGAGTCGCAATTCAAAATCTCCAAATTTTGTCTCCCTTTCAATGCAGAAAATGGCGACTTTGTCAAAAATTTGATCGCAGATATTCAATGAGCCTGCAAATTTATTAAGTATCAGCATTGCATTTCAAAGATAATACATACATCTTTCTTTTTTAGTAAAATTGTGATGTTTTAATATCACAATATTAATTTTAGAAGCGATTTCAATAGAAAATAAGGATAGACATGTACCTTTCTGAAGTTCCGAAAATTGTCAAATTTACATAGCTCATAAAAAAACGTATCATTTAATTTCAATAAAAAACTAATGGGAAAGACATCAATTATCTATCTTAAATCTGTGCAAATTTCAGGGAAATCGAACCTATTTTTGCCGAGTTAGCGCCACTTGGGTTACCCCTACCCCTATTTTTTTTTACGTCGCGATACGTAACGTCGAGGTTAAGCATAGCATTGTATGTCTTGTTGGCAAATTTATAATCAACATGCTTACGCGAAATTGTGAAACTAATTTGAATAAATAATAGTTATCATTATTTCAGAATTTTGACGTAATTCATGCATTTGACTCAGTTGATATTACGATTAAACACGGGAAGCAACCAAACAAAAAGTAAAATAAAAAAAATAATAAGAAGGAAAATAAAAAAAAAAAAGGAAAGGAAAAATTCGATGGACTGTCCAATGCGCGGGTATAGATGGAGTCGAGTTGTTTAGAACCATAATTATCAGATGACATCAGATTTCTTTCGACGTTTACGTTAGGTCAAAGGATCAGTGTAGATACTGAAAAAATCAAAAGAATAAAGAAACGTATATATCTCGGAAACATATTCAATATATAAGTAAGGCTCAATTTCAGGAAAAAAAAACAGAGAAAATGAAATGCTTACTAATGACAATAGATAATGATATATAGAGAAACCATAAAAAAATCCCGTTTACCTCCGTGCACCGTGCGGGAAATTCCCCTATTATGACGTCATGATTAAGTCATGCAGATGCTTGTCGTGGAAACAAACGATGGTAACGTAACGCCAGACAACAAACGTTCGCGAGATCAATTTTGAGTAACGTCCCTTTCCCTGAGACTAATAGAATCTAGCACCACTTTGAGTTCCGGATAGAAAAATATCAGTCGAGGGTGGGATTGATCAAGTCCCAACCGAGGCGTTAGCCGAGGTTGGGACGTTGATCATCCCACCCGAGACTGATATTTTTCAATCTGGAACTCAAATGTGGTGCTTGATTATTTTTCTCGCACTTTGAAACCTTCAAATTCCTCTTGTATATGCGTCAAAAGGTTTGAACGTCATGCTAAAATTAATGTATGTGCACGTGAAATAACTTGCGTCAATTTGTCTGTACATAACGTCATAAAGGAACAATCAACAGTGCCGGATCAGGGGTTCCGGAACGAAATCCCGTTTACCTCCGTGCACCGTGCGGGAAATTCCCCTATTATGACGTCATGATTAAGTCATGCAGATGCTTGTCGTGGAAACAAACGATGGTAACGTAACGCCAGACAACAAACGTTCGCGAGATCAATTTCGAGTAACGTCCCTTTCCCTGAGACTAATAGAATCTAGCACCACTTTGAGTTCCGGATAGAAAAATATCAGTCGAGGGTGGAATTGATCAAGTCCCAACCGAGGCGTTAGCCGAGGTTGGGACGTTGATCATCCCACCCGAGACTGATATTTTTCAATCTGGAACTCAAATGTGGTGCTTGATTATTTTTCTCGCACTTTGAAACCTTCAAATTCCTCTTGTTTATGCGTCAAAAGGTTTGAACGTCATGCTAAAATTAATGTATGTGCACGTGAAATAACTTGCGTCAATTTGTCTGTACATAACGTCATAAAGGAACAATCAACAGTGCCGGATCAGGGGTGCCGGAACGAATTTTCTCGCACATTGGATAGACTGATTCCCCTTTTCAGAGGTGCTGGATAAATCGATCCGGCACCCCTGATCCGGCACTGTTGATTGTTCCTTTATGACGTCACAGACAAACTGACGTACGTTATTTCACGTGCACATACATCAAGCATGACATTCAGTCATTCTGATGCGTAAAGAAGAGGACTTTGAAGGCTTCAATGTGCGAGAAAAATAATCAAGCACCACATTTGAGTTCCGGATAGAAAAAATATCAGTCTCGGGTGGGATGATCAATCCCACCCTCGACTGATATTTTTCTATCCGGAACTCAAAGTGGTGCTATATTCTACTACTCCAGCACCGCTGAAAAGGGGAATCAGCCTATCCAATGTGCGAGAATACCATAAAAGCCCTATGAAAACCCCGAAACCGGCAATTTTCCATGAAATTGCTGCAAAACCTACATGTTTCTTAAAAATTAGCATTGGCCACATGTATCGAGAAACATGAAAAAATTACAAATTAAAGATAATCATCATATCTTCTTGTCATAAAAGTTTTATGTTTCTCGACGCTTGTGGCCACATCGAAATTCTCAACTAAAGACACATTTTCGAGCATTTTTTACCATGATTTGTCAATTACGTCAAAATGACGTCATTTGGTGACGTCACAATACCTCCTACGGTGCATAAGTAGGTGATATGCTCCTTTCATTAAAAGCGGGAAACATTAATTATATTTTACGTGATATATCAAGTATTTATCATTAAGGTAAATCTTAAGAAAAACTGCAGGGCCGTTTTAGGGGTTTCGTGGCCCTACCCCTTTCTATATTCATTTATTTTTTACACCCCACATTTTCCTATAATTCTAAAAGCACCATTGAAAAGAGGTACCCTACACACGGTTATATGAAATGCTTTGAAAAAATGAATGAAAGAGGACTTTCTTGCCTCAGAAATAGGCTCCGCCTGTTGTCCAATCCTTTCAAATCTTCTGAATAAAATATTCTTTTTATATACCCGACAAAAAAAGAAACGCACATCATATTATATAGTGATTTTTATCAATTGATCATAAAAATTTAGTTAGACATTTCATTATAGTTTTCTTATTCCAGCACTCGAATAACCGAGGACAAAACACGTTTCGATCATTTTTTCGCAACATATCACAATGATAGTGCTGAATAAAGCGCGTTGTTTCTAGCTCTTGTTGCATGGCCACAGGTTTGGTATCCTTCTGAAATTTTGTTGTTTGACCACTTTCAGCAAATTTTCAATAAAAATATAGATGTATACTGGTTTCTTCATTCAAATGTAGTCAAAATATGCCAATAAATCTGAAAATTAAATGTCTTAGTGGAAATTTCCGTATATTGGGGTATGTTTTACAATAAAGGATATCAATATTTGGCAATTCTGATGCCAAAGGAACACTTATTTTGTCTTCAGCCATTCTTATTTATCTATTGCAGATTTATCGTTAAGATCACATTGAAATAATTAAATTAAACCATTGAAAATGCACGTTAAAATGACCTGTAAATATCGAGGTATTGTTTCTGAAAGCTGTACTTGCGAAAAAAAGGTCAGATTCTAGCTGTAGTAGGTAATTTTGTGCTTTGCGACACATTTATAGGGGGAAAATATCACACCTAGGACTTTATTTTCAAAAGAGTTGATGTTTGGGATGTTTTTCTCAAATTTCGATTTTCTCTTTGATGACGTCATTTGAAGCAATTTGACTTTCAAGTTTCAGCGACGATAGCGGCGACATCGGCGACTATCGTTACAACACTAGTAATTAGCACTAATTAGCACTGACCTATGATAAATCTGTTTTATCAGATGTTTTGGACAACATATGGTCCCATGTGAGCAGAATCTGTAGCAGGATGGATTGGATGACAAACCACGTGACTGATGACGTCCCTGATCACATGACCAACCACGTGACAGGTAACATCACTGATCACATAACTGATGATGTCACCGATCACATGACTGATGACGTCACTGCTCATATGATCAACCACATGACAGATGACGTCAATGGTCACATAATCAACCATATGACTGATGACGTCAATCATCACATAATCAACCATATGACTGATGACGTCACTAGTCACATAATCAACCACATGAATTATGACATCAATGGTCACATAATCATCCCCATGAATGATGACGTCAATGGTTACATGACTGATGACGTCAGTGGTCACATGACCACTTCATTGGTCATATGACTGACGACGTCAATGGTCACATCACTGATGACGTCAGTGGTCACATGACAACTTCAGTGGTCATATGACTGACGACGTCAGTGGTCACATGACTGATGACGTCATTGGTCACATGACTGCTGACGTCATTGGTCACATGATTGATGACGTCAGTGGTCACATGACTGATGACGCCAGTGGTCACATGATAACATCACTGGTCACATGATCAACAACATGAATGATAACGTCAATGTTCACATGACTGATGACGTCAGTGGTCACATGACTGATGACGTCACATGACTGACGACGTCACTGGTCATATAACTGGTGACGTCACTGGTCACATGACTGATGATGTCACTGGTCACATGACTGGTGACGTCACTGGTGACATGACTGGTGACGTCACTGGTCACATGACTGTTGACGTCATTAGTCATATGACTGATGACGTCACTGGTGACATGATAAACCACGTGACTAATGACGTCACTGGTCACATGACTGATGACGTCACTAGTCACATGATCAACCACTTGACTGATGACGTCACTTGTCACATGACTGATGACGTCACTAGTCACATGATCAACCACGTGACTGATGACGTCACTGGTCACATGACTGATGACGTCACTGGTCACATGACGCGTGACGTCATTAATCACATGACTGATGACGTCTTTGGTCACATGACTGGTGACATCATTGGTCACATGACATGTGACGTCACTGGTCACATGACTTGTGACGTCACTGGTCACAAGACAGATGACGTCACTGGTCACATGATCAACCACGTGACTAATGACGTTACTGGTCACATGACTGGTTACGTCACTGGTCATATGATAAACCACGTGACTGATGACGTCACTGGTCACGACTGATGACGTCACTGGTCACATGATAAACCACGTGACTGATGACGTCACTGGTCACATGACTGCTGACGTCATTGGTCACATGATTGATGACGTCAGTGGTCACATGACTGATGACGCCAGTGGTCACATGATAACGTCACTGGTCACATGATCAACAACATGACTGATAACGTCAGTGTTCACATGACTGATGACGTCAGTGGTCACATGACTGATGACGTCACATGACTGACGACGTCACTGGTCATATAACTGGTGACGTCACTGGTCACATGACTGATGATGTCACTGGTCACATGACTGGTGACGTCACTGGTGACATGACTGGTGACGTCACTGGTCACATGACTGTTGACGTCATTAGTCATATGACTGATGAAGTCACTGGTGACATGATAAACCACGTGACTAATGACGTCACTGGTCACATGACTGATGACGTCACTAGTCACATGATCAACCACTTGACTGATGACGTCACTTGTCACATGACTGATGACGTCACTAGTCACATGATCAACCACGTGACTGATGACGTCACTGGTCACATGACTGATGACGTCACTGGTCACATGACGCGTGACGTCATTAATCACATGACTGATGACGTCTTTGGTCACATGACTGGTGACATCATTGGTCACATGACATGTGACGTCACTGGTCACATGACTTGTGACGTCACTGGTCACAAGACAGATGACGTCACTGGTCACATGATCAACCACGTGACTAATGACGTCACTGGTCACATGACTGGTTACGTCACTGGTCATATGATAAACCACGTGACTGTTGACGTCACTGGTCACGACTGATGACGTCACTGGTCACATGATAAACCACGTGACTGATGACGTCACTGGTCACATGACTGCTGACGTCATTGGTCACATGATTGATGACGTCAGTGGTCACATGACTGATGACGCCAGTGGTCACATGATAACGTCACTGGTCACATGATCAACAACATGACTGATAACGTCAGTGTTCACATGACTGATGACGTCAGTGGTCACATGACTGATGACGTCACATGACTGACGACGTCACTGGTCATATAACTGGTGACGTCACTGGTCACATGACTGATGATGTCACTGGTCACATGACTGGTGACGTCACTGGTGACATGACTGGTGACGTCACTGGTCACATGACTGTTGACGTCATTAGTCATATGACTGATGACGTCACTGGTGACATGATAAACCACGTGACTAATGACGTCACTGGTCACATGACTGATGACGTCACTAGTCACATGATCAACCACTTGACTGATGACGTCACTTGTCACATGACTGATGACGTCACTAGTCACATGATCAACCACGTGACTGATGACGTCACTGGTCACATGACTGATGACGTCACTGGTCACATGACGCGTGACGTCATTAATCACATGACTGATGACGTCTTTGGTCACATGACTGGTGACATCATTGGTCACATGACATGTGACGTCACTGGTCACATGACTTGTGACGTCACTGGTCACAAGACAGATGACGTCACTGGCCACATGATCAACCACGTTACTGGTCACATGACTGGTTACGTCACTGGTCATATGATAAACCACGTGACTGATGACGTCACTGGTCACGACTGATGACGTCACTGGTCACATGATAAACCACGTGACTGATGACGTCACTGGTCACATGACTGGTGACGTCACTGGTCACATGACTGGTGACGTCACTTGTCACATGACTGGTGACGTCACTGGTCACATGACTGATGATGTCACTGGTCTCATGATAAACCACGTGACTAATGACGTCACTGGTCACATGATCAACCACTTGACTAATGACGTCACTGGTCACATGATTGATGACCACACTGGTCACATGATCAACCACGTGACTAATGACGTCACTGGTCACATGACTTTTGACGTCACTGGTCACATGATCAACCAATTGGCTGTGTAAATCATACATCTATCTGCTCTTAAATGATACTAATGAATTAGAAGACGCTTAATATACAGTCATTTTGATCTTCTTTAAAGTAACAGTCGTTATAGCATGGTTGTATTCATTTTGATTTGAAATTTCTTTTCAGCAATCTTTGTTGAGCAGGATGAAGAAATGCAAAAGTACATTTTAGAGTCAGAGACACCGCTGTTTGCTCTTTTCTGCCAACGAGGTAAAAGATTGACAATATCATTTCTTTATTTCAATTCTTTCAACTTTTTTTACAGTTTTGTACACCCATCGGTCGAATAATTTTGTTTGGATTAATATCACTTCTTTATTCTTTTTTTTTTTAAAGATGATTAATCATTCACTCCACACAATTATCGCATCCTTCGGTGTAGTGATTAAAGCGATGGATATAGGGACTCATGGCTTGATTGTTCGACTCAAACAGTCGCAGAAGACAACACAATCATGACTTAATCAAGTTTCTCTTATCTAGACTGCAATCTTGCATGCAACAAACCTGGTATCTGGGGTATCTGGCACATTCGATGGGATTTACTGTGAATAAACAGTCTCAAAGTCGAGAAGGCAAGGCAAAGCGTTAGAATTTCCATTGGAATGGTTGCGAACCTCGGAATGAATAACATTCCGAAGCGAGATGTAGAAGATGTAGAATGTAGAATGTGATGTAGATATTGAGTCTTTGCGGAATACAGAGTTTTCCCCCCTTACAGACGGTATCTGACGTACAACCATTGTGACGTCATGAAAATGGTATGGTAACGTCGATTTTATACCGCCATTTCCCAGATTTTTAGGACTGTTTCCATAGAATTTGATGACGTCATAATCAGTCTACGTCAGATCCCGTCTCAAATGGGAAGTAACTCTGATTTTCGAATATAGTGAATAAGATTACCAAAAGGCAGCTCTCAGAAAAAACTAGTAGTATCTTTGGGGGAACTGAGAATATTATGCGCCAGAATGTACTTGTCTTGTACATTATGTGTTAATGAAGTACATGAATATATGCATGCGTCACATGCAAGTAACTTTGTCAAAATGAGACTATAAAGCTGCACCTTTTCCTTTATAGATTGCAGATACTGTCAGCCAGTAAAGGAACTTTTCCATGGCATGAGTCAGGACTTTACAAACTGTGTATTCTTGATTGTTGACGCAAACATGCCGACCCTTCCTCGTCACTTACAAGTTCCGTATACACCATTAGTAAGGTATATATGATGACGTTGTAAACTATTGAGTCACCTAACTTTATTTTTTTAGAATCAGAAATAACGAAACTAAAGTTCCCGTGATTTGTATGATATTTATTCAAAATAACACAGAAAGATGAGTCCATGCCAAAATTTGGAATTTCTATCACCTGAACATTTTGAATTCAAATTGTCAACTAAACGTTGACATTTCAGAATATATACAAATTGAAAATGATCAAACCAAAGATTTTTCTTCAAATTTATATTTCGAAACAACAGACATTGTTCTTAATTTGTTTAAGGCACCTTAAGCAAGAGAAGTACATGTGTTTTGTCCTCGAAAGGGCTTTTGCTCAATCTATAAGAAGATCAGACAGTCCGTAACTCGTATTCGTATTCTTTGTGAATTCGTATTCTATGATGCCCAATTCACATTCTGAAGAATTTCTGAAGACTGACCTATTTTGTGTAGGATGCAACAGAAATAGACATTGAAGAAGTACCTTCAGTCTCAAAGTCGAGAAGGCAATTAGAGTCACCGTTAGTACAATGTGAACCCCGAAATAAATATTACGAAGAAAGACAAGGTGCAAAAGAGAACAAAAGTAACTATAAACAGTTTAAGAGAAACAGGATAAACAAAAGAAATGGTTATAAATTAAGCTATGAATTTTTGTTTCGGGTATATAAACCACAAAGAAAGTGTTTTGAATATTTATACATTGACATGCTATACATATTAGTTTATTGTTGCTTATTCGTAACAAAACAATCATCTATGTTTATTTGTGGTAAAATAGTTAAAATAGTTAGTATCGCGTCAGTTGATAGAAATCCCTGCTTTCCATCTAATAATAATAATAAACATCAAAGAAGTACACATCAGATTCAGTCTCAAAGTCGAGAAGGCAATGCATCCATTGGAACACTTGTATACCCCGGAATGAGCAACGTTCCGAAGTGAGACCAGGTGCCCAGGGAGAGTCGTAACAGCTCCATGAAAACTTGTCAAAATAGGCGATTGTCATTGATTGCCTCGATGTTCATATTGATGTACAATTATCAGGTAAAGAAAATAAGAAGCTCATCACCGGTTCACAATTGTAATGTAATGTCGACTAAAACTATCCGTGCTTCCGACAATGAATCTTACTATGTGGTACTTCAAGCCAATTTTATTTGAAAAAGGGACTGAAATGCAATTTGTAAAGATGCAAACTAGCCTGTAATTGGATCTTTTTGATAATATGTGCGCAGAGGCCATATTTCAACGAGGATAAGTCGATAAAAACTCTTGCACCGCAACGTCATAGGTTCCTTCTACTACTTTCCACTCCAAATATGACCTTGTCAGGGGTGGGGTAACAGCAAATATGCACACCTTGAGGACAAACAAAGTGTAGGAGGCAGAAAGTCAAAACGCCATTATATAACGCGATATTACGACGTCATAGACTAACGAAAACAATAGCAATGAACTCCAGAGAAGCAAAGATGAATTTTACTTAGTCTTAATACACATTGTCGTTTTTACTCATGGTAAAGGCCAATTAAGGGGCCGAACATTTTTGCATTCGAGTGTTTGTGGTTTTTATTTGATAATTATTTGGTTTTGATTGTAACTTTTTCGGTAAAACAAAACATTGTGAATGAGATGTTTTAAAAATGGGATTCGTTTTCACTATGATTTTATTTATGATTTTTACTAGGTTCAGGGGTAAGACTCCAGACAGTTGGGTTAACTTCGATGGAAAAAAATACGACATCTTATCTTTGACATCATTTCTCAGTATGCAACTACGCGGGTAAGTTTCCAGCTCTGTTTCAAATAATTGTAACAATTTTTACTTTATGCTTTGATATATAATTTCATTTTCAAATATTTTGTAATAAATTTAAAATATACTTCCAAGGAAGAACTAAAGTAAGATTATATATTTCTTTTCGTTCAGCTTACAAACAGATGACGACCCAGGAGAGGAGCAGCTATCTACTGAAGGTAATTCTTTATCACAATCTAGATTGAAAATTATTGAACATTAACATCTTTGTTTTGTGAATAAACTAGCAAATAATTTCAAATAAATTTAATTGGATCATTTTGTCCTCAGAAAGCTGTGTTCTCTTGCAGAATTCTCTATTCTACACCATATCGTAACACTAATTCCAACATGTTAAATTAGGGATTAACATTTTGTTTTAGAAGTAATATCAAGTCGTAGTAAAAGATCTCTAGGCGATGGATTCATCAAGAAGCATATATCCACATTCAAGGATATGGGTGGAGCCACACCACGGTCGGCAAATGTGGATAAAGTATCCTTCGATGTTATGACTAATTTAAGAAAGCCACTGATGAAGCGAAAAAAATGGAAAGGCTATGACGATATTGATTATTTTGTTCAGACTTACATCGTTGCCAATAGTTCAGACACTTTAAAAATGTCCATTGATATGGCAGTTCAGGATGCTATTAGTTACACCATTGCATACCATGCACAAGAAGATGCAAAGACTAAACAACAGAAGGATTCATGCAATGCACCATCTAACCAGCAAAACCTTACGGATACACCGAAATGCATTAAAGAGAATCCAAAATTAAATTATTACAAGTGTAACTTTAATCTGACCGACTTAAGTTCCGATGCAGATATATATTTGGTTAATATGGCTTGGAGCAATAAAACAAAAACCTGCATGTATTCTACCGGAGGGAGAGTCACGCTTGGGGCGGGAAAAAAGAAAAATGCTCATGATTATGAGATAAATCACTTAGAAAAAACTTATCTTGATGGTGAAATGAATTGTCAATAAAAGTTTCTATAATATATCATCATCTCTTAGATTGTGGTTAAGAATATATTATGTAGAAGTAAACTATGTTACATAAGGACTCCGCTACACTTAACGGGAAAAGTGGAGTTGCTGGAGGGAAAATCTTCGGTTTTAATTAATAATAAATTTAGTAGAGCCAGTACTAGCGGATTTTGTTGTAATTTGCTGTTAAGATGCATTAAAATCGAAGTATGTTAAACGTCTTCAATTCAATATGGTAGACCCGAACGGACGACAGAATTATCCTGCGCATTATATCAACTCCATGGTGCTGAGCAAAACCAAATCGAGACGTGTGTTATCAACAAGGTTCTTTTGTTGTTTTGTTTGTTTCCAAAAAGCCTAGGAAGAGTCATTGAAAAACCGCCTCTGTGTTATTTGTTCATAAGGATGAAGTTAAGTACAGGATCACGTAAGGATCAGGCAGTTGAGAAACCTTAAAATTTTTGCTGAACTTTTTTTCTTTTGAAATGTGTTTAAATCAGCCTCCATATGGATGTTCTGAAGGAATTTTCTTCATACTTAAATGGTGAAGAAAGTTATAGGGCCGATTAGGGGTAGTAAATATTGTTGAATTATATAAGGATAGTTTTCCTGCCATTTTATTCTTTTCATAATCCTTTATGAAATATGAGGTGAATATCTCGCTTCACCATCCGAACCTTGAGAAATGAATTTCATTCTGTTTATTTGTACCACACATATGTCTCAAAATAGGAATAAAAAATTCTGCACAATTTTTTTTATGTATTACCCCTGCCTGATTCTTAATTGAACCTGTACTTTTAAAAAATGTTTGTGTATGATGTACATATATGTAAACTATTAGACTTTTTTTCACCGTGACGAACTTCGCATTTCGCACATCGAACTTCGCACTTTAATTTCATAAGTTGGTTGTCGAAAAAAGTGAGCCAGTTGTACAGGAAGTCCAATATACCATTCCATTGAGTATACTAATCAAAATGTTGATGACTCTGCTCATGAGTTTATACGCGAACAGCAGCTACGGCCCTTTTTCTTCAATGTTCGAAGTGCAAAGTACGTAGTTCGAAGAGTGAAGTTCGTCACGATGAAAAATGTCTATTATCTCCACAGAATAAAGCAAAGGAAATTGATGGGCGTTTCATGTCATGGCTTTATTTGAAATAGATATACAATAATATGAAGTCGGTAAACTCCGTACGGCGGCTTCGCCTAGCATACAAAGCAGGCCGCACATACCGCTACGCCACGGTGACAACCCTAAAAAGAGTTGTTTCTATGACGTCCATATGAATACCGCCTACTCAGCACACACCGGAAGTGAAGAATTCGTTGTTGTTTGAATATGATTGCACTTGGGCTGAGCCGAGGCAGTGGACCCTGTCCTTTATCGACCAGCGGACTCCCAAGTAGGTACAGATGTTATAGGTGCAGATGTTAGATGCAATCATATTCAAACAATATACAATAATAGTTCATTAGTTTATTATGACAATGTCCAAGAGGCAAATGAATTAAATGCTCAGTAAGTTGATATTTCTTAGTTCTTGAATATAAGTTCAGTTCAATTGTTCATTAAGTTCAATGCTCAATAGTTCATTGATCAATGCTCAATAGTTCATAGGTTCAAATGAAATATGTGCAATATTTCAGTATCAATAAATGAATATTTTGACAATGTAACTAAATCAATGGTCTACGACGACATTCAATTGTATATGTCGTAGATAATCAATACAAATCAATAATAAACCCCAATTATTGGCCTCAGAGTCTGAAAAACAACAGAAACTGAAGCGAGGTTGAAAATCAAATTCTGCTATAATGACAGTCGAGGATTATTGATGGTAACCCTCGAAAGGCATCCGCCACAAAACGACAGAAACTGAGCGCCATGACAGAACTACCATTTTGAATACTACGCATTTATATTCGAGGTATCATAGGCATGATAGAAAAACAATGTTTGAGAATGCCACTAAATCAATGGTCTACGTCGACAAAATCAATTGTATATGACGTAGGTTTTTACGTAAATATAACGTTACGAAAAACATTAATGGTGGTGGGGGCGGACAGGGGGTACCATTCTCCCCCTCCCGCCCCCTTTTTCCCTCCTCCCCCTCCCTTTAACCCTGTCCACCCCCTCATTATTTGGTTGCTGATAAATGAAGGGCTATGTAAGATGTATATAACGCTGACCTTGACTCATTAATCGCCATACAGGCAAAATGTGATAGCATAAATGCTATTTTCAAAAGATGTTATGAAAAACGAATAAAGATCGTACCACATTTGAATAACATTAGATACAATGTACACAGCGTATGAATGAAAGATACACAGCGTGATGAATGAAATACAGCCACGGCGTTTCAAGAAGATAAGGAAATTGGGATGATCTCCAGCATGACTACCTGCACTCACCCATATGCTTCATTCTATGCAATTATTGCACAGAGATGAGGTCGATATGATGATTTATGGAGTGAAAAAACCAATATCGACCGAGGCCGAAGGCCGAGGTTGATATTGTTTTATCACTCCATAAATCATCATATCGACCAAATCATCTGTGCTATAGCTGTTTTATCATATACATGAAAACTGGACGAAAAAATGGTTAACCATAATGTTTTGCTTCTCTAACACTGCTCACGTTTACATTTTTTCTTTCAGATAAACATTTTGTATTCTAGTAAAATGTTTTACACTTTATCTTTTATTATTTTTTTCATTGAAAAAATGCTGCCAAATTGCATACTCAGTCATGTCAGAAACACACAGTTTGCTACCGACTACCGTTTTCCTCTAATACACAAAACCGGAAACGCGTCAATACGACCGGTTCAATACGACGATTAATCGCATTGCACGTGACCGCGTTTTGGCCAATGGGAAAGCTTGTAAGCGGTATCGCAAATTAGGGTAAATGATAAAATATGATACGGAGCTGGGCAATGTGATACAGGTATGTGGGCTTCATTTATAACACATATCTCGAGACGCGATTCGCCAATATTGTTTTTGAATTGTTACGTCATTATTTCGTGCCGTTAAACCGGCGTGTAACCCATATAACAGCTTGTATAAAGGTAGAGTCAGTCATTCTCGATTTTATGACTCAATTTGACTTTATAAAATGTTAAAAAATAAAGTTCATCCTATCAAAGTTAAGTCTTCTTCATCAAAATGTATAATGATCGAAAGGGGTAGGGTCACGAAGCCCCTAAATCGGCCCTGTTTCTTAACATTTCCATTGATTAAGTATTTTCTTTTTTTTTTTTTTTTTTTTTTGGATTTGATACTTTGTCAAGTCCTTCACTAAATCATGTGTTGAAATTTTATAAATGATGCATTTATCAGTAGCTTTAAGATGGTAGTCTCGCCATAACCCCTACATTCAATTTTCTTTATAATTGCAGTATTAATTAACTATGATGTCATGCATCTTTTGCTTAAGTTTGAAAAATAAACGAACCAATCGTTTTGCATGAGTCGCAATTCAAAATCTCCAAATTTTGTCTCCCTTTCAATGCAGAAAATGGCGACTTTGTCAAAAAATTTGATCGCAGATATTCAATGAGCCTGCAAATTTATTAAGTATCAGCATTGCATTTCAAAGATAATACATACATCTTTCTTTTTTAGTAAAATTGTGATGTTTTAATATCACAATATTAATTTTAGAAGCGATTTCAATAGAAAATAAGGATAGACATGTACCTTTCTGAAGTTCCGAAAATTGTCAAATTTACATAGCTCATAAAAAAACGTATCATTTAATTTCAATAAAAAACTAATGGGAAAGACATCAATTATCTATCTTAAATCTGTGCAAATTTCAGGGAAATCGAACCTATTTTTGCCGAGTTAGCGCCACTTGGGTTACCCCTACCCCTATTTTTTTTACGTCGCGATACGTAACGTCGAGGTTAAGCATAGCATTGTATGTCTTGTTGGCAAATTTATAATCAACATGCTTACGCGAAATTGTGAAACTAATTTGAATAAATAATAGTTATCATTATTTCAGAATTTTGACGTAATTCATGCATTTGACTCAGTTGATATTACGATTAAACACGGGAAGCAACCAAACAAAAAGTAAAATAAAAAAAATAATAAGAAGGAAAATAAAAAAAAAAAGGAAAGGAAAAATTCGATGGACTGTCCAATGCGCGGGTATAGATGGAGTCGAGTTGTTTAGAACCATAATTATCAGATGACATCAGATTTCTTTCGACGTTTACGTTAGGTCAAAGGATCAGTGTAGATACTGAAAAAATCAAAAGAATAAAGAAACGTATATATCTCGGAAACATATTCAATATATAAGTAAGGCTCAATTTCAGGAAAAAAAAACAGAGAAAATGAAATGCTTACTAATGACAATAGATAATGATATAGAGAAACCATAAAAAAATCCCGTTTACCTCCGTGCACCGTGCGGGAAATTCCCCTATTATGACGTCATGATTAAGTCATGCAGATGCTTGTCGTGGAAACAAACGATGGTAACGTAACGCCAGACAACAAACGTTCGCGAGATCAATTTTGAGTAACGTCCCTTTCCCTGAGACTAATAGAATCTAGCACCACTTTGAGTTCCGGATAGAAAAATATCAGTCGAGGGTGGGATTGATCAAGTCCCAACCGAGGCGTTAGCCGAGGTTGGGACGTTGATCATCCCACCCGAGACTGATATTTTTCAATCTGGAACTCAAATGTGGTGCTTGATTATTTTTCTCGCACTTTGAAACCTTCAAATTCCTCTTGTATATGCGTCAAAAGGTTTGAACGTCATGCTAAAATTAATGTATGTGCACGTGAAATAACTTGCGTCAATTTGTCTGTACATAACGTCATAAAGGAACAATCAACAGTGCCGGATCAGGGGTTCCGGAACGAAATCCCGTTTACCTCCGTGCACCGTGCGGGAAATTCCCCTATTATGACGTCATGATTAAGTCATGCAGATGCTTGTCGTGGAAACAAACGATGGTAACGTAACGCCAGACAACAAACGTTCGCGAGATCAATTTCGAGTAACGTCCCTTTCCCTGAGACTAATAGAATCTAGCACCACTTTGAGTTCCGGATAGAAAAATATCAGTCGAGGGTGGAATTGATCAAGTCCCAACCGAGGCGTTAGCCGAGGTTGGGACGTTGATCATCCCACCCGAGACTGATATTTTTCAATCTGGAACTCAAATGTGGTGCTTGATTATTTTTCTCGCACTTTGAAACCTTCAAATTCCTCTTGTTTATGCGTCAAAAGGTTTGAACGTCATGCTAAAATTAATGTATGTGCACGTGAAATAACTTGCGTCAATTTGTCTGTACATAACGTCATAAAGGAACAATCAACAGTGCCGGATCAGGGGTGCCGGAACGAATTTTCTCGCACATTGGATAGACTGATTCCCCTTTTCAGAGGTGCTGGATAAATCGATCCGGCACCCCTGATCCGGCACTGTTGATTGTTCCTTTATGACGTCACAGACAAACTGACGTACGTTATTTCACGTGCACATACATCAAGCATGACATTCAGTCATTCTGATGCGTAAAGAAGA
Source organism: Pinctada imbricata (assembly GCA_033119305.1). Lineage (NCBI taxonomy): Eukaryota > Metazoa > Mollusca > Bivalvia > Pterioida > Pteriidae > Pinctada > Pinctada imbricata. The sequence goes on from VSWD01000009.1 coordinate 66,199,038, forward strand.
GGACTTTGAAGGCTTCAATGTGCGAGAAAAATAATCAAGCACCACATTTGAGTTCCGGATAGAAAAAATATCAGTCTCGGGTGGGATGATCAATCCCACCCTCGACTGATATTTTTCTATCCGGAACTCAAAGTGGTGCTATATTCTACTACTCCAGCACCGCTGAAAAGGGGAATCAGCCTATCCAATGTGCGAGAATACCATAAAAGCCCTATGAAAACCCCGAAACCGGCAATTTTCCATGAAATTGCTGCAAAACCTACATGTTTCTTAAAAATTAGCATTGGCCACATGTATCGAGAAACATGAAAAAATTACAAATTAAAGATAATCATCATATCTTCTTGTCATAAAAGTTTTATGTTTCTCGACGCTTGTGGCCACATCGAAATTCTCAACTAAAGACACATTTTCGAGCATTTTTTACCATGATTTGTCAATTACGTCAAAATGACGTCATTTGGTGACGTCACAATACCTCCTACGGTGCATAAGTAGGTGATATGCTCCTTTCATTAAAAGCGGGAAACATTAATTATATTTTACGTGATATATCAAGTATTTATCATTAAGGTAAATCTTAAGAAAAACTGCAGGGCCGTTTTAGGGGTTTCGTGGCCCTACCCCTTTCTATATTCATTTATTTTTTACACCCCACATTTTCCTATAATTCTAAAAGCACCATTGAAAAGAGGTACCCTACACACGGTTATATGAAATGCTTTGAAAAAATGAATGAAAGAGGACTTTCTTGCCTCAGAAATAGGCTCCGCCTGTTGTCCAATCCTTTCAAATCTTCTGAATAAAATATTCTTTTTATATACCCGACAAAAAAAGAAACGCACATCATATTATATAGTGATTTTTATCAATTGATCATAAAAATTTAGTTAGACATTTCATTATAGTTTTCTTATTCCAGCACTCGAATAACCGAGGACAAAACACGTTTCGATCATTTTTTCGCAACATATCACAATGATAGTGCTGAATAAAGCGCGTTGTTTCTAGCTCTTGTTGCATGGCCACAGGTTTGGTATCCTTCTGAAATTTTGTTGTTTGACCACTTTCAGCAAATTTTCAATAAAAATATAGATGTATACTGGTTTCTTCATTCAAATGTAGTCAAAATATGCCAATAAATCTGAAAATTAAATGTCTTAGTGGAAATTTCCGTATATTGGGGTATGTTTTACAATAAAGGATATCAATATTTGGCAATTCTGATGCCAAAGGAACACTTATTTTGTCTTCAGCCATTCTTATTTATCTATTGCAGATTTATCGTTAAGATCACATTGAAATAATTAAATTAAACCATTGAAAATGCACGTTAAAATGACCTGTAAATATCGAGGTATTGTTTCTGAAAGCTGTACTTGCGAAAAAAAGGTCAGATTCTAGCTGTAGTAGGTAATTTTGTGCTTTGCGACACATTTATAGGGGGAAAATATCACACCTAGGACTTTATTTTCAAAAGAGTTGATGTTTGGGATGTTTTTCTCAAATTTCGATTTTCTCTTTGATGACGTCATTTGAAGCAATTTGACTTTCAAGTTTCAGCGACGATAGCGGCGACATCGGCGACTATCGTTACAACACTAGTAATTAGCACTAATTAGCACTGACCTATGATAAATCTGTTTTATCAGATGTTTTGGACAACATATGGTCCCATGTGAGCAGAATCTGTAGCAGGATGGATTGGATGACAAACCACGTGACTGATGACGTCCCTGATCACATGACCAACCACGTGACAGGTAACATCGCTGATCACATAACTGATGATGTCACTGATCACATAACTGATGACGTCACTGCTCATATGATCAACCACATGACAGATGACGTCAATGGTCACATAATCAACCATATGACTGATGACGTCAATCATCACATAATCAACCATATGACTGATGACGTCACTAGTCACATAATCAACCACATGAATTATGACATCAATGGTCACATAATCATCCCCATGAATGATGACGTCAATGGTTACATGACTGATGACGTCAGTGGTCACATGACCACTTCATTGGTCATATGACTGACGACGTCAATGGTCACATCACTGATGACGTCAGTGGTCACATGACAACTTCAGTGGTCATATGACTGACGACGTCAGTGGTCACATGACTGATGACGTCATTGGTCACATGACTGCTGACGTCATTGGTCACATGATTGATGACGTCAGTGGTCACATGACTGATGACGCCAGTGGTCACATGATAACGTCACTGGTCACATGATCAACAACATGACTGATAACGTCAGTGTTCACATGACTGATGACGTCAGTGGTCACATGACTGATGACGTCACATGACTGACGACGTCACTGGTCATATAACTGGTGACGTCACTGGTCACATGACTGATGATGTCACTGGTCACATGACTGGTGACGTCACTGGTGACATGACTGGTGACGTCACTGGTCACATGACTGTTGACGTCATTAGTCATATGACTGATGACGTCACTGGTGACATGATAAACCACGTGACTAATGACGTCACTGGTCACATGACTGATGACGTCACTAGTCACATGATCAACCACTTGACTGATGACGTCACTTGTCACATGACTGATGACGTCACTAGTCACATGATCAACCACGTGACTGATGACGTCACTGGTCACATGACTGATGACGTCACTGGTCACATGACGCGTGACGTCATTAATCACATGACTGATGACGTCTTTGGTCACATGACTGGTGACATCATTGGTCACATGACATGTGACGTCACTGGTCACATGACTTGTGACGTCACTGGTCACAAGACAGATGACGTCACTGGTCACATGATCAACCACGTGACTAATGACGTTACTGGTCACATGACTGGTTACGTCACTGGTCATATGATAAACCACGTGACTGATGACGTCACTGGTCACGACTGATGACGTCACTGGTCACATGATAAACCACGTGACTGATGACGTCACTGGTCACATGACTGCTGACGTCATTGGTCACATGATTGATGACGTCAGTGGTCACATGACTGATGACGCCAGTGGTCACATGATAACGTCACTGGTCACATGATCAACAACATGACTGATAACGTCAGTGTTCACATGACTGATGACGTCAGTGGTCACATGACTGATGACGTCACATGACTGACGACGTCACTGGTCATATAACTGGTGACGTCACTGGTCACATGACTGATGATGTCACTGGTCACATGACTGGTGACGTCACTGGTGACATGACTGGTGACGTCACTGGTCACATGACTGTTGACGTCATTAGTCATATGACTGATGAAGTCACTGGTGACATGATAAACCACGTGACTAATGACGTCACTGGTCACATGACTGATGACGTCACTAGTCACATGATCAACCACTTGACTGATGACGTCACTTGTCACATGACTGATGACGTCACTAGTCACATGATCAACCACGTGACTGATGACGTCACTGGTCACATGACTGATGACGTCACTGGTCACATGACGCGTGACGTCATTAATCACATGACTGATGACGTCTTTGGTCACATGACTGGTGACATCATTGGTCACATGACATGTGACGTCACTGGTCACATGACTTGTGACGTCACTGGTCACAAGACAGATGACGTCACTGGTCACATGATCAACCACGTGACTAATGACGTCACTGGTCACATGACTGGTTACGTCACTGGTCATATGATAAACCACGTGACTGTTGACGTCACTGGTCACGACTGATGACGTCACTGGTCACATGATAAACCACGTGACTGATGACGTCACTGGTCACATGACTGCTGACGTCATTGGTCACATGATTGATGACGTCAGTGGTCACATGACTGATGACGCCAGTGGTCACATGATAACGTCACTGGTCACATGATCAACAACATGACTGATAACGTCAGTGTTCACATGACTGATGACGTCAGTGGTCACATGACTGATGACGTCACATGACTGACGACGTCACTGGTCATATAACTGGTGACGTCACTGGTCACATGACTGATGATGTCACTGGTCACATGACTGGTGACGTCACTGGTGACATGACTGGTGACGTCACTGGTCACATGACTGTTGACGTCATTAGTCATATGACTGATGACGTCACTGGTGACATGATAAACCACGTGACTAATGACGTCACTGGTCACATGACTGATGACGTCACTAGTCACATGATCAACCACTTGACTGATGACGTCACTTGTCACATGACTGATGACGTCACTAGTCACATGATCAACCACGTGACTGATGACGTCACTGGTCACATGACTGATGACGTCACTGGTCACATGACGCGTGACGTCATTAATCACATGACTGATGACGTCTTTGGTCACATGACTGGTGACATCATTGGTCACATGACATGTGACGTCACTGGTCACATGACTTGTGACGTCACTGGTCACAAGACAGATGACGTCACTGGCCACATGATCAACCACGTTACTGGTCACATGACTGGTTACGTCACTGGTCATATGATAAACCACGTGACTGATGACGTCACTGGTCACGACTGATGACGTCACTGGTCACATGATAAACCACGTGACTGATGACGTCACTGGTCACATGACTGGTGACGTCACTGGTCACATGACTGGTGACGTCACTTGTCACATGACTGGTGACGTCACTGGTCACATGACTGATGATGTCACTGGTCTCATGATAAACCACGTGACTAATGACGTCACTGGTCACATGATCAACCACTTGACTAATGACGTCACTGGTCACATGATTGATGACCACACTGGTCACATGATCAACCACGTGACTAATGACGTCACTGGTCACATGACTTTTGACGTCACTGGTCACATGATCAACCACGTGACTGATGACGTCACTGGTCACATGATCAACCACATGACTGATGACGTCACTGGTCACATGACTAATGACGTCACTGGTCATGTGACTGATGACGTCACTGGTCACATGATCAACCACGTGACTAATGACGTCACTGGTCATGACTTTTGACGTCACTGGTCACATGACCAACCAAGTGACTAATGACGTCACTGGTCATATGAATTTTGCCGTCACTGGTCACATGATCAACCACGTGACTGATGACGTCACTGGTCACATGATCAACCACTTAACTGATGACGTCATTGGTCAAATGACTGGTTACGTCACTGGTCATATGATAAACCACGTGACTGATGACGTCACTGGTCACGACTGATGACGTCACTGGTCACATGATAAACCACGTGACTGATGACGTCACTGGTCACATGACTGGTGACGTCACTGGTCACATGACTGGTGACGTCACTGGTCACATGACTAATGACGTCACTGGTCACATGACTGGTGACGTCACTGGTCACATGACTGATGATGTCACTGGTCTCATGATAAACCACGTGACTAATGACGTCACTGGTCACATGATCAACCACATGACTGGTGACGTCACCAGTCATGTGACCAGTGACGTCACCAGTCAGGTGATCAACCACGTGACTAATGACGTCACTGGTCACATGACTTGACGTCACTGGTCACATGATCAACCACGTGACTGATGACGTCACTGGTCACATGATCAACCACATGACTGATGACGTCACTGGTCATATGACTAATGACGTCACTGGTCATGTGACTGATGACGTCACTGGTCACATGATCAACCACGTGACTAATGACGTCACTGGTCATGACTTTTGACGTCACTGGTCACATGACCAACCAAGTGACTAATGACGTCACTGGTCATATGAATTTTGACGTCACTGGTCACATGACCAACGACGTGACTTTTGACGTCACTGGTCACATGACTTTTGCCGTCACTGGTCACATGATCAACCACGTGACTGATGACGTCACTGGTCACATGATCAACCACTTAACTGATGACGTCATTGGTCAAATGACTGGTTACGTCACTGGTCATATGATAAACCACGTGACTGATGACGTCACTGGTCACGACTGATGACGTCAATGGTCACATGATAAACCACGTGACTGATGACGTCACTGGTCACATGACTGGTGACGTCACTGGTCACATGACTGGTGACGTCACTGGTCACATGACTGGTGACGTCACTGGTCACATGACTGGTGACGTCACTGGTCACATGACTGATGATGTCACTGGTCTCATGATAAACCACGTGACTAATGACGTCACTGGTCTCATGATCAACCACTTGACTAATGACGTCACTGGTCACATGATTGATGACGGCACTGATCACATGATCAACCACGTGACTAATGACGTCACTGGTCACATGACTTGACGTCACTGGTCACATGATCAACCACGTGACTGATGACGTCACTGGTCACATGATCAACCACATGACTGATGACGTCACTGGTCACATGACTAATGACGTCACTGGTCATGTGACTGATGACGTCACTGGTCACATGATCAACCACGTGACTAATGACGTCACTGGTCATGACTTTTGACGTCACTGGTCACATGACCAACGACGTGACTTTTGACGTCACTGGTCACATGACTTTTGACGTCACTGGTCACATGATCAACCACGTGACTGATGAGGTCACTGGTCACATGATCAACCACTTAACTGATGACGTCATTGGTCACATGACTGGTTACGTCACTGGTCATATGATAAACCACGTGACTGATGACGTCACTGGTCACGACTGATGACGTCACTGGTCACATGATAAGCCACGTGACTGATGACGTCACTGGTCACATGACTGGTGACGTCACTGGTCACATGACTGGTGACGTCACTTGTCACATGACTAATGATGTCACTGGTCTCATGATAAACCACGTGACTAATGACGTCACTGGTCACAGGATCAACCACTTGACTAATGACGTCACTGGTCACATGATTGATGACGGTACTGGTCACATGATCAACCATGTGACTAATGACGTCACTGGTCACATGACTTTTGACGTCACTGGTCACATGACCAACCACGTGACTGATGACGTCACTGATAACATGATCAACAATGGGACTGATAACGTCATTGGTCACATGATCAACCACCAACATATGACGACACTAATGACCACCTACATGTCTGGTGAAGTCACTAGTCACATGATAAACTAATGACGCAACAACGTAACTGATGACATCACCGGTCACATGATCAACTACGTGACGTCACATGTCGTTATACGTCATAATCCTCGACAGATCATGCATGTGCATTGTTCAAGATTGGTGTTTAATCAGGCGACCCCAAAAAAAACCCAGGTTTATCGCGACCTGGGAAGAGGACATTTCGGGATCTTTATTTTTATTTTTGCAAGCTATGTGACGTAACCAATCATGCATGATTATGGCACCAGGTTTATCGCGACCTGGGACAAGCAAAGTTTTATCTTAATCATCATAATCAGAAATAGTTACTTACCTCGAATAAATTTCTCCATTAGGGTAAAAAAAAAGTTGTCGTTATGGCCAGAGATGCTGCATGGTATTTCCTGTAAAGCTAACTAGGTTCATTCTTGGGGGGGGGGGGGGGGTTCGTTTCCAACCTTTGATTTTGAAACAAAGCAAAATTAAACCCGGGAAATAATCAGCATCTTTTTGCTTCCTTGTGAAGAATGTTGAATTGTCAGATACCAGAGTATATGCATGGCTCAAGGTCAAAGGTAGCCTTATAAAGTCAAGGTCAATGATGGCAATACTAGAAGCCTTTGTAAGATTATCAAACTTTTCATATACATGTATATACAAGTTGGTCTTGGTTAGAGAATTTGAAGGTTAGTGATCAAATAGAGGGATCTTAACCGACTACATCAGAAACGATTCAATTCATTCCTGATGCCGCAAGTTTCCTTTCTATGGGATGTGTTGCTGCAACCAAGTATTATCATATTAACTCTTCCACAAATGTTTCTCATGGGGAGAGGATGAACCCTATTGGCATTCTAGGTCAAGGGTCAAAGTCACTATCCTTGTGAACATACAGGACAAATAACCTATCATCAAAGGAACATCAAACCTCCCACAAATGTTCCTCATAGGGAAAGGATGAACCAATCATCATAGTAACTCTTCCACAAATGTTCCTCATGGGGAGAGGATGAATCCTATTGACATTCAAGGTCACACAAATGTTCCTCATGGGGAGAGGATAACACTATTGACATTCAAGGTCACACAAATGTTCCTCATGGGGAGAGGATAACACTATTGACTTTCAAGGTCACACAAATGTTCCTCATGGGGAGAGGATAAACCCTTTTGACTTTCAAGGTCACAAAAATGTTCCTCATGGGAAGAGGATAAACCCTTTTGACTTTCAAGGTCACACAAATGTTCCTCGTGGGGAGAGGATGAATCCTATTGACTTTCAAGGTCACACAAATGTTCCTCATGGGGAGAGGATGAACCCTATTGACTTTCAAGGTCACACAAATGTTCCTCATGGGGAGAGGATAAACCCTTTTGACTTTCAAGGTCACACAAATGTTTCTCAAGGGGACAGGATGAACCCTTTTGACATTCAAGATCACACAAATGTTCCTCATGGGGAGAGGATGAACCCTATTGACTGTCAAGGTCACACCAATGTTCCTCATGGGCAGAGGATGAACCCTATTGACATTCAAGGTCACACCAATGTTCCTCATGGGCAGAGGATGAACCCTATTGACATTCAAGGTCACACAAATGTTCCTCATGGGGAGAGGATGAACCAATCGTCATAGTAACTCTTCCACAAATGTTCCTCATGGGGAGAGGATGAACCCTATTGACATTCAAGGTCACACAAATGTTCCTCATGAGGAGAGGATGAACCCTATTGACTGTCAAGGTCACACAAATGTTCCTCAAGGGGAGAGGATGAACCCTATTGACATTCAAGGTCACATAAATGTTCCTCAAGGGAGAGAGGATGAACCCTTTTGACTTTCAAGGTCTTACAAATGTTTTTCAAGGGGAGAGGATGAACCCTATTGACTGTCAAGGTCACACAAATGTTTCTCAAGGGGAGAGGATGTACCCTATTGACATTCAAGTTCACACAAATGTTTCTCATGGGCAGAGGATGAACGCTATTCATCGACTTTCAACGTCAAAGTCACTTAGGTATATATTGGTTTTAGACATCCTTTTGCTGATTGAGTAGAACGTGCAGTTGCCATTGTCTATTTCTTATGTTGATGGGTATAACTAGCAAACAGGAGATGCTTACTCTCCCCCGACATCTGATCTCACTCCCCTTACAGGGACTTAATATTGCTTAATACATGGTTGATTGTTGTTGCCTTCTCGTTTAATAAACTGTTCAAAAAACAACAAAGTGTATCTTTCAAATTGGGTGAATTTCATCAATTTGCTATGCATTATTTCAACTGCAGATATTTTCTACATTGTATCGTGAAACTGCATTAATTTTAAAAATTTTGCAATTTCTTTGCATAAGCTTCTTGGCCTGTTGTGAATGACAAGTTATTGTAAAAGTTCAACATTTTATTTAACATATAAACATAGCAGTATTAGAAGTATATATATATATCATGTATATAATGTCAAACAAAATATTTAACAGTTATTATTGAAAATTTGGGATATTTCACAAATGGAAATTGCCAACAAAATTTGTGACTTATAATTGCCAACCACTTTTATTTAGATTCTATATTCAAATACTGTCTTTCATTATTTATCCGCGACTTTTTCTCTTTAATTTAATCTGTTTAATTTTGTAAAGTTTGTATTCATCATCATTTTCATATTTTTGTTTTTATTTGGTTTTATTCAGTTATTTGCTTTTGTTTTACGTTTACGTTTTCCCACAGTTGTTGTCAACTTCCTTTGTCTTTTTATTTTCAAGAATTATTGTTAGGATTTATCCTAAGATTTTTATTTTAATATAGTTTTGTTTGTTTGTTTTTGTTTTATTTTATAATGCTTTAAATTCATTTTTTTCTATACGTTTAAATTCTGAAAAGGAATATAATACAAATTATGTCAAGAGAGGTAACTTGTATTGTAACAACACCATGTCAAGAGAGGTAACTCAAATTGTAATAACACAATGTCAAGTGAGGAGACTCAATTGTAATAACACAATGTCAAGTGAGGTGACTCAAATTGTAATAACACAATGTCAAGTGAGGTGACTCAAATTGTAATAACACAATGTCAAGAGAGATAACTCAAAAATGGAAACAAGATGTATCAGGAAAGTGGAGCCTTCAAGATCTTAGATGTGACCTCAATGTATTTGATATATTTCGCTTCCAACTCCACCATCTATTTACTGTATAGTTTTTAAAGCTTTATTGCCAACTTGCTTATTAACTTTTAACATCTTTTTAACGGCCTCCTTCTTTCCCATCAACCATCCTTCTTTATAATATTAAAATGTCATTCAATTCAGTGCTTAATTTACACAACAATTGTTTTTTTTTAATGATTTACCTAGGTATATGGTTTTATTTTAATATTGTGACTACTTTTATTTTAATCTTAATGGCCTCGTTCCTCCCCTTCAGCCATCCAACTCCACCATTATATATATATAATTTACTGATTAGATTTCTATTCCTATTTCAACCAATCAAGTTTTTATTTTCATTGTGTATAGGATTCATCCTCAAAGTTTTATTTGTTTTGTTTCTTTTTTTTTTTTTTTTTTTTTTTTTTTTTTTGTTTATTTTTGTTTTTGTTTTTTGGGGTTTTTTTTAGTTTTTTTTTATATTACCATGTTTGAATTCAAACTTTTGTTTTGTTTTCGTTTATTTTTTTTTTCTTTCAATTAAAATTAAAGTTTAAATTTCAAAACAGAAAATTAAAGCTCCGAACTGTTATAACACAGTATAACAAGAGAGGTAACTCAAATTGTTATAACACATTATGCAAGAGAGGTAATTCATATTGTTATAACACATATGCAAGAGAGGTAACTCATATTGTAATAACACTATGTCAAGAGAGGTAACTCATATTGTAATAACACTATATGTCAAGAGAGGTAACTCAAATTGTAATAACACATTATGCAAGAGAGGTAACATAAATTGTAATGACATTATATGTCAAAAGAGGTAACATAAATGGTAACAGGATATGTCCAGTGAGGCAACTCAAATTGTTATAACACATTATGTCAAGAGAGGTAACTCATATTGTGATAAAACATTATGTCAAGAGAGGTAACTCAAATTGTAATAACACATTATGCAAGAGATGTAACTCAAATTGTCATAACACTGTATGTCAAGAGAGGCAACTCAAATTGTAATAACATTGTATGTCAAGAGAGGTTACTCATTAATGGAAAAAAAAAACGTTTATAAAACAGAGATTTGACCTTAAATATTTCATTTGTATGGCCTCCAACTCTACCATCTACTACCTTATTCAAATATTGTTACTTCATGACTCATTCTCACATTTTAATGCCCTTCTTCTTCCCCTTCAATCATGGATCCGTTGCTATAGTATCATATATAAATAAATACCACTTAATTCTGTGCATTATTTGCACAAGAATTGTTTTCATGATTTACCTATGTATATGTTTTTTTTTAATTGATGATTATAATTATTTATATTTTAATTTTAATGGCCTCCTTCCTCCCCTTCAGCCATCCAACTCCACCGTTAATTTACTGACTAGATTATTGTGATTAGAACTTATCCTCAATTCTTTATTTTAATATTTCTTTGTTTGCATCTTTTTTTGTTTGTTTTTTGTTTTAATTTTGCTTTATTTTATCATGTTTTAATTCTTTCAATTTTTTTTGTTTTGTTTATCTTTTTTTTAAAATTCTAATTGAAGTTTAAATTCCGAAACCAAAAATCAATATGTCAAGAAAGGTAACTCAAATTCTAATAACACTGTATGTCAAAAGAGGTAACTCAAATTGTAATAACACATTATGCAAGACAGGTAACTCATATTGTAATAACACATTATGCAAGAGAGGTAACTCAAATTGTAAAAACACATTATGCAAGAGAAGTAACTCAAATTGTAATATCACTCTATGTCAAGAGAGGTAACTCAAATTGTAATAACTCATTATGCAAGAGAGGTATGTTTTTTTTAATTGTTGATTATAATTATTTATATTTTAATTTTAATGGCCTCCTTCCTCCCCTTCAGCCATCCAACTCCACCGTTAATTTACTGACTAGATTATTGTGATTAGAACTTATCCTCAATTCTTTATTTTTAATATTTCTTTGTTTGCATCTTTTTTTTGTATTTTGTTTTAATTTTGCTTTATTTTATCATGTTTTAATTCTTTCAAATTTTTTTTGTTTTTTGTTTTGTTAATCTTTTTTTTTTTTAAATTCTAATTGAAGTTTAAATTGCGAAACCAAAAATCAATATGTCAAGAAAGGTAACTCAAATTCTAATAACACTGTATGTCATAAGAGGTAACTCAAATCGTAATAACACATTATGCAAGACAGGTAACTCATCTTGTAATAACACATTATGCAAGAGAGGTAACTCAAATTGTAATAACACATTATGCAAGAAAAGTAATTCAAATTGTAATAACACATTAAGCAAGAGAGGTAACTCAAATTGTAATAACTCATTATGCAAGAAAGGTAACTTAAATTGTAATAACACTGTATGTCAGGAGAGGCAACTCAAATTGTAATAACACATCATGCAAGAGAGGTAACTCAAATTGTAATAACACATTATGCAAGAGAGGTAACTTAAATTGTAATAACACTGTATGTCAGGAGAGGCAACTCAAATTGTAATAACACTGTTTGTCAGGAGAGGCAACTCAAATTGTAATAACACTCTATGTCAAGAGAGGTTACTCATTAATGGAAAAAAACGTTTATAAAACAGAGATTTCACATTAAATATTTTATTTGTATGGCCTCTTACTCTACAATCTATTAACTGTATAATTTCAAAATGCTTAATTGTCAACCAATCAAGTACATTATTCAAATATTGTTTCCATTATTCATTCTCCCATTTTAATGTGCTTCTTCTTCCACTTCAACCATAGAACCATCTCTTATCATATCATGTATAAATACCATTTAATTCTGTGCTAATTTGCACAAAGAATTGTTTTCATGATTTACCTACGTATATGTTCTTTTTTTTTTTGAATTGATTATAATCATTTATATTTTAATTTTAATGGCCTCCTTCCTCCCCTTCAGCCATCCAACTCCACCGTTAATTTACTGATTAGATTTCTATTCATATTTCAACCAATTAAGTTTTAAGTTTTTTTTTTATTGTGTCTAGGCTTTATCCTCAAAGTTTTATTTCAACATTGTCTTGTTTAGTTTCTTTTTATTTTGTTTTTGGTTTTTTTTTTATTAATTTTTGTTTTATTCTATCATGTTTGAATTCAAATTTTTTGTTTTGTTTTCGTTTATTTTTATGTTTTCTTTAAATTAAAATTAAAGTTTAAATTTCAAAACCGAAAATAAAAAGCTCCCAACTTTGATAACACAATAAGTCAAGAGAGGTAACTCAAATTGTAATAACACATTATGCAAGAGAGGTAACTCAAATTGTAATAACACATTATGTCAAGAGAGGTAACTCAAATTGTAATGACACATTATGCAAGAGAGGTAACTCAAATTGTAATAACACTATATGTCAAAAGAGGTAACACAAATTGTAACACGATTTGTCAAGAGAGGTAACTCAAATTGTAATGACACATTATGCAAGAGAGGTAACTCAAATTGTAATGACACATTATGTCAAGAGAGGTTACTCAAATTGTAATGACACATTATGCAAGAGAGGTAACTCAAATTGTAATAACACATTATGTCAAGAGAGGTAACTCAAATTGTAATGGCACATTATGTAAGAGAGGTAACTCAAATTATGCAAGAGAGGTAGCACAAATTGTAACACGATTTGTCAATAAGAGGCAACTCAAATTGTAGTAACACAATATGTCAAGTTAGATTTCTTTTTATATTTCAACCAATTAAGTTTTCATTTTCATTATGTTTAGGATCTATCCAAAAATTTTTATTTCAACATTGTTTTGTTTTTATCTTTTTGTTTTGTTTCTTTTGTTTTGTTGTTGTTTTATTCTAATTTTGTTCTGTTTTAATCTTTTAATTGTATTTATCGTTTTATTTCATGATGTTTTAATTAAATTTTTTGTATTTCTTTTGTTTTTCGTTTTTTTTTTTGTTTTCTAATTAAAGTTCAGAAACGGAACATTATAACTCCGAAAATGTAATAACACGATGTGTCAAGAGAGGTAACTCAAATTGAGTAACACTGTATGTCAAGAGAGGTAACTCAAATTGTAATAACACTCTATGTCAAGAGGTTGCACAAATTGTAACAACACAATATGTCAAGAGTGGTAACTCAAATTGTTATAACACAATATGTCAAGAGAGGTAACTCAAATTGTTATAACACAATATTTACATTCCTACTGCGTTTCCCTTATATAAAGGTACCAAACCAACTGTTGCTTTATTTCTCGATAATCGCAAGAGCCTATCACGTGACTTTAGAACTTACGCGGATTAATTTCTGATAAAATACCCATTTTATTCATTGCTTTAATACAGATTCAAAACATGTATCCATTATCAAACGACGCCGTCTACCCCCAGTGATTAAATGTGTCAAAATCTAGGTCAACCACATGTACACTTCCAAGAAGTGTGACGTAGTAAGTCGATCACGCGTCAGTAGACGAAGTTCAAGGACGAACTGCATTGTTGTCTGCAGAAAGATGCCGTGTTTGGATGGGCGAATATTCAGGCATAAGTGGATCAAATATTCAGTATTTAGGATGAGGATTTGATTCACTTGTGTCATTATCAACAGTGAATTTATCTTTGCTTCTTATGGATTCATAATATCAGAAATACTTCGAGTATCAGCGAATCTTTAGCCATGATGTTGAGGTAAGTCATGAAAATACCGAAAGTTTTCGCGTTTTCGACTGCTGTACTTGACTTTTGCATTATTCTAATTACTTCCATATGAAATAGGGTATTTTCAGAAGTTTGTATACAATAATACCGATTGATTTCATATGTCTAAGCAGTTTAACAGTGTGTTAAAAAGAGTTTTCAAAAGTTTTCCCTTCAGTTCTGTGAAATTTCTCCAGTTTAACTCTCCGCCATGTCTGAATTATGTTGGACAAAAGTCATGAATTTTCACGATTCAATTTTCTTCAGTTTTAATTGAAATGTTCAAAATACAGCGAGAGGACAAAATTCAGTTTCTCATTTGTCAACAACGTTTCCGTACAGAAGGTACTACTTCGAATCAAGCGAAAAACGTCGAACGTTCGTTTGCTCTTACGTCAAATGGCGTTCTCCCTCTGCAATGATATTTCAAATGTAAAGAAACTGGCTGAAAAATTGGCAGAAATAACTTAGTTAACACGTAAAATGTAAATATAAGGATTGTTTTTCAGCTTTTGCGCTTTATCGGTGTGTATTGGCAGTAGGGAATGGAAACAAAATTCATGAAAAGCACTTCGTGCTTTACATATTTTGTTTTCATTCCCTACTGCCAATACACACCGATAAAGCGCAAAAGCTGAAAAACAATCCTTAAATATGTCAAGAGAGGTGATACATAAATGGTAACTAAATGTATTAGAAAAGTTGAGCCTGTAAGATTTGACCGTAAAACATTTTATTTGTATGGCCTCCAACTCTAGCATCTATTTACTGTATAGTTCATTATTAACCAAATTAAGTACCTTATCTAA
Organism: Pinctada imbricata; assembly: GCA_033119305.1. Lineage (NCBI taxonomy): Eukaryota > Metazoa > Mollusca > Bivalvia > Pterioida > Pteriidae > Pinctada > Pinctada imbricata. Next base: position 66,214,779 of record VSWD01000009.1, read on the forward strand.
ATAATATTTCGATGATTAATTCTAAAAATTTTTAATGTCCTTCTTTTTCCCCTTCAATCATGGATCCATCGGTACTAGGTATTAAAATAATATGTAATTACCATATAATTAAGTGCTTAATTTGCACACAGAATTGTTTTAATGATTTACCTTTGTATGTTTTTTTTTTTTTAATTGTTGATTATGATTAATTTTACTTTAATTTAAATGGCCTCCTACCTCCCCTTCAGCCATCCAACTCCACCATTTATTATTTTTTTTCGTATTTCAACCAATTAAGTTTTAATTTTTATTGTGTTTAGGATTTATTTTTGTTTTTGTTGAAAATGTGTTATTTTAATTTTTTTTTTTTTTTTATTTTATCTTTTGATTTGATTTTTTGTTTTATTGTTTTGTTTTATTACTTTAATTTTGTTTTGTTTTTATCTTTTCACTTTGTTTTATTTTTGTTTTATTTTAATTATGTTTTGATTTAATCATTTTTTGTTTTAATATTTATGGGGTTTTTTTTGTTTTTTGTTTATTTAAAGTTTAAATTCCGAAACCGAAAATTATATCTCCGAAACCGAAATACCGAAACCGAAAGTAATAACAACAGAACAAAGTAAAAACAAACACATCTTTCTTTAGCAAGATAATAGTGAACCTATTATTTGCATGTCTTCCTTGAATATCTTCAAATCTTTTTTTCTTCTGTCTCTTCTAATCTTCATCTTTTTCTTCTTCTTTCTCTACAGCTGTCTTTCTCTGCAAGCATCATGATCTGCTTTAATCTAAAATTATAAGAATTTTTAGATTCTAAAGCTTGACAATGTCTTAATCTTTTATTTTTCTACATGTATTGAAATTTAGGCAACAGAAATTTAGTTTTTAGTTTTACGGGTATCATTTTTTATTTCAAATTATTTTCAAAATGAGCAGATGAAAAAAAAAAACAAATTCAAGGAATTGTGGTCCCCCGTTTTTGGGTATTTGCCTTTAAAGAAATGCTTACAGACACTCCTACTATTTTAAAGTTTTCAAAATATATCTCATGTACTTTAAAAGTTCTAAATATCAAAAGATTAAACTGCAAGGAAAGGTCAAAAGGTCCAAACTTTGCTACAAGGCAAAGGTCTTATATGATAACGAATGCACATGTGAAGTATGAAAGTTCTACTATTTACCATCCAAAAGTTATGGTCAATGTTGAAGTTTTTATATGTGGGTCATTCTCCAAGGACAAGGTCATGAGGTCCGAATGTTGTTACCGTCGGAAAGGTCTTGTCACAATGAATACACATGTGAAATATGGAGGCCCTATCACTTCCCACACAAAAGTTATCGTCAAGGGTAAAGTTTTTGAAAAGTAGGTCAAGCTCCAAGGTCAAGGTCACAAGGTCAAAATTTTTGGTATCCAAGGAAAGGTCTCGTCACAATGAATACACATATGAAATATTGAAGCCCTATCGCTTTTCATTCAAGAATTATGGTCATGATTAAAGTTTTTGAAAAGTAGGTCAAACTCCAAGGTCAAGGTCACAAGATCAAAATTTTTGGTATCCATAAAAAGGTCTTGCCACACTAAATACACATGTGAAATATGAAAGCCCTATCACTTACCATTCAAAAGTAATGGTCAAGGTTAAAGTTTTTTTAAAAAGTAGGTCAAACTCCAAGGTCAAGGTAGAAAAGTTTGGTATCCATGGTAAGATCTTGTCACAAGGAATACACATGTGAAATATGAAAGCCCTATCACTTACCATTCGAAAGCTATGGACAAGGTTAAAGTTTTTCTGACAGACAGACGGACAGACAGACGGGATGGTTTTAATGTCCCTGCACAGGGGACAAAAATAATACCTCCCGTCTGAAGACGGGCATATAAAAACATACATTGAATTAGTTAGTTTAATTTTTTTCCTAAATGTGGTAAAATTAGGGTTGGCGGATCTGAAAAGCTAAGAATCAAATTTCTGTCGCCTGAATTGAAATAAAATTTTGAATTGCATGAAATCCTATTACTTACCATTCAATGATTAGGGTCAAGGTTAAAATTTTTTTGATGAAAATCACAGATAGGCATATAATGAACAACATGCCCGTTAATCTCATGTAACAGCTATCAGGCTTTCTACTTTACCTTGATGAAAAAGTAGGAAAAAAGTAGGAGTAATCAATGAAAAAAGGAGAAAAATAGGAAAAAGTAGGAATTAATAGGGGAAAAGTAGGAAATTTTCCATCACTTTTAACAACAATTTTCAAGTATGACACACAAATCACAGTAAGCAATGCTTGTAGACTGGTAATGTTCATCTTTGAGGAAATCACAGAGAGAAATAAAGGCAGATTGATTTTTCATGTAAAATATACAGAATGGGCGAGCGAAGCGAGCCTGAAATTGTTCAAAAACTTTGAATCAGATGTCGATGACAAGTGAGGCAAGTAATTTTTTACTTTTGATATGAAAAAATAGGAATATTAGGAGGTTTTGAAGAAAAAGCAGGAAAAAATAGGATAAAAATAAAACATAGGTAATCTCAGATTACGAAGCTCACCTCGTGGCAGCAAAATTCAATTCAAACACATTTCTAAATACATGTATATTGGCTTTTAAAGGCAAAATCATTCAAGCGGAAAAAGTAGGTCAATTTCATTTTATGAAAGTTTGATCAAAGATACATCCAATATGCAAGTTTGGTACATGAAGCACTTATACTTCGCTCAATATTGGCTTTTAAAGGCAAAATTACTCAAGCGGAAAAAGTAGGTCAAGGTCATTTTATGAAAGAATGATCAAAGATACATCCAATATGTAAGTTTGGTACATGTAGCACTTATACTTTGCTCAATATTGGCTTTTAAAGGCAAAATCACTCAAGCAGAAAAAGTAGGTCAAGGCCATTTTATGAAAGTTTGATCAAAGATACATCCAATATGCAAGTTTGGTACATGTAGCACTTATACTTTGCTCAATATTGGCTTTTAAAAGCAAAATCACTCAAGTGGAAAAAGTAGGTCAGATGCTGCATCTGAAGCATGGATCCATCTCGGCATCCAAAGATGAATCACTTGTGCAAGTTTGGTTACTGTAGCATTACTACTTGGTCAGATACTGAGCTACCCCAAACTTCTTAACCAAGTCACTCAAGCGGAAAATGTAGGTCAGATGCAGCATCCGATGCATGGGTTCACCTCAGCATCCAAAGATGAATCACTTGTGCAAGTTTGGTTAATGTAGCATCAGTAATTTGTCAGATACTGAGCTACCCCAAACTTCTTAACCAAGTCACTCAAGCGGAAAATGTAGGTCAGATGCAGCATCCGATGCATGGGTTCACCTCAGCATCCAAAGATGAATCACTTGTGCAAGTTTGGTTACTGTAGCATCAGTACTTTGTCAAATACTGAGCTACCCCAAACTTCTTAACTGGACGCGGACGCGCGGGGGTATAGCATAAGCTCACTCAACTTCGTCGAGGTGAGCTAAAAAGTAGGAAAAGTAGGAAATAGTAGGAAAAAGTAGGAACAATAGAAAGCCTGAGCTATTGTGCCTTAAAATATAAAGCTCTGGTCACAAGTTAGTGAATCTCCATATTAGGCGACAGAAATTTAATTCTTAGTTTTACGGATCCGCCGACCCTAATTTTACTACAATTGGAAAAAAATATATAATGAACTGATTGTACATTTTTTTTCTTCCGCTATCTGAATTACTGGTTATTACTTATCATTATAATTTAATCTTTATCAATTGCAAGTGTTTTAGAGAAATTGTGGATTTGAAAACATGATAAACAAGCTGAATTAAGATCGTGATCATGGCACAAAACATGAATTATTTTATTTTCATTCCCTCCTCCTACCCTATTTTGACAAAATAAAATCCGTAAAACTAAAAATTAAATTTCTGTCGCCTTATAAATGTAAATACGTTGTGCATTATCTCATCTCAACTACTCAAAATGTTTCTAAAATATATACCCCCGCAGTTAAAACTTGGTTCTTCATAAAGGAATAGTTCCTTTGACCTACTTACCTCAACATCAATAGATATATAGGTGAGGGGGGGGGTTATCAATTGAAATGCCTCAATTATCTGAACAATGACTTTTATAAATTATGACATGTAATAGTCTAGCTTCCACAACTCTTGTTTAATTTAAGTAAACATAAATACAAATTTTATAGAGGATTTTCAAATTATCATCTGAAATCCATTGTTTACAGTGCATATGTTTCCAAATACAATGTAGTGACCTACTGACCTCAAAATCAACAGGCTCCAAGTGATTGGGGAGGAAATTTTGTGAAATTGGGTCATTTTCTATGAATTTCTTAAATTTCACTGAACCAATTCTAAAAGAAAGTACTGAGACTGGGTCATTTTTTTCAAATTAATGGGATTTTGGCGCATTAGGCCCCTGTCCTTCCCAATTACTGACCTCAATTTTTTTTCCTCACCCTCCTTAGTAAGTAAGCTTATATACAAGAATTGGTTTGGATGGATAAAAAAAACATTGGTTTTTGAGTTACCATCTAGAAACTATCATTTCAAATCTATTTTTATAACAGTAACCTTGACCTTTGACCTAAAGAAAAAGGCTTCTTCCTATGCTGATAAAAATGTATACATTCATTCATTAAGATTGCACACTTACGCCAATTTTCTTCAAGACTGCTAATATTTTCTTCTTTAAGATGTCACACTTTCTTCTTCAAAATAACACTTTCTTCTTCAAGACAGCACTATTTTCTTCAAGATTTCACACTTTCTTCTTCAAAATTACACACTTTTTTCTTCAAGACTGCTTACTATCTTCTTTGAGATTTCACACTTTTTTCTTCAGAATTACACACTTTTCTTCAAAATTGCACACTTTTCTTCAAAATTGCACACTTTTCTTCAAAATTGCACACTTTCTTCACACTGCACACTTGTAATTTTTTTTCTTCATGGCTCCAAACATTTTTTTTCTCTGGATTTTCAACTGAAATATAAAATCTATGTAAATTATTAAAAAAAAAAGAAAGAAATTCAAATTGTTGAGATCAAATACCGGGTCTTTCTTATTCAATGTCTTTCATCACAGTGGGAAAATAAAATGAATGGATCGTTTACGCAAGTGAAGCTTCATACATATGTATAGCAAAAATATTATCCAAACAAACCAATTATATATGGTATACGAAGATGGTAGTAACTAGGTGTGAATTAAACAATTTCAATTGATTGATTCATATTATCTTGCAAAGTTTACCATGGAAGATTTTTTCATAAATATATTGAATATATTACATGTACATCTAAATCCCAGTGATACTACAGACATGATCAACCTTTCGTAAGGTTAAAAAGAGCGGTCAGAATGAAGACATTTACACCATATACAGTCAATACAATATCAAAGTCCTATCATTTACCATTCAAAGGTTTTTCCAATGATAAAGTTATTGTAAAGTAGGTCAAAGGTAAAAGTCAAGGTCAAATTTTTGGTATCAATAGAAAGGTCTTAAAATAGCAAATACACATGTGAACCAGACTTGTCAGAATGACAACATAGCTCGCCGGTGGCAACCATATGTAAATTGCAACAACAACAATAAAAAAAGGTCTTATCACAAGGAATGCACATGTGAAATATCAAAGCCCTATCACTTACCATTCAAAAAATATGGCCAAGGTTAAAGTTTTTCAAAAGTAGGTCAATCATCTCCAAGGTCAAGGTCACAAGGTCAAAAATTTTGGTATCCATGGAAAGGTCTTGTCACAAGGAATACACATGTGAAATATCAAAGCCCTATCACTTACCATTCCAAAAATATGGCCAAGGTTAAAGTTTTTCAAAAGTAGGTCAATCATCTCCAAGGTCAAGGTCACAAGGTCAAAAATTTTGGTATCCATGGAAACGTCTTGTCACAAGGAATACACATGTGAAATATCAAAGCCCTATCACTTACCATTCCAAAAATATGACCAAGGTTAAAGTTTTTCAAAAGTAGGTCAATCTCCAAGGTCGAGGTCACAAGGTCAAAAATTTTGGTATCCATGGAAAGGTCTTGTCACAAGGAATACACATGTGAAATATCAAAGCCCTATCACTTACCATTCCAAAAATATGGCCAAGGTTAAAGTTTTTCAAAAGTAGGTCAATCTCCAAGGTCGAGGTCACAAGGTCAAAAATTTTGGTATCCATGGAAAGGTCTTGTCACAAGGAATACACATGTGAAATATCAAAGCCCTATCACTTACCATTCCAAAAATATGGCCAAGGTTAAAGTTTTTCAAAAGTAGGTCAATCTCCAAGGTCAAGGTCACAAGGTCAAAAATTTTGGTATCCATGGAAAGGTCTTGTCACAAGGAATGCACATGTGAAATATGAAAGCCCAATCTGTATTGGTTTAAAAGTTATAAGCAAGGTTAAAGTTTTTGTGCACGCGCACGCAGACGCAGACGCAGACGCAGACGCAGACGTCAACGCCGACGCCGGGGGTATGACAATAGCTCTCCGGACATTCGTCCCGGCGAGCTAAAAAGGAAAGCCCTATCACTTACCATTCAAAAGGTATGCCCAATGTTAAAGTTTTTGAGAAGTAGGGTAAAAGTCAAGGTCAAGAAATCAAAAATTTGGGTATCAATGCATAGGTCTTGTCACAAGGAATACACATGTGAAACATGAAAGCCCTATCTTACCATTTAAAAGTTATGCCCAATGTTAAGTTTTTGAAAAGTAGGTCAAACGGCACCTTTCCATGACCTTGACCTTGCCGTTTGACCTACTTTTCAAAAACTTAACATTGGGCAAAAAGTTACCCCAGTAATACATTTCTGATGTTTTTCCTACTCAAAACGGAATCCCCATAGAAAGGAGCTGATAAAATAAGGCGTAAAATCTGCCCTGAAAAAGTAGAATTTTCAAAATGGGAACTTCAAAAAAATTCTCTCACAAAATTTATGCCAGTTCTTGGTTTCATCATAATCAGCAGTTGCATAAGATTTATCATGCATAGTTTTCCTAAATTTTTGGGCAAGATATGTCTTTTTTACTATAGAACTCAATGGAAAATGGAAATGTTTTTTAAAACATTGTTCCCCCCTCAGCTACAGAATGCCACTTTTACAGAAGGTGTATATCACTAATACACATCTTTTGACAAAGTGGGGTTCTGTAGCTAAGGGGAGAACGATGCCCCAGAGACAAAAAACGGAAAAAGAAAGGGTGGGGGGCTTTTTACAAATCTGTGTTTTAGGCCGTAATATTAGCAAAATTTAATTTTTTCCCTTTTAAAGTCATTCATTTATTTATTCTAAACATGTTCACATCAAATGCACAAGATTTTGGAATGAAATAAACAGGACTGTGCAGTTATTTCTACACAATGTGTATTTTCGCGGTAAAATTCCTACTTTGTAGCCAATGAATACAAAATACAACCGTATTTCAGATTCAAGATTTTAAAATTTATGGAAAAAAATTGAGACCAGTCTTTTGAATTTAATTCCTAGTATCTTTACTATAACTATATGTTTTAAAGTTTATAGATATCCATATTAGCCAGATTGTTCTTAATTTTCAACGTTTTTTGAATGATATTAGCTTCTTTTCAACATGGCTACCCCCTACTCTTTAGACTGTAATTTAAGTATCTAGAATTAAGCTAACCAAAATAAAAGTTGTATCAGGAATCTCCAAATACATTACATTTTAGTAATTATCTAGTTTTTCTTGCATACAGATCACTGTGTAGAAGAAATACTTGATGAGATTCAGGGCTAAATACAGCCCTTATCTGCTCCTTTGGTGACTATAGGAAGCCTGGCACATATCAGAAATTTCGTGGTGTGGGCGAGCATTTTATATTTATTATATTATTTTTTGAATTTTGAAAAATATGATGCGGGGAATCCAAAGAACATTTAATTAATTTGGTATGGCCTTACAGATCAGATTACAGCAGACAAAAATTGAGAAGTAGTTCTAAATTAGCACCCGTGTTTTAGGTATCTTACACAGGACATGCAATATCCTATGTCGAAAATTATTTACAATAATCAAAACAGATACGTCTTTGTTTCATCTTGATTTCGATCTAACAAGAATTGAATATGGTAGCGAAACGTTAATTTTCATCTTCAGTGATGCAGCCCCGAATGTCGGCCGCCGACGCACACGCAGATTCCCTGTTGGAATACCTTAATTTTACCAAAATGGGAAATCCAATGTCGAGGTTATAGGACCAGAGTTATCTCCCTTTCTTACTGTTGGATATGATTAATCAGTTCCCTTTATGTTTTCTTCACAGAAAATACTCACCGATGAATTATAGATCTCAACTCCTAACCTTCTTTGATCTTTGCTTCTTTCTTTAATTCTACAACAATGAAAACACAGATATAAAATTTGAAATAATTATTACATATCTCAATGAAATTATTATGCTTTTTTGAAGTAAGAAACATAGGGCCATCATAGATGACAGCGCTCACCTCGACGGCATCATTGTCCCATGACCAGCATCTGTACCTACATTGCACAAAGTATTTCCAGATGCATCATCCACTTAAGTTTTTTGATAAAGAATTCAAAGAAGGGTGGAAATGAAAATTCTTATTTTACCATACCTGATCAATCAAGCGTGAAATATAGGTAAGATGCAGCATCTGTACAGTGAATTGCAGTGAGCATCCTCAGATACATCACTCACACAAGTTTTTTGATTGATCTAGGACTTAAAATAGGCCGGAAATGGACCTGTCCCATTTTACTAAATCTTCTCACTCAAGCATGAAATGTGGGTCAGATGCAGCCTCCGTATCATGCATTATTGCAAGCATCCTCAGATGCATCATCCATGCAAGTTTGATTGATGTAGGACTTATAGTAAGGCGGGAATGGACCTGTCCCATTTTACCTTAAACCTGCTCACTCAAGCATGAAATGTAGGTCAGATGCAGCCTCTGTACCATGCATTGTTGTAAGCATCCTCAGATGCATCATCATTGCAAGTTTGGTTGATGTGGGACTTATAATTTGGTGGGAATGGACCTGTCCCGTTTTGCTTAACCTATAGTGCGGATGCGGACACCGACAACGGGGCGATAGCATAAGCCCCCCTCTACTTTGTCAAGGTGAGCTAATAAGTGGGGAAACCATGTTTTACAAAAATGACAGGACATAAGCAAATCCTGTCGGAAACTCTGTTTCTATATATAGTTTTTCATCATGGGGGTTTTGCTTCAACAATATCAAGAATTCCCTTATTATGTCTGACAATACACATGCCTATCGTCTTTTCCATAATGACATCAAAATCAATGGCCCATCATGCAATGCTTTGACGGATCATATTACTTGTGATGTCATTATGAATCACTTGGACATTTAGCAATCCCCAAAATAAAACAAACATCATGATTTACTGTACCAGTCCATACTTATTCTAGCAGGATTCATTATAAATTTAGTGGAGTTTGTGCTGTTAGAATCAATAATAGATAAAACCTAGGCTACACAAAGCATAGCATCCCCTCGCATGGCACGAGAAACCCTCTAGTTTGGACACAAGGACTTTAACCATTTCTTATCGATCTGTGACCTTTACCTTTGACCTTGAAAATCAATAGGGTTCTTCCTCTTTTCATATCAAATTAGTGTATGAATTTTGGTTAAGATCATTTCAAAACTGTGCCCTCTTGGCTGAATACAAGGATTTTGACCATTTCCAACCTGTGACCTTGACCTTTGACTTTGAAAATCAATAGGCTTATTCCTCTTGTTATAAGCAATAAGTGTATGAAGTTTGGTCAAGCTCAAACACACACATTTTTTCTGTTTTTGTTAAAATTTGGATGCACTAACATCAGTACATGTAAAGTAGGCATGATTGTGTCTTAGACTTCCTGTGAGACCTTTATGTATGATCTTGAAAACTGAATGCAATTCTTAGCTGTGACCTTGATGTATGACCTTAAACATAGGGTAATCAAAGATTACATAGCTCGCCTATACAGGAATTTGTCAGAAACCAGGTTAAAATTTTTGAAAAGTAGGTCAAAGTCCAAGGTCAAGAGGTCAAAGGTCATGGTCTCAAATAAAAGGTCTCGTCACAAGGTATCTACATGTGAAATATCAAAGCCCTAACCCTTATAGTTCAAGAGATATAGCCCAGGTTAAAGTTTTGTCTACGGACAACGACAACGACGACAAAGATGACGCTGAGGGTATGGCATTAGCTCTCCGGACTTTTTCGTCCCGGCGAGCTAAAAACTGATACAATCTTTAGCTGTGACCTTGATGTCTGACCTTGGAAACTAAATACAATTCTTCTAGTTACCATGGTTAAATGTGCTTGTTTCAAGTCATCACACATCCTCTATTCCAAGCAGTAATTCTTTGAAACTTTATTGCAAGGGGTAAAGGAGTTCCGTACATGCTTTTATATGTTAAGAGAACTGTGACCTTTAACTCTTGACTTTGGTTCAATGGCACCCTTGGATCCTAAGCAACAATTCCCTGAAACATTGTTGAAATCTTTTCAGAATTGGAAGAAATTATGGCCAAGACAAGGCTTATACCAAGTGTTCTAAGACCCTGGGTCATCAAGGTCACTACTGTCCTGTTCACTAAATTCAGAGCACTCTGTTTTGGCAATTTTCTCCGAAATATGCTGATGTCATTGTATAAACTCATGATGCTCAGTCTTTAGAACTCTCTTAGTTGCAACAGACGATGCCACCCTTTTGTTTGTGCTTAGGTAGCTTAGGTAAAAAATATGAAGGAAAATAAAATGTCTACGGGGATTTTCTTTAGTAAACATGGAGTCATAAGAGATGACAGAGCTCGCCTAGACGGCAACATTGTCACATGATCAGCATCTGTCCCTACATTGCACAAAGTATCTCCATTCTCCAGATGCATCACTCACGCAAGTTGGGTTGATAAAAGACGCTTGAAATGAAGATGTCTTATTCTATTTTACCTGAATGTTGAAGCCTGTAATGTAGATCAGATGCAGCATCCATATGATGCATTGCATGAAACATCCTCAGAGGCATAACCCACACAAGTTTGATTGATCTAGGATTTAAAATCAAATTCAAGGAATTGTGGTCCCCCGCTTTTGGGTGTTTGTCTTTAAAGAAATGCTTGCAGACATCCCCCCATTCTTAAGTTTTAATAATATATCTCATATATTATCAACATTCTAAATATGAAAGATTAACTCCAAGAAAAGGTCAAAAGGTACAAACTTTTGTTTTGTTTCCAAGGGACAGGGCTTATGAAAAGGTATGCACATGTGAAATATTTAAGACCTATGATTTAAATTAAAATCAAAAACTTATGGTCGAGGTTGAAGTTTTTAAATGTGGGTCAACCTCCATGGACAAGGTCACAAGGTCAGGTTGTTGTTACCAACAGAAAGGTCTCATCACAAGGAATACACATGTGAAATGTGAAAGCCCTATCATTTTCCATTAAAAAGTTATGGACAAGGTTATAGTTTTTTGAAAGTAGGTCGAACTCAAAGGTCAAGGTCACAAGGTAAAAAATTTTGTTATCCATGGAAAGGTCTTGTCACAAGGAAAACACATGTGAAATATCAAAGCCCTATCACTTTCCATTCAAAAGTTATGGTCAAGGTTAAAGTTTTTAATAAGTAGGTCAAAGTCCAAGGTCAAGGTCACAAGGTCAAAAATTTTGGTATCCATGGAAAGGTCTTGTCACAAGGAATACACATGTGATATATCAAAGCCCTATCACTTACCATTCAAAAGTTATGGTCAAGATTAAAGTTTTTAATAAGTAGGTCAAAGTCCAAGGTCAAGGTCACAAGGTCAAAAATTTTGGTATCCATGGAAAGGTCTTGTCACAAGGAATACACATGTGAAATATCAAAGCCCTATCACTTACCATTCAAAAGTTATGGTCAAGATTAAAGTTTTTAATAAGTAGGTCAAAGTCCAAGGTCAAGGTCACAAGGTCAAAAATTTTGGTATCCATGGAAAGGTCTTGTCACAAGGAATACACATGTGAAATATCAAAGCCCTATCACTTTCCATTCAAAAGTTATGCACAAGGTTAAAGTTTTTGTGACTGACGGACAGACAGACGGACAGATGGACGAACCGGTTTTAATGTCCCCGCGCTTTCGCGAAAGCGGGGGACAAAAATAGGCTGAAAATGGACCAGTATCATTTTTCCTAACCTGGTCGCTCAAGCATGAAATATAGGTAATTGGCAGCATCTGTACTATGCACTTCATTAATAGCATCCTCAGATGGATGCACCGTCCACACAAGTTTGGTTGATTGATGAAAAATAGGCTGACTGACTTAAGGTAGAGCATCCCTCTGGTCTCAGATGCTAATATTTCCAAAATTTTAACTTTTACAATATTTTCTTTTTCATATACATGTATTCGAAATTTGTGCTAGACCCGATATACAAACCAAATAAAATTTGTGGTTTCATGATATCATGAGAATGCAAGGAGTCTGAACTTAAACATTGGACCCAATGGGAAAAGTAAGAAAATACCAAATCTAGGGGTGATAAAATGTAACTATAAAATTTTCTTTTCCCAAAACTATGTTAGTTTGATACTCTGAACAATATTCTGAAGAGGAAAAATAGGGTATCCAAGTATAAAATTTTCGAAATTCTGACATGAGGGATATAACTCTACCATAAAATAGGCTGATCTACTTAAAATAGGGCTGGAAATGACCTATCCTATTTTACTTTTTAACCTGGTCGCTCAAGCTTGTAATAAAAGTCAATCTGTACCATGCATTGCAGTGTGCTTACTTAAATGCATCAATAACTGTTTATAGACCTGTATAATTCTACTTAACCTGCTCACTCAAGCACAAAATGTAGGTCAGATGAAGCCACCGTACCATGCATTATAGTAAGTATCCTCAGATGCATCATCATTGCAAGTTTCGTTGATGTAGCACTTTATACTAAGGCAGGAATGGACCAGTCCCATTTTACCTAACCGACCAACTTAAGCGTGAAACATGGGTCAGATGAAGCTTCCGTACCATGAATTATAGTAAGCATCCTCAGATGCATCATCCAAGTAAGTTTGGTTGATGTAGGACTTATAGTAAGGTGGGAATAAACCTGTCCCTGTTTTGCTTAACCTGTAGATGTGGACGCCGACACTGGTGTGATAGCATAAGCCCCCTCTACTTCATCGAGGTGAGCTAAAAATGATTAAAAACTAAAAATAAGTACATGTTCAGTGTTCTATCAAGTTACTGTACCTTTTCATGTTGAGTTGAATGCACACATTGGTCTAATGTGTCCCAAATCAAGTCTTTGTGCCTTGAAAAGTAGAGCCTTGCTCTTCTCCAGTTCTTGGTATTGCAGCTTTGCCTGTGCAGTGCTTGTGAACAAAGGTCCTAGGTTCAATTCCTGTTGATGCTTGGACCTTTCTCCATGGTGATATATCTTCTCTCATCCATCCATCCGACTGTCCCGTCACTGGGCTGGAGTACTGGGCAAGGTCCACAGGCGGCATGTTAGTGACATGCAAAAACATGGTGCACCATAACTCATGCATTAGTGATCATGCAGCAAGCTCAAGATTTACCACTTACATATCTCCCATCCCTGTGCCTCATCCATCCTAGTGGGGCTGAATGGTTCCATCCTGTACCCAAATGCCATGGCTGAAAACAAAATTATGTAACACACAATTTATAACAAGTTTTTCAACTCAACATGTTTAAATATAAGTTGAATGGAACAAACCTTGACAGTCATGCATCTTGTAGGAATTAGGTAAATTTAGAAATCTTTTCAGAGTGTCATATATATATATCATATGGTGGCATACTTACTTATGTTAACATGCAACTTATTTTATGTCAACATTTGACATAATTATCTTGCACATCAACATAATCATCTTGCATGTCAACATATTTATCTTGCATGTCAACATATTTATCTTGCATGTTGACATCAATAAGTTGCATGACGACATAATCTATAGAAATAAAGCCTGTGTTTGTGAAACATGAATGCCCCCAATGGCATCTTTGTTAGTATAAACACCATTTTCAGTCACGTATGTGAAAGGTCAAGGTTGGGGTAACTGGGTAAAGAAATGTCGGTATCAATGGAAAAATCTTGTGACAAGGAATGCATATGTGAAATGTCAAAGCCCTATCACTTACCATTAAAAAGTTATGCCCAACATTAAACTTTTTGTCATAACTAATACACATGTGAAAAGTGAAAGCCCTACGACTTACCACTCAAAAGTTATGCCCAATGTTAAAGTTTTTGAAAAGTAGGTCAAGGTCACGAGGTCAAACATTTTGGTATCAATGGAAACCAAGGTCTTGTCACAAGGAATACACATGTGAAATATGAAAGCCCTATATATCACTTGCCATGGAAAAGTTATGCCCAACGTTAAAGTTTTTGTATTTTAGTCAAGGTAAACAATTTTGGTAGCAATTTATGGAAACCTCTTGTAATAAATAATACACATGTGAAATATGAAAGCTCTATCACCCTCCATTCAAACTATATGCCCAATGTTTAAGTTTTTTGGACAAACAGACTAAGTTACAGACAAACAGACGGTCAGGCCAAAAACTATATACCCCCGATTTTTTTATTCAGAGGGAATGATTAAAAATATCTCACATGCAGGAGGCAGAAGTGTTCCACCATAATATATGTCTGCAGCTTGATGAATTGAGGATAGTTTAAAAATCATTGACACAAGAAAAGATATTTTAATACTAGGTTCCTCTTGCAAGGTGATGACAAGTATTTTTCTCTTACTCCACATAAACAGGAAATATTTGCAAATAATTATCACACCTCGTACTAATTTCAGCCATCAACATTGCAGCATGAACGAAGGTCATGTGGTGTCCTACTTTGACACTGAAGTATGCACTAAATTTTCAAAAGTCAAAAATTACAAAGAGAATTCTCAGAGCGATAAATTCATTAAAGCTTTTGTTCCTGTCATACTTCATTACTCAGAGTGTGTAAATATGTTAAGGCGTGGTCACACTGCGCTAATTACAGCTTGATCACTGCCAAAACATGTCCAAAAAGTCTCTTGCAAAGCAAACATTGTTGTTAGACTTTAAGACGCGCTACAGACAATTTGTAGACGTGGGAGGACGTGGTAAAAAATCTGAACGGCGTTGGACAGTGGAAAGAAGTTTTGAACTGCCCAAAATTTTATTCCGTGGACAACAACGGACAGTGTACATGATAAAGACATGCAAGGTACATGAAGCACATTTGACAATGGCGTAGCTCTGCTTGAAAAAGTGGAGGGGCACAACATCCCAAAATTTCTAACAAGCAAAAAAAAAAAAGGGGGGGGGGGGGAGGAAGAGGAAGAGATTAAAAAATAAATATTGGGTTTTCATGTTCTGTATGCACAAATTTTAACATTTCTGGTGTAATTCTAAATTTTAAGTACATGAATAAATGGCTGGCGAGCGGTAGCGAGCCAGGAATTTTTTAAAGCAAAATATTGACTAATCAGAAAATACTGTCTGTGTCCTCTATCATTAACATATACATGTAATGATATTCTATATAGTTTGAGTTAAAGGTATTTTGCAGTTTTTTTATATCTGTATGACCAAAAATTACGTCAAAAAGTGGGGGGGCACAAACATACTTATGCCCCCCCACTTTCAAAAGTGGGGGGGCACGTGCCCCCCCTGCCCCCCCTTGTCCTACGCCAGTGTTTGATAATCTGTGATCCTGCAGTGATTTAAACTTGATTTAAGACACGGGAAGACATGAAGCTTAAGAGGTCTGTCACGGACAGAGCATGTTCATTTCTTGGGTGTTCTGCGTTGGTATTACAGTTAAAAGCTTGTGTATCACGTCTCGTCAGGAACGCTTTTAGCCTTATACGTAGTTGGGCCTGCTTAAGCAGTGTTATAGCAGTGGAACAGCTGCAAGCAGTCATACCCCGTACAAAGCACAGCCATTGCAGAAATAACCATAAACGACCACTTCCAGCAGATTTTTTAATGTGATTTGGAATATGGAGTGCAGTGTGATCGGGGCTTTGGGGGTCGAGGCCAAAAAATTACACACCTTCTTTGAGAAGGAATGACAGGAACAAACCCTTTTACTAATAACAGAACTGTTCAAGAACAGGTAAGTCTCACATGTTTAACCCTGTTAAGGTATGCAGGCAAGTCTCACATGTTTAAACCTAAATACGTGACCTTGCATTTGACCTCCAGTGTCATTGGGTGCAAGTTTGGTGGAAGTATTATTGATAGCAATCAACATTATATAGCCATTTAGGCCAGATAGACTGAGACACAACAAGGAGTGATAATAAAAATGTTGCTCTCGTACTTGCAGGTACATAACAAAATATAAAGAACTGTTCAAGAACAGGTATGTCATGTATGTGGCATGTTAACTGTTTGAGACTAACTATAGGACCTTGACCTTCATTTGATGTGACCTTGACCTTGCAGGTGACCTTGAGCCTCATTTGGTGTCGACACTCATCGTACTTGACCGATGTCATCCATCCCTGCACTGGTTTGGTGTTAGCATGGGTCTAGGTGACATAGTTCATGATTGAGCTTTCAATGAAGCAGTCAAAACCTGGTAAAGCAATTTTTTGGACATTTGGGCTCAAAACATAGGATTTATAGGACAAATTTCTCAAATATAGGACTTCTATAGGTTCCTTTATCTTTTTATAGGAATTACAGGACAGCTATGACCCTTGTGTTAGTATAACGCATGTCAATCAAGTTATAGCTACATGTATTTATATCAAAGTGTGACTACCAGACAGACATTGGACAAAGTGATACATTTATTTTGCTCTAGGTTACAGGCAACGTCACTAAAGATAGCTCTGTAAAAATGATATTGCTACCCTTAACATTCAGATATAGACCTACCTTTTCAAATAGGTATCTGTTCAACTCCATATCATAGGCTGGATCTATCTGGTTGACCAATGTGTTGGTACACTGGAGGAATGGAGGACCTAAATGTGTTGGTACACTGGAGGAATGGAGGACCTAAATGTGTTGGTACACTGGAGGAATGGAGGATGTGTTGGTACACTGGAGAAATGGAGGACCTGAGGGAAGGCATCTTTAGGAACTCTTATGAGTTGGTACACTGGAGGAAATATTCTTTTCGCACCCAGGGCAATAGAGGAATGGAGGACTTCATAAGGTGGCATCTTCAGTCTTCAGTATCTTCTTTTCAGGAGTTGGTACACTGGAGGAATGGAGGACATCGTGGCACACATCTTCTGGAAATCTTCATGGAACACTCAAGGACCTCATGGCAGGCATCTTCAGATCTTCAAAATCTTTGTGATAAGGATAGCGAGACAAGTTAATGGGCAGCGGAAGGAATCAGAACGACCTTCACATTTGACCTTGATCAACAGGAGACATTTTCCTCTCATCGTGAAATGATAGAATGTCAAGTTCAGCCATTCCAGTATTCATGGCTCAAACCGCATCTTGCATGGAACATTCTCTGCCACAGTTACCCCTTGACCTTGATTTCATATTGGTCTGTGATTTGTATAGTGAAACAGGAAAGTTAGTCAACTGTTATACATGTAGTCACCCAGCAGCAGAACTTCAAAGGAGGAATCTAGATTGGACAGACAGTGAGACAACACAGACAGGGTGAACCTACAACTTGATTCAAGAATTCCAATGGCTGTACTTGTCTACATTAGTCTACCTCAAGCATGCCACAACCTAAAAATCCTAACCCAAAATGAAGCGACAGGGGGAAAAAACTCACCCAAAATACACACCTATAAAAAGAAAAAAAATCATAAATAAATAAAAACTGGTCTAACAATGTAGGCAAATACAGTCATTTCTGAATTCTTGAATCAAGCATTTGTAGATTCACCCTGTCTTAGTTGCCTCATTGTCTGCCCAACCTGGATTCTTCCTTCAAAGTTCTGTTGCTGTGTGATTGTAACATTTGCTTCCCTTTCCCACTCCACTACTCACCACAGATCAACCTACTGACAAGAACAAGGGGTAACTCTGTCAGAGAATGTTCCGTGCAAGATACGATTTGAGCCGCAAATGCTGGAATGCCCAAACATGACATCCGACATTCCATGGTGAGAGGAAGATGCTTCCTGTAGATCGAGGTCAAGTATGAAAGTCGTTCTGATTCCATCCCCTGGCACCATTACCAAGTCTCTGTCACACCAAAACACACAAAGATGTTGAAGATGGTCTCCGGGCAACTGGACTTTGGTCTGGCATTTGGCAATTCTCATGGAATATGGCTTGTCTTGTTCTGGATGACAGGTTCTTCTATTCATTCCACCATCTTTGTTCTTCTGTCTCCTTGTTCCTTCCACCATTTTTGTTCTTCTGTTTTCTTGTTCCTTCCACCATTTTTGTTCTTCTATCTTCTTGTTTCCTCCACCATCTTTGTTGTCTTCTTGTTCCTTCCGCCATTTTTATTCTTCTATATTCTTGTTCCTTCCACCATTTTTGTTCTTTCCACCATTTTTGTTCTTCTGTCTTCTTGTTCCTTCCTCCACTTTTGTTCTTTTATCAGTTTGATCCTTCCATCATCTATGTTCTTCTTGCTGCATCTCTCTTCTCTCTCTTGCATCTCTCTCTCTCTCTCTCTCTCTCTCTTGCATCTCTCTCTCTCTCTCTTGCATCTCTCTCTCCCTTCTCTTGCATCCCCCTCTCTCTCTCTCACACACTTGTCTCTCTCCCTCTTGCATCTCTCTCCCTCACACACACACACTAACACATAAAATCAGTATCTTTACTTCCTGTCATTGATCTTCATTCTTCCTCCATGAAGTCTTCTTTCTACCAGCTTTTCTTCCCTTCCTTCATCCACAATCTTCTGGTTGCATCCAGGTCTTTCTTCATGCAAGTCCATGTCCTTAGGTCCTCCACAACCCTTTCCTTTGCTGCCCTTCACCATGTTTTTGTCCCTGTCTTTTGCTATTCTTGCTCCTGAAACAATTTTATACAAGTTAGTAATCTTATTGATTAAATTTGGAATTGAATACTGAATGAAATGACAATGCTTTAATCAAATATCATAACATTCTACAACTGACCCTTCTGATATGTGAAAATTAAGACAAAATTCATGAAATCACCATGCATTTTTATGTTTCACTTAGAAAATAAAACCTAAGGCAACGCAAAGTGTAGCATCCCCTCGCACTGCAGGAAAATCGATGTGTTGTCTAGGATGTATACAAGGAAAATCAATAAGGTTAAAGTCCAATCAAAACTGCACCTTCTAGGCTGTATACAAGGTTTTTGACCTTTTCCCATCTGTGACCTTGACCTTGAAAATCAGTAGGGTTCTTCCTCTTGTCATAAGCTATCAGTCTATGAAGTTTGGTTAAGATCCAATCAAAACTGCACCTTCTAGGCTGTATACAAGGATTTTGACCTTTTCCAATCAGTGACCTTGACCTTTTACCTATGACCTTGAAAATCAATAGGGTTCTTCCTCTTGTAATAAGCTATCAGTATATGAAGCTTGGTTAAAGTCCAATCAAAACTGCACCCTCTAGGCTGTATACAAGGATTTTGTGACACATGCGTACATACGAATGATGGCGTTACTATATCCCCCTGCAACTATGTTGTGAGGGGATAATAAGCTTAAAATATTGCCTAAAGTTAAAACAATTTGATATCAAAAAATAAAATACCGCTAAAGACAGTATGGCCGGATTGCAAAGTAAGTTTTTGTCACTAACTGGGTTAAGGTGAATAGGTCAAATAATACAGCATTAATTGAAAGGTTTTGTCAGGGCAACCTACATGTATAATATAAAGTTTCTACTGCATACAGTTCCATAGATTTTGCTTAAACCAGGAACTTTAACCAAAATCTTTGAGTAGGTCAAAGTCCAAGTTCAAGGTCACTAGGTCAAATGTAACAGCATAAATTGAAAGGTCTTGTCATGGGCAAGCTTCATGTACAATATAAAGTTCCTACTGCATATAGTTACTTAGATTTTGCCTCAACCAGAAACTTTAACCAAAATCTTTAACTAGGTCAAAGTCCAAGGTCAAGGTCACTAGGTCAAATGTTACTGCATAAATTGAAAGGTCTTGTAATGGGCAAGCTTCATGTATAATATAAAGTTCCTACTGCATATAGTTACTTAGATTTTGCCTCAACCAGAAACTTTAACCAAAATCTTTAACTAGGTCAAAGTCCAAGGTCAAGGTCACTAGGTCAAATGTTATGGCATAAATTGAAAGGTCTTGTCATGGGCAAGCTCCATGTATACTATAAAGTTTCTACTGCATATAGTTACTTAGATTTTGCCTCAACCAGAAACTTTAACCAAAATCTTTAACTAGGTCAAAGTCCAAGGTCAAGGTCACTAGGTCAAATGTTATGGCATAAATTGAAAGGTCTTGTCATGGGCAAGCTTCATGTATAATATAAAGTTTCTACTGCATATAGTTCCTTAGATTTTGCCTCAACCAGAAACTTTAACCAAAATGTTGACGGCAGATGGACAGACGGACGGACATCGTCAATCTATAGGCCGGAATTGCTTTGCAATCCGGCCAAAATGAGTAGGACCACTTTAAGACTGATAGTGGCCCTATTCTTTAACATTGTTAAATTCATTGTATATTTATTTGTGATTTGATACTTTGTAAAGTTCTCTCATGAATAGTTAATCTGTGTTTTGAATTATAGTTTTTATTAATGGATTAAAATCCTCTTAAAACTAAAAAATATCTGCAATATTTCACATTCATTTGTGACATAACACAGAAAGGTCTGGTCATAAAGAATCATCAAAGCCCCATCCTTATTGTTTGAAAGTAGGTCAAAGGCCAAGGTCACTAGGTCAAAAGTTATGGTATCAAGTGAAAGCTCGGGTCATGAGGAATTACATGTGAAATATCAAAGCCATACCCCTCATAGTTTAGAAGTAGGTCAAAGGTCATGATCAAGGTCACTGGGTCAAAAGTCATGATTTCAAATAAAAGCTCCATTCATGAGGAATCTACATGTGAAATATCAAAGCCCTAGCCCTTATAGTACGAGATAAAGCCCAGGTTAATGTTTTTTTTTTAAATAGGTCAAATTCCATGGTCAAGGTCACTAGGTCAAAAGTCAAAGATATCAAATGAAAGGTGTGGTCATGAGGATTCTGCATGTGAAATATCAAAACCATATCCTTTATGATTCATGAGATATAGTCTAGGTTTATTTTTTTAAAGTAGGTCAAGGTCCCAAAATGAAAGGTCTGGTAATCATGGTAATAAGGAATCTTCATGGGAAATATCAAGCCCCAGTTAGGCTGATCGAGAGCCCTACCAGGTATAAACTAATGAAAAACAAGTCAGAGTTAAAGGTCAAGGCCACTAAGAGAATGCACTAGATGCATGAAATACCAATTTTTCAATACCGATTTCAGGTATTCGAATAGGTCTTGGTCTCAGTAATCGACTACAGAAACAGACACCCAGAGAGCTGTGTGGATGCCTTATGTGCCACCTGGCACCAAGAGGATTAAGTAAGTAATTGGTCTCTACAAAAAATCAATAGAGGCATACATGTCAACCCTCCCACGTTATGCGGAAGTCTTTAGCATTTTCGTCAAAATTTTCTAAAACTCCCAACATTGATGAAAACTCCAGCACTGGGTCACCAAAACTCCCGCATTCAAGGGAACACATCCAGTCTAGGTCCCGCATTCAAGGGAACACATCCAGTTTAGGTCCCGCATTCAAGGGAACACATCCAGTCTAGGTCCCGCATTCAAGGGAACACATCCAGTCTAGGTCCCGCATTCAAGGGAACACATCCAGTCTAGGTCCCGCATTCAAGGGAACACATCCAGTCTATGTCCCGCATTCAAGGGAACACATCCAGTCTATGTCCCGCATTCAAGGGAATGCCTCCAGTCAAGGTCATCGTTTCAATTTTTTTAAACGTGAATTCTTAGCCATTGTCCAGTGATATTACTTACTGTATTTATTCATTGTAAGATAGATAATTGGATCATAATAAAAGAGGGGTAATTACATTTGTTTGCGCAATGTAGCATATATATTGACATCGAGTCAAGTATCTTAGCCATTCATGCGTTCATTTATTGATTAATCAAATAATATTGGAACTGAAACATTAGATCAATATTAATGCATCTCCTCTTAAATTCGTGCCTAGTTGAAATTTGAACTTATTTACACCAACTTGATCACCGAAAAGAAAATTTACATGTAAATTGCTTCGTAGTCATTAAACTGATTCATTTTGTAATTCATGTTCTGTTTAATAGCCAATAAGTGTCTTAATTTGTGTTTTGACACGGGTATGTAACACATAGCAAGTGTATTTATCGACTACATGTAATGTGCATTAGCGCATTTCACGCGTTAAACACACAAATTGCTGTGAGTTGCATACCCGTATCAAAACAAATTATGCAGACAATTATTCTATATATATATATACAGTGTATGCACCATAGTTGTCTGTTTCATTCTTAACATGCATTACACGCGATAAATACACAAATTGTGATCAACCTTTTACCTAGAAAACAAGATGAATCAATTTTTAAATTCAGGTCACAGCCGTTTCAGTTTGCATGTTGGAACAGCTGTCGCGGCATGTTTCCTTAGATCTTATGCATTGTGACGTCATTGCAGCACTTTTCAATAGTTACATCTCAGGGGATTACAATATTGGCTGTGCATATATGACATCATGAAAGTTCGAACACTCATGTTGGACAGTCAGGGATCCAACTTATATGAGTAATAACTTCTTGAAGTTCATTAACTTGCATCAGTAAAAGCATTGTGATTTATTGTGAATATTCACATTCAGAAGATGCATCTAAGTCGGACTTTACTATGTTTCTGACCTAATTTTCATGGGAGTTAGCTTGTCAGTTGCTAGTAAATAGGATTTAATGACATAAATATTCCCTAGAGAACCCTAATTTTGAGAGTTTTGCGCCAGATCCACAAAGCATGCGCTGGATAGCGAGATTTACCAGGAGGTTGTCCAATTTAATATCTATTAAGTTACAAATGCTCAGTTCATAAGAAAAATGCTCAGAGGAGATATTAAGGTTCAAAGTTTGCTGGTATAACTTGTTTAAGTTATAAATACTAAAAATAGCAATCCAAGGAATGCTTGTGTCGCCTGCGAAGCGGATTTTTTTTTTATTGAAAGTAGGTCAAATATCAAAGGCAAGGTCACTAGGTAAACCAGAAGTCTCTGACAAGACTGTAGCTCTCCTGGTTGTTTTGTTTTATTCATTCACAACTGAATAAGATACATATACATAAATAACAATTTCCATTTTATTTTAAACCAAAGACCATAGCGAGCAGGCACTCTAACAAAGCACAATGAAATAACAAATCCATTAGACTGCAACAAGAATATCACTAATATGATTTATAATACTCGAGACAAAGGATTTCAAAAAATAATGCCATACCCATTTTTCAAGATCCTAGGGGTCAGGGGCTGCTAGCTCAACTACAGATCCATTACATTGCATAAACATTTAAGTTTCTATCATTAATAGCTTTAGAGGAGTTGAGAGCACAACTATATACTGGAAAATGACCACACCCGTTTTTTAAGACCCTGGGGGTCAGGGGCTCAAACAAAATATCAGGTGCACGACTAGACCACACATCCATCATATTGTAAAAAGAATTAAGTCTCCATCATATTAGACCACAGCCCATCATATTTCAACAAGAGTTAAGTCTCCATCATTTAAAGTATCAGAGGAGTTATGAGCACAAGATTTCATAGTTATATCGGTGAAAATAAACAAACCAATTTTCTAAGACCATGGGGGTCAGGGGCTCAACAAAAATATCAGGTGTGACTAGACCACACATCCATCATATTGTAAAAAGAATTAAGTCTCCATCATTTATAGACTTATAGTGTCAGAGGAGTTGCGAGCACAAGATTAGTGCATAGTTATATAGATGAAAATGACCACACCCAATTTTTTAAGACCCTGGGGGTCAGGGGCTCAAACAAAATATCAGGTGCACAACTAGACCATAGACTGATCATAAAGCATAAATGATTAAGTCTCCATCATTTAAAGTGTCAGAAGAGTTGCGAGCACAAGATTACATAGAGTTATATAGGAGAAAATGACCACACCCATTTTCTAAGACCCTGGGGGTCAGGGGCTCAAACAAAATATCAGATGTACAACAAGACCACAGACCGTTCATATTGCAAAAAGAATTAAGTCTCCATCATTTATAGTGTCAGAGGAGTTGTGAGTACAAGATTACATAGGGTTGTATAGGAGAAAATGACCACACCCTTTTTCTAAGACCCTGGGGGGTCAGGGGCTCAAACAAAATATCAGGTGCACAACAAGACCACACAACCATTATATTGCAAAAAGAATTAAGTCTCCATCATTTATAGTGTCAGAGGAGTTGCGAGCACAAGATTACATATAGTTATATAGGTGAAAATGACCACACCCAATTTTCTAAGACCCTGGGGGTCAGGGGCTCAAACAAAATATCAGGTGCACAATAGACCACACATCCATCATATTGCAAAAAGAATTAAGTCTCCATCATTTATAGTGTCAGAAGAGTTGTGAGCACAAGATTACATAGAGTTGTATAGGAGAAAATGAGGACACCCTTTTTCTAAGACCCTGGGGGTCAGGGGCTTAAACACAATATCAGGTGCACAACTAGACCACACACCCATCATATTGCAAAAAGAATTAAGTCTCAATCATTTATAGTGTCAGAAGAGTTGTGAGCACAAGATTACATAGAGTTGTATAGAAGAAAATGAGGACACCCTTTTTCTTAGACCCTGGGGGTCAGGGGCTTAAACACAATATCAGGTGCACAACTAGACCACACACCCATCATATTGCAAAAAGAATTAAGTCTCAATCATTTATAGTGTCAGAGGTGTTGTGAGCACAAGATTAATCATTACATAGAGTTGTATAGGAGAAAATGACCACACCCTTTTTCAAAGACCCTGGGGGTCAGGGGCTCAAACAAAATATCAGGTGCACAACTACACCACACACCCATCATATTGCAAAAAGAATTAAGTCTCCATCATTTATAGTGTGTAGTGACCACGCCCATTTTCTAGGACCCTGGGGGTCTCAAACAAAATGTCAGGTGCACAACTAGACCACAGACCAAGTGTAATGCAAAAAGAGTTACATTTCTATCTCTTATAGTTTCAGAGGAGTTGCGAGCACAAGAATTGTTTACGGATGGACAGACGGACGGACGCCGGACAAAGGGTTACGACATAAGCTCGACTGGTCAGAGACCAGTAGAGCTAAAAATTATGGAATGTTTAGAAAAGTCTTGTCATAAGGAATACAAATGTGAAATATCAAAGCCTTATCACTTACCAATCAAAAGATAAGGCAAATCTTAGATTGTTTGAAAAGTGGGAAAGGTCATGAGGTAAAAAATTATGGTATGTGTAAGGGGTCTTGTCACAAGGAATACACATATGAAATATCGAAGCCTATCACTTGCCAATCAAAAGATATAGTCAATCTAAGATTTTTTTAAAAGGAGGTCAAATATCTAGGTCAAGGTCACGAGGTCAAAAATTATGGCATGAGTAGAAAGGTCTTGTCACAAAGATTACACATGTGAAATATCAAAGCCCTGTCACTTAACAATCAAGAGGTATAGCCAATCTTATATTTTTTTTAAAAGTAGGTCAAATATCTAGGTTAAGGTCACAAGGTCAAAAATTATTATGTGTAGAAAAGTCTTGTCACAAGGAATACACATGTGAAATACCAAAGCCCTATCACTTACCAATCAAAAGATCTATACAATTCTAATTTTTTTGAAAAGTAGGTCAAATATGTAGGTCAAGGTCAATAGGTAAAAAATTATGGTATATGTAGAAATGCGTTGTTACAAGGAATAACATGTGGAATATCAAGGCCCTGTCAATTACCAAACAAAAGATATAGCGAATCTTATCTTTTTTTCAACAGTAGGTCAAATATCTAGGTCAAGGCCACAAGGTCAAAAAATATGGTATGTGGAAAAAGGTCTTGCCACAAGGATTGCACATGTGAAATATCAAAGTCCTAACACTTACCAATCAAAAGATATATCCATTCTTAGTCTTTTTGAAAAGTAGGTAAAATATGTAGGTCAAGGTCACTAGGTCAAAAATTATGGTATGTGTAGGAAGGTCTTGTCACAAGGAATTCACATGTGAAATATCAAAGCCCAATCACTTCCCAATCAAAAGTTATGGGCTGTGACACCCAAAGTGAGACAGACAGACAGACGGACGGACGGAAGGACAACGGACAAAGTGATCCCTAAGTGTCGCTATGCTTCGCAGGCGACACAAAAACCAGTTACTTGGGCAAGTTATAACTTTTTTAAGTTGGACCTGACTGTTGGAAGAAAAATCGCAGGCAAATTAAACTGCGCATGTATATATATAATTTATATGCATGAGCAGCAATTCACGTTCACCTCTGTAGAAGAGCACAATATACGATTGTAATGTCTATTACATTTTGCATCTTTTTTGGAATACCGGTATATGCCCAAGCGCCGATTTGTTCCTGTTTAAACGTATTGCTACCCACAGAATATACGATAGACACATTTAATTATTGATTCAGATGAAATAGACATATTTTGTTAGATAATGCAGTCTCGTTGTAGTTTACCTCTAAGGAATAGATTGAATACATTTAAAAATGAATTTGCAAAATTTAAGGTAGAGAAATCATATTTACGCAAAACCTCCCTCATTTTTTTCAATTCTCCCTCAATTTTTAAAGAAAATCTCCTTCACTTGGGTTCTGGGAGGTTGACAGGTAAGATAGAGGTACGCCTCGACAGCCACAGTGATTTTTTTGCTATTTTTCAAAGGTGCTTGTGCCTTTCAATTTGGGAGAAATCAGCGAAATAATCAAGAAAATTGGGAAACTGTGTGACTGATAGAATTTAGGACTTTCAGTCTTTATAAAAAGAGAGATGCATGGAGAATAAAGTGGCTTTTCGTCACTTCAGTTTGAAGTTCAGAAAGTAACTATGAAAGGGGGGGGGGGGGGGGGGGGGGGGGATTGACGTTTAGATTGTTTGAGTGGGACAATCTTCTCAAGACAAGTACTTAAGTTTACATTGCAATCAACCACAGGTTAATTACTCGTCCCCAGAACATAAAATGACAGTACGTATATACATGGTACATCTTCTCGAGACAAGTGCAGTGTACTTGTCTTGAGAAGATGTACATGGTACTACACCTTACTTTACCTGTACTAACTCAGTAACTGTACTCGGGCATTTCCGCGCCAACTTTTCGAAGGTCGAACAACATGAAAAATAGTATGTCGAGCCCAAATTATTTGAACAGGTTGAAAATAATGAGAGTTTGCATGTGAAATCAGATAAATAAAGTTAATAAACCTTAAAGCAATAAAATATAAATCGTTTTACCTTCTCCTCTGGTCTTTTCTTCTTGTTGGTCTTTGTTCTCTCCGGCTGGTCACGCGGTCACGTTGAGGGAACTACCTGAATTTTAATCACTACCTGGCCGGGAACAATGCAAAATGTCACGTGACTCTGAACCCAGCCAGGTGAGGTAGAAATAAATCACAATATTCTCACTTCTCACGTGTTGATTGAAGACGATTACCAATTATATGCATCATCAAGGGTGAATTAAGTCCAATATATGCAAGCGCGCATCCAGGGCAGGGGGCTGATTTTCGAAGCATAGCAAAAAAAATTTATTATTTTAATATACATATTTCATAAAATTAAGTCTCAATTTCCCTTTTGTTGCCATAATATTTAAAAAAAAATATAGATGAATTCGTATTAGAAATCTTTCATTTTGATCATATTTTGACGTCAGCTTTTCAAAAATTTCTCTGACTCGCTTTCGCTCGCCAGAATTTATTACATACATGTATGTTATTTTCAAATGATGCTGCGCTTTCCTATATACAACACAAGGTCAATAAACAAGGGCACTAAGAAAACGAAAAGAAGCTCATGAAAAAGACGCGAATAGTGGACTTTATTCCAATTCTCGGAAAAAAAAATCGCTGGATCGCTATCGCTCGCCATTTGTTGTATTTTCATATTAGAAAAAAAAATTCTGACTTTAGGACCCCCCCCCCCCCTTCCCTGAAACAATTCCTGGATCCGCCCATGATATGTCAGAGGCGAAGAGAAAAAAATCTAATTAAAAAAGTTATTAATAAAAGTATATTTTCGAAAAGATAAAAAGTGTTAAAATTATTTGAAAAAATGCAACGAATAATCAAATCATTTGGCAACTTTAGTCAGCAGCAATTTTTAATTCTATTACGATCATCGCATTGGGAGGATGTAGGTGGGGGGGGGGGGGGGGCTAGCGAACTCTGGGGTTCCATGCAGCAGCGCATCTTAGCTATAATAGATATATCTATCTTCGTATCCTGCAACACCCTCTATATCGCTGTGAAAAAAAATGCACTAAAAAACATATATAAAAAAATATTTTCAATAAGGGGGGGGGGGGCTGCAGACCTCATGTCCTACCCTCCCATATGCGCGAAACTAGCCACCGAGATTTTTCAAGTGGGGGTAGGAGAGCAAATTTTAACGAAAGACTCGGAATTTTCTAAAATTCGGCTCGCTACGCTCGCCAATAGTATATGTATGAATTAAAGTTCGAAATGAATTTTACTGAATTTCAATTTTCTTCAATTTTGAGTCACGTTGGCATGAAGTATATCACATGTGAGGATTCGTTGTCCGAAAAATCCATGTCTGGTGTATCATAAACAGTCATCATCATATACGCGTTTTTTTTTTTTTTTGTTTTTTTTTTTTGCTTGTCAGTTTTGCCGTGAACAATTTTCTTCGAGCTGAAACCTTGTCCCCCCCCCCTTTTCTGAAATCCTAGATCCGCCACTGCATAAAGATATGTCTGTCCAAAAGGCTGCTCCCTTACAGCAGAGTTTTTCTTCACAATATTATCGCAAAGATCGCGGCTACGTTAAGGTGCTCCACACTGACGTCGCGCTGAAGATATTCCATTTTTACAGTGCATGGCATTCAACCCTCAATTACAGCTTAAACGTTCTTTCTTCAGTTCAAAGCTGTATTTTTTTAATATTTGGTAGGTGTCTGGTAGCTAATAAAAAAAAAATTCACCAGGGGGATTCCCCTGTGTCACGTGACAGCCCTAAATATAACTCTAAAGTGTTGTCCCGATTTTAAATTGAATTTTGCAAGTGGTAAATATGCAAAAAATAATATAAATGTTATATCGTTTTCTTCAGTAAATTCTGTAGATTTAGAAATATGCTGGGCATTGTGATACTTAAAACGATTAAGAGGAGAAAAGATACCGAGAAGGAAAACAAGTGGTAAAAACACTGTAAAACTCAACTTTACATCCACATTTTGCACAACTACTAGATTTTCTATTAAATGCCCAGCAAAATCCTGGTAAATTGAAGTGTCCTCTAAAGATTCTGTATAAAAATCTCGAAATTGTACAAGGGTAGTCACCTGCAATTTACATTTTTTTTACAACTACCCTATATCAGTCTATTTTCAGATAGGACCTAAACGCACAGGTGATCTGGATTACGTCATAGAAATTTAGCGGGAAAGTTAACAAGCAACATATACGTGTGTACATATAAAGTGCAAAACCATAATAACACGGGTTTTTACATATCTCAAATGAATAAAGTGAGGTTTTTTATTTTAGTATTATTTTTACCACGATGCATGAGACTCAGAATGTTATATACATGTATATATTAAGAAGGCGCGGGGGGGGGGGGGGACGGATATAAGCCGCCTCGTCCGGGCATCCGCTTTTAGTATGTTATTCAAGTTAAAACATTATATATTTTCTTTGTGGGAAAATTTGTGATAGGAAATAACTCTGGTGATAAAGGTTGCCGCTAGAACTTTAAACTTCTGCTGATCAAATACTGTATTGAAATCTATGTATTGATTCAATGTAATATTTCCCCGTACTGAATCCAACCCGGCAGAGGCTATTGTGACCGCGATTATAACTGACCGTCATCTAATTTTGTATGTAACAAAATTGATTCTTCATAATTATTTGTAAACTTGTCACAGTGCTTTCGTGATCAGAGCTCTATCGGTGACAAAATGATAATAAAAAAAAAAAGAAGATATATATACATTATAAATAAATAAAAGAGCCTCGGAGGGAGAGAGAGGGAAAGGGCCTTCCCGGCTAGGCTAATCATGTTTCAGTCTAATTATAACCCGCCCGATCTCTTCTTCTTCCATGAAGTGCTGGGCTGCATGAGCGGCATATTCGCACTAGGGCTGATTACAATTTGTTTTATTGTTATTTTTATTTATTCTTAGATTTATTCTAGTACAAGATAAATTGATTCATTAGGACCGTATCTGAAGTCTCAATATTGTTCTGTTGTACTGGCTATGTATACGGTGCCCGAAAGTTGACGAAAGTATTTTACCGTATTTATGATAATATATATATTTAAAAATAAAGCTTATATATATTTTTAAAAATAAAGCTTGTTATAAGAATAAACTGTATTAACGCACATGAGCTGGCACAACCCACCCCCCCCCCAAAAAAAAAGAAAAAATAAGGAAAAAAAAAAAACCCGACAGCAACAACAACTAAATAGATATAAAAATGAATAAGAAATAATGATCTTCAAGCCGGTAAATCAGTAAAACTCCATTAATTAGCTCAATATCTACAATATCTAACAAATAATCTAAATAAAAATTGTGCTCTTTTATGTGGATACCATTATCATTCCTCATATTGATTTACTAATTGAAAATCAGCGATTCCTCTATGAAATATAAGCGGTTTCTCATCCAAAGCTTCCCTTTAACCCTGAACTCAGACTGCGCATGCTTGACCTACAATGACCCGATATGCAAAACTGTGGAAAAACACGCATTCTTTCATTACTTCTCGTAAATAAGATACTGGGAACATTTAGAGTTGATGTAAGGGATAGGATGAAAGCTCAATAATATTCAAAATCGATCCAGTACAATTTATCCCTTGAAATATCCTTAGCATACGATAACTGATGTGACGTCATTTATAACGTCACACAACGTTTTCGCGGAATTTTCGCTAACGTCATTGCGTGGAGCACCTTAACGTAGCCGCGATGGTATGACATGCCCAGCAGACATTCAACGTTGATTCAACATTATACAATTATTGACTGGGAATGAGGGCAATATATGATTTGTTGGACCTGAAGATAAAATATTGCCCGAGGCCGAAGGCCGAGGGCTATATTTTTTCTGAAGGTCCAACAAATCATATATTGCCCGAATTCCCAGTCAATAATTGTTTTGTTATACCCTACATCAACTCTGCAGCAACAAACCGATTAGCCCGGTATATTTACGTTCATTTTCTTCTATCGTAAAAATAGGTAGAGCTTATAGCGTCATCAATGACGTGACGTCACAAACGATGTACCGTTTATCGGTCAATATTTTTTTTAAATATTGCCCTAGGGCCAATATTGATGTAAATATTGACCGCTTGGTCAAATATTCGAATTTATAGGCATTTTTCCTATGTGGATTTTATATAGAGATACTGACAAGGGTATAACAATGAAATTTGGTTGATCTAGGTCGACGACGTCGAACAACCAAAATTCAACGTTGAAGATTTCGACGTCGAGGAAATGACGTGATTTCAACGTTGAAACAACGTTGAAGATTTCGACGTCGAGGAAATGACATGATTTCAATGTTGAAAAAACGTTGAGGATTTCGACGTTGAAGGCATGACATGTCTTCAACGTCGAAAATTTGTCTACCGAATAGTAGCGACGGGTGTTGCATGCAAGCAGGGGATGCTGACTCTTCCTGAGCTCTCACTCCGGTCCTTTTTGGAAGTTCTCTTCCGTTCATATGCACGGACAGGAACACGTTACGTCGCCTTACAGTACCGTTGTCTCAGGTATTTTAAAAATAAAGCTCTGAGTATGTTGACAATATACTACAGGAGAGGATATGTTGGAAACCGCATCCGATGTCGTGAAAATTATCGCCAAAAATTATGTAAAATCACTCATAAATAATTATATAACCGATAAATTGTTTATAAAAGAAAATGGTGGGGGGGGGGGTTAGATCTGTAGATAATTGGTCGTGAATTTGTGGATAGATATCTAAATAATTGGTCGTGAATCTAGATAATTGGTCGTGAATTTGTGGATAGATATCTAGATAATTGGTCGTGTTTAGATATCTCATACCTTGCTGTCTTGTTCGTATCGTCATCTTACAGTGAGGAGGCTTTTTTTCACAACGGTTGTACATAGGTAACGGCAACGAAGGGGGGAGGGGGTACTAATTAAAGTAACAGACGTCCTCAGTCTGTACTGGTTGCCCATTGGTCACTCGTTGGTTTATGTACATAGTATCTTAAGGTTAGGGCTGAGACTTTTAAAAGACTTGAGGTAGAAGAAAGATGGATATGTTTACATGTAGAGGAACATCCCATCAAACTGTTTAGACCAAAAAATAAATAAATAAATAAAAATTTGCCCGTCTCGATTTTTGCTACAAACGTCAATTTTTGCCTATTTTAACATTTTCATCTCATTTGAGAGTTCCACAAGATAACTTTAGATGCATCTGTAATGCATTAAATTCAAGGAATTCATATATATCTGTATTTTTCTGAATTCTTACAGCTTGTGTATGAATTTAAAGCTACAATTGTATTTCGAGAAATTCTGGAAAAATGAAGAGTTCTTGGGGCAGTATTTTCTAGCTTATACATACGATATTGATGGTTGCCATGGCAGCAACTTGTAATTTCATTAATAGCTTAAAGGTCTATATGCAGTTGTCAATTTCTTACTACGAATAATGCTATGGCATTGCTTTATCTTAGAGCAGTCCAACCAATATATGTACTCGAATAAGTTTTTTAGCAAAATGACTGCTTCTATAAATAATACAATAATTTATGCAAAAATCGACATTTTTACCCCAAAACACAGGCTTTGACTCAAATATCGAATTTTAGATTATCTCTTTGTAAAAGAGTAAAATATATAGTATTATATTCTGATGTTTAGTAAGTAATATTTATTTAGAGTCGGCATTGTGTACAAGGTAAACAATAAACATAGCTCTGTAGAGCTTTTATACCCGACTATGTTTGAATCTTTGATAGCAAAACTCATACGAAAATGAAAATCTTTTTTCCTATTTTCTGCAATTTTTCGTAAAAAAAGATGTATTTTCCAAAAAATATCCATTCAGCAGTAAACATGATGATTTATGGAGTGATAAAACCAATATCGACCAAGGCCGAATGATTTATGGAGTGATAAAACCAATATCGACCGAGGCCTCCATACATCATCATATCGACCGAATCATCTGTGCTATAACTGTTTTATCATATACCGTATAACCAGAAATTTTCGCGAGAAACTAATTTTCGCTATATTCGCGAGTGCTTTGGAATCGCGAAAAATTATCCACGCGAACAATTGTGTTAAATAAGGTATAAGATGAAATGGTGTATCTGTGACATGTTGTTTTTATTGTACATGTGTCATTCTTCACATATCCTGACTAAGCATAAAGCAATGTAGTTCGAGTGAATTCTTATATAGAAATAACTGAAACTTTAATAATGGAAGGTACAAAACAGTGAAGTTATATGTACATATTCTCGGAATCGCGAATAATTGTACTCGCGAAAAGAAAGACACCCTATTTTACCATGAAATCGCGAAATTTGATACTTGCGAAAATTTCTGGTTATACGGTATACATGAAAACTGGAAAAGAAATTAAGGGTAACTATAATGTTTTGCTTCCTTAGCACTTCTCGCTTTCACATTTTTATCTTTCCGATAAATTAAATAAACATTTTGCATTCTTGTAAAATGTTTTATACTTCATCTGTTATTATTATTTTTTTCATTAAAAAATGCTGCCAAATAGCATACTCGGTCATGTAAGAAACACGGTTTGCTGCCTACTACCACTTTCTTATAATACACAATTTTTTTTAACCGGAAACGCGTCAGTATGATCGGTTCAATATGACGATTAATCGCATTGCACGTGACCGCGTTTTGGCCGATGGGAAAGCTTATAAACGGTAACGTAATTAGAGTATATGATAAGAAAATAGAGTTATCACCCTGTCGTCGCAACCCTTACCTTAAAATTTTTGTGGCGTCTTAATGTTATGAAGACCTCTGTGTATCCGGGTAAATATAGGAGGGTTGTGCGCATGTAATCCGGATACTTATACCATTTGCTAATAGCAGATGGCCGTCCAAAGTCGGCGTCGTGTGCACATTGGTCTTAATGTTTGATGTTTCAGTACGTCTGTTTTTTGTATGATGTTCTAATGCATACTGGTGTGTCCTGTGGCGGTTTGTAGTTTTGTCTGATGTCATTTATACATGTGTCGCTTTCTTGTTGGTTTGTTTCCGCTGGGTGTGTGCAAGGTGGTCATGCTGGAGATCCTTCCCTTTTCTTTGCAATGTCTATTTTTTTTTCGTTGTAACTTTGGTGTCTTTTGTTGTTGTTGTTGTTTTTTTTTTAAGTGCGCTGTTTTGTCTCATCTACAGAATATAACATCTTTAATTGGATTTTGGAAGCTCGATTTCTTTGTTTTATTTTATATTTCAAAAGAATTTCCATCATCTAAATCTCTGCAGTCATTTTTGAGCTCTTTTAGATAGTGAGAGAAAATCTCCAAAATTTAATGCGATCAGGGACACGGAAATCCAACCCTCGTGTCCAGAATAATTTGCTTTTGTCCACGACTCGGCAAGCCTCGTCGTGGTACAAGCAAATCCTTGACACTCGGGTTGGATTTCCTTGTCCCTGATCACATCTGGGGATAGATTATATTAATATCCATTGGACATTCACTTTAAGCTTCTTTACAGAAAATATTCCATTTGTTTTGTATTTTTCTTTCTTATTCATACGGGTCCATTGAATATGATTTTTATGCCCCCGGAATCAAAGATTCGGGGGCATATAGTTTTTGGCCTGTCCGTCTGTTTGTCTGTTTGTCTGTTTATCTGTTTGTCTGTTTGTCTGTCTGTTTGTCCGAAAAACTTTAACATTGGGCATAACTTTTGAATGGTAAGTGATAGGGCTTTCATATTTCACATGTCTATTCCTTGTGACAAGACCTTTCCATTGATACCAAACTTTTTGACCTCGTGACCTTGACCTTGACCTTTGACCTACTTTTCAAAAACTTTAACATTGGGCATAACTTTTGAATGGGAAGTGATAGGGCTTTCATATTTCACATGTGTATTCCTTGTGACAAGACCTTTCCATTGATACCAAAATTTTTGACCTCGTGACCTTGACCTTGACCTTTGACCTACTTTTCAAAAACTTTAACATTGGGCATAACTTTTGAATGGGAAGTGATAGGGCTTTCATATTTCACATGTGTATTCCTTGTGACAAGACCTTTCCATTGATACCAAACTTTTTGACCTCGTGACCTTGACCTTGACCTTTGACCTACTTTTCAAAAACTTTAACATTGGGCATAACTTTTGAATGGGAAGTGATAGGGCTTTCATATTTCACATGTGTATTCCTTGTGACAAGACCTTTCCATTGATACCAAAATTTTTGACCTCGTGACCTTGACCTTGACCTTTGACCTACTTTTCAAAAACTTTAACATTGGGCATAACTTTTGAATGGGAAGTGATAGGGCTTTCATATTTCACATGTGTATTCCTTGTGACAAGACCTTTCCATTCATACCAAAATTTTTGACCTCTTGACCTTGACCTTTGACCTACTTTTCAAAAACTTTAACATTGGGCATAACTTTTGAATGGGAAGTGATAGGGCTTTCATATTTCACATGTGTATTCCTTGTGACAAGACCTTTCCATTGATACCAAAATTTTTGACCTCGTGACCTTGACCTTTGACCCACTTTCAAAAACTTTAACATTGGGCATAACTTTTGAATGGGAAGTGATAGGGCTTTCATATTTCACATGTGTATTCCTTGTGACAAGACCTTTCCATTGATACCAAACTTTTTGACCTCGTGACCTTGACCTTGACCTTTGACCTACTTTTCAAAAACTTTAACATTGGGCATAACTTTTGAATGGGAAGTGATAGGGCTTTCATATTTCACATGTGTATTCCTTGTGACAAGACCTTTCCATTGATACCAAAATTTTTGACCTCGTGACCTTGACCTTTGACCTACTTTTCAAAAACTTTAACATTGGGCATAACTTTTGAATGGTAAGTGATAGGGCTTTCATATTTCACATGTGTATTCCTTGTGACAAGACCTTTCCATTGATACCAAAATTTTTGATCTCGTGACCTTGACCTTTGACCTTTAACCCAGTGACCTCACATACATGTACTTAACAGAAAATAGTGTTCATACTAACAAAGATGCCACCGGGGGCATTCGTGTTTCACAAACACAGGCTTTATTGATTATGTTTTAGGATTCTGAATTTTTTTTTTTTGTTTTTTTTTGTTTTTGTTTTTTTTGTTTTTGTTTTTGCTTTTGCTTTTGTTTTTGTTTTGTTTTTCTTTTTTCTTTTTGTTTTTGTTTTGTTTTTGTTTTTGTTTTTGTTTTGTTTTTGTTTTTGTTTTGTTTTGTTTTGTTTTTGTTTTTGTTTTTTGTTTTTGTTTTGTTTTGTTTTTGTTTTTGTTTTTTTTTTTGTTTTTGTTTTGTTTTGTTTTGTTTTGTTTTTGTATTTGGTTTTTGTTTTGTTTTTGTTTTTGTTTTTGTTTTGTTTTTGTCCTGTGTTTGACTTCCGCTTTACTTTGACCATGATATCATAGACGTGTCACAATGTAGCATAAATAACTCGAACAATATAGCGCATTTAACGGTTTATTCAGAGAATGACACTTAAAAGAAATGTTAGTCTCATAATAATATGGAAACCATCGTCAATGTCTCTCATTTTCTTTTATTTTTACAGCCTTGTGAACATTCACTTTTTTTAGTGTTATCTTTGAAACTCGGGTACTTTCGATAGCAATTAGCTACACATGATTTACATTCGCTATCACAGCCTGGTATCCCGCGTGCCACTATCATCCCCAGTTGCAGCATTGACGTCATTAGAATTATAGCCAGTACCAATACTGTCCCCTTCATTATTGTCCTGTTTAAAATGAAAAAATCTAAGTCAGTTGATTAGAATCTTCATATTTTTTTTTTTTGCCACGGACTAGTTCGAACCAATCAGGGAGCGTAAATCGCGTCACGTGCACGCCGTCTAAATCGCCTCGCCTTCTATGGGCTTTCAAGATCAACCCGACAAATCTTCTGTAGACGGTCAGCAACTAACCTAATAACTAATAGTAACAGACTTGCACGGTTTTGACAATTTCCTATAGAGCTTATACCATGCGTATCGAACGAGAGACGCTTAATTATTTTCCCCAGGTGCCTGATCTTATTTCCGTTGGAGATTAGCTTTTTCTTTCGCTACTTTGTTTGACTTAAAAAGTTTGCTTCTTCGTTTTTCTGGTTTTGTATGAACATCAAATTGACCCTTTCAAGATAAGGTCCGCTCGGATCACTTTTGTCTTTTCGTATGGTATTTTATCCACTCAAAACATTAAAATGACGTTGTCGAGCAGCAGTGAATGCCATGGTTTAGCGGAGCGGCGTGACGTCATTCCGTTGTCTTGCATGGATAAAACTAGACTGGTACCCGTTCTGGATCCTTCGTTTACACTATGCTACTCAGATGTTTTCGTAGGAAGTAAAAACGAACGTAGAAAACCAAGAACGGTTGCCAGTCTATGATAAAACGTCAAACGAAAAGACAAAAGCGATCCGAGTGAACCTAATCGTGAAAGGGTCAATAGTGACGTTTGAATTCTGATTTGGATTTGCACTTGACTTCCATCCGCTTATGAAAGCAGAAGATGCCGCTCACTTTACCTAAGCAAAATGACTATCTTTTTGAAAATTCAATTCTTTCAAAAGTTTCGTTTGCCTGATTTTCCTATTTTGTCGGCTGGTTTTCTGTTTTACTATAATACTAGTATTCATATACTTCTATGTTCTAAGCAACAGATATTGAGAATTAGGACTAAGCATCGTATGCTTGCTAGTACAGCACGCGTCACCATGCTCGATGGGCGATGTCAATTCATGTACTTAATGAAGTCTACAGAAAAGGTAAAACCGGTAAATCAATCATATTCTTGTCTCCTAATGGGTTTAACCCAAAAGCTACAAAATTTAGGTCATAGTATAATCTTTATGTCCGCGGAACCAAAAATTGGAAAAAAAAAACAATATATATATATAAATAAAATGGTTTGATAGTACATTGTAAGTTTGCGTACAAAAAAATCTATGACCTGTTTTACAATTTTTTTTTCTGAGTTTTTTTTTGGGGGGGGATGTTTAAGAATATTTGCATTGTACATGTTCCATGTTTTCAAATTTCATTTCTTTTGAATAGAAACTCAAAATCTAATTATTATGAATGTTTGTTTATCAAAAGACCGAAGCCATCAAAAATGGCAAAATTCGTGAAATTTTTTCGTAAAATATTTTTTGGTGAAACTAGTTAAAATGTGCATCACTTAATATCAACTTAATTGCTTTCCTTTTACAAAATAATATGCTACAAAAAATTACCTTTTTGTTTTCTTTGAATATTTTTTCACTGAATCTACAGGAGGAATGTCTGCAAAGATGCTTTACTTGTAGCTCTCAGTCTGCTTTGTGTGCTTTATGGACTTGATGGAGAAATATATATGTATTATACACACAGGAAACTGATCTAGAATTTAATGGAAATCATCAAATGCATTTCCATTAGGACAAAATTTTAAAATATCGAAGGTAAATGTACAATTTAAAGATAGAAGCAATTAAACTAGGAGCTTATGGTGGATGACTTTGTTCAATACCTCTTTGCGGAAAGGTTTAGTTAAAAACCACTTGATTACATTTCGCCGATTTTTATGCTCCCGGAATCACAGATTCGGGGGCATATACTTTTTGGCCTGTCCGTCTGTTTGTCTGTCTGTCTGTTTGTCTGTTTGTCCGATAAAAACTTTAACATTAGGCATAACTTTTGAAT
The DNA here is from genome assembly GCA_033119305.1 of Pinctada imbricata. NCBI lineage: Eukaryota > Metazoa > Mollusca > Bivalvia > Pterioida > Pteriidae > Pinctada > Pinctada imbricata. Next base: position 66,253,950 of record VSWD01000009.1, read on the forward strand.
AGAAGTTGATAGAGCTTTCATATTTCACATGTCTATTCCTTGTGAGAAGACCTTTCCATTGATTTCAAAAATTTTTGACCTCATGACCTTGACCTTTGACCTACTTTTCAAAAATTTTAACATTGGGCATAACTTTCGAATGGTAAGTGATAAAGCTTTCATATTTCACATGTGTATTTCTTGCGACAAGACTTTTCTATTGATACCAAAAATTTTGACCTGTGACCTCGTGACCTTGACCTTTGACCTATTTTTCAAAAATTTTAAGATTGGGCATAACTTTTGAATGGAAGGTGATAGGGCTGACATACTTCACATGTGTATTCCCCGTGACAAGATCTTTCCATTGATACCAAAATTTATGACCTAGTGACCTTGACCTTGACCTTTGACCTACTTTTCAAAAAGTTTAACATCGGGCATAAGTTTTGAATGGAAGGTGATAGGGCTTTCATATTTCACATGTGTATTCCTTGTGACAAGACTTTTCCATTGATACCAAAATTTTTGACCTCGTGACCTTGAGCTTGACTTTTGACCTACTTTTCAATAACTTTAACATTGGCCATAACTTTTGAATGGTAAGTGATAGGGCTTTTATATTTCACATGTGTATCCCTTGTGACAAGACCTTTCCATTGATTCCAAAATTTTTTATCTTGATCTTTCACATACTTAACAGAAAATGAAGTTTATACTAACAAAGATGCCACCGGGGGCATTCGTATTTCACAAACACAGGCTTTATTTAAGCATTTTTTGCTCTATTTCCTTTAATTTCCAAGACTTGCACATGCAATTTGGACAGCACAAACTAGAACTTTTTGCCTATATTTCCATAATTTTTCAATAAATTTTGATGACTGGTACTGGTTTATAAGCGCTACTTTTAAGCCCCCTTTAAACAGGTTGGAGAAGCAATTATCGCCACGTTGGATCGTTCTAGTCTATTATCCACTTTATTCCAACTAAAATCATACCATCGGATTCCTCTATTCCTTTTCTGATCAGTTTTTATAAAAATGATTATTGAAAATAGTTTGAAATTTCTTCAATTATTGAGAGAGAAGACAGCGAGGTGCACCACCAACACCCCCGAGGAACTCTGGGGAAGACAAATGAGTTAAAGAAGATCCTGACGATAATCTCAACAGCACTCACAATAGAGCACCAAATTGAGCATCGACGGACCCCTAACAAGCTAGAGGTGGGATCAGGTGCCCGGGAGGAGTAAGCATCCCCTGTTGGCTAGCTGCACCCGCCGTCGATGTTCATGCACGAAAATGAAAAGAATATATAAAATATATGCACTGTCCGAGGCCACGTCTATACAGAAAGTGCTATGGCGACAATGTCAGGGAATAATATTCAAAACACTTACTGTCAAACCCCTCGCGGGGAACTTTTTTACGAGCTCCACACGGCAAAGGGCATAAGTGTGACACAAATGAGTTAAAGAAGATCCTGACGATAATCTCAACAGCACTCACAATAGAGCACCAAATTGAGCATCGACGGACCCCTAGCACGCATTTTCATGAAATTTAGCTGCTAGAATCTTGGCTAACATCGCATGGATTAATTCGAAATTTCATATGCAGTTTAATTGATAAGTATAAGAAGTATTAATGCTGAATCTGAAAGTCTCTGCCATTAGTATAACCGAAGAAAATGGGCAAACGGCGATAATTACTGCTCGGCGATAATTACTGCTCGGCGATAATTTCTTCCCGACCAGTATATTTCCAAAAATTTTGATGCGCCCATGTGCATCCGCAACTTTTTTTTTCTCAACAGAAAGCAGTCAGTTTAAGATCTAACTCTCAAATCGCAAGTAATTTTATCTTTAGTACTTTTAGTTTCCAAAATGTGAGGTCGGAGCATTACATAGGAATGAACATTTCAAAAGAAATTATATGTTGGGTTTTTATGCTCCCTAATCAGAGATTCTGGGGCATATAGATTTTGGTCTTTCCGGTTTTCTGTTTATCTGTTTGGTTGTCTGTTTGTCCGCAAAAAAACTTTAACCTAAGTCATAACTTTTGAATGGTAAGTGATAGGGCTTTCATATTTCACATGTATTTTCTTTGTGACAAGACCTTTCCATTGATACCAAAACTTTTGACCTTGTGACCTTGACCTTGGAGTTTGACCTACTTTGGTCATAACGTTTGGAATGGTATGTGATAGGGCTTTCTTCACATGAATATTCCTTGTGACATGACCTTTCCGTGGATACCAACATGTTGACCTTGAATTGTGACATACTTTTGACATTGTTGTTTACTGACAAAGATGCCAACGGGGGCATTCGTGTTTCGCAAACACATGTTGTTTTTCTTTTTTTTGTGGGGGGGGAGGGGGGAGGCTGGGGTTCGCGGATGATGAGCTACACTCAATTCAGTTACGTATCTCCTAACGTACCTGTTTACAAATGACAGTAATCTATAGCAGCATAATGGATTTCTTGTCCATGTCTCCATACATAGATGATATTTTATCATAAATCTGTAAGAAATACAGGTGATATTTATCGCAAAAACTGATGAACAACTGATAAATTCAGTAACTGGAGACAATTGGACTAAGCCCCCCCCCCCCCTCTCCCAATTCAGTTTTAAACGCTAGGTAGAGGGCGCACACGATGGGCACGAGCCCCTCATTCCCTGATCCAAAGTTTGGGAAAGGAAAAAAAATGCTCATAAGCTATATATCACCTTTCCATATTAACCAATATCTGACGGACCCTGCATAGGGGGGGGGGGGGGGGGGGGGGGGGGGGGGCGGACAGGGGGTAACACTTCCCCCCCTTCCGCCCCTACCTCCCCTCTCCCTCCTCCCTTTTCAATCAAAAGTCCACGTGCTTAAAGGAAATACATATATGACAATGCACTTAAGTAAACTGACATAGAAGTTTATCACATTGTATATACTGTACGAGTAAATAGAAAAAAGGCCTTAGAAAACTTCTAAATATGGTTTTAATTAGTGTACATACATTAAAGGAAATATACAAATACTTGCAAAGTATATATAAGGTACGCGTAAACTTTGTAAAGTGGGGGAGGGGGTCTTGGAGGGGGTCAAGACAAATGTTTTAAGTTTTGTAAATTGGTCCAATTATAGTGAAGTTATTTGGGTTATTTCCTTTTTTCAAAAACCTTGAAAAAAATCGACCTGTTGAGATAAAAACGAATGTGAGCGAAGCGAGTCTGAAATATCTTGAAAAATGAATTGAAAATTGCGGCGAGCGGAGCGAGCCGAAACAATTTTAAGGTATTTAAAGATGGATTTCGTTGTATTTTTTTTCAAATTGAGATTATGTACATGAACGCATAAGAGCAAGATTATTTATATTTAAAGTAATTTCCTAATTTTTTTTTTTGGTTACTGTTACCCTCCCAATCATATTTCTTTCTCCCCCCTCCCGCGCCCTCTCTCCCGCCTCCCGCCCCTTTCCTCCCCTCCCTCACCCCCTCCCTCCTCCCGCCCCCATTTCTCCCCCTCCCTTTGACCCTGTCCACCCCTCCTGCATGTATGTTCATTTCAAATGACGAGTTCTATAATTATTTATCTTTATCAAAAGGAAAAACCATCCTTCCTATTTTGGTGCACATTATGATAATTGAATTTTAAAAGCTAAGTGTCCACTTGTGCTCGAAGGCTGTCCGAATAGAAATGCAATTTATTTCCATTTGTAGATTTGTAGATTACCTTCGATATTTTAAAATTTTGTCCTAATTGAAATGCATTTGATTTCCATTAAATTCTAGATCAGTTTCCTGGGTGTATAATACATATATATTTCTCCATCAAGTACATAAAGCACACAAAGCAGACTGAGAGCTACAAGTAAAGCATCTTTGCAGACATTCCTCCTGAAGATTCAGTGAAAAAATATTCAAAGAAAACAAAAAGGTAATTTTTTGTAGCATATTATTTTGTAAAAGGAAAGCAATTAAGTTGATATTAAGTGTTACATATTTTAACTATAGTGTCATAAAAAAATATTTTGCGAAATATTTCTGAAATTTCGTCATTTTTGATAGCTTCGTTCTTTTGATAAACAAACGTTCAAAATGATTCTGATTTTCTATTCAAAAGAAACGAAATTTGAAAACATTTTATCAAAAAAAAAAATAAATAAATAAAATAAATAAATAAATAAATAAAATATATAAAAAAAGATTTGAAAAAAAAATGTAAAACAGGATACAGATTTTTTAAAAACAAATTTACAATGTACTATCAATCCTTTTTAAAAAAAAAAATATTTTGTATTTTTTTCCAATTTTTGGTTCCACGGACTTAAAAAATGCCTACTATGACCTACACTTTATAGCTATTAGTTTAAACCCATTAGGAAACCAGAACTTGATTAATTTACCGGTTTTACCCTTCCTTTAGACTTCATGAAGTCCATAGATTGACATCGCCCAACAAGCATGGAGACGCGTGCTGTATAAACAAGCATACGATGCTTAGTCCCCCGGGTACCCATATTATCCTTTGAATGAGATTTTTGGGTTCTCATTCTGGTTATGTATGGTTAACGTTTTCTTATTCTGGTTATGTTTGGTTAACGTTTCCTCATTCTGGTTATGTGTGGTTAACGTTTTCTCATTCTGGTTATGTGTGGTTAACGTTTTCTTACTATTGAGCAAAATTGAACTCGAGATCACAAAGAGAATGAGATCAGTTATTGCATGATTACCGTGAAATACTTTATTTTCGCGGGTTCCAATTTTCATGGTTTAATTGAAAATAAGAGGTTTTATCGTGGATTCATAATTTATTGAATAACATCGCAATAGCAACAAAAAATAATGTGTACATCGCTTTGTCCACGTGACTTTACACAAGAGGTACATGTACTCCTCCGAGTATTTTCTATGTATTTAACAATAAATAACAGGGATAATCCTGTGTGGGGGCATTGTAAAATTATGAGAATTTCAAAACGATTCGAGATCGGAGAAATCTGACTTCAAATATGAAAGGGCCCCCTATATGACCTATATAAACTATCCAAATATGCATTTATTTTTTGGTCTAGAACCCCAAATACGAGTTCATCGGCCCCTCAATTTGGCTAAATGGCCCCTTATTTTTTCAAATGGCCCCTTTTTTGTCAATTTTATATACATTTAATAAAGAGACGGACCATTGGCCTATTTTAATGGCTCCTGTCTTTAAATTCCAGGTTATTCCCTGAAATTAGGAATTTAAAACATAAACGTTTACAATCGTGCATTGTACGTATTATTGAAAAGGAGACATCCGAAATTTTTAAAAGACATCTCTCTTTTACAAATTCTCAAGTTCCTTTGTTTAGAACAGCATAGAAGTATATGAATATATAGTAAAACAGAAAACCAGCCAAACAAAGAAAGAAAATCAAGCAAACGAAACTTTTGAAAGAAATGAGTTTTCAAAAAGATAGTCATTAAATGCCTAGGTAAAGTGAGCGGCATCTTCTGCTTTCATAAGCGATGAGATCAAGTACAAATCCAAATCAGAATTCAAACGTCACAATATGACCTTTCATGATCTATGGTTCACTCGTTTTACTTTTGTCTTTTCGTTTCACGTTTTATCCATGCAAGACAACGCAATGACGTCATACCGCTCCGCTAAACCATGGCATTCACTGCTGCTCGACGACGTCATTTTATAAAATACCATACGAAAAGACAAAAGTGATCCGAGCGGACCTTATCTTGAAAGGGTCAATTTGATGTTCATACAAAACCAGAAAAACGAAGAAGCAAAGTCAAACAAAATAGCGAAAGAAAAAGCTAATCTCCAACGGAAATAAGATCAGGCACCTGGGGAGAATAAGCGTTTCCCGTTCGATACGAATGCTATAAGCTCTATAGATAATTGTCAAAACCGTGCAGAACTGTTACAAAATTTTATGAAGATTCTAATTAACTGACCTACATTTATTTATTTTAAACAGGACAATAATGAAGGGGACAGTATTGGTACTGGCTATAATTCTGATGACGTCAATGCTGCAACTGGAGATGACAGTGGCATTCGGGATGTCAGGCTGTGATAGCGAATGTACAACATGTTTATTTCAATGCCAGAGTATTAAAGATACAGCTAAAAAAGCTAAATGTTCTAAAGACTGTAGAAAGAAAAGAAAATAAGAGACATCGGTGTTGGTTTCCATATGATTATGAAACCCAAATTTTCAAATGTTCTCCCCGAATAAACCGTTAAATGTGTTATTTCGTTTATGTTAATTGTGCCATTTCTTTGTTATTTTCTGTTTTGCGTCCTCGTGCTGGTAGGTTTTGAGCCCAAAGTCAGAAAACAAAACAAAATTAAAATCAAATCTTTTGCAAATTAAATGTGTTTTCTAGAAAAATTGAAGAGAAATGGATTAATTTTAGAAATTTCATGTAAAAATGTAAAAGTACTGCAATGATTCAAGATAATATATTATGCATCATTCTTTTGGTGACTAAAATCTGTTGATAATCAATTGAAACAAGTTTCTGTCAGATTTCACATAGTCACATAATATGAAATTGCAACTTTGTTTTATATGCTTGTTTGTTTTTCTTCTTGGCTGGGTGGTTGCTTTCTCAATTTCAAAAGGACACAAAACAGAGTGAAAACAAGAAATGGCCTTTTGCTACAATGTGACACGTCTATGATGTCATGGTCAAAGTAGAATTAAAGTCAAACACAGAGCAAAAAAATCCGAATCCTAAAACATAATTAAAAATCAAAATCATTGGTTATGAATAATAAAGAAAAATACACAACAAATGGAATATTTTCTGTAAAGAAGCAAAAAAGTAAATTCCCAATGGAGATAAAATCATGTGCCCGAGGAAAGGAAGTATATCCTGCTTACTAGAAACACCCGTTAGTTAATCCGTACAGATAAAAACATCTACTGTCCGCGCAGCTCACTTCAGAAATCGAACAATTGAACTTTTCTCTACTTTGTCGGCATATTTTCCGATTAAAATTCATTAAATAACTATCGGTGTATGATATATGTCTGTACGACAATGATTTTAGATGGGGAGATTTTCATGTTTATTTTAGCGTGACGTTGTCGACGTTCTCCATAGACAATATCGGCGATATCGCACTAATTTCTTTCACCGTGAGACCGTGAATGTTGTATTAGTATCATACACCGTTAGTTATGAGAGTTCGCGATCTATCCCCCCATATAAGTTTAAATCGCAAAATTTGCCGACACTTAAATAGAGAAAACTTCAATTTTCCGCAAGGGTGTAGGAGAAGGGGGGGGGGGGGGGGGGGGCAGCGGGACACATGTTTGTAAATCTACAATTTTTCGGTAAATTTTCAAAAATTTTCTTTGGCTCGCTACCGCTTGCCAATTCTTTATAGACTTTCTGAATAATTTAGCCATTCTGATCCATCCTTTATATACATCATTACTTGATCAATGTACATGAAGACATTTAACTCAAGCTATGTAGAATATTATTACATGTAATTGTTAATGATAGCGGGTATAGAAAGTATTTTCTGATAAGTCATTTTTTTTCTTTAAAAATTTCCTGGCTCGCTACCGCTCGCGAGACATTTATTCGTGTACTTAAAATTTAGAATTGTACCAGAAATGTTAAAATCTATGCAATTTTGTGAAACCCCCGTAATTTTTAAAAAATCTCTTCCCACCCCACCTGTTTTTTTTTTTTTTTTTTTGATTTGTTTTGTTTTGTTTTGTTTTTCTGCTTTTTAGGAAGTTTGGAATGTTGTGCCCAAGCGCGGATCCAGAGAGGGGGGGGGGTCCGGACCCCCTCTGAAATTTTCGATGCATAACTAATTTTTTTTTTTATCAATATACATATTTCATAAGATAAAGTCTCAATTACCCTTTTGTTGTCATAATATTTGAAAAATATATCATGAATTGTATAAGAAATCTTTCATTTTGATAATATTTTGACGTCAGCATTTCAAAAAATTTCTCTGGCTCGCTTCCGCTCGCCAGGATTTATTACATACATGTACGTTATTTTCAAATGATTTCCTATATACAACACATATACATTACACTTAAGTCAATAAACAAGGGCACCAAGAAAACGAAAAGAAACTGAAAAAGACACGAATAGTGGATTTTATTCCACATTCTCGGAAAAAAAAATATTCACTGGCTCGCTATCGCTCGTCATTTGTTGTATAAATTTGCATATTAGAACTGACAATCAATAATCAAGTACTATGATGTGAAAATTCAAGATTTTAAGCTTTTTGCTCGCTATTGCTCTCCAGTCACCTGTTTTATTAATAATTAGAAACAGAACTAACAAAAACTTTATTTATCTATTTTTATTTATTTTTTATTTTTTTGCTCTTCAAAAAATTCGGACTTTAGGACCCCCTCTGAAAAAATTCCTGGATCCGCCCATGGTGTCCCTCCATTTTTTCAGGCAAAGCTACGCCATTGTTCCGATTTCTGAAGTGAGCTGCGCGGACAGTAATTGTTGTACCGGTATGGGGAGGAACAATTACCAACTCAGAAGTATTTGAAAAGAAATAACCCTCTCTGATCAATACATGAATCACTGAATGAAAGACAAACACAAAGCCGAACCAGATTCCGATAACCACTATCTAAACTAATACAGTGGCGGATTAAGGGGGTGCGGAGGGGGCGTCCGCCCCCCCCCCGGCACTGACCCAAAATTTTCCAAAAACAGGTATATTTTGGCCCATTTTCAGTAAAAATCGGCAAAATTCGCCCCTTGACCACCCGGCAAAGGGGGCGCTGGATCCGCCACTGACTAAGTCTTTTGAATTTTGTGGAAAAAATTACAAAACAGGAGCCTGTTATACAAAAATACTTACGACAAATTTTAGGAATTTTCGTAACTTTCGTCATCAAATAAAAGCTTAAAATCTTTTTCACTTTAGAGTACTTTGTAAAAGTTTCTAATAGCATTTCTACACACTAAATACAAATTCAGAAAAAACATTGCGATTTTTAGTTTATAAGAAGTATTATTATACCTGTACTGATTTTTTCCTATATAAAAAGAGACTCATTAAATTTAACTTAATACATGAAAATCGCCTGATAAGACTATTTCCCTGCAAAGGGGTGCGTTAGTTGAGAAGGCTATTTCCCTAGGGAGTTAGTTTCAAAATGGGGCGGAGCTTCTTTGGGGGTGTGTCAGTATCAGCCAATCAGCGCCGCTGAAGGTTGATCGGATGACGCTATTAATACGCGAGCAGAGTAATCCGCCTCCTATCCGCTTAGCACATAAATTAATCCGCAATAAAATAAAACAATCAAAAATTAAACATGTATGAGTATGATAAATGATGTTTCTGTTTATCTTATCATCAAAAATTAATATTTTCCGTTACTCAGTCAATCAGTCGAGAAGGCAAGGCAAAATCATTAGAATTTCCATTGGAACCATGTGAACCTAAGAGATATGTTTGTTTCAGTATAATGTTTGTTTCGGTATACCTAAGAGATATTTTTGTTTCAGTATAATGTTTGTTTCGGTATAATAAAACAGTTAAAGTATATCATTGAGGGAGTTAGCGCGATTCTGGTTCCCCTCGACCAGACCTATTTCCCGAGGCTTCGGCTTCGCCTCGGGAAATAGGTCTGGTCTCGGGGAGCCAGAATCGTGCTATCTCCCTCAATGGTATACTTTAACTGTATACTAAACTATCAAAAATTAAAAAAGAAATTGTAAGAAATTGTAAACCGGCTCCAGAACTTTCCCACGTGAAAAGAAAATAGGACAAACAGACGGAAGCAATGACATAAGCTCCATAGAATGACTTGTTTATAAGTTTGAAATGAAGTATACAAAACACTGCACGACTATGATTAATTGGCTGTAGCATGCAGGTCTGGTAAATTGAATTGTGGTTGAGTACACGGACCTGGTACACTTACTATTTTGAATTGCTTGTCTGGAAAGCTGCTGTCTGGCTTGTGATAAAGATAACCTTAGTATATATGCACCTTTCGGAAATTTACAAAAATTCAATAATTGTCCGTTTTACGTCTCTAAATATGTACTTGTCTATGGCGCGGAATGTGTGTCAAAATGATCACATTTCTGCCAAGGCAAAATTATTTTTGCCTAAGCAAAATTTCATTTTTGCCTAGGCAAAAATAATTATGCCTAGACAGAATTCGATTTTTGCCTAGGCAGAATTCGATTTTTGCCTAGGCAAAAATAATTATGCCTAGACAGAATTCGATTTTTGCCTAGGCAGAATTCGATTTTTGCCTAGGCAAAAAATGTGATAATTTTGACACACATTCCGCGCCATACTTGTCGTCTCTGTGTTCCATTTATATAAAGAGTCTTTTTTGTGTTTTGCTGAAGGTGCTGCAACCGAGTCTTGTTGGAGTTTCCCTCTTGTCATTTGTAAAATTATAGGCATTATTTTGCACTATGACTATATTTATTTACGTTTCTATTTAGATCCTTAACACTGGAGGATATAGAAAAATTCTCCAGTGGAAGTCCAAGCCACTGAGAGGGATCCGACCTATGGTTTTGATAAGAAACGGGAAATATCGGTATTAATAGCAAATTCCAGGGTTGAGGGTTGCTGGTCCCTTAAACACCCTCTAGATATGCGCTTGGTAAAGAAAACTAAACGCATTCAGTCTACTTCTCTACTGAAAGAGAGCAGCCCACTGGCTGGACAGAAATGTCTTAGAAGTGAAGTACGGTGTTCCGTTAGGGACATCGCTTCTTCACTTCTTCGCACTTGGAATTGACACGCGAAGTCACGATGCGAAAGACTGAAATAAAAGTTATTTTGAAGAATCTAAACAAGTTTAGTATTTTAATTCATAGATTCACTTTTGCTCATATTAAGTTCAACTTCGCTTCTTCGCATCGTAACTTCGCCGTTTACGCATCATAACATCGCTTCTTCTCTTCTTCGCATCGTGACTTCGCATCGTAACGTCGCTTCATCGCTCCTCTCATCACAATTTACTTACAAGAAGAAGCGATTTCCCCAATGGGACACCGTAGTGAGGTGCTCATATAGGAACAATCTAAAAATAAACGCTTGAAGTCTAGGCATGTAATATTTTGCAGCAAAAATTCATCATTATGCGAAGGAGGCACACTAAAACACTGGATCAAAATTTTAGGGGCAGAGTCATGTCTATTGTTTAGGTCATGATCAAAGTCCAGAAAATTATGACCGCTTTGCAATTGCTGATTGTAAATTTTAAGCTTCTGTTCTAGCAAACGACACTCGTATTCTGGCAAATTATAAACACTTGTTCTGGCAATTGGCATTTTTGCTCTGGCAAAATGACACTCTTTTTCTGTTGAACTACACTATTGTTTTAGCAAACGATATGTAGTAACGTTTTCAAATGATAATGGTGTTGTTGGCTGCTTTATCAGCTGGTGCAAAGACATATTTTTCATGTAATTTACTTAGTTTGGATTTGAAATATCTTTCTGATTTGGAACGTGGATTTTGAAAAAGATGAGGGGTTTTATGGAAGTTATCTATTCGAATATCCGTTATATCTAAAATGAGGTTTTTCCAGTCATTCAGAGCATGCGGTTCGACTCCTTCTGATTTACACCATCTTTTCGTATAATTACATTTGTATCTAAGGCTTCCGTAAGCACTTCACGGCATTTGACAAAATCTATCTTGGATGGGATTCTATACTTAGGTCCTTTTTTAAGAAGACCACGGAGCTGTCTGTCTTGGATAATTGAAAAGTCACCTGTAACAAAATGGCCAGCTGGTTTGTAGAGATATTTAGAAGTTGCACATTCTCAAGAAGCAGGACACGATTCAAGTATGTCAGGGTCCGTTGTAACTTTATTATAGTTATAAACAAAGTTTCGAATAGGTTTCTTGTACTTATAACAAATATGAGGTGGCTCTAAATTTTCAAAAATATTGAGGAATGGTACTTTGTATGCGATGATCCCGAAAAATATTAGAGATGTTTAGAAGATCAAAACCTTTGTTAATAAACGGGATTTTTATGAATCGTCTTTTCGGTGAGGTGTTTTTCACAATAGGATAAAGTTTATACTGTGCGAATGAGACAATGATATTAAGTCTGAATCAGTCAGTGTTTCTTAAGAATGCAACCTCTGCTTCATCCAAGATAGATTTCAAGTGCATAACTGGTATTGACGACAGAGCATGTAACAGCTCATGTCTTCCGCCATTGCGTGCTATAGTAAGTAAATCGTTGAGAGAGCGGTATATTCTGGATCGTTTTCTTTTTTGCATTTCTTTTCGGACGATCCTCGATCACAAGTGGACACTTAGCTTTTAAAATTCAATTATCATAATGTGCACCAAAATAAGAAGGATGATTTTCCCTTTAATAAAGATAAATAATTATATATCTCGTCGTTTGAAATGGACATGCATGCAGGTCCGTCCGTCCCCGTGATCTTATCTCTATTCAGATATTGGTTGATATAGAAAGGTGATACATTTTTATATTTCTTATGAGTGTTTTTATTTTCTTTTCCAAACTTTGGACTTTGGATAAGGGAATGAGGGACTCGTGCCCATCGTGTGCGCCCTCTACTGAATTGGGAAGGTGGGGGGGGGGGGGGGGCTTAGTCCAGTTGAATTCATCAGTTGTTGCAATTAATATTATACATGTGCATGTATTTCTCATAAATTTGTGATTAAAATATCATCAATGTATGCATGGAGTCATGGACTGGAAATCCATTATGCTGCTATAAATTACTGTCATTTGTAAACATATTAGGCCATACGTAAATGAATTGCATGTGGCTCATCATCCGCGAAAAAAAAAAGAATAAAAATGAAAATGAAAAAGCAAAAAAACAAAACATGTGTTTGTGAAACACGAATGCCCCCGTTGGCACCTTTGTCAGTAAACAGCAATGTCAAAGAAGTCATGACCAAGTCAAAGTTTTTCAAAAGTAGGTCAAAGTCCAAGGTCAGAGTCACAAGGTCAAAAGTTAAGGTCTTGTCATAAGGAAAATACATGTGAAATATGAAAGCCCTATCACTTACCGACCGAGGTTAAAGTTTTTTTCTTGCGGACAAACAGACAGACAAACAGATAAACAGACAGACCAAAAACTATATGCCCCCGAATCTCTGATCGGGGGGGGGGGGGCATAAAAACCAAACATATAATTTCTTCTAAAAATGTCTTTCCTATTTAGGTATCAGACCCCAATTATTTTTTCCTATATATTCCTTTGTAAATCATACTAATATGACGATTAAATACTCGAATCGCACCACCATTTTTTGCTTGAAACTTTTATATCTGCTAGATAGTATCAAAATAAGCTCAGAAATGGATTCATGCAAAAATCTGTCGCTTAGTAGACTTTTAATATCTTTTTAAACCCGAAAGGGGGTATCTGTGGCTCTACTATTCTACAATCTATCAGTTCTCTAGAGCCTCATAACAAATCTGTCATTCCGCGATTAGGATGATGCAGTATCATTCAACAAGAATATTTGTTTTCAACTCATCTGCGACTCATTGGCGTAAAAAAAACGAATCATCTAGTGTAAAAAGTGTCGTAGAAATTAAATGTAAAAAGACGGGGAAACGAAAAAAAAAAAAAAAAAAAAAAAAAAAAAAAAAAAAAACAGGAACTATTTGAGTGGTCAACGAACTTGCAAAATTAATTGTGATCTGTAATCTAAGATGTAATGCCTCGACTTCACATTATGGAAATTCAACCACCACTTCTATAACTGAAAATAAAATTATTTGCGATTTTGCCGGGCAATTTTAAGTAAGTAATTCTATTTAAAATAGAGTCGGCAATTTGTACGTGTAAACATGTACATAATGATAATAACATGAGTTATATGTAGCTAGACGGCTCTTAAACTGACTGCTTTCTGTTGAGAAAAAAAAAGTTGCGGATGCATATCCATGGGCGCATCCAAATTTTTAAAAATATATAGTAAATGTAACCAAGTGATTTTTAACTAAATTTATTTTTAACTAAATCACTTAGGTTTGTCAATGGCGTAACTCTGCTTGAAAAAGTGGAGGGGCACAACATCCCAAAATTTCTAACAAGCAAAAAAAAAAAAAAAAAAAAAAAAAAAAAAAAGGGGGGGGGGGGAGGAAGAGGAAAGATTAAAAAAATAAATATTGGGTTTTCATGTTCTGTATGCACAAATTTTAACATTTCTGGTGCAATTCTAAATTTTCAGTACATGAATAAATGGCTGGCGAGCGGTAGCGAGCCAGGAATTTTTTTAAGCAAAATATTGACTATCAGAAAATACTGTCTTTGTCCTCTATCATTAACATATACATGTAATGATATTCTATATAGTTTGAGTTAAAGGTATTTTGCAGTTTTTTTTATATCTGTATGACCAAAAATTACGTCAAAAAGTGGGGGTGGGGGGGGGGCACAAACATACTTATGCCCCCCCACTTTCAAAAGTGGGGGGCACGTGCCCCCCTGCCCCCCCCCCCCCCCCCCCCCTTGTCCTACGCCAGTGTTTGTTCAAACCTTTCCGCAAAGAGGTATTGAACAAAGTCATCCACCATAAGCTCCTAGTTTATTTTTATCTTTAAATTGTATTATATTCCTTGTTATTTTTAAACATTTCTGCAATTCTGCACCTTTTCTTGTACAGGTCTGTGCAGAGTGGATAAGGTACTCCGAATGTTTCGTATTGAAATGACGCGGGAAGAGTCACGTGAGTAAATATTGCCGGATAAGCAAAACAAAACTTGCAAACCAAGCAAGCATGGCAGACCATCACGATTTACCTTTCAAGGCAGAATATGCTAAAAGTGGACGTTCTGGATGTAAAGGATGCAAAACCAACATCGGTCAAGAATCACTGAGATTGGCTGTTATGGTGCAGGTGCGTGTCATTAAAAACAGAGGAAATTCCGTCGAAGTTTCTGTAGACTGTTTTAGAGTTGGTTATTTCTGCTTTAGAGAATATTGAAAAAATAAATTCAGATTCAAGATGTTGTAATGTCGGATCATGTAAACTTGGCGATCGCAATACTGGTATACCAGTATTGTTGACAATACTGGTATAAATTTTTGTTCCAGTATTGTCACCAGTATCTTCCAGTATTGTTCGTTATGTACAATACTGGTAAAATACTGGAAGATACTGGTATTCCAGTACTGTTAAATTAACAAAATATTTTTTTTGCAGATACTGGTTTTCCAGTATTCTAGAATTGAGAATACTGGAATACCAGTATTGTATATCCAACAATACTGGAACACCAGTATTGTTCATCTGATAATACTGGAAAACCAGTATTGTTACTCTAACGAGCTATATATTTCTCGATTCTTTCAAATTTAATAAATTATATATTTCTTCAATTTTAATGCAAAGGTTTTAAGGATAACATTTTAACAAGAATTGACACAAAACTATCTATTTCTCTTTTTTTACATCAAAGCTAATATAAACCACATATTTCTCCATTTAGTTGCTGCAAAGGTTTTAAGAGCAGAATTTGTTTCAAGGAATCATCTGCAATCAACCTATAAGTATACAAAATAAAACATATGAAAATAAGTATAAGATTCATGTTTAGGATGCCGATCCAATATGGTCATATTTCAATACCGGAATACCAGTATTATCAAAAGAACAATACTGGAAAACTAGTATCGTAAAAGTAACAATACTGGAATTCCAGTATTGTCACATTTACAATATTGGAACACCAGTATTGTCACATTTACAATACTCTATATTTCTCTATTTTGTTTCAATTTGAAAGTAAATAAAGTGTAGGATTCATGTCCAATATGGTCATATTTCAATACCGGAATACGAGTATTGTCAATATAACAATACTGGAATACTAGTATTGTAAATTCAACAATACTGGAATACAAGTATTGTAAATTCAACAATACTGGAATACCAGTATTGTAAATTCAACAATACTGGAATACCAGTATTGTCACAATTTCGATACTGGTCTTCCAGTATTCTTACTTTTACGATATTGGTATTCCAGTATTGCATATATGACAATACTGGAAAATACTGGACAATACTAGTCTACCGGTATTGTGACATGGACAATACTGGTAAAATCGATATTCCAGTATTGTTATTTTTTCCAGTATCTTCCAGTATTGTAAAATTTACAATACTGGAATTCCAGTATTGTCACTTTCACAAAATAATTTTTTTATCCCAACAATTCTGGAATACCAGTATCTGTACAACAATACTGGAACAAAAATTTATACCAGTATTGTCAACAATACTGGTATACCAGTATTGCGATCGCCAAGTTTACATGATCCGTAATGTCTTTAAAAAATAAGTAAGAATGTAGTAGTGAAGTTGACATTACTGCAAAAAAAAAACAAAAACAAAACAAAACAAAACAAACGAACAAAAAAAAAAAAAAGAAAAGAAAAACCCAATAAACTAACGAACAAAAAGCCAATGTTGAATTAAAAGTATCCATGGTTTACATTGTGAGTTTTTGAAAGTCAGTAAGAAACAAAAGATCTTGTTGAATTAGTGGAATTGCTTCCTATCAACATGCCCAATAACAGTGTCATTAATTTCTTTTCAGTCGCCATTCTTTGACGGAAAGGTATGTATTTCTTTCACTGCATGACATTGAGCCATGACTTTTGATATTGAAAGTTTCGGTAAATGACATGTTACATGTCACATATGTATTCCTTGCTAGAATTTTTTATTGCTACTTAAAAAAAGTTACTCTCCTTTCTGTCCTTTAATTTATAAATAGAATTTTTCAGAATATCTTTTGTTCGGCAGTTTTGCATGCACTACCAATACATGTATTTGTAAATTTACTTGTTTTGTCGTTTGAATGTAGAATTTTAGTATACCACTGAAAATTTTAAATCTTGCGACCTTCAATGAAATAAGGTCAGGTGACAAAGTCTTCATTAAAAATACTTTAGCGTAAATTTTCCAGTAAAATACACAATAAATGAATTATTGATAAAATGTTCATGTATGCAGCAACCAAACTGGTTTCATTACGCCTGCTTTTGGAAACGAGCTAAAGTTCTAACCCATGCAGACATACATGGATTTGATTCATTAAGGTGGGAAGACCAACAGAAGATAAAGGACAAAATAGGCGGTATGTATTCTCACCTTCTTTTTCAGCTTATACTGTCTTTTTTTCGATTTACAATGTACATGATGTAAATAAATTTTCTTGCCATTTAGGGCAGTATCCAGAGTTCATGAAATGTATTGGTTTTATGGGATTTGCTGATAAAGAATGGTTTGGTCTATTATTTGGATCGATAACATTTCTTAAATGTCCGTCAATTTTGGAAGTTTTCAAGAACTCTGAGTATCTGACATAAACTGATAAAGGCATTTTGACGTCGTGAAATGTCTTATTTGAACTCCCTTAATTTTATTTTATGGTTTCTGTAGAACCTTATTGCTTATGGTGTCAAAGGGCAAGGGGCGGTAAGGGGGTTTCTAGGCCCAAAATTGTTGTTAATTCCCAAGATTTAAAAATATTGAAATTGATACTAAAATTGGTGAAAAGAAGCTTGTCTTTAATAGATTCAACATGAAAAATGTTTAATTTCATTTTTTCGTTGGAGTTATCCCCCTTTGAAATCACCTATGAAACCGGAAATGAACAAAAAATCAACATATTTTCACATGTGATAGCAAAATTAGACTTGGCCACATGAAAACAACAAGTTCATATTTTTTCTGTATATCCGTATAAGTAGTGTTGTATAATCGGAAAAATTTCATAATCGATTATCGGTTTATAATCGGAGAGGATTTTAATCGAATATTTCGATTTAATCGGAAATAGTTCTTTTTTGTTTTTACAGAAAGAAATATGACAAGTAATGAATAAACTTCACTAAATCGTATGCTTATATACATAGCAAAATATCTAGAAAGAACTCTAACCACAGAATGATAAAATCCTGCCTAGTAAATGAAATATTTTGTCAAGATCACAGCAGTAATGGTCGACTTTATACGGCATATGAAGGGATTGGAGGGGGTGTTCCATACGACCCAAGAGTTAACTTAAGATTTTGCTCATTCAAGGAATCAAGCAATATCTTCGTTGTAACAGTGCTTTGAAATTCACTGACCTTGTCCTTCTTAAAAAGCTCAGGAGTTCGGCGTAAAAACTAAAAAAGTTTTTTTTTCTAGACAAGTAGATATTGACGTATCGCAGGCCCGTATCGCATCTGACATTAAAGTTATCTATAGGAGTACTTGTCATTACTATTAAATTCAATGAGAATCCTAATTCTATGCCTTAGAGAGTGTATCCTTTTCAAATTATTTACGCTACGCCTGGAACTTCAACTCGTAGAAACGATCGTTGATCTACTTTCGTTTTATTCGTACTTGTCATACGCGAATTCGAACGAAAACTATGTCATTCTTTTCCACGTTGAATATTTCCGATTATAATCGATTCCTAAAAACATAATCGATTAATCGAAATTGAAGGGTATTAGCGATGATGTCGCCGATGTCGGCGATAATCGTTACAACACTACGTATAAGTATTTTGTAGATGCTGTGAAAGTATGAATCTGTTGTTTTCATGTGGCCACATTGAAAACGGAAGGAAATCAATGACTGTTACCATGCGAGCGGGTCATTTTGGAAACAGAAAAACACCTTTTAAGATCTATAAAACAAGAATCATTTGAGTAAAATTGATACAATTCAATAGATTTTGTTTTATTGTTATTGATTATATTGATTATTTATTCCCACATGCACGAAATCAAATAATACGTAAATTATCCTCGTAACGTAACGGATATTCAGGACGATAGAATGACGTCATATTTGATATATGACGTCATATATGTTTGCGACTTTGATATTGCTTGTATTTTGCGAAAAAATTAAAGTCAAAGTGGTCATTTCATATGCATATTGAATCGAAATGACAGAGTATTTAAATGGGTACTATACAGTCGGCATTTATAAAATGTCAAACTTTAAGCCAGAATCAACGAATTAAAATATTTTAAAATAGAAAAAAAACCTGAACAAGAAACAAGAAAAAGGAGAAAAACTAAACTAACAACATCAACACCCCCAGTACACAGAAAAATCAACCAAACAAACTATTATATTAAATGAAAATGTGAAATACAACCCTCCGTTAGAAAAAGATATTTATTTCATATCAAATTGAGAAATGAAGGCCATATAAAATAGACACCACCGCGTATTCATGATTTGCCGTCCACGAGATATACTTATTTTTGCAAATTCAGGGGAAAATATCTGCCATGTCTCATTTTCGACTGAGAAAAATCTTTTTATTTTATTGAAAATGTGTTATAGAAAATACGTTGTCAATATTGTCCAAACGGACACGGCGCGTCATTTCACGGTAATGGACATTCTGCGAGTATTGTGTACATACATGTATATATCGATACTGTTCACGCCTTGTAGTTGTACATAAATCATTTACAGTAGCACAATATGTATCTTCATAACTTTTTCCTTCATTTTTTTTTCAATGATGGATATTTCAATCATTAAAAGTGCAATCCACGAAATGTATACATAAAAAATAATGAATCATCATCTTAATTCGGGGAGATTTATTTTAACATATATTTAGGGGTTACCATGCGTGTGTTTTACAAAAATTGACAGGGTATCGGCGAATCCCATGTCAGAAATTGAGTTTTACCGCGAGGATCAGGGCGTTTAGAAAGTAGGAAATATCCTTACTTTACCAACAGCAAAACGTACATAATGAAATAATCAATCTAACTAAAATTCAGATATCTTTATTTCGTAATAAATATAGTTTACGAAATAAAGAGAGCTGAATTTAAATCAGACTGTAAAATGATGCAAAATACAGTAGAAATTATTGAGTGCTGAACTGGATTCTGGAAGGTATTATAGGTGGCGCTATGATACACAGTTTTATGTTTAAATTATTGATTACTAATAAACTTTATTAGCATACTTTTGAATTTATTAATCAATCCCTTTTCTATGTAAAAACAACGTGTGCAATTATATAATCATGCAGTGGCGAATCTAGGGTCTCAGAGAAAGGGGGGGGGGGGGCGAAGACAAGTTTTAAAGAAGATTCTTCATAGAAAAAAGTGAGATAAAAGTCAAGAAAAGTCTTATTGAGCGATACGGCAGCCAACGCATAATTGAATTACTTATTTATTTCAATGTTTTATTTATTTTTTTATTTTTTTGATAAGGGGTGCATCAAATTGTTGTGTTAAAATTGAGACATGCGAGGTACTTATTGAAACTGGTGAGTGGTAGCTAGCCAACGAATTTTTTAAAATAGAAAAAAAAACATTTCTTTTAGAAAAGACAATGTTGACCACCACAAAGAGGGGATCGGACCCGCTCATACCCCTCTAAATTCGCAAATCAACACACATTAGAAAAGACATCACAATGCAAATTGAGCTGAAAAAGCACCAAAAAGTGCCAACAATTCTGAATCAATGAATTTGTGCGAAGGGGGGGGGGGGGGGGGGGGCGCTTCGTTTTTTTGCTTGATCTGGGCTGGTCTTCTGGGATGAATCAGACGAGAAAAAAATTGAGCCGGAAAGGGGGGGGTTAAAATAGGGTCGGCTGGGTTACATGAACCGGAAATACACAAACATGTCTTTTTTAAGGCCTTGGTGATAAGTCAACAAATGCGTGTCCAAATTACCCTTCATTATATTATAGTGAAACCTACCATGTACATAAACTAGTATTATATCTTGATATTGATAGTTTATCTACATAATTAATTATTATAGCATAAATAGTATTAGAATATAGCAGCAAATTACCTATAGACAACGTCACATTACAATGTGCTCGTAACGTCATATGACGTCAAAATCAGTGTAAAATATAGCTGACCATCCTGTCTTCAAATTAGTGTAGAATCGCAACGGGATGTCCCATTCTCAAAATTTAAATTGATTTACACTCTGTAAATCCTGTATTTTCAATGACCAATGTTTGTCCCAGTTTTGAAATTGGGCCGATTTTGGCCCTTACCGCCCTTTGCCCTTTGGCCATTTCAAAGTATTTTTTTAAGTAATGTAGTTTATTTTTTTTATACAACTGCATTTTATAGTAACTTTAATCATTTAAAATGGTGCTATACCTTATTCAAAGTGTCAATTCATGGTTTCTTAACTTGATTATTACAAAGGGCCAGTGTAACTACAGCTGACACTCGTTATCTCAAACTTAGTCATGTTGGTTATCTCGAAATTCCGTTTATATGGAAGTCGAGGGGCAGTCCCATCTTTTTGCCTTCTTATTGTAACCAGTTTGACTTCAGATAATTCGAAATCAGTTATCTCGAAATTTCGCCTATCTCTAAGTAATTTCGAAGTCGCAAGTCATTTTCTTTGTGTATTTTATACTCGTTAAGTCGAAGTCTTGATGTTTGTATAAACAAACCAATTAACATACCAAATAATAGTGAAATCGCATGGTAAACAAACAATTATAGGTACCGGTAAGGCAGGTTCACTGATTCGCCGTTGTTTGATCGACCGTGACATCAAAATTTATTTAAGGGAGATAACAGTTAATTAGATAATAACATTGCGGAAACAATGATATGTGCATGTTTCAATCATTAAAATTGCATTGTTTGTTATTGTCCCCCGCTTTCACGAAAGCGCAGGGACATTAAAACCGGTTCGTCCGTCTGTCCGTCCGTCTGTCCATCAGTCACAAAAACTTTAACCTTGTGCATAACTTTCGAATGGTAAGTGATGGGCTTTGATATTTCACATGTGTATTTCGTCCGTCTGTCCTTCCGTCCGTCTGTCCGTCAGTCACAAAAACTTTAACCTTGACCATAACTTTCGAATGGTAAGTGATAGGGCTTTGATATTACACATGTGTATTCCTTGTGACAAGACCTTTCCATGGATACCAAAATTTTTGACCTTGACCTTGGGCTTTGACCAACTTATCAAAAACTTTAACCTTGACCATAACTTTTGAATGGAAAGTGATAGGGCTTTCATATTACACATGTGTATTCCTTGTGATAACACCTTTCCATGGACACCAAAATTTTTGACCTTTTGACCTTGACCTTGGACTTTGACCTACTTTTAAAAAACTATAACCTTGTCCATAAGTTTTAAATCGAAAGTTATAGGGCTTTGATATTTCACATGTGTATTTCTTGTGAAAAGATCTTTCCATCATCCATGGATACCAAAATTTTTGACCTTGTTACCTTGACCTTGGAGTTTGACATACATTTCAAAAACTTTAACCTTGACCATAACTTTTGAACGGAAAGTGATGGGACTTTCACATTGCACATATGTATTCCTTGTGACAAGACCTTTCTGTTGGTAACATCATTCTGACCTTGTGTCCTCGTGCTTGGATGTTGACCCACATTTAAAAACTTCAACCTCGACCATTAGCTTTGGATGGTAATTTAAATGATAGGACTGTAATATTTCACATGTGCATACATATTACTTTTCATAAGCCCTGTCCCTTGGTAACGAAACAAAAGTTTGGACCCTTTGACCTTTTCTTGGAGTTTAATCTTTCATATTTAGAATGTTGATAATGTATGAGATATATTATGAAAACTGAAGAAGGGGGGGGGGGGTCTGTAAACATTCTCTTAAAGACAAACACCCAAAAGTGGGGGACCACAATTCCTTGAATTTTATTTTGTTGAAATTCTTGTGAGAAGCGACAGCTAAAAAAAAAAATAAACAAACCAATACAACCCCCCCCCCAAAAAAAAATTTGCAAGATTTATCGTAACTGAAATAAAGCAATTTGAGCAACAATGATTATACTGATAATCTACAAAATAATCCATACATACAATTTCATACACTTAGAGGAAGATGAATAAGCTTGATTGCATGCAAGTAAATTTAAGTGAAGAATGAAGACATGAATACGACATTGAAATCTAGCAGACGAAAAAATTGAATAGCGTACGAACAAATGTCTTCATTGTACTTTGATGACACAATAATCTAAAACTCTTGAAGGTAAACGGCTTATGACAGATTGATAAGACAAAAAATTGGTGCGGAAAAGGGGGGGGGTCACACAACGAATAAAAATTCCTGACGTTCTCAATGCGCCCTTTCTTAAAATTTCAGTATTAAGAATACGTTTATGGCACTTCTAGAATCATTTCTACGTTGTGAAGTAAACATTACATTGTCAGCACGAGTAGCCTTTTAAACTCCGATATCTATTGTGTAAAATACAATAGCAAAACGATTCTTTTAGCCTTATAGGTGGTACAATACATTCCAAAATATACCGTAAATTCGACTGACGTTTATCTCAAACTCCGCTTACATGTATGTCAAAGTATTTTCAGTGGGCCCATCGACTTCGAGATAAAAAGTGTCAGCTGTATAAGAACTATAAGTACTAAACAAAAACAATGTCAATTTCCATACAATCCGTAGAACGAAAGAAAACAAAATTGTAATAAGAACAATTGCCTACCTCTCTAGTACACTATTTTTTCTGAACTGGTGAGGGGAAACTGACTATTTTAATATTTGGCCTAATTGAACAAGAATTATATTTGTCCTTGCTGCGAACATTATGAAAATATTAATATGTCAACCCTTTTCCATGTTTTCCAGGTTTCTTTTTCTCAAAACAAGTACCATAGGAGGTTATAAAATGCAAATCA
This sequence comes from Pinctada imbricata, assembly GCA_033119305.1. Classification (NCBI taxonomy): domain Eukaryota; kingdom Metazoa; phylum Mollusca; class Bivalvia; order Pterioida; family Pteriidae; genus Pinctada; species Pinctada imbricata. The sequence continues at coordinate 66,277,648 of VSWD01000009.1, forward strand.
GTGAAAGTGTAAAAAATACTTGGACTAAATTTTGGCATCAAATTAGCATGATTAGCTAAATTGAGTGCTCTTGAATTGATATGAAAAAGATAGGGCAGCATTCAGAAATATCTTAAATTTACTGTACACATACTTCATAAATGACTGTTCCCTGACCATGAATCGATGAACATGTATACATGTTGTACTGTGATGATTGTAGGTGGGTCAGGTGGTGGATCCGGTGGTGATTCTGTATCCAGCGCTGCCAGTGCGGACTTCTCCACAGAGTATGCCAAGTCTAACAAGAGTATGTGTAGGGGATGTGACGATAAAATTGCCAAGGTCAGTTTCAACTCAGATTTTTTTTAAAACTTCCGAAAGATTGTATACTTTGAATGTTCAGGCATCAGCCTGTCGTATCGGTTTGACAAATTTAAGACCAGTCATATTTTTTGTAGAGTACATCCTCAACTATTTCTTACAGCTTACAGAATGTTGTATGTACATGTAGGATTGCTTATGTCCTATGCATAAAGAAGTTTAGCATAGACTTTGTATTTATGTTTCTTACGTGTAAGAATTCATTTCTGTAAGATAAAATTTGATAAATCAGAGAAATTCTGCAACAGTTTTTTAGATTTTTACTTTCAAAGTACCGGTAGGCAGTCAGGGGTATAACTCATTTCAGTTATATTTTTCGTCACTGAAATCAGTTATTTTTCTTGCAAGATATTTATAGAATCACCCAGAATATAACTGGTTCAGGTTACAAAACTTTCCAAGGTCAAATACGATTATATCATCCAATGCGTACAGAAAAGTTTGACTTCATCAGATACAACATTGGTGCCTCTTTAAAAATAAATTAAGGTCACAGCTGGATAAAATCATCTTTGTGCAAAATCTGGGTCAAAAATAAATATAACTGAAAGAAGTTACTTTTAAATAACCATTTTTGGTTATATTTTTTTGGTATTGCTTAAATCTTCTAATCCAGATTTTTCCTGCTGATAATCAAGTGTTCAGTATCATCTTAATTCATCAATACCTTAAATTTTGTAAAATAATCCTTTACCCAATGAATAAATATGAAGCAATTCCCATAGGAATTTTTATATGCAGAAATCAGTTATTTTTCATGACCTACTTTAACATTACTGATTTTCATAGAAAGAAAAGTAACTGATTTCGGTTATAAAATTTTATCACTGAAATGAGTTATACCCCTGACTGGTAGGTTTAAATCAGGATTAAGCTCTTGAACGATATTTAAATTTCATGTTCAGATTTCCACAAACTGACTACAGTACCTATCTTTGCATTGAAATATCTCTTCATGAACAATGGAAACTAATTGACCTATTTTTAACATCTAATACCACTTGATAAAATTTATAATGGATGACAAAATGGCGACAAATAATGAAAAATGTCCAAGATATGAATTTTTTGCACACTCTTTCATTGCTATGTCACAATGGAAACATGTTTTAACAGTGACGTCATAATCGAAAATAATGCTAAAGAATGTTGACTTGGACAATTTCATAAGCTTGATAACAAGATTGGAGAATGATATCTTGACCTATATGTATGGTTGTACTTTAGGATGAGGTGCGGATTTCCAGGAAAGATTATGAGAGTCAGAGAGCTAAGATGTACGGCCCGGTGGACCTGTGGTATCATGTCGACTGCTTTGTGGAGGAACGGGAAGAACTTGGCTTCGGTACCGACATGAATCCAGACAAGTCAGTATGAAATATTTGTAGATAGATTAGTAGTCATTTGTACTACTAACAGTAATACTTGAATAAGAGTAAAAGACTTTTGAAGGAATAATAGGAAGGATCCAAAATGCGGCCCGTTCCCAATGCCAAAATTCCTTTATTTTTCCAAATGAGGAACTTTGAAAAAATCACTTGAGAAATTATGACCAAATGACTCAAAAGTTGGTAAGTCAGCACAAAATGTCCTATTCCTGAGTGTACCTTTAGAGCTTTTCTTCATCACTTGTACAGTTCAAACAGCAGTGTAAATGAAATATACTTTTGGATTTGTACTTTAGAAGTTGCATTTAAATTTTCCCAAATTTCAGCAAATATCACAGATTATACCAAATGGGAAAGGCACAGGCACCTTCCCAGAAATAGTAATGAAAAAAACATTGACTTTAGTTCTTAATAGCTGAATTGTACATTTTGGTAGGTGCAAAAAGATGGTCATAAAGAAATATTTTTCAATGTTTCCTTCCAGAATAAATGGTTTTGCTAGGCTGAAGAAAGAAGATAAAGACATGCTGATAGAAAAGCTAGGGAAAGGTGATAAGGGGTATGTATGATAACAGTTCTATAAATAGTAAATCACATGATAAGTCCTCGGAATCTCATAGGTTAGGCATGCAGGGACTACGTACATGTATAAGAGAGTAGTGCCCAGCATGCCGGGTACTATTGCATTTTACTTGGTAGTCACGATGCTTGGGGTGTAAAGTACTATAGGTGTCGCTCGAGCACTATTCCTTCCAAAAATGAATAGTACCCACACAAACAAGCATTAGTAGGTACATACATGTAATTATGTAAATAGTAAAAAATGGCAGTAATTTTCTTCATATAACAACAAACTTATACAATGTGGGAATGGTCAAGACAAGCATATTGAGACTTGATGTCCAATTGGAATCAAAGTCACCTTGAAGGTCAAGGTTGTATTATTAGAGGTCAGGCTAGACCAAGGTTAGACCAGTTGATCAGTATTTTCACGAACATTTATTTGAGACCATGATTTAGAAATTTGAGGCGGATCTTTTGAGCACTTTATATGATCAAATAAAGGATCAGAAAAAAATTAAAAACGGCAATTTTTGTCACCTGAGTTAGCAATATTTCGCCTGATGCTGCCCCTTTATTGAAATCCCTGGTTGATAAGCAGTTTTGTTTTTACATGTAGAGCAAGGAACCATATTTCGCCGGTGACCATATTTCGCCGTTTCATAGTTAATCGCTTCTCCTTTGTTATCGGCATTGATTGTAAAGTTTATTTTTCTATATCCTATCAAATATGACCGTAGCTGTCATGTTTTGATATATTGTGATATATCCTGCACTCAAATGTGATGAAAATTTAATAAAATGAAGAAAAATTTATAAAAACACCATATTTCAGACGTAAACATCCGATTTTTTAACGAAAAGAAAACAAAGAAAAAGCATTTTATGGGATAATTTATTTGGAAGTAGTAGTGACAAAAGATTTCCAAAAAACAAAATCATAATTTTGTCCGTTTTGAGTGCAAATAGGATACTTATCAACAAAAACGGCGAAATATGGTCACCCCCGAAAACATGGAAACGGAATATTTTGACGTTTTATAAGGAAACAATAAGCTGGGTAAAATAAATCATTTTTGTAGTTTTTCGATCGAGAATGGAGTTAAATTATATTTTAGCATTACAAATCATTGAATTCGCCTACAAGTATGGAAAATTTCATGGAAATATACGAAAAATGCGGCGAAATATGGTCACTTGCTCTAATTCAGATCACATATTACACTGTTCTTACACGTGAATATTTTTTCTTGGATATTAGAACAAAGCGTAAGGGAGGTGATGCTAAGGGATCCGGAGGGAAGAAAGCCAAGACAAAGGAGACTGAGGAAGAGAAGCAGTTACGGGTTGGTAGCTTCTTTTAAATTAGTAATTAACTAATTGTTGCGGACAGTTGATTGTTGACAACTAGAAAGGTTCGTGGATTATCAATTCCATTTCTTAACAATCAGTTCTTGCCGAAAAGATTTCTTTCTTCCTCATTTTTCAAGGAACAGTTACATTTTTTTCTGCCGTAAAGATGATTCAGACCAAATGCACGAATTTTAATTTGTTTTAGAAAGATTAATTTCCTCTGTACGCATAAATACATGTATGTGATTTAAAACTGATAATCAAGCGGTTTTCTCTTTCCAATTGTTTTTCCATAATGGATTCTAAAACACTATTCACAGGTTCATAAATAATTATGATACTCATTGTAGTCTAGGTGCCATTCATGAAACCCAAAAATTTCTTACGCACAAAATGTTTTTGCATGAAAGTGTTGTCAATACCCTCTTATTTGATAATCCGGCTGATGCCACTCTGGCATCTTTGGGCATTTCGAAATTTTTGGGTAAAATGGTATTTTTCGAAGAAAAACCATTAAAAATAGGAAAAATTCAATTACTTTTTCCATGCTGCTGCTAGATCAACAAAATTGGTACCAAACGAACGACAATATAATTGTCTTTAAGTATCAAGCTCAATTTACCAATCTACCTGTCAAAAATGGGGAAAACTATAGATTTTCGATTAAAAATCGTTGAAAATTGGGAAAATACAATATCTTTTTTTATTCTGTAGCTAAATAAACAATTTTGGTACCAAACGCACAATAAATTTATTGCCTTTCATTTTAAATAATACCGAAGTCTGATTCACAATTTGCTTGTACGAAAAATTGGGAAAAACAACTACTCTTGGATGTAAAAACGCTGAAAATGTGCAAAATGCAATGAACTTTTTTCAAATTGTAGTTAGTATGAGGTACAGCAATTATGGTACCAAACGCAATTTTATTTATGATCTTTTATTCTGAATTCGTATTAAGCAACTTGCTCATAAATAAAGTGGGAGAAGACCAATGAGGGAGAAAGCTTTGATTTTTGAAGGGTATTTTCCATAAAAAGTTGGGACTTTGAAAAATGCAAAACGTTTACAGAAAAACTAGAACAAAGATATGTGTATTCAAATGAGTTAAAGAAGATCCTGACGATAATCTCAACAGCACTCACAACTGAGCACCAAATTGAGCATCGACGGACCCCCCAGCAAGCTAGAGGTGGGACCAGGTGCCCGGGAGGAGTAAGCATCCCCTGTTGGCTAGTCGCACCAGCCGTCGATGTTCATGTACGACAAAATGTAGAATACATGCATTGCACTGTCTGAGGTTATATCTATATAGAAAGTGCTATGACGACCATGTCAGGGAAAATATTCAAAACACTTACAGTCAAACCCCTCGCGGGGAACTTTTTACGAGCTCCATACGGCAAAGGGCATAAGTGTGACACAAGTGAGTTAAAAAAGATCCTGACGATAATCTCAACAGCACTCCGAGTCAACACTCTTTTTAAACAATTGACTGGTACATGAAGTTTTGTAGCAAGCTTTTGAAAGACGTGGGTGAAATAAGAGGCATTGTTCAAAGGAAAGCGGCTACTGTCTATGATACATAACGTGAATGTCTGGTCCACGCTCTTAATTAATCTGTTTTTAAATGATGCTAATGAATTTGAAGACATTTAAAATTTATACCACTTGGTGAGTGTCACGGATGGTGGACCAGGAGTCTCCAAGGGCACATGTAGCCAAGATCGATCAATTTCGGTTGGTCGTTTCTTCAAAAGCATTCGAAAATTTCTGTTTATAAAATTTTCACAAACTAAAACTTGGGTCCTGTCGCATCATATCTCAGTTATCTTGCTCCGTCTTTTGGTATATTTTGGACATAATTATCACACATTTTGGCCATATTTCATTGTTTGGATTGAGGATCACTGACGAGGGTTAAATACCCGAAACGTGCATGTCTGGTCCACGCGGTTAATTAATCTGCTTTTAAATGATGCTAATGAATTTGAAGACGTTTTTAAAACATAGATGATTTCTGCCAGGGTTGTGTACTTGTTTTCAATTAAAGACGTGGATCTTAAAGACCTGCTTAGTCATGACGTTGTTCTAGTCCCTACGCCTGTTTTGCAACTTCCAAACTTTGCAATGTATTTTTTCAAATGACAGTGCATGAATTTTATATATTCTTTTTATTTTCGTTTGTGAACATCGACGGCGGATGCGCTTAGCCAACAGGGGATGCTTACTCCTCCCGGGCACCTGGACCCACCTCTAGCTTCCTAGGGGTCCGTCGATGCTCAATTTTTTGCTTTTTTGTAAATGCTGTTGAGATTATCGTTAGGACATTATTTAACACATTTGAAATATGTTCTTAAAATAAGCTCCAGGTTATTCATTCGACAAGAATGCCTAGGAGCTGATGATCGATTGATGTATGCAGGACTCTCATTTATGCAGAATTAATACCTTGAATGTTTCTGGTCGTATCATCAACATATGAATATGGAGAGACTAAGGTTGTTATATGGGAAGTTTTTGAAGTGGTGTTCTTAGTCAAATTTTAGAGAAGTTTATTCATATATTGAAAAGATGGTGACTGAGACCATGATATTCATAAAGACTTACTATGGTTTAGAGAATCTAGACAGTACATCTGATGTCAGATCCAGTGTGCGATTGAATGAAATGGGCTATAAGAGTTCAAAACTCTAAGATGACCATTGCTACCAACAGTTAATTGAATAATTTCTATAACATGTCAAGAAAAACGAAATATTAGGAAACATTCTTAAGATGCAGTTCAATCAAACCTGGATCTGCTGAAAGAATTTTAAACATTAAAAAAAAAACGTTCAAACCTATTGTGATAATATTTTGCCAATCACGTATCTGTATCTCTATCTGTTATCCTGTTGATGTGTTACTGTCGCACATGAAATCTGAGTTGTGTAACAAACAGATGTGACGAATTCTGTGTTCATATTTCTTTAATTCTGTAAATGTTTTGGAGTAGAGAATTGTCAGAGTACGATGCAAAGGAGGCATTTTAATCAACCATGTAAGAAGGGTTCTTTGTTGTTAGAAGAAGATGCATACAAGAATTGCAATTGTATGTTGATAAGAAAGGAGGTGATCTCGAGCAAAACTGGATTGCAGCATCAATATCAACACATCAAAACACCTCAAGTAAAAACACTAGAGAATCTAGAGTAGAAAAAGGGGTAATAAGAGAGTGCAAATATAAAACTATCAGTATTCAATCATCTTGATACGAAAATTGTTGTTCTAGAATCTCTTTAAACCGATTATATTTTTACAATTTAAAACCTTTTTCAGAAAAAAACAACAAAAAAAAAAAACAAAAAACAAAACAAAAAGATAACGTTTGCTTGAGTGGAAATCTGAATTTAAATCAATGAAATAATTTTTCCTGTCGTTGTTCTACCTACAGCATAAAAAGCATTACAATGTCCCAATTTCAGCGATTTTTTATTTAAAATGCATTCTTTTCCCCATTTTCGTACTTGAAAATTGCTAATCTGATATGTAAAATGAAAGGCAATACATTTATTGTGCGTTTGGTACCAATATTGTTATTTTATCTACAGTATGAAAAAAGATAGGACATTTTCCGAATTTTCAACGGTTTTTCATCGAAAATCCATACTTTTCCCCCATTTTATGGACGAGTAAATTGATAAAATGAGCTTGAGACTTAAAGGCAATGACATTGCTGTTCTTTAGATACCAAAACTGTTGTTCTAGCTACAACATGGACAAAGTAATTGCGATTTTCCAATTTTTAACGGTTTTTCTTTGAAAAATCACACTTTTTCAAAAAAAAATCGAAATGCCCAAGGATGCCAGAGTGGCATCAGCCGGATTATCAAAGTAGAGGCTATCAACATCACTTTCATGCAAAAACATTTTGTGCGTAACATTTTTTTGGGTTCCCCCCAAAATAGCCATTTGGCAACTAGACTATTGAATGCATAGGTGATTTCCAGAATTTCAAAGCTTGGATTTATAAATTTATTCCCTTTTAATGACAAATTTGCACGGCAACAAATTTTTTTTTCCTTCAGAAATTCAGATGTCATATGCATGTCTTAACCTCCGGTTTTGATGCTTATTAGCTCTACATTTATTTGTATTTATTTTACAGGAGCAGAGCCAGATGTTATGGAAAACAAGGGATGCCCTGCAGAAAGAAGTGGCTAACAACGCACTGAAAATACTGTTAGAAATCAACCATCAGTATGTACCAGCAGGAGAGAGTAAGGTAATAGAAAACATCAGCATTGAGGTCAAAAGTCAAGGTCAGAATATCATTGATCATGTTATGATAAAATTAGTAATAATAAGAAATTATTATGGGTCAAGGACTTGAGTGTAATAGGGGCTCTTAAATACATGTATTATATTCCTTTCCTTTAAACAATATTAAGCACAGATAATTTATTTTAAGTGGAAGATTTCATTAGACGTAAGCAATTCAATGACACAAGTAGTTTGAATTTTTGCATTCTTTTTCTTTCTCACACATTTAGAGCATAAGATGTTAAAGGTACATTTTGTTGTTTGTCCAAAGGAACTTGTCACTATTTTGATTTGTTTCCATATATACATGTAGTTGTTAGATGCTGTTGCTGACTGTATGATGTTTGGCGCATTAGAAAAGTGTCCGGAGTGTAAAGAAGGCCAGCTTGTATACGGGTAGGTGAAAATTTGTCTTTTATTTCTAAATGCAGGACTTTAATCTGAAACTCTGAAACATCTTTCAATGTGATTGAAAATACATGTAGTATAATGAATGGGCAATGCAAATGAAATGACCATACATGTATATTTGTTATGTTCATGGATACTCATTTTGAAGCAATGTCAAGATCACTACTTTTATGGGAAACGTGTGAATACATGTATAAAAGAAACTTGTCTTTGAGTGACTCTGATTTTATGCCCTTATAGCATATTATGTGTCTTCTGTACAAAAGTAAATCTGATTTTATGCCCTTATAGCATATTATGCGTCTTCTGTACAAAAGTAAATTCACCCTGGAACATTGACATTTTGATTACAATAATGTAACTTATAGCATATTACATGTATGTGTCTTCTGTACAAAAGTAAATTCACCCTGGAACATTGACATTTTGATTACAGTAATGTAACTTAATTATATAGCGTCTTCAAATGTTAGAAATAAAAAGCAAGGCTTTTGATTTGAATTTGAAAGACATGTACATGGATTTTACTTCATGACAGGGGGAGTGGCTACAGATGTACAGGAAATGTGTCAGAGTGGACTAAATGTATGTATAAAACCAAAACACCAAAAAGGAGAGCGTTTAAAGTCCCAAAGGAGTACCATGATGCTGCTTGTCTGTGAGTATACTGAAGAATTGTGGGTAATATTCCTAGTCGATTACATCCAAAGCCATTGCCTGGTATAGGGAATATCAGTTTCCTCACAGTCTGTCTGTTATATTTTTGAGTATACACAGCCATTTGTGCCTCATATGAAATTCATGTGAAATTTACATAAACTTTAAGAGTTCACATGAAATTTATGAAATTTACATGGGTTTATTTACATGAAATTCATGTGAAGTTTCTGACATGAAGTTCCTTTAAATTCAATTTCGCATGAAGGTCACAAAGATAAATCCGTCCAGATAAATGTTTATCTCAGTAAAGGGGTAGGGTCACGAAGCCCCTAAATCGGCCCTGTTTCTTAACATTTGAATTGATTAAATATTTTTTTGTGATTTGACACTTTGTCGAGTCCTTCACTAAATTATGTGTTGAGATTTTGTAAATAATGCAGTTATCAGTAGCTTTTAGCCCTATGAAAACCCCGAAATCAGCAATTTTTCGTGAAATTGCTGCAAAACCTACATGTTTCTTTAAAATTAGCATTGGCCATATGTAAAATTTTACAAATGAAAGATAATCATCATATCTTCATGTCATAAAAGTTTTATGTTTCTCGACGCATGTGGCCACATCGAAATTCTAAACTAAAGACACATTTTCGATCATTTTCGATCATTTTTGACCATGATTTGTCAATTACGTCAAAATGATGTCATTTAGTGACATCACAATACCTCCTACAGTGCTTCAGTAGGTGATATGCTCCTTTCATTAAAAGCGGGAAACATTCATTATATTTTACGTGATATCAAGTACATTGTATTTCTCATTATAAAGTTTAATTTTAAGGAAAATTGCAGGGCTGTTTTAGGGGCTTCGTGGCCCTACCCCTTTAATGAGAACTTTACTTGAATTTACATGATGCTCATTTCATATGAATTTCATGTGAGGTGCAATTGGCTGTGTACCGAAAGCAGTGGAGTGTTAGGGGACAAATCCAAATAAAGAAGAAGTTAGAAATTAAATATTCAGTAAAATTTACCTCTTTTTACATGTTTTATGCAGTATTCAGTTGGTATATGTATTTTGCATGAAGGAGGAAGAATAAATCTGAAATCTGTTCAAATGTTTAGTATAATGACTTGCACTTACATGTAGCTTTTTATGGTTACAAGTACATGTTCATAAACACATGCAATTTGTAGAGATACAGATGTATTTTACACACTAAATAAAAGAATATATATTTTCTTCTTCAGAAAGAATTATAAGTATGTGAAGAGAGACCGAGTATTTCCTGTTGAAAGTGCACCAAGTTCTTCATTGGACAGTACAGATTCTGGGTAAATAGTCCATTTTCCAGAAAATATTTCTGACCATTTTAAACCTTGATTTTATATGCACAGACACCAGACATCACATCATTTGGCAAAATTTTTAATTGTGACATCATATTTGATCGCACAGTATGACTTTTTGTGTTCTCATGTTTTCTATTGGGACATCACAATGAAAATGTTGCCAAATTTTGTGATGTCTGGTGTCAGACCGCCCTATGAATCTACTGGAAAATCAGCTATTACCATAAACCCAGAAATTTTATAATATTTAACCTTTTCTTGATTCGAAGACTATTTGAGTGCATTTTACAAAGTTTGGTAATGGCACAGTATTATGTACACGCTTTACACGTATAAACAAACATGTTCTCCTTTATTATTCTGCCCAAAAGGAAAATTTCAACAAAATTTATGATGTCACAGTACGTTTTTGATGCTTGACTACTTTGTTTTAAGTAAAAATATTGTAACATTCGGAAAATAGAAATTATGTCTGTAGGACTATTAAGTCAAATACTACACTCACAGTAAAAGAAAACGTGACTATCTTAATCTATTATCTGTCACTGTAAGCCTAATACTGGCTATATTAGACATTCATGTATAACTTGCACTGTTAGTTAAAAAAGTTCGAGATCTTCATGTATTCCCTTATAAATATGAATTTAGATAGGAAAATTTGCTGACAAAGAACAGAAAACTTCAATTTTTTTTATTTCTGAAGTGAGTTGCATAGACAGGAGGCTCTCAAATATGCAGAATCAACGTTTGAATCTACATATGTAAATGTATATACGTGTATGTGAGTTTCATGTTTATTCTTGTTTCTTTCAGATCTTCAAACAAACCATTAGAAAATATGAAATTTGTGATACTAGGAAAGACAGTCAAATCTAAAGGTGACCTTACTAAGGAAATCATGTCCCTAGGTGGTCACGTAGTTAGCAAAGTGGCGTCTGACGTGGCGGCTTGTATCGGCACTAAAGGTACGGAAGTTTATGATTTATTTTTAGATTATGAAAGGGTTTTTACATGGAACCTGTTTTGAAATATTGAGCACAGATTTGTTATGACTTTATTTGCTGTAAATGTGCTTTTCTATATTCATGTATGTTATCTTTATTTGAAGCTAGTTATTTATAACCTTATCCTTGACCTTTGACCCTTTGTATTAAATCAGATGAGGTGAACAAGAAGAGCAAGAACGTGAAGGAAGCGGAAAAAGCAAATATCCAAGTCGTCGCAGAGGAATTTCTGGATGAAGTGAAGAAAGGCGGAGCAGTGTTACTGATACAGAAACATAACCTAGCATCATGGGGAGCTGATGTAAGAATAGTTTAGATTTATGTAGTGGGGGATGGTTTTTAGCTCGCCAGGACGAAAAAGTCCAGAGAGCTAATGCCATACCCTCGGCTTCGTTGTCGTTGTTGTGGTCCGTAGACAAAACTTTAACCTGGGCTTTATCTCTTGAACTATAGGGGGTAGGGCTTTGATATTTCATATGTAGATACCTTGTGACGAGACCTTTCATTTGAGACCATGACCTAGTGACCTTGATCTTGGACTTTGACCTACTTTTCAAAAACTTTAACCTGGTTTCTGACAAAAACCTGTATAGGCGAGCTATGTAATCTTTGATTACCCTATGTTTAGATGGATGCTCAACTGGTCTTTTGGGGGGTTTTTCATACATGTAGGTTACCCTGGTCCTCTTCTGCTCCAAGAACCCCTCATATATGTACATGTATTTGGACTTTTTAAACCTCTGAGTCATTGATTTTAATCATATAGTGTATTCCTTAAACATTGCAAAAAGAAATGAAGTTTGATTTTATAATGGAAAACAGTGTACTATTACATGTATATTAAGTTTCTTTATTCAAAATACCTTTGCGTCAATGTTAAGTGAAGTTTGGGTATCACATGATTGCAGCCTTCCACAAGGATTAAAGAACCAGGTGTCGCCAGAAAGATGGGGAAAAGTGCCGAATACATCAGAAAAAAAGACGGTGAGTAGAATGAACCACTTAATCAAAATGCTAAAAATAGATATACAGAATCTATTTATAACATTTGATCAAATGGGTTGATTCTACATTGTACAGAGCTGATGTTTTAGATTTTAGGCCATTGACAATTTAGTCCATTGGATATTTAGGCCACTTTCCTTTTTAGAGCAGTACCCAGGATTTTATTGAGGCCTTCTTTTCTCTATGCAGAAACTCTTCTACTTTCAAAGATCGCAGCTTAGTGCATAAGCAAAAGTGAAAGATTTCTGTTTGATTAATAACAGAGTTATATATTTTCACTTTAAGTGAACGCATGTATGGTCCTCTGTCTTATTAAGATTTAAGGTATTCGATGGGTAATGAAGGAAATTATGCCAAAAACAGTGGAATTAGTTGTAATTATCATTCAATATATTTCTGTGTTATACGATATTTTAAAAACTTTTGCACTAGCCTAGTAGATATCTAAAAAGAAATGTTTTGAAAAGGGTCATGTTTAGGAGTTATCTCCCCTTGATGAAAATAAAGAAAAAAATTAATCGCAGAAAAAGTAATTGGTGAACTTTTGATTTTTCAGCGAAATTTGATGAAATATATTTTTTTTAGAAATTTTTGACCAATGGTATTTGATGCCCCATCATTCTGTTGAAAAAATTAAGGAGTGTAAACTTCTTCCCATAGAGTTCAATGTAAACTGTAAGGGCCCATAAGTCATAAAAGTAACCAATTTTTTCAATATCCAAATTGGTCAAAAACTTTTAATTAATTTTTACTTGATCAACTATGCTGCGCTCTTAGGCCTCAGGAATGCATAAATGGATGGCCCAATTACTTCTCATTACCCATCGAATACCTTAACATGTAATTATTAGCTCTACTGGTCATAGACCAGTCGAGCTTATGCGATACCCCGTCGTCCGGCGTCTGTCCGTCTGTCTGTCCGTCCGTCCGTCCGTCCGTAAACAATTCTTGTGCTCGCAACTCCTCTGAAACTATAAGAGATAGAAATCTAACTCTTTTTGCATTACACTTGGTCTGTGGTCTACTTGTGCACCTGACATTTTGTTTGAGCCCCTGACCCCCAGGGTGCTAGAAAATGGGCGTGGTCATTTTCTCCTATATAACTCTATGTAATCTTGTGCTCGCAACTCCTCTGACACTATAAATGATGGAGACTTAATTCTTTTTGCAATATGATGGGTCTGTGGTCTAGTTGTGCACTTGACATTTTGTTTGAGCCCCTGACCCCCAGGGTCCTAGAAAATGGGCGTGGTCATTTTCTCCTTTATAACTCTATGTAATCTTGTGCTCGCATCTCCTCTGACACTATAAATGATGGAGACTTAATTCTTTTTGCAATATGATGGCTCTGTGGTCTAGTTGTGAACCTGATATTTTGCCTGAGCCCCTGACCCCTAGGGTGTTAGAAAATGGGTGTGGTCATTTTCTCCTATGTAACTCTATGTTATCTTGTGCTCGCAACTCCTCTGACACTATAAATGATGGGGACTTAATTCTTTTTGCAATATGATGGCTGTGTGGTCTACTTGTGCACCTGATATTTTGTTTGAGCCCCTGACCCCCAGGGTCTTAGAAAATGGGTGTGGTCAATTTCACCTATATAACTCTATGTTATCTTGTGCTCGCAACTCCTCTGACACTATCAATGATGGAGACTTAATTCTTTTTGCAATATTATGGGTCTGTGGTCTAGTTGTGCACCTGATATTTTGTTTGATCCTCTGACCCCCAGGGTCTTAGAAAATGGGTGGGGTCATTTTCACCTATATAACTCTATGTAATCTTGTGCTCACAACTCCTCTGACACTATAAATGATGGAGACTTAATTCTTTTTGCAATATGATGGGTCTGTGGTCTAGTTGTGCACCTGATATTTTGTTTGATCCCCTGACCCCAGGTCTTAGAAAATGGGTGTGGTCAATTTCACCTATATAACTCTATGTAATCTTGTGCTCGCAACTCCTCTAACACTACGAATGATGGAGACTTAATTCTTTTTGCAATATAATGGGTCAGTGGTCTAGTTGTGCACCTGATATTTTGTTTGAGCCCCTGACCCCCAGAAAACGGTTGTGGTCATTTTCTCGTATATAGTTGTGCTCTCAAGCTATTAATGATGGAAACTTAGTTAATTGTTTATGCAACATAATGGATCTGTAGTCTTATTGTGTCATTGATAGATCATTTGAGCTAGCAGCCCCTGACCCCTAGGATCTTGGAAAATGGGTTTGGCATTATTTTTTGAAATCCTTTATCTCGGATATTAAAAAATTATACGTGTGATATTCTAGTTGCAGTCTAATGGATTTGTTATTTCGTTGTGCTACTTATACATGTAATTTGTTAGAGAGCCTGCTCGCTATGGTCTTTGGTTTAAATTAAAATTGAAATTGTTATTTATTTATATGTATCTTATTCACCTGTCAATGAGTGAATAAAACAAAACCAGGAGAGCTACAGTCTCGTCAGAGACTTCTGGTTTAAATTTCACGGTGTTCTGCTCTATCTTTATTATCATAATTAAAAAAAAATGATGTGAAAAGAATCATTTTAAAGAACCTTTCAAGAGTCTGATTGGGAAGGGGCTACGCAGAGTGAAAAGCAATTCAATCCTAAAATGCTGAAAATATATAGCAATGCCATTGTTCACAGGGAGATGGATAAAATAACGATTTGGAAGCTAGATACATGACAACATACTGAGTACATGTTGTCGTCACATTGTCTTCCTATATCATAACGCTTTCTGATGACCACAAATACACCAGCTCAATTTGTGGACAGATACGGAGCGGACACGCTAAACACTTGTATACATGAACATGTACATGTATGTATGTATTGTTGTGGCAAACTGACCTCGGGCGGGGCTTATTTTCACCTGATCATCAGAAGAGTTCACTTCTGACCAGGTGATATAAGCTATAAAAATTAAGGTGATGAGTCTTTACTCTAATTACCAATAAATGCAAGTAGTCTATCTACATTGTATATTAAATTTTAATTGACTCATCTCGATCGCTTGATTGAATTAGCTCCGCCTGGTCAGGTAACTTTGCTACGACAATACATGTAGCACATGCACTTGATTATACAAGTAAAATTTACTGGCATCATTAAATTGTACATGTATATTGTTTGATGTATATTTCATTGAATTTCCAGAGAATATGTATACGAAGAGCGTTCCTTCAACCATGAAAATGAAAGTGAAGGGCGGGGCTGCTGTTGACCCAGATTCAGGTAATGTGATGCATGATTTGATGATAGATTCATGTGGATATATATAGCTTTTAGCCTGTCTGTTTGTGTGTCTGTTTGTACATGTAAATCTGTCAGCAAATATTGTTATTTGGCTATAATTTTAGAATTTATGTTATATAGAGTTTTCATAATTCAGATGTACACCATACCTGTCAACTTTTTTCAGACAAAAGAGGGTCAATGACCCTCTTTGGGAATTTAAAAAGAGGGTCATAGCGCGCGAAACAAAATCGCGACCTTTTGCTTGGGTCTTTATGAATAAAATTTAACCCCTCCCCCAAAATACAGGTCAGTAAAGTTAATTTTATTGTAAGACATGTAAAGCATTTATTTAAATTGTAGTACTGCATAATCATGATAATGTAGCACATGTGTAAAATTTTAGGACTTATTAATCAAGGCCTGAAGGTTCATAGTTGAATTTGCTAGGCTAGATATATTTTTATTTAGTTATTGCTATACCATGATGAAGATTTTGTGTGAAATGAACGCTACATGTCATTGTTCACTGCTTCAATTGTTTTAAACACTATTAGAACATTTGTCCCTTTTCCAGGTTCAGGATTATTCCGGAAATGGCTATAATAGCTAAATACAAATGTATGGCTATAATAGCTATAAATTGCTATATTGGAGAAATAAGTTTAAGTACTAAAAAAATAAATTTTGGAATTTTGATCTACATGTAATTCTCAAAATCGCACAAGTTTATGACCATCTGAACAATGTTTACAAAAGAAGTTGACATGTAAAATGTACCATCTTCGAGATTGAATGAGTCAAATTTTGACAGCTTATCCTCGTCAAAACTCTAAAACTGTAAGTTTTACATATCAACTTCTTTTGAAAACTTTGATCAGATGGTCATAAAGATGAGCGATTTTGAGTTTGAAAGAAAAATTCCAAAATTTCGTTTTTTAGTAGTTAAAATTATTTCTTCAATATAGCCATTTATAGCTATTATAGCCATATTTAGCTATTATAGCCATTTCTGGAATAATCCTGGACCTGTTTTCGTCTGCATAAATCTCTGTGTATTTACGATCGTCAAAGAAGAAAGTCATTGACATTCCCATAATAATCCAAGCCCAGGTCGTTATAATCCAAGCCCAGGTCGTTGTAATCCAAGCCCAGATCGTTATAATCCAAGCCCAGTTCGTTAAAACAACATGAAAGTGGCTAATTACTCCCCATATCACTAAACAAACAACCCAATTTACCTGTAACTGCAGGTGTTGAAATTGAAAAAGTCACATCTGGAAATTTAAAGTCCCAAGTAATAGACAGAACCAATTCGGAATCGGGTGATTCCCGGGTCAGCAACAAAAAATCGGGTGAAAGACATGACCCGCACGGGTGATAAAAATAATCGGGTCAAAGGGTAAAAAAGCGGGACTCACCCGCCGAAATCGGGTCAGTTGACAGCTATGATGTACACATATAATTTATACAAGTACATGTTCCATAGTGACAAGCCCTAATTTCCATTCATGCAAAGATTTTTTACCTTGACTTTAGAGTTTGACCTACTGGTGAAAACCTTTAACTTTGGAAATACATGTAAATTTTGAGGGGTTACTGATAAGACTTTCATACTTTAAATGCGTATAACTTGTAACAACCCTTTTCTATCAGTCTTTTGTCACTTTGGAGTTTGAGTAACATCTTATTTTTAGAGACAAAGCTTCTTATGGAAGCATAAATGTTGAACATCTCATTTTCTAAATGATGAGATGTTGAGGATGCAACCCATATTTTCCAACGCAACAGAGAGATTATTAGTTACCTAGTCATCTCGTGACCAGGTACGGGATGATACCAGGTCACTAGGTTTTATACCAGGGGAGATGAAGCCAAGTACGGTATAAAACATAGTGACCTGGTATCATCCCTTACCAGGTCACCAGATGACTAGGTAACGAATTTACCCCACCGATGACCTATTTTGATAATTTCCATAGAGTGATTTGACGTCATTGTCTGTTTACACTACAGCGTCCACATGAAGGATGGTATAAAAGGCTAGACACCACATCTTCACGTGACCGTTATTAGCCAATCGCTATCCGGAATTTCCAGGCAAACTTGTGAGAAGTGGGGTAAACATGTATACAATGCCGTACTAGGTTAAGTGGATGTTGTCTATGTTTCATAAACACATCTTGTTTTCTAATTGATCAGGTCTGGAGGATACGGCCCATATTTTCCAACATAACGGAGATATCTACAATGTCGTACTAGGTTTAGTGGATGTAGTAAGGGGAACTAACTCTTTCTACAAATTACAAGCCCTGGAAAGTGACAAAGGGGGAGCGTAAGAATTTTTTTATTGAACTGATTGATTTATGATTAATTTCTTTATAAGTTCTACTTTTGATTTGAATTACAATTGTCAATCTTTGTAGCTTTATCATGTTTATTGAATTGTATTGATCTTGAATTTGCTGTCTTCCCTTGTATGTATGAATCTTAGATTGAACCTGAGTTGACCACTCTAAAGTCTAACAACTCGACCAACCCAGATGTTGATTTCATAACAGTCAATTCTTATATGTAGATCTAATTTCATATTAGGATTTGACTTTCAAATTTAAAGTGTCCATGAGTACATGAAGATGTAGGTATAAAAGAGAAAATAATTAGATCAGAACTTTGGCTTGTAACTATGAGTTTTTCCACTTTAGGTGGTGGTTGTTTAGAGCATGGGGGAGAGTGGGTACGTCAATTGGCGGAAATAAAACCGAGAGATTCGGATCGGCAAACACCCTAATGGCCGGCTTTCAACAACTGTATGCAGAAAAGACGGGGAATGAATGGTCAAACAGACATGACTTCAAGAAATATCCTAACAAATTCTATCCTCTGGATATTGATTATGGCCAGGTAAGGCAAAATGAAGATCGAGAGAACCTGAAATTCTCCTTTTATGTCCTTATTCGCTATTTTCGAAAACTAGAGTTACTTCCCATTTGAGACGGTATCTGACGTAGACTGATTATGATGTCATCATCAAATTCCATCATGGAAACAGTCCTGAAAGTCTGGGAAATGACGGTATAAAATTGATGCTGCCATACCATTTTCATGACGTCACAATGGTTTTACGTCAGATACTGTCTGTAAGGGGAAAAAACTCAATATCACTAAGGATGGGTTAGGGCAGTGGCAGTGCAATGGCTTCTGACCTCTAAGGTCAGGGGATCCAATTCCTGATTCAGCAATAAGGTCTTATGTGGGAAGGGGGGGGGGGGTATGGCGACTGCCCACCCGTCCTAGTAGGTTTTTTTCCGGGTACTCCGGTTTCCTTCTGCTCTGAAGACCCCCTCGCGCAAACAACTGAGCCATTGTGAGACATTGATATAAGTTTGTAACTTGCTTCTTAAAGGTTGTTAGATGAATAAAGTTTAATTTTTAAATCACTGAAATCCTTGATGTATATAGCTTGATGCAGAGATGAAATATTTAGTTTTAGATTAGCAAAGGGGATATGGATATTTGTGCTTATCTGTTAGTCTGTTAGCAAATAGATAAAGTGGTATACTGTAAGTTATACCGTATATTACTGTAAGTTATACCGTATATCGGGTAAATTTCGCGTAATGATCCCAAAAATGGGGGTCAATTTTTCACTGAGTCTTATTTTCACTAATTCATTAATAGAATCAAGGGTTAATATCTGTTGTCTTTTTATCGCGATGTTCATTTTTCGCGAATTTGATGATGCTCGCGAACTGAGCAAAATTAGACTCACACGAAAAATTCCTGATATATGGTAAAACTTATCTCTATGTACAGAGAAAATGTTCTGAACTTTAGCTTTTAAGTGGAAATTTTACATACAAAAAAATTACCTAATGTTAGAAAAGTTTAAAACTCAACAGTCAGGGGTCCAACTTAAAAAGGCTATAACATGATGAAGTTAATTAACTTTTATCAGTTATAACTTAAACAAGTTATGTTCTGGAGTTTTAACTTAAGTAAGTTATGATTGAAAATGCAGATTTCTTTTAGAATTACATTAATAACTCTAACAAGTTATAACAGTGTTTTTCATATTTTTTTGATCACGCCTTATATTCAAAGTATTATGTTTTATTGTCACAATAAACATGATTACAAATATGACGTTTTAAAGGAATTTAATGTTTCCCTGAATTTTACGCTGGTTTCGATAGATCTGAATTTGACGATCTCACAATAACGTGACCTCAGATACCTGCACAAAGGGGAAGTAACTCTGTATTTAGAAAAGAGCTAATAGAAGATCTTGATATTTGAAAAATGATTCAAATTTTTATGGGGTGTCACATGATTATATCCTGTCCAATCATAAGGCCTTCCTTCTCAAGCAAACTTCAAGATTTTGTTATTAAGAACAAGGAATGTTCATCATGGAATTTATTTCCATGATTTTAAATAAAAATCAGATACTTATATCACAAGCACTGAGTATTCTTACTCTGAAAAGATACAGAACATTGGACAATTTTAGACAAGAAAAAAGTCTGATTATTCCGATTGTGATATCGATTG
This sequence comes from Pinctada imbricata, assembly GCA_033119305.1. Taxonomy (NCBI): domain Eukaryota; kingdom Metazoa; phylum Mollusca; class Bivalvia; order Pterioida; family Pteriidae; genus Pinctada; species Pinctada imbricata. The sequence goes on from VSWD01000009.1 coordinate 66,297,846, forward strand.
TAATCCTCCGATAGTTTCCGATAATTGATAGTAAAATTTTTCCGATTTTACAACACTAAACTGTATTACAGGAAGATGAAGAGGTCATGAAGCTGGACGTGAAAAGTTCAAAATCTAAACTCCCGTCATCCGTCCAAGACTTAATAAGGCTGATATTTGACGTAGAAAGCATGAAGAAAGCCATGTTGGAATTTGAGGTACAGAAATTCAAGCTGCAGATAAGAATTGATTATTTTCCTAATTGATGAGTACATGCATGTATGATATTTGTTTGAATTCTACCTTTTGGAATTCACCGAATGACATACTTTCATCGCAGCAAACATACATGTAAACGTATAAATGTAAATGATTTATTATTTCTCAAGAGTGAATGCACTATATTGCTACGTAATATTCTCCATGTAATTGAAATAAACAAGTTTTGTTCAGGGCAGTCTATATTTAATTTGTCATTACAAAACATCAGACTAAAATGTTTGCTCTTTTTTTTTATTTGATCACTGACATTGTATAACATGTTTATACTTGTAGTTACATGTTTTATGTTGACACATTTACATTTATATCACAGATTGATTTGAAGAAGATGCCCCTGGGTAAGCTGTCAAAGAAGCAGATACAGAATGCCTACAGTGTACTGACAGAATTGACAAAGGTAGGAATTTAAACTATAAATAGTAACAAAGATACATGTAGGAACATAAACTATGAATAGTAACAAAGATTGGAATGTAAACTATAAATAGTAACAAAGAAAGGAACATAAACTATAAATAGTAACAAAGATAGGAACATAAACTATAAATAGTAACAAAGATAGGAACATAAACTATAAATAGTAACAAAGATAGGAACATAAACTATAAATAGTAACAAAGATAGGAACATAAACTATAAATAGTAACAAAGATAGGAATGTAAACTATAAATAGTAACAAAGATAGGAACATAAACTATAGATAGTAACAAAGATAGGAACATTTTTGGATAAAAAGTTCATTTGTTTATAAAGGAGAATTGATTTTGTAAAACCCTTTTTATTTACTGTTATACATGTTAGGGCTGTGCAATTTTATTGCCATATTGGTGCACCGCGATATTTTCGTTTCCAATACGTACCGCGGTACGTTTTTCAAAATACCGGTTCAAGTTCAATATTTTACTTTACGGAGTAATCGTTGCATAGAAAGTATCCTGGTCAAAAACGACAAACAAAAATACGTTTCAACAATCGAATTCATCCTTATTTCAATAAAATATATGTTCTTATGGCCTTTCATTGAGCAACCAGAGATTGACGAGGAAATATGAGCTGACGATATGACGATCTCTCATCTATATTCTAAATTGCTTCGCAACAGTTTTCATACATGTGTAATTAACTTCAAAACGACATGATTCTTCTTAATTGACTGAACTCAGCTAGTTTCCCATCTTTTGACATTTTTTTTTTAGTTCCGACTGTCCAGTGTTTTTTTTTTCTGCCCCTTCCAAATGCCAAATTTCCTATATTTTTCCTCTAAAATCACTCTTAAATTCACAAAGAGAAATTATTTTTAAAAAATCACATGAAAACCTGGAGGTCAGCACAAAATGTCTACGTGCATTTCAAGATTCCCTTGTTCAGCTCAAGCAAATAAATGAATTAGCAGTGCTAATAAAGGATACTTTATAATTATAGGGTTAGACTTTGGTGAGAATTTGTATTAAGAAAAATAGCAATTTTAGAAATTTTCCCGTATGGGTCAGACACAGGCACCTTCCCCGAATAATAAAAAAAAAACTGGTTACGTTTCACATCATTATAATGTTCACATTGATGAAGCCTGGCAATTTTCTTTTTTCAAGCTACAACTGTTTGTGAAAGGAACACGACTTTTATTTTTAATTGTTTACAACTTTATTTCTCTATTTTCTGTGATCCCAAACTTTGACTAAAGACAGAATCAGCAATAATACTGATGATAAAAAGATAGACTGGGTCTTGTTTTAGTGTTTTTCTGTAAACATAATGCTATTTATAAAAGGATTAAATATTGCAAGAAATCGCAATATGAAATCTTGTATCGCAATATATCGCAATACGTTTTTGGGCCGCAATACCCAGCCCTAATACATGTACATGTAACTCTACTTCACAGTTTTTCAATTGTGGAGCATATTCATTAGATGTAGACATGTACATGTATGCAAACTGCTCAGTAATGTTACAGAGCACATTTTTGAATTGAAATGAAATGGTCAATTTTGATATCGTTTTCCATGTTTTATTCAAGAAAAGTACATGTAAATCTATCATATAAAGAAAAATATAAATCTGTAGAAGCTGATTTATTTATTTGAAAAATGTATTTCAAAAAAAAAAAAAATTAAAAACTGTCATAAACATGTATATTTGTTTTTCAGTTGATGGAGAAAGGAGGGACGCAAACCCAGTTCCTGGATGCCACAAATAGATTCTATACCCTGGTACCACATGACTTTGGCTTGAAGAAACCACCCCTACTTGACAGCAGTGAAGTAATTAAGGTACGGGGAAACTTGCTAATGTATAGCTTCTTCTACTGCAGTGCAATTTGTTCCTTGCACTTCTTTCCACTCTCAGTACAGCTTATTTTTACAAATATTTTGTTACTAAAATTACCATTCTAACAAAAATGTACAAGATTAAGTTGTGGATTCTTTTTTTTTTAATTTTTGTGAAAACATAAAATTTTGTTAGCTCACCTCGGCAAAGTATTGGTAGGGTCATTGAAATGGTTTTCTACTTTCATTTGAATAAATGGTGGTATGGTTCTCTTTTCAGTCCAAGGTTGAGATGTTGGATAACTTGTTAGAGATAGAGGTCGCTTACAACATGTTAAAGGGAGGCGACTCTGGCGAAGATCCCATCGACGCCCATTATAAAAAATTACATACCAAACTGGTGGTAAGATACGTTTATAACATTACCAGCCAATCATTAACATATTAGATGCACTCACTTTGTCTCATCCACCTCCAGGGTGTTTCATAATTATGTTCTTACTGGACATTTTTCATGCTTGTGAACTTCAAACTTCGGACATCGCATTTCGAAGGGACTTTGTCACAAACGCAAAATATAATTTCTGTTCCTATGAACTTAGAGTACTCTGCGTGAAGAATTTATTTGTTTCCATCTGTATGAATACATATTGAAAGTTGTCCATTGTCATTTCGTCCATGTGTGTGCTGATTTAACGTTTATAATCGCGCCTGATTTCTTTTATATGACCCTTAAAGTGCGAAGTCAGGAGTGCAAAGTCCGAAGTACATGTAATTTACTTGAAAAATGTCCATTATGAACTTGGAAAATGGTTAATGAAATTTGCTTTTCTCCATTTCGGATATTTTGGAAGAAGAAAAGGAGAAAATACAATTTACTAGTAGTTCTATTGTTTTGAATTTGTATAAAGATAAAAGAATGTGGATTAACCAAAGTTCAGAGTTTTTAGAATGCAGTACAGTATCTTGTTTATTCACCTACATGTATCTGACATTCTCTTTATAGCCAGTGGAGAAGAAATCTGATGAATACGATCGTTTGTGTAATTATGTAAAGAACACCCATGCTGCGACCCATAACCAGTATGACTTGGTTGTAGAAGAGGTGAGTAGTTTGTCTGTGTGTGTGTGTCAGTCCGTCTGTCTGTGTTATTATGTAAAGAACACCCATGCTGCGACACATAACCAGTATAACTTGGTTGTAGAAGAGGTGAGTACTTTGTGTGTGTGTCAGTCTGTCTGTCTGTATGATTATGTGAAGAACACCCATGCTGCGACACGTAACCAGTATGACTTGGTTGTAGAAGAGGTGAGTACTTTGTGTGTGTGTCAGTCCGTCTGTCTGTGTGATAATGTGAAGAACACCCATGCTGCGACACATAACCAGTATAACTTGGTTGTAGAAGAGGTGAGTACTTTGTGTGTGTGTCAGTCTGTCTGTCTGTGTGATTATGTGAAGAACACCCATGCTACGACACAAAACCAGTATTAATTGGTTGTAGAAGAGGTGAGTACTTAGTCTGTGTGTGTGTCAGTCTGTCTGTGTGATAATGTAAAGAACACCCATGCTGCGACCCATAACCAGTATGACTTGGTTGTAGAAGAGGTGAGTACTTTGTGTGTGTGTGTGTCAGTCTGTCTGTCTGTATGATTATGTGAAGAACACCCAAGCTGCGACCAATAACCAGTTTGACTTGGTTGTAGAAGAGGTGAGTACTTTGTCTGTGTGTATGTGTGTCAGTCCGTCTGTCTGTGTGATTATGTGAAGAACACCCATGCTACGACACATAACCAGTATAACTTGGTAGTAGAAGAGGTGAGTACTTTGTCTGTGTGTATATGTCAGTCAGTCTGTCTGTGTAATTACGTAAAGAACACCCATGCTGCAACACATAACCAATACGACTTGATCGTAGAAGAGGTGAATACTTTATCTTTAGTCCGTCAGTGTGTTGCTGTATTTGTTTGTGTGTGTGTGTTAAGAATACCAATGCTGCAAAACATAACCAGTACAACTTGATTGTAGAAAAGGTACATATAAGTACAGAGTCTGTCTATATATTGGTCCGTTTTTTGTAAGTGAAGAATACCTATAGTGTGACACATAACCAATGAGTTCTTGGTCTGTGTGTGAGTGTGTGTGTGTTTGGCTCTTTTGACAAACTGACAAAAAGGGCATACACATATTGTATTCTTATGAAGTTATTGCTAGTTCTGCATTTTAAATGAGACACTAAATGCATGATTCCAGTTTTAAGGATGATAGTTCAATTTAGAAAAAAGTAGATACTGACTTGCTTGAGTAAATATGTACGTACATGTATTCATTTATTAGATGATTTTGTTTGTAGATTTTCACAGTAGACAGAGAGCACGAGGCCGACAGGTATGCTCCATTCCGAGATCTACATAACAAGATGTTATTGTGGCACGGGTCACGTACAACTAATTTTGCTGGTATTCTGTCCCAGGGTCTCAGGATAGCCCCGCCAGAAGCCCCAGTAGTAAGTTTGGATCATATATTCTACAGGATAATGTAGACTTCAATCCTGTAACTTGTGAGCTTTCAAAAAGTATATCTGAGTTGTTCTATTATTAAGCTTTTCTAATTTTTTTTTCTGGAGTAAAAAAGGACCTGTAACGATAAGGCGCAAAATCTGCCCAAAAATAATGAAATTTCAAAGAACTTCATTTCTTTAATCAAGTTGGTGAAATACCCTAAAAGATAAAGCCCCTTCAAAAAATCTGAAGAAAATTTTTCATGAAATTGCTCTAATAGAGAGATATTTGAGAATAAATGTGCTTATTTTGTATAGAAATCAATGATAATTGGAAAAGTTTTCATGAAATATCGTTCCCCCCTTTGGAACACAACACCACTTCTACCTAAGATGTATTTTCATATTCTAATATGACTTGATTCGTTTTCCCTATTAAGACAGCAGACGCGAGCCGGGCTCTATTCTCCAATATAGGCCCTATAGCAATAAGCCACGCCTACCCATTTTCTGAAAGCAGATAAACCGGCAGGAACTAGTTTTTACCAGGAATCGATGGTCATCATTAGAATAGAAATAAAAAATGACAAGCCGGGCTCTATTGTCTCATAATGCCGGAGCGTCCTCAGCCAATCACATTTATTACCGAGCCGTGTCATTTTTAGCTCACCTCGACAAAGTTGAGTGAGCTTATGCTATAACCCCACGCGTCCGCGTCCGCGTCCGCGTCCGCGTCCGCGTCCGTGTCCGCGTCCGTGTCCGCGTCCGCGTCCGGTTAAGAAGTTTGGGGTAGCTCAGTATCTGACAAAGTATTAATGCTACAGTAACCAAACTTGCACAAGTGATTCATCTTTGGATGCTGAGGTGAACCCATGCATCGGATGCAGCATCTGACCTACATTTTCCGCTTGAGTGACTTGGTTAAGAAGTTTGGGGTAGCTCAGTATCTGACAAAGTGCTAATGCTACAGTTACCAAACTGGCACAAGTGATTCATCTTTGGATGCTGAGGTGAACCCATGCATCGTATGCAGCATCTGACCTACATTTTCCACTTGAGTGACTTGGTTAAGAAGTTTGGGGTAGCTCAGTATCTGACAAAGTACTGATGCTACAGTAACCAAACTTGCACAAGTGATTCATCTTTGGATGCTGAGGTGAACCCATGCATCGTATGCAGCATCTGACCTACATTTTCCGCTTGAGTGATTTGGATAAGAAGTTTGGGGTAGCTCAGTATCTGACAAAGTACTAATGCTACAGTAACCAAACTTGCACAAGTGATTCATCTTTGGATGCCGAGATGGACCCATGCATCGGATGCAGCATCTGACCTACTTTTTCCACTTGAGTGATTTCGCTTTTAAAAGCCAATATTGAGCAAAGTATAAGTGCTCCATGTACCAAACTTGCATATTGGATGTATCTTTGATCAAACTTTCATAAAATGACCTTGACCTACTTTTTCCACTTGAGTGATTTTGCCTTTAAAAGCCAATATTGAGCAAAGTATAAGTGCAAGATGTTCCAAACTTGCATATTAGATGTATCTTTGATCAAACTTTCATAAAATGACCTCGACCTACTTTTTCCGCTTGAGTGATTTTGCCTTTAAAAGCCAATATTGAGCAAAGTATAAGTGATACATGTACCAAACTTGCATATTGGATGTATCTTTGATCTATCTTTCATAAAATGACCTTGACCTACTTTTTCTGCTTGAGTGATTTTGCTCTATAAAGCCAATATTGAGCAAAGTATAAGTGATACATGTACCAAACTTGCATATTGGATGTACTTTGATCAATCTTTCATAAAATTACCTTGACCTACTTTTTCTGCTTGAGTTATTTTACTCTATAAAGCCAATATTGAGCAAAGTATAACTGCTAGATGTACCAAACTTGCATATTGGATGTATCTTTGATCAAACTTTCATAAAATGACCTTGACCTACTTTTTCTGCTTGAGTGGTTTTGCCTTTAAAAGCCAATATACATGTACTAAGAAATATGTTTGAATTGAATTTTGCTGTCACGAGGTGAGCTTCGTAATCTGTGATTACCTATGTTTTATTTCTTAAATACAAATTTTCTGTAAATGTGGAGTTCTGTTCCAAAGGGGGGAACAATAGTCAATTTACGAAAATGCGATTGGGCAGGTAGGGGTGAAGGAAAGATGTGAAATTAAAAGAGAATTAGTAATTGGCATTTGATTCGCTTTCAGCAAGTAATTAATTTCTTTATCAATAGTTTCGAATTAATCAATTTTCAACAAAAGATATTCATTGTTGTTTATATTTTCACTAACAAACTCCTTTACTTTAATTTTTGGCATTGATAATTCAACAACCCCTCGCAATAAAAGTTAACAATTAGCGTTCACGACTGAAGTTCCAGTTTACCTTGAAAAAATGCTCAAAACTTCCTTGGTAATATTCACAAAGTATTTAGAAAATGTAATTATGGTAAATGTATAAGAAATATGATTTTATATACTGAAAAAAAAAGCTTATTCAAACTATTTTTATGACGGCGGCTTTGTTAATTGTACAATATAAGTGAGAGTGAGTGTTCAATTATATTGAGTCTTTGCGGAATACAGAGTTCTTCCCCCTTACAGACGGTATCTGACGTAAAACCATTGTGAGGTCATGAACATGGTATGGTAACGTCGATTTTATAGTGTCATTTCCCAGACTTTTAGGACTGTTTCCATAGAATTTGATGACGTCATAATGAGTCTACGTCAGATACCGTCTCAAATGGGAAGTAACTCGGGTTTTCGAAAATAGCGAATATCTCTGGCCACGTGTTTACGGTCTGATAAATCTGGAATATAATATTTGGAGAAAATCATGTTTTAGCACGATATTTCTTATTGAATCTTCTTATTGTAGTTCATTTTGACATTTTGATCGACAAAAGCGACCGATTGTTAGAAAATTTTCAACATTTCACTCGCATTATTTATATCATAAAAATAGACCCCCACCCTCACTTCTACGTAAAATATAGGTTATTTCTCATAATTATGTGAATAAAACTACTATATTTGATTAACAGATACTTGAAATGAAATAATTTCACGTACAGGACATATTTTAAGTAATACTGGTTGAACTGGTATCGCAAGTGAAAATTTGGCAGATTTCGACTCTTAACGTTACAGGTCCTTTCCTCCAAGATGAACTTTTCAGTATATTATAATAATAATGTCATAATGTTGAATAAATGTATTTTAAAATCACACACTTCAAAAAAAACAACAAAAGATGAGTATTTGATACCATCACCAAGCAATAATTCAAAGAAACAACAATAAGGCCATGTAAAATTAATTCTATGTTTCTCAGATAATTGGGTCTAAAAAAAGTGGCAAGGTAGGTAGGGTTTTTATTTTTTGTTTTTTTTTCCATCAAAAGTACTCTTACTTTTCATGTAAGGCAAAAAATTGTGTGCGCAGTCTAATCCCCCCCTCATTATTCATAAAAGGCAAAAAATCTTATGCTCCCCCCCTCCCCGTTTTTCTTCATAGAAAACCGTCTTTGAACCGTCAGTCAAAATAATGGTACATGTACATTAAAATTTATGTCTTTCTCCTATAAAAAAGTTGATATTTTTAAAGTAAAATCGCCTATTCCTTTTGAGAACGGGTAGACGTAGCTCATCTGTCTGAATGGAAGAAGCTACTAGATACAAATATACGAAGTATGACACGTTTTGATTGCCATGAGTTCATAAGTAGAATCGAGTAAAAGACTCGACAGGTGTTATTTGCTCACACCTTGTTTAAACCCAGTTAAATACGACCCCTCACTTCCTCAGATGGACCCGTTCATATGGTCCAAATTTTGGCCGATAGCGTATAATATATTATCTTCGGAAGTCAAGTCTGGATGGAAATCGATTGAAGTGTTCAGCATTAACCACCGTCTGATAAAATAATGTACACGGGTACAATATACATTGATTTAAGGATTTAACTACGTTTCTCTTGCGTTCGTCGGCGGTCCTTGCTTATACTTTTTACAATGTGAACGTCATTATTGATAGATTTGGAAGTATTACAATGGACACTTGCTATTGTTCGGCATAGGTATTTACATATGCTGTAGAGATCAATAAAGAAAACTATATCAACGTTCTGATACATGTAATACTCAATGTATTAAATGTCCGCGGCACGTGTCGGCACTTTGTTAGTATATCCTATACAATTCCCTTTAAACGGCGCGTGGATAAAGTCTTCATCCGTAACGTAAATACGGAACGCGCCGTAATTTATATGGGCTTTTAAAAGTTTTTATTCATCGGATAGCGTTTGGACGATTTTACAGGACAATAAACATGTTCAATGAAATAAATGAATATCTCGATTTTAATCGAGGATGAGACACGGCAGATATTTTTTTCTGAAGTTACAATAAAAACGTCTCATCGGCAGCAAATTATAGCACGCGGCGGTGTCTGAGAAACATAGATTTTATTTTACATGGCCTTATTAAGCTCTGTAATACATCAATTGTATAAAGCTTCTCAAAGTTGAAGTTTCTGTAAATCTGAGAAAAACAAAAATCATCATAAAATGTGCAATATCAAATCTTTGTTTACAGACGGGATACATGTTTGGTAAAGGCATCTATTTGGCCGACATGGTATCCAAGAGTGCTAACTACTGTAGGACGTCAAAGGCTGACCCTACAGGTCTACTGCTGTTATGTGAGGCAGCTTTAGGAAACATGTAAGTTTGTCTCTCTGTGTGTCTGCCTGTTTGTCTGTCTGTCTGTATGTACGAGGGCTGATTGATATGTTGTGAGCCTCGATGAAGTAATTCTGCTGATAGATTATCTCCAGAAAGGACAAACAATCTAAGCATATACTATGCTTCATTTCTGACACAGTTACAGGAAAATATTAAACTTAAGTGCTGCATAAAGCTCACTAGTTAAAGGTGTGTTGTTCCATGAGGACAATGCTTCTGTTCACAAGTTTGTCACTGCCATGGCTGCCATTCATGATTGTGGCTTTAATTGGATTAAGCATCTGCCTTATTCACCTGATCTTGTTCCATCTGACTTTCGTCTATTCCCAAAACTGAAAGCAGCTATTTCTAGCTCCCACTTTCAGTCTGATGATGACGTCATACTTGCAGTGGATGGCTTACTGACCAGTCAAGATACGAAGTTCTTTAAAAGTGCTATTGAGGCCCTTAAACACCTGAGGCAAAAGTGTATAGATACTGAAGGGGATTATGTGGAAAAATAATGCAAAATGTCTGATAAGATTTAAATCCATCAATACAAGGCTCACAACATATCAATCATCCCTCGTACATGAAATTACAGTATAACATCAAAGGCTGATTAGGCAGCTCAAGGAAACATGTAAGTTGTCTGTCTGTCTGTCTTTCTGATAGACGGGCCTACTAATTGACTGAGCGACCAACAGATCTACTGACCTCTGTATAACATCAAAGGCTGATAAGGCAGCTCTAGGAAACATTTCTGTCTGTCTGTCTGTCTGTCCATCTGTCTGATAGATAGATGGGCCTACTAATTGACTGAGTGACTAACAGACCTACTGACTTCTGTATAACATCAAAGGCTGACCCTACTGGTCAATGACTATAATATTAGGCAATCATCCTTATTATTTTCTTGAAAAAGAAAAAGAATTTAGCGAAAGTGACAATGGAAATTAAAGGATGTAAGAACTTTAGTTCTTACACCTTCATGATGATGCTACATGTATTGTTATATCACTGTTTTACATCTTATGTTATAGGTATGAGAGAACTGGAGCTGAATTCGTTACATCCCTCCCCAAGGGCAAACACAGCTGTAAAGGTCGGTAAAACGAATGTTTATTCACATATACCTGTGATCAGAATACAAACTTAATTATACTCAGACCTGCCTACTTTTACGATTTTGGTGAATTTTTATGATTTTTGATCTTCAAATACGCTCTACGCTTTTGCTGCTCATTTTTACGCCTAAAAGATATTTTCAATCAGAATAATATTAGAAACAAACAGATAGACTTAACGACCTTAATTCATTATAAGTTGAGCATTTAATAAGGTTTGTACAAATGTCAAAGTAGGGAAAAGACGATGCTTTTTTCTTAAAATTACAATCAATTGTTTATATTACGCTTAACATCCTTAAATTACACTTTTTACAGCAACATTTTACGCTTTTCGTAAGAGACAGGTAGGCAGGTCTGTATACATGTACATGTACTTTATTATGGTAAATGTTAAGGTTATTGTAATGCGTAATATTCTAAATACACGTAGGAAAACTGGAGTATTCCGAATCTTAACCTTCTTGAAGAACATTTCAAAGCAATTTTAATGGACCAGACACATTGTATACTGTCTCTACATTTTATACATTTAGGTATACAGTAAACTTCGTATATAGCGCCCAGGGGACCATTTGTCCAAATTCATTATAGCCATATTTCGTTACATGCATTTTGATGCTAAATACATGTATGTTTCCTTGGTGTGGCTGTGCTGAATGAATGAAAAGTTAAGACCAGTATTCAGTAGCTATGTTGTGATTTGTTAAGTAAGCATTCTTAACAATTGACAAGCAAATAGACTTTTAAATGATTGGCAATCATTTCCTCGTGTGTATACAACATGTCTCGTAACAGGTAATTAGCGTATGGACAACTGACGGCGAGAACAATTATTTGATAATTAGTAATTGTCTGTCCGCCAGGTGTGTTAATTGGGAATACCTGGAGGGCATTTCGTTACATCAGGTGAAAATAGTGAAAAAACTAGGACCACGAGATGGCTTTGTAATAGCCGATAATTCGTTACATACAAATTAGTAACAGACGTACAAAAATCAATGGAGGGTAATAGGACTTCTGCAGGGACTTTTTTTTACTTCGTTACAAGCAGAATTTGGCTATAAACCTGTTCGTTATAGGTGAAGTTTACTGTATTATTTTATACTTTTAGGTATAGGAATGACTTGTCCTGACCCTAAGCAATCCTACACCACCCCAGACGATGTCGTGATACCTATGGGTAAAGGAGTGGATGCCGGTGTAAGATCCAGTCTCCTGTATAATGAGTATCCTTTATACATATGCATATCGAGAATTCATGTACTATTTCTGTCAAAAATACACATAAAAGAGGTTTGTAGTGTTGTAGTGCCTAGGGCCAAATGTGACATCTGCATTTATGTGTAACCTATGGTTAGAAAAATTAGAAAAAAACGTGGGTGACAATATTCGGCAATTAAAAAAGGTTAAACTTGATAGGGTTAAAGGTTGTTCCTCAGTTCATTTAGGGGAAATCAAAGTTTCACTAATTCAAATCTATTTCTCATTTACAAATTTGGTACACTCTGAACTGCAACTTCACCTAGCACACAAAGCAGACAGCTGATATCGCAACACAATGGTGATGAATCTTAATGTTATTTTAGGTATCAGAATGATCTGAGGTATACTTTAAATTTATATGGTCCAAGTATAGCAACTTTGTATTTAACACATGGACCTATATGGGCATCTCCTGGTTGATGAAGGACGTGTTCCGCTGTCTCAGATTGATGCAAGTGCAATCAAATTCAAATGATATGGATTATTTTTGTTTTTGGTTTTCTTACATGTATGTATACTTAAAGAAATGAGTTTGATTTCTGTAGGTGTATATAGAAATCGCATAAAGATGCACAATTTCCTTAACCATGCCCTCAGATATATTGTGTATGACATAGCACAGGTGAACATCAAGTACCTGCTACGTACGAACTTCAAGTATAAGTGGTGAGAACCTGCCGTTGTAGTAACAAAAGTGAAACCGTTGTAGCATATTATATTTTGATGGTTGATGATATTCAAAAACCTCATATTGAAAGAAAGGTTGTTAACAAACTACAAAAAAATAACCTTTTTTGTGTGTTGAACAAATACATGTATCACACTTTTTTTGTTGATATTGTTATCATGATTATGGAGTAAGTGAAAATTATTTTGGAGAAGAAAAAAATTGCTGGTAGTTTATAAAATGAGAATTAACGTTGAAAATGTGCATTTATACTTAAGATGATGATGATAATGATGATGATTTTATCCTTATGTGCATCTGAGTTGTAGGAAAATACCTTTTCATGTAGATTTAGTGACTGTTATTTAGTAAAAGCCATGTTATCATCTATTAGCTGTATAAGACTTAATTTTGCACAATTTTCCATTCATTTTTGGCCGGATTGCAAAGCAATTCCGGTCTATAGATTGACGATGTCCGTCTGTCTGTCTGTCTGTCTGTCTGTCCGTCTGTCTGCCGTCAACATTTTGGTTAAAGTTTCTGGTTGAGGCAAAATCTAAGAAACTATATGCAGTAGAAACTTTATATTATACATGAAGGTTACCCATGACAAGACCTTTCAATTTATGCCGTAACATTTGACCTAGTGACCTTGACCTTGGACTTTGACCTAGTTAAAGATTTTGGTTAAAGTTCCTGGTTTAAGCAAAATCTAAGGAACTGTATGCAGTAGAAACCTTATATTATACATATAGGTTGCCCATGATGAGACCTTTCAATTTATGCCATAACATTGGACCTAGTGACCTTGACCTTGGACTTTGACCTAGTTAAAGATTTTGGTTAAGGTTTCTGGTTTAAGCAAAATCTAAGGAACTGTATGCAGTAGAAACCTTATATTATACATTTAGGTTGCCCATGATGAGACCTTTCAATTTATGCCGTAACATTTGACCCAGTGACCTTGACCTTGAACTTTGACCTAGTTAAAGATTTTGGTTAAAGTTCCTGCTTTAAGCAAAATCTAAGGAACTGTATGCAGTAGAAACCTTATATTATACATTTAGGTTGCCCATGACGAGACCTTTCAATTTATGCCGTAACATTGGACCTAGTGACCTTGACCTTGGACTTTGACCTAGTTAAAGATTTTGGTTAAAGTTCCTGCTTTAAGCAAAATCTAAGGAACTGTATACAGTAGAAACTTTATATCATACATGTAGGTTGCCTCTGACAAGACCTCTCAATGTATGCTGTAATATTTGACTTAGTGACCTTGACCCAGTTGGTGACAAAAACTTACTTTGCAATCCGGCCATACCGTCTTTAGCGGTGTTTTATCTTATCTTGTTGCATAATATAAGAATTCTCCATTGTTAATCTGATCTGCCTGTGTGATTTTCTTCATTTCAAAGTGCATTCCATGACATTTAATTTGATTTTTCATCACTGTTGTAGAAAATGAAAGTTATGAAATCATGGCATCAAAATGAGACCACAAGTGGTTATTAAAGAAATTTCTGTCCATAGATACATGTATGTAACTGTGTATCTTTTAGGGCCTTATATTGTTTTTCTTTCATTCTTTGCCATCACACCTGATCATGTGCTGATTTGTTTTTTGTGATGTTTAAAATGCTTGTAAAATTATTTCTAAACGAATTAAGCATTTTTCTACACCAAGATTTGTTATAAAGGAACGCTTGTGAACATAGTTAATAATATAGATTTTATAGTTACTTGTAGTCTAGAGTAAACTCACGAGTTAACCATAATGGAGTTTAAAATGTTTGAAAAACATTTAGTATGTAGTTATTATGATGTCAAGGAATATAGTTTTTATGAAGGTCTGGTATTCGATCCTTTTGGAATACAGAGTTACTTCCCCTTTGTGCAGGTATCTGACGTCAATGTGTTGTGATGTCATCATACTTCATGGTGACAAGCATAAAATTTTGGTAAACACAATTATAAATATGACGTCAAAATGCTTGTACGTCAGATACTTGTACAAATTGAACATAGGCCTGTGAAATCTAAAATACAGAATTTATTAACGAGTAAACACTTCAAGAAATGCAGCATCTATGAATGAAGATTAAAGACGAAAATGTGAACATAAAAATCCTAAGTTTGATAGTTTGTACACAATTAACGTAGTAATGATATTTGATGTAGGACCATACTTAACATTGTTTTGTGTTTGTAATGCACGCTATCCTTGTTTAAGCCTGTTTCTGATAACCTTGTAGAAATAAAGGTTTTAGAATGATTGACGTTTGTTGTGTTAATTGTAAAGATGTATGGAGCTGTTTGATACATGGAAGTCAATGTAAATCTTGGAAGAATTTCCTGGAATTTTGCAGTTAAGTCTGCTATAAAAAAAATTCATTATTGAAAGTTGAAATCTTCCAAGGTCATTTCGCAAATACAGAATGTAAAGGTCAATCCATAAAGGTCATGTCATCAAGATTAGAACTAGGTTTACCACATTTTATAAAAAGCCTCAATTAAAACCTGCTTCCTACAGGATATTGTTGTATATGCAGAAGTTACAGAGAGGTTAACAATGCCCGTTTAGGTCCTAGGTGGACAGATCTTGTCTTAGAATACAAACTTGGTAGAGGACTTATTTAGTATAGGTCATTTAATATAAGGTTCGCTGAAACAGAAAGGCATTAATACATTGTGTAGCATCATGTGACTTAGTTGGTGAAACCACGAACACAAAATGGAGGCATACAGCTCATTTGGAGGAAAGAAAACAGGTACTGTGATGATTATTTTGATTCAATTTTATCTTTTCATAGCCGATGTCCTTGTTAAAAATGATATTTGATGATTCTTTGTCAATCAAGGTTTTACAAACATTCTGACAAAAGGAACGTCGGGGTCGAAATATGTTGAACACAACCTTAATAAATAGTTTCTTACTTTTAGAAGTGTCTACACCAGACGTAGATTGACCTGCTTACCAAATAATCATTGTTAGACACCAACAGCATATTGGGGCTAACTCGGCTTTGTTAGATGCTATTGGATTGCTAATCAGCAAATTCTAGAATTATGATATGAGAAAGGGAATTCCAACAAATCAGTAAAGCTGAAGCCTTTTAAATGATTTAACTGAATTCGTTTCTAGATATAGCCACAAGACTTTTTAATGCAATGATTTCAAAACTGTGTCACAATAACTGAAACCCACCACAAGAACTTGCTGATGTTTTTCTATACTCATATGAAGCTGAATTTGTTTAGTCCTTTTCAAATTGCTGAGCTGTCACAGAAAGGAGCTCTTTCACTTCAGTTTGATATAAAAATATCTTAATTTTGAGGATTACTTTAGCATAGTCTTTCCTAGTGAACTAGAACTGAAAGATACCATTTATAGCATGTCTAAAATATCACCTAAATTGTCCTATACATTAAAAAGGCGATGACTTCAATTTCAAAAGTAAAAAACTTTCTATCCCCCTTCGACCACTGCATATCATGTATTCATATCGGTATTGATAGCCTATTGACCTTTTCTACAAAGCAGAAAAGACAGATATTGCCAACAAGAAGGAGATACTTAGTCTTCCCGGGCACCTGATGTCATTACATTGTGTATTCACTTTTGTTATTTTGCAGACTGTTTTCACTTTGCTTGGTTTTGCATATTGTATGCCCTTTGATCGTGACTTTTGAATTGATTATAGAGGGCAGATTGTTTTTTTTTTTTTTTTTTTTTGGAAAATTACATCATGACGAGGGCATCATCGATTAAACACGCATATGTGGAGGAAAAATGGACATTACTTTTTATGCTCAGTACCGTTGCCGATAAGCGAATAATACTTGATTGCCCTCAAAGATACAATAATACTGCTTTGTGAAGCTCACTCTAAAAAAATACACATAAAATGTAATTTGTAAGTTTGTAGTCATTAATGGCGTACCGGAAATTAAGTCCGCACTTAAGATCCGTGCCCGTTATATATCAAACTTATATAGTATGCCCCTGCAGAGCGCGCTGTAGCCTTTTGACGTGGACCGTGCGAACGTCGCCGGATATTACGAACGCTAATTGTCCATGAAACTAACAGGGTAATTATGTTTTACTGTTATTTGTTCGGGATTTTATATGTCCTTAGAGACAGACGACGGAGCACAAACTGTTCAAATAAGCTGATAAGGTTGGGATGTAGATTACTTTTGTCTCTATCAGGACTTTTGTCGGATGAAGTTTAGAAGCGTCGGCCAGCTGAGCAAAGCCCCATAGGAGGATAACTTGTAATTTTTATATAGATCTACATCTTAGTATATATATATATATATATATATGTGTGTAATTAAGAAATCATACTTGTTACTATATTGACTTCTGACTGTTTCAAGCTTTTCATTCTTAATATATTTTCCTATGGTGAAGAGATATATTTGTAACACGTCGAACGGCTTATGCAAGTAGAGATGAATCTTTTTTGGTCAGTATCCCATCTGAGATGAATTTTTGCAGAGGGCTTAGACAAAATTTACGTTATCTTAAAGAAAAAATAATTTTTATACTGGGCCTTTGGGTCCTCACTTTTAGTATTCTTTCTGAATCACAGACCAAAGCACTGAATCTTCCCTTTTTAATACATGATAATAAAACACAAATCATTTAGTTCGCTGACTGAGACGCAACATTGGCCGCAGTGGTACAATGTAAATCAAAGGAACCAAAATAACCTTATCTTGTTTCATCATTTAATATGTAAAGCAACATTCGAACTTTTTGTATCATATTCTGAATTTCCAATCTTATCAGTATTCAAAATCAGTTGGTCACGAAGTTCCAAGAACAGTTACAATCTCGTATACCTTTGTTGTGAAAGCACTACATCGCTTCAGCAGCCAGCAGAGGTAAGAATTTTGCGTATACCATCTTCTTTGATATCTATTTACATAAATTTTGTATTGCCTAGGGTCCAAAATACTTTTTGCACATACGCACTACTGTAGTGTTCATGGTATCACCCAGCACTGAAAAGTCTTACACTAGGTGTACGTCTCAAAAGACCTTATTGTATCTTTGTGGGAGGGTTGTGCGCACGTAATCAGGATAACCACGCCGTCTGCTACTGGTCTCGTTGGTTTATTTGTGGTCTTTTGTGTTTGATGTTTCCATGATGTGAGTTGGTGTTTCTTCGTTGTTCCTTTTGCGTCGTCTCTTTCTGTGCGTCTCTGCTGCAGGTGCTGCAACCGAGTGTTGTTGGAGATCCCCTCCTTTCTTTGATAGGTAAGAGGGTTATGCGCATGTTACCAGTTTCAGTTGTCTACTTGTTGTACCGTTCTGTGTGGATGTTGTTATTTGTCTTATTATTCACTGTAATTTGTTGAGGACTTTTGTCTGGTTTTCATTGTTTGCTCCGCTTTAGGACAGTAGCTAACTACAATAAACTTAATGTTTATTCACTCTAATACTAATTATATTTTGAGGGGATAAGGCAAAAGTTAGGATGGAGACTGTAAAATTCACTCGAAATAAGGAAGGAATCCAAGAGAGAAAGCATAAAAATTTATTGATCGGTACGAAAGTGAATTCAAACCGGCGATCTTTATTTATCTAGATTACAAGTTGACGGATCCATGAACACACTTGATCCATCTTCCAGTCCATTGGTTTCATTACCCAACATTATGTAATGACTCCGATCGGGTCTACAATGTCCTGATGCCTTTATCATCGGTAACCATTCATCCATTTATACCTTATCGGTTCCACTTCCTCTTCACTGAAATGTCATCCATGTTCAGATGATTTTGGCATCTCATTCATCACAAAAGTTTTCGCAAGTCATAGGGGCCTGAATCGATTTTAGGTGTTAAGAAAGTGATACGGCCAGCATTATACTGGAAAATAAAACGAAAAATCTATACATTTTTTCCCTTATCAAAACCCATTTAGGCAGCGAATTGCTGGTAAATTGCAATGAAATGGCTCAGAAATAACGCGATAAGATTTGCCAAGTGTGAAACAAGAACAAACTCATATAGCGTATATGAGGTTAGCATCGATATCTAGAATTACAAGAAATTTCCATATTAGGAAAAAACTGTCTTATTGCTATTTCTGTGGAACGTCAATCCAAGATTTTCCAAGGAGCTATTCTTTCACATAAATGGTTAATATTAGTTATTAGGTTAGTTACTGACCGTCTACAGAGATTTATCGAGTCAACCCGACAAATCTCTGTGGATGGTCAGTTACAAACCTAATAACTGTTTTATTTTGTCGAGGACCAAAATCTCATTTTTTTTTTTGTTGACGAAAATTGCAGTTTCACCACCCTCTTTACATGCGAATGCATTTATACGGCAATGGCGGAATTGTTGACGATCTATTGAAATTTAGACGGCGTGCACGTGACGCGATTTACGCGCTCTGATTGGTTCGAACTAGTCCGAGGCAAAATAAAATTTTATTGATACCCATTATATTTCCTTCGTAATTGCTGGAATGATCGATCACGATTACACTAAGTATATCATAGAAGTAGTACAAATTGTTATTCAGGAGTAAAAGATCCAGGGGGATATGATATAATTGTGTAAGTCTCCATTAACAAGGCAATCGCAAATTAACCCCCGAATGGAGACAGGACCAAGTGCCCGGGAGGAGTAGGCATCCTCTAGCTGCATGCAACACCCGCTTGCACGCAACACCAGAAAGGGACAAGGTCACCTTTTTTTCTGACAGAAGAGTTGGACAGTTGGGTTTTATGTTTTAGGAATCTCTTTCCGATGATAGTGTTTCAGTTTCTTTGCAGAAGGCTGCTTCCTGGTAGAATGTTAAACTTCTTTAAATTCGATGGCATTATTTCTAAGCAGATAAATTTGCAGTATGGACCAGACATGCACGTTTAGGGTACTTAGTGATCCTCAATCTAAACAATGTAATATGGCCAAATAGTGTGAAGGATAATATGTCAAAAAATCTACCGAAGGACGTAGCAGGATGGGTGGGATATTATGCTACAAGACATATTTTAGAAAAAAAACGTTTAAACAGAAATTTTCGAATGTGTTGAAGATTTGGGATGCTCCGGGTTTTTTAATTCACGCGACAGACAGATGGTCGTGCAAAATGACGCCAGACAAAGTGATACCCATATTTTGTGCTTGCGATGCATGTGTCATGAAACGTGATTTCCTTATCGACCTTGAGACTGAAAACTGATCGGTACTTCTTCAATGTTTAATCCTTTTTATATGAGCATCAATATTGAACGTAAAACATACAGCAAACATCCCAATATTCGACAATAAAAACATACTTGGTCACATCAAGTGAGATATTAAACAGTTATTAATGTACAACTCTCGATATCAGTCCAAGTAAATGCATGTAGTAAAGAAAGACTGGGATCGTCAACAGTACACGATTAAATAACACACAACAAAAAACTGAAACACCCGAATGCGAAACCACAGAGCAAACACACTACAAAAGACACCAAAAAGGACGAGGATGTCCAAACAGTAAGTATGAAATACTACACATGGACTAACGAGACAATTGTACAACCGGTGTCAACCCATGGCAGCCATCTGCAACGATAATAGCAAATTTTGTGAATGAAGGAAAACAACATATGCGTCCGCGAAAATGGTAGTTAACATGTCTCTTCAAAGACCAGGGAAATCGAGCGCTTACACAGCCAATTGTGCCTCATATGTGAAATTTACATGAATTTTACATGAAAGTTCACATGAAATTTATGTGAAACGAGCACGAACATGAAATCACATGAAATTTTTCACATGAAATTCATGTGAAGATTTTTACATGGATGTTATGTGAATTAATTTTCCTGTGAAGGTCACTTAGAAAAATTCATGTGAAATTCATGTGAAATTCATGTGAAGGGAATTTATATGAAATTTATGTAAAATATTTCTCACATAAATCTCATCTGAAATTTAATGAATTTTACATTAACTTTCATGTGAAATTTACATGATGCTCATTTCATATGAATTTCATGTGAGGCACAATTGGCTGTGTATAGAAGTTGAGGAAAAAGACAACGAACGGAAAGAAAATCAAAGTCATCAGTAGATCTAGCAAAAATTGAACCCCTGCAAGATGAGTAAGATAAGATTCCCGAGTGGAGTAAGTATCTCCTGCTTTCAAGAAACACCTGTTCCTTTTCATTGGAAACTTTCACAGTTCACGATGAAATATGATTATTTCGATTAACGAAATAATCATATTTCATCGTGAACTATGAAAGGTTCCAAAAGATATGTTTTCATTATACTTTTGCATTGTGCGTTTGTAAGAAAAGAGGATTCAATATGGAAGTCATAGATAATGAAATGAATTTATGATATAGTTTTGAATCATGCTGTTTCCGTTCTTTTTATTTGTTTGCGATCGAAGGAGGTCAAACGGAGTAATTAATCGTTTCAAGGGTACCTATTCTATTTTCCTTAATTGATTAGTTAGTTTTAACTGATTGGATTTTTCTACTCAGCAATAGATATTTTAGGATTCCAAATTCAACATTTTATATGCTAAGTAGAATCGACAGGAAAGCTTCTTAATTAGGAAAGGAAATTGGCACACTCAAAAGAAATTTAATATCATCTACACATTTATTTTAACACATCGTTCTTCTTTCAATGTACGCAAGTTCGTTAAGGAAGACGTAAAACGGACAAGGTCCCATTAGTATTGGAGAAACAAATTTCCATCAACAAAATTAATCTAGTTTGGAATTTAGCCTACTTGATCACTAGATTTTCGTTTCCTTTCCAAAATAGTTCAATTAATCATTTTGTTTTTCACTGATGTCTCACGAATTCGCCGTTTGACATTATCTCAATAAATACCAATTAGCAATTTATGTAAGTTTTCTCTGAGCGAGATATATATCTGAACAAAATAGCCCATAGCTACTTCAGCAGACTTCTCATATGCTTGTAATTCAGAGGTTGCTTTAATTTCAGCTGTTTCAAATTTATTATGGTTTTAAGAGTGTTTTTTTTTTTCTTTAAATAAGGTATGTATCCGAGTGCATTTTACGTCATTCACATCAGAATGATTATGACGAGAAGGGAGGATGGATAATATTTATGTATCAGTTATTAATTTCTGACAGATTGGCCCCGCCTCAAACACAACGCATATGACAACTATAGCTACATGCATTGTAATTATCTATCTCTAGATTCTAGAAATCTCAAATCAAACCATTAGATTAAAACAGTTAACAAATACAAAACTCCACACAAAGAGTTTATACAAGACATTGTCAAGTCAAGAAGGCCAATGTAAAGAACAAGCAAACGGCACATATAATGCAATGAAATGAACACCGACATTTTACGAATGAGGAGAGAAAGGAACTATCTCAACAGGACTCGTATACATCCCACAGCACAACTCCGAAACACCTTTAGGCGCATTCGGATTAGCCTCGACCTTTTTCTTCGAAAATAAAAAGATTCTGACGTCGACGGCGCCATTTTAAAAATAGTTCCCCGTTGATCAATCAAGGAATCATTGTCATATTTTTTGGTTGATCGAGGTACCAACACCAAAAATTGAGGGAAACTGCATAGTGCGCGTATCTTTCTTATAGCGCATGATGCATATAAATTTTCCCTCAATTTTTGGTGTTGATACCTCGATCAACCAAAAAAATATTACATTGATTACTTATCATTACATTTCGTCGCTTTTCAACGTTTATTCGCAGCTTTGAATCGTGTTGCTAACGACGTTGCTTATGACGTTGCTAAGCGCATACTTCCGTTTTGTGTTGATACAGGTATCAACAAAATTTCTCGTCTAGGCGTTGTTGGAGATCCCCTCCTTTCTTGATTGAAGTGTTGTCTTTTGTATTTTGCAAATTGAAGTATGTCTTTTGTATGGTAAACTCCAACTTGTGTGTTGCCCTTCCCTTCATTTGTTGCATTATTATGCGTAAGCACTGCGCTGCAGTCATCGGAGAGCTGTCTCGTACGAGCTCGTTTCTTACCCTTTCTTTTTCTAACATTTCTATTTTGTTTTTTTTTCTACAAATTTTAAGTCTTCTCTAGAATTTGGCTTAAATGGGACATTAATTGTTGAAATCTGCATTTGGTGCAAAATTTATCCACAATAGAACATATATTTCCATATTGATACTTTCTTTTTCTTTACTTTTTATATTTGGATTCATACGTGTGTATATATGCCGCCTTAATAAATTGATGAGATTTGTTATCAAGCAGACTGGTCTTACTCCTTCTAGGTATATATGATTCATCGATGCTTTACAAAGAGATAGAATCCGTTCGTCTTTTTCTTTATCATTTGTTGAATTTGTTTAAAATGATCGACCTTCCAAGAACGATCATAACGAGCAGCAGTACTTGGCAAACCGGAACAAGCAAACAAAAGAAACGAGTGCACAGAAGTAAATTGGCAGAACAGGAAGTTATTCTCTGTTCCTGAAATAACATAGTCTGAGTAAAATATAAAACTAATAACGTAATAGACTGTCCTCCGCAGACGACACTAGACTAATTACTTTGGCTTTTTTAACCTTATAACATTTATTTTACGCCACTCGATCTTACTTTAAAGAAAGTACGTACTGCACATTTTAAGTGTTGGTATGGTGAGTTATATAATAAAAGAAATAAATTAATTCTACTGCTAACAGATTATGATTGGTTTACCATAGAGACTAGACTTGCTTAAGTCCTTATATCAAATTTGATTTATGACAAGATTGAATTGCGATCTTTAGAAAAAAAGCCCCTTTTAAACTTTAGACCGTGAGCCATTGGTTGTTCAAAGAGATAACGCGTGCAGAGACGAAAATTGTTGTTAGGTAGTGAAGAGATTTGACTCGATTGATAATTAATGTTTACAAAAAGTTCATAGCATACCTAATTTTTTTAAAATGACTAAATTGCAATAACTTACTCGAGAAAGTCAGACACACCAATAATATAAAAATATTGCGTCAATCGTATATCATTAAATTTCCATCGATATTTTCAAGAAACGAAAGATTCTGATTGGCTAAGAAATTTTGTTGATAAATCGATAAAAAAAATTTTACGGAAGTCTATTTATAGCACTATTTTTAGAACCGGGGTTCCCTCAAACACGAATAACATCGTTGTTGAAAATACAATTTGTTGATGTTTGCTTAATATTTCAAGGGTACCATTTTTTTCTACTGACTAAAAAAGCGATATTGATGCAGTTTTCTATCCATTTTTTCGGGTGATAATCAATAATTGTCGAACTACTAGACTCATTTATATTTTTATATATCGTGTGGTTCTAAACTCAATTTTTGACCTGTAAATCACCAATAAAATTCTTGAAATTCAGTTAACACAATTCGTTAGCGCTTGAAGATTTTCTTCCTTCTCAGATTGTTTGTTCTTCTATACCATTGGTTAACTGGTCAAGATGATTGTGAACGAGCAATCCGGATAACCTGCATTGTAGATGGCCTCCTAAGTCGGCACCAGTTTCCCTTTGATCTCTTTGGTTTATATTTAATGTTTTGATGTCGTTGATTGTGTTTGGTCTTCCTTGTCCCTTCTGTGTCTCTAGCTGTGCTTATGTGGTTATCCGGATTGCTTGTTCACAATTCTCCTTCTTGTCCAATCTGTGTTTTCGCATTTGGGTGTTTCAGTGTTTTTCTGTGCGTGCTGCAATTAAATCCTGTTGGAGTTTGTTCTTATCTCCAATCTTCCACACGGATTTCCTCTTCTCGGCTGAAATATTAAATCAAAATAGAAAAATGTCAAATTCCTATCTTTAAAGCCCTACATTAAGATAAAATGAAACCAGAAACTTTTGACATTTTGCCTTTAATTAAAGAAAACTTTAAATCCAAATAATTGCATCTTCTCTCGTTTACAATTTCGACGTATGATATAAATTAGACAGGTTTTCTACAAATATTTCTCGAAAGACCGTTTGACATTTACATACTAAATATCAATTAGTACTTTATGGCTATTTTTCGTGAAAGAAGATATATAGTTGAACGGAATTCGCAATGGCGACTCGGTTTTGTGTTATTTCCCATCATTTGTAATCAATATTCTGGACTTTATCATAGATCTCACTTTCAGACGGAGTGATTTTCATTTCTCTCGATTCTCTTACAGACATTTTCAATTAATTCTGTTAAATTTTCGCTGAATGATCTGATCAATCATTTGTACATTGGACCATTAAATTCTGTCTTTTTTTGTGATTCAAGTGTTTTAATTGTTTTCCCTGACACGATCGCCTTAGCACTTTCTATATAGACATAACCTCAGATCGTGCATGTTTTGTAGAAATTGTTTTCATTTTGACGGCGGATGCGGCTAGCCTAACAGGGGATGCCTACTCCCCAGGGCACCTGGTCCCGCCTCTAGCTTGCCAGGGGCCCGTCGATGCTCAATTTGGTGCTCTATTGTGAGCGCTATTGAGAATGTCGTCAGGATCTTCTTTATCTCACTCAAGAAACTATTTTTGTCATCGAGAAAAAAGTATGACTGATACAATTCGACACACACAAAAACATCTTTTAACAACAAATATAAAAGTTTACCTTATTCTTAGAATACGACTACTTGACCTTTCCAGAATTTAATTTTTGTTTCGGAAGTAATATGAAAACTTATGCTGATAAAAAAGTCTGAAATTAAAACTACGAAGAAAATTCATACGACAGTTTTAATTCCTTCAATTATTTTTATCAAATGAACAATGTTGAAATGCATTGTACTAGTTTATCTTTTATAAAGTAGGGGACATATTATCTCTGACAGCGAAGGCCCAGCTCAAAATTGCTCGTTTGACCAATCTACAGTCTTTTACCAGCGAATTCTTAAGACTTGCACTCTGACTGACTGTGACGACGGGACTCCATGACGGGCCCTGTCCAAACCTCTCTAGAGAAGACAGGGCCCCGACTGTCAGTTATCTCTGAATGTCGGTCGGACTCCTCGGGTGATTACATGCATTAGCTCGCTTCAGCTGGCAAAGCACGGTCTGCATTTAACATCCCCCCTTTTTTTTACCCCGTTTCATATTCATCTGTGTTCCGTGTTCCTCTGCATTTTGCTGTCTCGTTTGTATGGTCATCTTACAGCGAGGAGGTTATTTTACGCTACAATTGTGCGTTCTTCGACACCTCTGTGTAACCGGAAAAGTGGAAGGGTTGTGCACACGTAATCCGGATAACTACAGTATTTGCTACTAACATGGTAGATGGTCGTCCTAATTCGGCGACGGTTGCCCATTGGTCTCGTTAGTTGCAACATATGCATTTAAGGAATTAGATGTATAATGAGGGATATTTAGTTCACCCATTTATTGCGTTTTGTATTCTTAACTTATGACTTAGGTATTATATATGAATTCATAGAAAATCGTTCACCAATTTTGTTTTGTAAAAAGTAAGTTCCCATAAGAGTTATCGGCCCTCAGAGTTTACATTGAAGTCGATGGAAAAACTAATATTTCAACCATATTTTTCAAGAAAATGATAGGGGCTCAAATGTGGATGGATGAAAAATTTCTAGTAATTCATATCTATCAAATTTCACTGAAAAATTTAAAGTTCACCGTTTAGATCGTTTGCAATTAATTTTTAAAGATTTCTCTACCAAGGGGAGATAACTCCAAAAAGTGACCCTATTAAAAAATCCTTTTTCCAAAACCTACCTTCATAGTACAAAAGTTTGTGAAACATCAGAAGCAATAGAGAAATATGAAATAATTTATAATTATACTTTAAATATTTTGGGCATGATTTACTTCATTATACATCTTGTACCTTAAACGAGCAAAAGGGAAACAAAAGAAGATCAACAAAACACGAGGGACAATTCTATACAGATATATAATCTACATAGAGTCCCATTGTAAAAAAAAAAAAAAAAAAAACGTAACTGGGGTGTCACTGATGAGCAGTTGATATCCGAAAAATGCGTGTTTGGTGTGATGTATTGAGCAACTTCAACAAAGAAAGTTGTTCTTGGCCATAAAGCCGTAACGCACCATTTACCATGTTTACCTGTACATAATTTTCTGTTGATTTCTGTTCACATGCAATCAACTCGTTCTGTATCAAATATTCTCAAAATTTCACTTGTCATTTGTTCTAACTTAAGAACTTAATGTTTATTTTCATTGGGTGATGAAATGCCAGTTGTCGTACCGTGTACGGTGTCATGATGACATATATATGTTTAAGTATTCTGTGAGGTTTGCAATGCTCTTGAGTATATCCTAAAATTAATATGTTTGGCACAGGTTTTTCAATCAATTTATTTGTTGACCTAGCTTGTCTGTCTAACATATTTTGAACTTCCTTTAAAGCATTACCTTTGGGGTCTGTTTCATGTTCACAGATTCTAATATGCCTTTAATCTATCTTTATGTCAAAAACATAAAAGGCTATACTTTCCATGCTGAAAATGCACAGTCTTAAATTTCAAAAACAATTTCGTTTTTATTAATTCCCTTGATAAAGTCCCTCTTAGTGCATTAAAATCTTGTTCCATGGAATTTGTTTTTAATGATTATCAAATTGAAGACATCCTGTCGTTCTGTCAAGCTTGAAAATGCCAGCCTTTGGAGTGGAGAAATGAATCGTGAAAAACTATAAAATATTACAATGTTTTCTACTTAGTAAGATTTTTTAAACATTATCTATAGATCAGAAGACAAGTAGACTTGAGTAAAAATCAAACCAGGCTAGAAATGTAAGGAAAAAAATTCTGCTCTCATGATTTAAAGTATATATTATTTACTACTATCTATTAAGTAGACGTCCGTGTAAGAATCAGTAAGTTGAAAAACCTAAAACTTTTGCTGAATTTTTTTCTTTTGAAATGTGATCAGATCAGTCTCCATATGAATGTTCTGAAGGAATTTTCCTCATACTTGGGGGTAGCAAATTCGGTTGAATTATATAAGAATCATAATT
Organism: Pinctada imbricata; assembly: GCA_033119305.1. NCBI lineage: Eukaryota > Metazoa > Mollusca > Bivalvia > Pterioida > Pteriidae > Pinctada > Pinctada imbricata. The sequence goes on from VSWD01000009.1 coordinate 66,325,650, forward strand.
TTCCCGCCATTTTTCCTCTTCTTAATCCTTTATGAAATATGAAGTGAATATCTCGCTAATTTACCATCAGAACCTTAAGAAATGAATTCCATTCTGTTTGTTTGTACCATCCATATGTCACAAAACAGGAATAAAAAGTATCACCCCTGCCTGATTCTTACGTGGACCTGTACTTAACTGTTCGTTTGGGTATGAAAGTATTAAGAAAATTGTCAGGATGCAGTACCGACTTGACTTGATTGCCAGAGAGCAGCTTTTCTGGAATAATTCTCCAAATCCAGTTTCAGACATGTCTAATGGAAATGGATAATGAATCCTCATTGTCGATTCGATGCATTTCTGTCTCATAATATTCAACCCTTTCTTGGTTTACTTTTTTGAGAATCACGCTCACATATACATAGTGGAAATATATTTTTCTGTGAGTTTATATGATAGATGGCCATCCTAGGTCGGCACCAGTTGCCAATTGGTCTCGTTGCATGTTCATTGTTTTATGTCGTCCACTGTGTTTACGAATTGGGGTGTTTCGGTGTTTTACTGTGGGTGCAGCTGCAACCATGTCTTGTTGGAGATCCACTCTTTTCTTGTGTAATTAATGAGCGGAAGAATATAATTCTTCTGCAGTAAAGTATTTTTTTTAATAATACGGAAGTGTTCCAACTCTTCACCTCCTTGAAGAACATTTCAAACCAAGTTTAACACACCAGACACGTGTTTCGGTTCAATCTCCTACGCATGCGTCCGATTTCAGTTCCGCTTTTCTTCACTTTGAAATCTATGACCTTGTTGCAAGTTGGTTTCGGTAGTAAACCCTCATCAGTGATGCTTCCAGCCAAAGTGATTTTCAGACACAACCAAAATTCATTTCAGTGGCGCCCTCTGGTTACATTTTTTGAATTTAAAGTTTTGCAATTACGTTGCAGAGAGTAAGCGGCACACAGAAATTAATTCACAAAAACTGAAACGAAAATAAAGACAGAAAATGCCTTTATTTGACAGAATTTCGATTTTGTTTCTTAGCTCAGAGCAAAATCGCAGGTGCATACAGTAACAAATAGGACATAATTTCTAACAAGGAATATTCCTTAAGCTTGAGTCTAAGAGAAAAAAGTCATTTCAATAAGAGTGTTCGGATATTGATTCATTATTACCACGTCCTAGAATCTAGGACATATTTCAAAGTATAATCTTTTTTACCTCCAGTCTTAATGTGTAATTAGACCAACAACACTTTAGATAAAAGAAACCAATTCTTCGTTCCCACTTCAGTTAATGACAAATATCCGGGAAACAGAATATTTGATTGGATTGCTAATATAACATCATTCTTTTATGTTACAAGGACAATGGATGCTTGTCCCGTACGAAGAATGATTGATGAAATGGACAAAGGTTATGTACAATGTATATGAGACGATGGTGAAAACCAATGAGCAGATCAAGAATTTGTTATTGAATTGAATCTGCGTCATGCTGTCTGTTTGTATATTCATCTTACAGTGAGGAGGTTATTTTACACCACCATTGTGCATTCTTCGAGACCTCTGGGTAATCAGAAAATTAGAGTGGGAGGGTTATGCGCATGTAATCCGGATAACTACACCGTCTACTACTTGCGTAGCAGATGACCTTCAAAAGTCTTCACCGGTTGCCCAATGGTCTCGTTGGTTTATCTATGGTGTGAGTTTGTATTCCTTGTCCCGTTTGCGTCTCTTTCTGTGGGTGTCTGCTCTGTGTTTTTACATTGGGTCTTTTGTTGTTTCACCGTGGGTGCTGCAATCGAGTGTTGTTGGAGATCCCTGAGTAGATGCAGTCTGTCAAGAGCGGAGAAGTCACATCTACATAATGTCGAAACAAAAAATATATACCAAAACGGGGAAAAATAGAATTTTTGACAAAGTACAGGGAACAGGGTTCCTGTGCTTCCGGTTCCTCACCTTCATCCGCTCTTTAAACTGAAGAAAGAATGAAATGTCTTCTCATACTCAAATTTGAACCAAAATGAGACATTGATTAAGCGGCTTTTTGTCTTTTGAAACGTGGGAATAAATAGAGCTTTAATTTGATTTTAAAAACTGATGAAGTACTTTTTTGAATAAAAGATATGTAGAAGGTGATAGAACGAAATGACAGATAAATAATACAATCAAAAGGTTGAAAATCAAATCAATATCGTCAATGTAAACCAGACTTGTCAGAATGACAACATAGCTCGCCGGTGGCAACCATATGTAAATTGCAACAACAACAATAAACAAGGTCAAGGTCACTAGGTCAAAATTTATGGTACGGCATGAAAGGTCTTATCACAAGGAATGCACATGTGAAATATCAAAGCCCTATCACTTACCAATCAAAAAATATGGCCAAGGTTAAAGTTTTTCAAAAGTAGGTCAATCATCTCCAAGGTCAAGGTCACAAGGTCAAAAATTTTGGTATCCATGGAAACGTCTTGTCACAAGGAATACACATGTGAAATATCAAAGCCCTATCACTTACCATTCAAAAAATATGGCCAAGGTTAAAGTTTTTCAAAAGTAGGTCAATCATCTCCAAGGTCAAGGTCACAAGGTCAAAAATTTTGGTATCCATGGAAACGTCTTGTCACAAGGAATACACATGTGAAATATCAAAGCCCTATCACTTACCATTCAAAAAATATGGCCAAGGTTAAAGTTTTTCAAAAGTAGGTCAATCTCCAAGGTCAAGGTCACAAGGTCAAAAATTTTGGTATCCATGGAAACGTCTTGTCACAAGGAATACACATGTGAAATATCAAAGCCCTATCACATACCATTCAAAAAATATGGCCAATGTTAAAGTTTTTCAAAAGTAGGTCAATCTCCAAGGTCAAGGTCACAAGGTCAAAAATTTTGGTATTCATGGAAAGGTCTTGTCACAAGGAATGCACATGTGAAATATGAAAGCCCAATCTGTATTGGTTTAAAAGTTATAAGCAAGGTTAAAGTTTTTGTGCACGCGCACGCCGACGCCAACGCCAACGCCGACACCGGGGGTATGACAATAGCTCTCCGGACATTCGTCCCGGCGAGCTAAAAAGTAATTGATATGTTCTTTCAGTCTCGATAAAAGTCCTGTTCTAAGGATTTACTATTTCTACTTTATTATATAATTATTGAAAACTTGTACGAGCAAATCTAGCATCACGCAATGTAGGTACATTTCACTCTCACTAAATCAAGATTTGATTGGAAACGCGTTGCGAGGGTCAATATATCTCTCAAGATTACTTGCTTTCTCTCATAAATACCGCTTTTACTGGACAGTTCCCAAAAGATATATCATGGCGTAATACAATCATGTGGGCGGCAGAATACGGACACGGAAACCGTTGATAAAAAGTAAAAGTCAAAGAGAATATCGTATGTCAAGAAATTTTGTCTTGAAATCCGAAAATTAAAAAGGCGCTCTTTGAGGTTGTTTATTATCAATTATCATGTCCTGGGGGTTAGAGCATTCTAACATCGTCTAGCGATGAAGGGATTTCATTAAGTCTTAAATCGCCACCTATCATCCACCCACATTAATACTGACCTTGATCTTCGCACTCATATTTCCAACGATCGGTGAAAGAAGATGTTGAGGTGAGTTTGAGGGGCACTGCCTACGCAGTGACCTCAATGATAAAGTAACAAGACCTGATTTCAGTATATCATATAGAATCGCTTCAAACAACGGACACAACTCAAAACAAATGATAAAGAATAAATACCAATGTACAAATTAAAAGGAATCAGACTGGCAGAACTGCTCAATCTTCGAAGGTACTTTGTCTCATTTGACATTTTTTTTAAATCACTTCTGACTACTATCAAGAGTTTTTTGTCCGTTTGATTGAAAGTCAAACACAAAACCCGAAATCAGATTCCAAAAATCACAATCAAAAAGGCTTGAAAATTATTATTCAGCTTATTAAAAATGAAGTTCTCAACTCTGTATCACTTTCTGACGATTGATTATCTGAAACATACATCTTTTGTTCAAGTCAGCGCCGGATGCACATTGGTCTTCTTCCTTTTATGTGTTGTCATCAAAGTTTAATGTTTCTGTAGGTCAGTTTTGATTGTTTTGTATGATGTTCTAGTGAATATTGTTGTGTCTTTTGGCGGTTTGTAGTTTGTATGATGTCACTTTCTTGTGGGTTTGTTTTGGAGGGTGATTGCAGGGTGGTCGTGCTGGAGATCCTCCCCTTCCTTGTGGGTTTGTTTTGTTGGGTGATTGCAGGGTGGTCGTGCTGGAGATCCTCCCCTTCCTTGTGGGTTTGTTTTGTTGGGTGATTGCAGGGTGGTCGTGCTGGAGATCCTCCCCTTCCTTGTGGGTTTGTTTTGGAGGGTGATTGCAGGGTGGTCGTGCTGGAGATCATCACCTTTTTTTTTTTCAATGTATTTTGCTTCGTTTTGCAGATAATTATTTCCCTTAAATCAGGGTATGGTCTTAAGCTTCAGGAATTGGAACATTTCGCGATATTAAGAGTTCGTTTGGAAACATTTCATAATAATAAACTTTGTTTAACACTAACCCTCCCTTATTAGGAGTTCGCTTCTGTTCATATTGTGAAATTTTATCTTTGCTTGCTTTGGTTCCTGTTTTATCATGATTTTGTATGCCCTTCGGTTGACAATTTTCGAATTTTCCATTTTGTCATGGTTTTTGTCCATATTTGTCATAGTCATTAAAACGATTTGTCAAATGCAATTTATTTTATACTTCGTAGCTACGTACATGCATCTTTCGTGTGAATTTCTACTTATTTTCTAGTATATTCTCATGTACGTATACCCATTCTTATATTGTTGTAACGTGTTATATTTACGACTAGTCTGCAGTTGATAGACGTTGTAGGCGGATAGTAAAAAGGGTAAGGAAACAATTGTTTTGTTCGATTTTCGTTATCAACCCATCATTCTGGACATGCTATTGCTTCTTTGCACTTTTATATTCACATCTCCGGAGCCCTTGTGGGCAACTCCCACACCAATAATGAAACTTGCATGGCATATCTGTTTGGGAACAGTTCCTGATATACGTGATAAAGGGGTAAAGAAACTTGAGAAAAAGATTATATTGACTTTAGGTCAGAATAGCAGCATCATGATATATTATGCAGTAAATGTATTAAGTTATATAATTTCTTTTTACCTGTTATTGACTATATTCTATTACAGCCGTTTCGATTAGTGCAGATGTTTCACATTATATACATGTAGCTATATAAAGTATTAAATATTGTATAATGATTTGACACCATCTAGTCGACTTTATTGAAAACCATTGAAGAAATGAACTAGTGAATCAATGTGATTTTTGTGAGATTAGGAAACGAGTTTAGCATCCATGTAGTCTATAATGGCTGGAACACTTTTATTCAAGGAAAGACTTCAAGTTCAATGATGCCATTGAAAACTCATTGAAACTCATTGAAACAACCCTATAAATATACAAAGAAAGAAACAATAATGCCGAAGGGTTCCAACTCTATACCTTCTTGAAGATAATTCCAAACCAGTTTACATGCACCAGACAGGTGTTTCGAATATTAAATTGTCATCGGTGATGCTTCCAGCGGAGCCATGCATCAAAGTTCATTTCAGTGGCGCCCTCTTTAATGTTTTGACTTTAGATCTGTACACTTTCTTTACAGATAGTGCGCGGCTCCGAATTTCCTGTAGAGTCGATTCAGTAGCATATCCAAATAAAATTGTATGTTCAAAGTAGCATTGGAGGGATGGTGCTAAGACGTTAAATTCCTTTAATTTCGATGATATTTTTCCGTGAAATGGCTAGTTTTCGAAATAGCAAAAAATATATATGATGTCACATTGATAAAAGGCCAACAAAGCTTCTTTCAGGTGACAGAGCTAAAAAGAAATAATTAATACACAAAACACGCACATTGAAATACTTACGAAAAACAAAAATGAAAATAAAATAAGTCAATGGATGAGAGCTAACGTTCACCCGGTTACCGAATAATATATGTTCAAGTTTATAACGCCTTTAAAGCAACGTGAGTCCTAGATCAATATGTTTTAATGTTTGTATCTCTCTAACTAACATCATGTAAAAACATGTGATTTTTTAATCATAATTCAGTCTTTCGTTTGAATGATACCAAACATAATTATATTGATAATCAGTTCCGTCCAAAATTTTGTAGTGTTGTCATAAATGAATCCTATTAAACATTAAAACCAAGGAAAGAAGGCTTTGATGAGAATTATTTGTTTCACACTGCGACCTTCACCGACCAAGTAATTTCATTAGTAGTAGAAATATAAGGTATTTGGTAGTAAGTGATGAAGTAAAATATACAAAATAAAATAATACTAGACAAGACATATACCACTTGGTGAGTGTCACTGCTGGTGGACCTGGTTAAGGAGTCAGATTCGATCAACTTCCGTCGATGTTTAATTCGGTTCTCTATTGTGAGTGCTGTTGGGATTGTCGTCAGGATCTTCTTTAACTCATTTGGTTGATCGTTTCCTCAAACGCATTCGAAAATTTCAGTTCAAAAAAATTTCACAAGATTTGTGAAAAGTGGGTCCTGTAGCATCATATCAAACCCATCCTGCTACGTTATTCAATATTTCTGGACATAATTTTCACAGTCTTATATTTAATTGTTTGGATTAAGTATCTCTGACCAGGGTATCCGAAAAGTACATTTCTGGTCCATGCTGCAAATTTATCTGTTAAATGATGCTATGAAATTGAAGACGTAATATAGAAAAAGAAGGAATTCTAAGAATAGTTCATAGCCCATTGGTCTCGTTGGTTTATGACTGTGGTCTTTTGTGTTTCATGTTTATATAGTGTGAGCTGGTACTCCTTTTCCCTTTTGCGTCTCATTCTGTGCTTGTCTGTTCTGTGTTTGCATTTGGTGTTTTGGAGTTTTGCTGTGGGTGCTGCAACCTAGTGTTGTTGGAGATCCCCTACATTATTTTTTAAAAACTAAATAAAAACTCCCATAAAAAAGTTTCAGTCCTTGTAGAAACATTGAGATCATTTTATTTATTCTTGAAAACTGAAATTAAAACTCCAATTAAAAAAAGTTTCAGTCCTTGTAGAAACGTTGAGATCATATTATTTATTCTTGAAAACTGAAATTTAAACTTCAATTCAAAAAGTTTCAGTCCTTGTAGAAACGTTGACTTCATTTTATTTATTCTTGAAAACTGAAATTAAAACTCCAATTCAAAAAGTTTCAGTCCTTGTAGAAACGTTGAGATCTTTTGATTCACTCTTGGAATCTGATGTAAAAAATATCTCTATGTTACGAGAAAAGAGAACATGGTAGCCGTCACAACAGAGTAAGCTAGAACAAAACACCAGAATCCTATGACATCGATTCCTGTGACTACATCACACCACAAGTAAGCATCATCTGCCGGCGTGTAGTCGGTATGAGGTGGTGATTCCTTCTCATTATTCCCCAACTCACACTCAACGATATGTATTTTATTGCTTGGAAGAATCCTTCGATTCTTCTTTCGCTGACAGCAGCAGGTGTTCTTTCCGAGTTTTGCTACTTGTAGGAAAATGCCTTCAACTGGATGAAAGGTAGATCTTGCATTCAGGCGTAATTGCATGGTCGTAACGATAAGTACCATAACTCCAATAATGACTTGGAGGAACAGAAAAATGCCGAACAAGGAAACCTTCTCTGAGTTAACTGGCAGAATTGTACTTATGATAGTCAAAAATACAACAAGTGACAGGAAAACTGTGACTGAGTATCCTGTCTTTTCGCCTGAATCCGCTGGAATGATAAACACGAGCCCATTCAGGAGGCCCAAAAATACGACGGGAAGTATGATGTTAACCACATAGTAGAGAGACTTACGCTTCAGGTGAAAGGTGAATGTTAATTTCGACTCTCTAGTTTCTCTGCTGATAGCACTAGATATTGATAGGATATCCCATACGTTGTTTGCATTGAATTCTGGAGTACACCTAATCCCATAGGTACTTTTCGTTATTTCAACTTCTTCCACAGAGTGACTCCATACGACAAAAGCGATGGAGCATATTTGTTCATCAAAGGGATAGTAACTCGTATCAAGGGAGCACCTACTCTCAAACACTTCAAAGGGCATCCATGTTGGTCTTCCTTCGAATTCAACCGGAATATAATAGAAAGATCCACCAAGTTCTTTGAATTTGGTGAATCCATTCTGCAAGAAAATATCCGGTTTCCAAATATCGTCCTGCGGGACATATATATTGTCGGTGTCACCATGTTCAGCAGGGTCCCATTCTAATCCAGGGTCTGTCCAGGATATCACAAGATATGCAGTCGTGGTCATTTTCTCTGCTAATTCGTCTATTTCATTGATACCCAGAAGCACAAAGCTTAGGTCAATCTCAACTGGATTGTTAGAAGTTGCTTTCGGTAAAATTTTCTTGTTATAGCCGTTGGTTGTGAAAACCTCCATCATAATGCCCTCGTAATCGCTCTTGGTCTGAGAAAGGGTCACCTTTAGACAGGAAAGGAATAGGACAACGACACACAATCTCTTCATGAACATCCTTGTTCTTAACATATATAGAATACTTCGTCTTTTCTTCAGTTATTTTTTCAGTGTGAATAAGAATTTACCGGCAAATGATTCTTCATCTCTTTTTTTTATACTGTTGAAATGATTTATATTTTTGCAACATCACCTATTGATTCAATGAGATAATAAGTGTATTTAAATCTATCTCTTTGATTTTAGGTTTTACTTCCGTGCACGTGATGCTTTTGATGCTACCGAAGCAAACAAAAAATACATTGAAAATAATTCATTGGAACGAACCTTTTCAAGGATTTTTTTTATATTGTAGATGCAAAGTCATTAACTCACCTCGATGAGTAGAGTCATTTTTATTTATATTGATTTTGATTTGTTACATTCTTTGGTGCTCTATTGTGAGTGCTGTTGGGATTATCATCAGGATCTTCTTTAACTCATATGTATCCAAAATCTAATTTATCAGTTCGGAATTAGAAAAATGAAATTTTAGATTTAAAAAATGAAAACGAAATGTCACATTTTGCTGCCCATGAGCAGTCTTCAATGCGAAAATTGTCAAATGCAGTAAGTGGACATGCATGGGGGCCGGACAGGGGGTACCTCTCTCCCCGTCCCGCCCCCTTACTCACCCCCTCCCCTCCCGCTCCCTTTGTCCTTCCTTTTCACCCTTCCCTCCCCCTCTCGCCCCGATCACGATAATAAGTTAGAGCGTTGCACAAATAAATTAGTGAACAAATCACATAACTCTTTTAATTCCTTTTTTAGATAATTTTCATACAAGTTTTCATTCAAAAGATCCCTATATCAATTACAAAGGTGATATGAATAAAGTCTATGGATTACACCAATGTTTTATGGATATGATTGTTTATGTCTTCTATCTGTGATATTTACCCATCAAAAGTATCGTAAACATAGATTTCCTTCGCGAGGTGGACACTACGCTCAGCAACGTGTTAATCCTTATGTGGTCACATTTTAGGAACGATTATTCAGATTTGACATAGATCATGATTAAAGAATATTTGCGTAATGTTAGTTTATGACCTCAGTGAAGCAACGTGATTTCTAGATCAAAACATTTGATCTATTCTCTTTTCCTTTATCTGATATCGTGTATCTACATGTGACCAAATACTTTTAATTAGATTTTTCCGATGATATAAAACAACTCTTCTTGACAAATTTGTTCAATTAAAAGCTTTCAGATTGATCTCTTGCCTCGCACCAATGAACGGATTCTTCTTATTGAGATTTTATCGAATTTCTTTCATCAGCAAAATACTGAATAACCTTTTACAAAATTTCTGGTCAGTATAGAAAAAGAGTTGATTGTGTGTGGGGGATTTTTTCGCCTTGTAATAATGCCATACTTATGATGACTATGCTTTTTAACAATAATAATAAGAAAACTCTAAATATAATATTGCAAGCCCTGCGACGAATCACAAACGCGCAGCAAAAATAAATGACATCTTAAGATTCAAAGACAATCAAACAAACAGATTAACTCAGAATCGTCAAATGCCAACGATGTTTGGTGTGGCGAGGTCTTGTCGGATATTTTTCAGATCGTTACCGTCTTTACTTTAAAAATGTCCTTTTGGTCTCTTTCGCTGTTATTTTTTTGAAGATCTCCAGCCAGACTTACCTTAAATGACCACAGCAGACCACACACATAACAAACTAGACATTCTGGATAACTAGATATTGGATAGTGTCGTTGTTGATTCCCTTTGGCATGGCTTGTCACAATCAAACCGTACGCAAGGACGTGCTCTCTGAAGAGTATCCTTGACGGCAAACATATTCTCCCAGGCAGACTTTAGTCTTTGGCTTCGTTATAGAAATAAAACGCACAAGACCAAAGATGGGTCCAGTTAAATGTTTCTATTTCTTACATTGACTTCAAAATCACACCTACGATAAAGAAACTTTGTTCAGTCTAATTTTGTTCATCAAGTCAACGTTAAATAAAGCAAAGAAATTTCAAATGATACATTCTCTGAAGCTGAAATTCCAAATTTCGAAAGGAGTGCATGAAATGTTCTCCGAAATTTCCAGAAGTTTTCAGAAGTTTGTGATATCGAGTTCATCTTTAATCATCATCTTTCAAATATCATCTTTCAAATATCATCGTTAAAATATCATCGAAATTAAAGAAGGTTAACATCTAAATACCATCCCTCCAATGCTATTTTGAACATAGATTTTATTTGGATATGTTACTGAATCGACCTTACAGGAAATTTGAAGCCGCGCACTCTGTAAAGTAAATACACAAATTTAATTTCTAAAGATAAAACCAGAGGGCGGTAGTGAAATGAATTTGGGCGGCTTATGAAAAGCAATTTGGCTGGAAGCATCACTGATGAGGACTTAATATCCGAAACACGTGTCTGGTGCATAATAAACTGGTTTGAAATTTCTTTAAGAATGTATAGAGTTGGAATACTTCCGTATTATTTGATTATGTTTTTTTTATTTTATCATGGCAGTCCAAATCAACAGTCCAAGATCTATCGTCAAATGAGTTGTGAACTGTAAATACCATATGAAGGCAGTATTTAAACAGCACCGTCAAGGATCCATTCTTCTATGTTTAATCCAAAAGCAATCTTTTTTCCCTATACCTTTGTTAAGATTTCATCGTTTGGATATCGATATACAAATGTGATGTACCCACATTATCTATACTATCATTATCTTAGTTGCCATAAAAACATTCTAAATTCACACATGTCTGTCGAAATTTGGAGCCGCGCACTGTCTTTAAAGTGAATACACAAATTTAAATTCAAAACATAAAACCAGAGGGCGCTACTGGAATGAATTTTGGCTGCTTCTGAAAGTCACATAGGCTGGAAGCATCACTGATGAGGATGATATCCGAAACACGTGTCTGATGCATAATAAATTGATTTGGCAATTTTCTTCAAGAAGGTATAGAGTGGGAGCTCTTCCGTATTATTGTTTTAAGAGGTTTTGCATGAATTTTCTCTTGTGTAAAAACAAATTTACAACAGCAACAACAATAAATACTCAAAGAGAAATCTAAATGACGAAGAAGGTGTGGGTTTTCGATTCAGATAGAAAATCTAAAGTTCTCATTTGGTTTGAAAAAGAAAGGAGGGGATCTCCAATAACACCCGGTTGCAGCACCCACAGCAAAACCCCAAAACACCCATTGCAAAACACAGAGCAGACACGCACAGAACGAGACGCAGAAGGTACTTGGAAAAAAAACACATAAAACCATCAAACACAAATGACTACACGACAACCAACGAGACCAGTTGGCAATCGGTGCCGACTTTGGACGGCCATCTGCCACGTTAGTAACAGACGGTAATGCTCAATGCTGTTCAAGAGGGGAACGAGCTGGAACACTATAAATGTCTTCGTTTCAGTGACCACAGACGCTCAAGAATTAACTCATAAACTAAACAGCAATCGGCAATATATGTGTTGTGTAATTACGAAATTGTATGGTCATAACATTCACTCAATTTGGCATATGGTTAGAAATTGCAATGAAACCCTCCTGAGATACAATGTACATGTTATTCAACATCAATTTGTGTAAAGGAAAGGAGGGGATCTACAACAACACTTGACTGCAGCACTCACAGCAAATCCCCAAACCACCAATTGCAAAAACACAGAGCAGACACGCACAGAAATAGACGCAAAGCTTGTCCGCCAACATCATAAAGTACATGAAAAGACCACCTAAACAAACGAGACCAATGGGCAACCGGTGCCGACTAAAGACGGCCATCAAATTTATATATTCATAAGCTTAGTTATGTATTGTAATCTAATGTAAATATGAAATATTGACAGGAAAAAGTAAAATATTTTATTATTTTACAATTCCCATTATGATAAATTAAAGTATACCTCACGCTATGTACATGCTTTTACACGGGGCTCTAAATGAAATACATCATAATATATTGAAGTCTTTGAAAGAAGTTAAGGATGAGGAATGAGTTAGCGTTTTATATCATCACTTTTCCGTTTGAAGTGCATACCAAATATTTGATTTGTTAAGACACTTGTGAAAGCAAATACATGGTAAGTGCAGTCATCTGTTTGGTTCTATTCGTTGAGTTTTTTTTTCTTTGCAAATGTTCACAAAAGTGACAAGCATAATCATAGTGTGGGCATGGGTCGATGCTTTGTTCATCGTTTGATCTTATTTGCAATATGCATGACATGAATTAAGGAGGGTTTTAACACCAAGATGGCGGTGGCATTTTTTGTTTTCTCATTTTCTAGGAAAAGTACAGTCTTTACTTCCTTATAACATTTGATACACTGATTGATATTCACATTTGAGTATCCTGATGAAGTTTGAATAATTTCCGGTGTCATTTGAAGAAATTATGGCGACTGTCGAAATTGCGGACTTTGGGAGTTTTATCCATGAGCAAACGACGACGTCATTTCGACGTTATTGGGAAAAATGGCGTCAAAAACCTTCGCATTCAAAATGCAATAAAAACATTAATACCAAACGTATTGCATTGAAACTTTGCATGTATAAAATAGAAAATTCAATCTTTATCACAGTGAATTCGTTGACAAAATAACATTACAGGAAAGCAGATGTCCTCATTGAAAATGGACAATTTTCGACAGAAAAATTGGAAAATATAAAGCTTTGTAAATATTTTAATCCAAAATTTAATTTTTCTCATTAAATCATGAAATCATCTCTGGACATTGATAATAATTTTGTTAGTTTATGACAGAGATTCATCCACAGAATTCCGAATAATTAATCAACAACTACAGTCAATTGGCTTGAAATTGCAATTTTTTGAGCGACAATGTCATATTTGATTCCAGTATCCTGCCTTTGTTTAAAACACAATTCATCTCATCTTTTCCATATGTAAATGCAATACATAAAGATTTTGGATGTTTAATCAAAATTAATTTCCCATAACTTTAGGAGAACTTTAGGAGAACTGGAATGATCCTTTCAATATTATGACGTCATCATAAAATTCACGAAAATGTCGATTAATGCATATTAATTAATAAAGTCTCGTATAAAAATTTCCTGTGGATAGAATCAAATAAAAGTTTGTATAATCATGGACAGACAAGACGTATATAATTTCGGAAATTTTGAGAAAAATTGAATTTGACGTCCAAGTGTTCAATACCTCCTTAAAATAAAAAAAAAATCAAAAGAATTCTTCATTGAAATACGACTGCACCGAATGCAGAGGACCATCCAGTTCAGGCAACTTCTTTTTTCCTTAGCAACGACAGATCTATTAAATCAATTACCAACATAAAGCATCACAGCAGATGAAAGCAGAGTGTTTATCCGGATTAAAGGCTTTGGGGACATCATCTCTGTCCTTAGAGCTAGAGGTTATTGTTTCATGTTTTATACACACCAAGCCATTTTGCCATTCAAGAAGCAAACTTTTTTTTAACACTTTTTCATGTTCCAATAATGGGGATTAAAAATACGAAATATTCATGTCTATTGCACTCTTTGGACAACTTTCCTGAAAGCAGAGAGTCGGTATTCACTGGGTTTTTTTTTGTGTGAAAACAGTTCAGTTTAACAATTATACTTATTACAATAGTAAACGAGAGGTGACCTATCTTACTCTAAGGTAAGCATTTATGGCTCTACTTCCGTTTAATGAGATCCGGTATTTTTGTGAAGCAGGCTGCTGATCTTGTATTTCTCATGTTGTGTTAACGTTGTCCTTCATGTTTGAATGGCGTTTGTAGTTGTCTCCTGTTGTTTCATGTGTGTGATCCGCTGTTGTCACTTGCTATTATATTAGGTAACCCTCCCTCCTTATCGCTTCTGATTTCAATGCTTCTCTTTCAGCGGATATGTCCCGCTTATGTCAATGCAAGAGAGCCTTGTTGTCGGTCTGTCCTTGCACTGGACTCTGGGGATAAGTCTATGGTCAGTATGGTGCTGTCTTATTTCCTCCATTTTTCGTCAACATTCGTGAGAAACGTTCCGTTGCTTTCACTAATGGAGCTCTCCTCCATATTTTTGTTTTATTTCATGTATTTTTATTATGCCCTCGGAATCATAGATTCGGGGGCATATAGTTTTTGGCCTGTCTGTCTGTTTGTCCAAAAAACTTAAACATTGGACATAACTTTTGAATGGAAGGTGATAGAGCTTTCATATTTCACATGTGTATACCTTGTGACTAGACCTTAGAATCAATACCAAAAATTTTGACCTTTTGACCTTTAACCTACTTTTGAAAAAAGCTTCAACATTGGGCATAACTTTTGACTGGAAGGTGATAGATTTTTCATATTTCACATGTGTATTCATCAGTACCAAAATTCTTGACCTCATGACCTTGACCTTTGACCTACTTTTGAAAAACTTTATCATTGCTCATAGCTTTTGACTAGAAAGTGATACAGCTTTCATATTTCACATGTTTATTCCTTGTGACAAAAAAGAAGGGAGGAGATCTCCAACAAGACCCCGTTGCAGCATCAACAGTAAAACACCAAAACACCCGATGCAAAAACACAAAAGACGAGTACAGCACGATACGGAAAAGAGACACACGACATGTAAACATCAAACAAAAAAGACTACACATAAACCGACGAGACCAATGGGTACCGGTGCCGACTTTGGACGGCCATCTGTCACGCAAGTAGCAAATGGTGTGGTTATCCTGGATTACGTGCGCACAACCCTCTCACTTCTCCAATTACCCAGAGGTCTCGAAGAACGTACAATTGTGGTGTAAAACAACCTCCTCACTGTAAGATGACATCACACAAACAAGACCGCAAAACATAGAGGCCCCAGAGACACAGATGAATATGTAAATGGATATAAAAAGAGGGTATGCGTAATACAGTCCGTGCTCTGCCGGCTGTAGCGAGCTCATGTATGTAATCACCCGAGGAGTCCGACTAACATTCAGAGAGGACAGGTGGTCGGGGCCCTGTCTTCTCTAAAGAGGTTTGGACAGGGCCCGTCATGGAGTCCCGTCGTCACAGTCAGTCAGAGTGCAAGTCTCAAGGATGCGCTTGTACAAGACTGTAGATTGGTCAAGTACCAAGCCTAGTGTCCGTCTGGTGACATTAGGATCATATCCACGGTATAAAAGGCGTTTGATGATTCTGACGCATTTTCGATGGTTATGCTGCCTACCTTTGATCCTTTTTATTTTGTTTATCATATCACCATAAAAGACAGGTTGTGTAATACCCATAGTAATGTACTCTGTTGCATGTATAGATCCGAATTTTAAAAGAAGTTGACTGTAATTTTTGTAAAATTTCCAGAAAGTCTTAACTAGTTTATGAAAGCGGAAACCTTGACCTAAAAGTTTTTTGGTAATTTGTAAATTTCTACTGTGAAAATCCAAAATATCAGTACATGCTCTAGCGTACCGGATGAGCTGTGATATGTAAATGCCGTATGACGGTAATCTTGGAACATCACCGTCAAGCCAAGGGAAATTTACTATGTTGAATCCAAAATCATCCCTTTTGTCATATACATTTGTATGAATCTTTCCGTTTACAATTTTGATATTTAGGTCCAAAAAGGGTGTTTCTGTATTTGAAAGGTTTGCCTTGTTAAGGGTTAATTCTTGTGGATAAATTTCATTCTTATATAATTCAAAAGCAGGATTGTCAATGGTTAGAATATCATCCAGATACCTAGAAGTATTATTGAAACATTTCAGCTCATCAAATTTTCTTTGCTTTTGAAGATTTTGGATAAATTCTTTTTCATAAGTGTATAAAAATAAATCTGCAACAAGAGGCGCACAGTTAGTACCCATAGGAATTCCCACAACCTGCTTGTATAAATCCTCACCAAATCTAACATAAATATTGTCCAAGAGGAAGGACAAGGCATTACACAGGTCACTACATGTCCATGATTTGTATGATTTGTAGTCTGTCGAGGAAAAGAAACCCTTCGATTCAGATGTACAAATGTAAGTTTTTCGCTCTCGATCAAAACACCATTTAATGAGATTAGATAATCGATAATTAATTTTGTCATGAGGAAGTGTGGTGTACATATTAGAGAAGTCGTATGAAGAAATCGTATTGGCTTGGAAATTTCCAGATTTCATTTTTTCAATCACATCCCCTGAATTCTTAATAGACCAAAATAAATTTACATCGTTCCTGTTTAGAACCGTTTCACAATATCTAGTTATGTGTTCTTTAATAGCAGTAAGTGCTGACGTCAGATTTCTAGACAAAATTGTAGTGGAGCAGTTACTAGAATTTGCAATAAATCGAAATTTGTAAGGAGACTTGTGCAGTTTCGGTATGCAATATAGTGTTGGGAGATCCAATTTAGAAATAGAGATATTGAATGAAGACAGTTCACTGTTATGCTTGCCTAAAATGTTAGATGCACTTTCATTGCTTTTGATATATGTATTAGTAGACGAAAGTTCCGAAATCAAAGTTGATATGTAGTAACGTTTTCAAATGATAATGGTGTTGTTGGCTGCTTTATCAGCTAGTGCAAATACATATTTTTCATGTAATTTACTTAGTTTGGATTTGAAATATCTTTCTGATTTGGAACGTGGATTTTGAAAAAGATAAGGGTTTTTATGGAAGTTATCTATTCGAATATCTGTTATATCTAAAATGAGGTTTTTCCAGTCATTCAGAGCATGCGGTTCGACTCCTTCTGATTTACACCATCTTTTCGTATAATTATCTAAGGCTTCCGTAAGCACTTCACGGCATTTGACAAAATCTATCTTGGATGGGATTCTATACTTAGGTCCTTTTTTAAGAAGACCACGGAGCTGTCTGTCTTGGATAATTGAAAAGTCACCTGTAACAACATGACCAGCTGGTTTGTAGAGATATTTAGAAGTTGCACATTCTCAAGAAGCAGGACACGATTCAAGTATGTCAGGATCCGTTGTAACTTTATTATAGTTAAAAACAAAGTTTCGAATAGGTTTCTTGTACTTATAACAAATAAGAGGTGGCTCTAAATTTTCAAAATATTGAGGAATGGTACTTTGTACGCGATGATCCCGAAAAATATTAGAGATATTTAGAAGATCAAAACCTTTGTTAATAAACGGGATTTTTATGAATCGTCTTTTCGGTGAGGTGTTTTTCACAATAGGATAAAGTTTATACTGTGCGAATGAGACAATGATATTAAGTCTGAATCAGTCAGTGTTTCTTAAGAATGCAACCTCTGTTTCATCCAGGATAGATTTCAAGTGCATAACTGGTATTGACGACAGAGACCTTTTCCAAAGACCCCATAATTGTGACCATTGACCTTCTTTTGAAAAACTTTATATCAAAAGACCCCATAATTGTGCCCTTTGACCTTCTTTTGAAAAACTTAAACCTTTGTCCATCGACAACGATGTTGTTAGTACTGACAAAGATGCCGGTGGGGGCATTAGTGTTTCCTCTGGAAGCATCACTGATGAGATTTTTAAAATATTCGAAACACGTGTCTGGTGCATGGAAATTGGTTTGGAATTTTCTACAAGAAGGTATAGAGTTGGAACCCTTCGACATTATCACAAACACAGATTTTATCTGAGAATTAGGCGTTCTTATTGATTATGGCTTTTTGAATTCTGATTTTAGGTTTTGTGTCTGACTTTCACTCACCAATCCATATTCTTCCTATTTATAGAACATATTTGAACAGTAATATCTGTATATCATGTCAGTTTTAAAGTTGCCTATTACTTCCACTTATCCAGCATGCAAGCAGATCGTGCTATATGATATAAAGGGAGATAACAGTATATTGGCACATATTCTATGCTGAATGAATAGAGTAATATTAGCTAGAATGTTGCCTGACTCTTCTTGTATAACCAGCAATTCGTGCTATGTTATATAAAGTGAAATTAATCGTTTGATACATTGATGGATGGAATAATTACTATGACATAAGACGCTTGGCATCTTCATGATTATACACGACACATATCATATTTATTAGAACAACATACTTAGGATACAGTCATTTGGCACAAATTCTCTTCTGAATGAGAGCGGAGCGGAAAGGATAGCAGTCTTACATGTCGTGTCATTTCTCTCCATGCACTGTGTGTGTGTGTGTGTGTGAGAGAGAGAGAGAGAGAGAGAGAGAGAGAGAGAGAGAGAGAGAGAGAGAGAGATTTGTTCGTCTTTGACATGCACATCTTCTTTATTGCTGTTGCAACGAGTATTGCATGCAATCATGAGATGCTGACTCTCTCCGGGCACCTGGTCTCTTTCGGAATGTTATTCCTTCCGTGGTTCGCAACCGTTCTAATGGAAATGTTAATGTTTTTGTCTTGCCTTCTCGACTTTGACACTGAATAACTGATGGGTACTTCTTAGATGTTAATTATTAGAAGAACTTACTTAGGATAGAGTCAATTGGCACAGATTCTTTTCTGAATGAGAGCGGATCGGATAGGATAGTAGTCTTACATGTCATATCTCTCCAAGCTATGGTGGATGCAATGAGAGAGAGAGAGAGAGAGAGAGAGAGAGAGAGAGAGAGAGAGAGAGAGAGATCTTGTTCGTCTTTGACATGCACATCATCTTTATTAGAACAATTTACTTAGGATACAGTTAATTGGCGCAAGTAGAAGACAGCAGTGACACAAGGGCATAAACCCACACAGAGAAAATAAGCCTTTGTGAAATAAAACAATTTAGGAAGATTGTCGAACTAAGTCGGCACTGATTGTCCACTGGTCTTGTGATGTTTTGACGGTTGACCGTTGGTCTCGTTGGTTTATGTGTAGTCCACTGTGTTTGATGTTTCTGTGTTGTGTTTTGACGTTCCTTGTCCCTTTTGTGTTACTTTCTGTGCTTTTCTGCTCTGTGTTTTTGCATTGGGTGTTTTGGGGTTTTGCTGTGGGTGCCGCAGCCTGGTGTTGTTGGAGATCCCCTCCTTTGTTTTGCTATGGGTGTAACCGAGTCCTGTTGGAGATCCCATCCTTCATTTTATATGTAGCTATATAGGTTATTGACTGATATCAAGAACTAATTGTGAAAAATGCAAAATAACTTTTTTCAAAGTTAATATTCATATATTCATATATCAGTTTTTTGAACGTTTTATAACGTGGGCAAAAACTGTACTATGACAATTGTGGGGAAGTCAAATACAGGCACCATATAAAATGACCATATTAAACAAACACCAATACATCAATGTTTTGAGTTTTTTTCTTTGAATTGTCAATAAAGTTTTATCGAAACTTGGGAGAAAGAAAAAAGCATATATTTTTTTGTACAAGTTCATTTTTATTCGGGATTTTAAGGGGAAGATACAAGGATTAGCATTGTTTGAATTAAGCAATTTAAGAAGCATAGAAAAAAACTTTAAGTAACTTAAACATGTAACAGACATTGGTATTTGTTAAGTAAACAGGAAACGAAATAACTGTCTGGTTTGGACAAAATTTCCTACATCATTTTTGCTACAGGAATGACTGTCGTGAAAGATAAAATAATAGATAAAGGTAAAGTTTTAAAATGTTCCCTTGTGAATAATTGGTCCCTTTGTATCTAATTCAAGGAGTGGCGAAGTTACAATGTACAAAAAATGTAACGATTTGTAACAAATCTAATCTCTTTGATATTTTCAGTAATTAAGTCCTCATTTCCTCTGACACATTTCGCTAATGTAGTCCTCATTGCCTCCTGATACTTTTCAGATGGTCCTCATTTCCTTTGACACATGACTTCTACTGACAGAAGAATATCTTGGAGGTTTCCATCAAGTAGTTCATCGTCGAGTACCTTCTCTTTCCTTTCATCAAAACTTCGATCTAGGAGGTTCAGAATCGATTCATTTTGCTCTCTCTCAAATGTAGGCTGTCTCATCACAGCTATACTAGCGCTTTTTCTTCTACAGTTTGATTCAATACAAGACGGCCTCTCTACCAAGTTCCCAACACTCGTGCTTATTACCGTCTGCGCTTTTCCATTCATATGAAAATCTTTTCTTTTCCTAAGAAGAATGTCCTTAGGATCAACAATGTCTAAACTCTTGCTGTGAGTATCGGGAAATAGGTACTTCATTCTGGGTTTCCTGATGGATTCGATAGCTATGTCGTCTTCATCACTGAAGGTGCTTTGTCGACTACAGTTCGGCACTGTTAGTCGAGACCCGTATTGCGACCCATCGTCATCATCGCTAAAGGTGCTTTGTCGACTGCAATTCGGCACCGTCAGTCGACCTTTAGAGTCCATATAAATATCTGACGACTTTCCGGACTTGCTGTTCTGTGGAGTGTCATTACTAGGTACAGGAAGTCACATGACGAGTTCTGTCCGGACACACCCTCTCTTTGTCCTTGGCCTTCATGCACGCCTGAGCGAATGTCGTTAGCCAGGTTATTTTTATCCAGACCGCTGTTTTCCTGCTCCGCCATTTCTACGAGCCAGGCGAACAGTTTGTCGTATGAGTCCATGTCCTTGTCCTTCAGTTCCTCCAGATTGTTCAGAATGTCTTCTGAAATGAGAACAAAAATAACAGTCAAATCAAGAATTAATAAAGTTAACATAGGATTTATTCAAATCTGTTAAATATAAACATGACATGCATCATCTGTACATGCTAATATCTCCGCCATAAAACTGTGCTGTTTTATGACTGATGACCGTCCAAAGTATGCTGCTCTCGGTGTACATTGGTTTCATTTCTTTTATGTGTTGCCATTTGTTGTCTTTGCTTGATTTAAACATTGTCTTCTTGGATTTGGTACATGTGATCTCTTTTGTCTTGCTGTCTTCGGGTGTCTGTTGGTAAGCATGGTGTTTTTGTAATCCGGATAACCACACCATTTGCTACTAACATGGCAGATCGCCGTCCTAAAGTCAGCACCGAGTGCCAATTTGCCTCGTTGGTTTATGTGCAGAATTTTTGTGTTTGGTGTTTTGATATCGTGTTCGGTATTCCTTGTCCGTTTTGTGCTTCTTGCTGTGTTGTCTTCTATGTGTTTTCACTTCGGGTATTTTGATGTTTTGCTGCTGGTGCTGCAACCCGGTCTTGTTGGAGATCCCCATCTTTTCTGCTGATGTTTTCTTGATGGTGTATTCGGCTGTTTGAAATGTATCGTTGACTTCATGTTGTCTTATTAGAGACCTTATCATCTTCTCATGAAGACTAGTATGTTTTTGACTGAAAGAATTTTCGGCTTTCTCGACGATTACCCAGATATCTACTACCTAATTTTGTAATTTCCTATATTTTGTTTGCCTATTCGTTTGATGCATTTTGCACTCATGAATGCCTTCTTTTTCATTTACTTGTACTTCCTATCTTTTATTTGAAAAAAAAAACAAACACATTTTGAGATTAGGTTACACTACATAGTATCCGCAGTGTCGCATTTGGAATTTAGCTAGGGATGATTTTTTAAATAGGGGACAGATGGGGTCCAGCTTCATTATGTGAGCTTTATAATTGAAATAAGTATGATTTTTGATATTTGGAAGAAATAACTAGCCTGTTGTCTTGAGAAAAGCACATTATTTCCATTGTATACCTCATATGTATAGTATGACCGGATGTGAAAGTAAGGGGTCATGTGACTAGACATGGGCAAAGAAATGAGTGCTGTATTTAGGTAAGAAAACTTTGACGTCATATTTCTCGAATTGCATCAGGTGAAAATTCAAATAAATTGCACGTATTATAGAATAAGAAATACACAACAAATAGACATACAGCTTATTAAGAAAATCATTTGAGAAGGATGTCAAATTTGAGTCACTTTAGGGGTCATGCCCCATTTCCATGTCATCTTCTAATGTACTGCTATAACTTTGAGCAGCATGTCTGACTGACATGATTTGTTCAGATGAAATCAAGGATTATAGAAGTAATCAGCAATGAGAGTACTTTTTATTGATATGTAGCTTTATATTGTATGAGCAATATAAAATTATTAATATGACGTCAACTATTGCATGCCTTTCATTGAAAACGCTCAATTTTCAATGGCCAATACTGTGGAGTGCAACCTTAAGAATAAGAACGGCATCGAAAGCACTTCATTCTATTCCATCGTTTATATCAAATTGAAAAATCGTAATTTCTTTTTACAGCTGATGCTACCGGTTATGGAATTTAATCTAGTAAAACAAGTAATTATATGATGTAGTGGTACAAGATGATACGTATAGATGTACAGATATTTATTGCTAATGTAGATATAATCGGGATCTCTGGACCATAAATCAGTCCACCATCTTCCGACACGTGGCATTTAATCAATCTATCAGAACAGAACATCTTGAGGATAATTTCCTATGTGTGAATACAGATGAATTTTATGACAAGTAATCAATGAGCTAGGCAAGACAATTACATTTCCACAGTATGTACATGTATATTATCAGAGAGTTATAGATCTGTATAGTTATATGTCCTGGGGTATATATTGCTCTAGATGCATATAATGTAATAATGTGTGTTAAGGCAAGATCTGTGCATGTAGAATATATTGGAGGAATTTCTCAATCAATATATTAAGTTACAGCAATGGTATATTCATGTGGGAATGATGGGAAAGGGGATGTAGATTTAACAGAAACAGAAAAGAGAGAGAGAACAAGTCCCGTATAAAAATCTTAAAAGATTGAATCTGATTACTTAAGAATTTATTCATAAGAATTCATTAAAGTGTGCCCATGTCCTAATTTCTTTCATTTCATCCACTTACACTGTTTTGTTTTGTTTTTTGTTTTTTGTTTTTTTTTTTTTTTTTTTTGGTGGGGGTTGTTGTTTTGTTTTGTTTATTGGTTTTTTTTTTGTTTTTTTTGTTTTTGTTTTTTGTTTTTTGTTTTTTTTTTTTTTTTTTTGTGCACCCCTTACCATTGCATTCAGTTTGATTTAAGGACTTTGATTTTTGAATAAAACTGGAATTTGTACTCGCAGAGGATCAAATTCCTAGAAGAAATTATTTAACTATACATCGCACGTTTCTGATATTTTGACATGTCTTTTCATTCTATTTTATCTAATGTATGCTTAAAGCGACATCCTTGTAATTTTTTCTCGGCATCCTGGAAACCAAAAGTTCGGCAATGACAAATCTTTGATTCTCAGCACGTAAATGGTGTCTTTGAATGCCAGATAAAATGAGCATAATAAAGAGTTCGGCAACAGATATCAATTCTTGGAATGACTGGACAAATGAGCAAAAATCAATGGAATAAATTCTTTATTTTATTTGTAGAATACTTCTATGATCGAATAATTATGGATGATTTTACAATCTGGATTCGAAAATAATCCTTATCGTAACGACATTTTCGTCAGCTACAATTTTTCTCTTAGAGAGCTCTTGGCTTTCGATACTTTGACTTTAATTCGTTTAAATGAGCTGACGAGAGTTTGTTATGGTAATCGATTTGAGTATACCAGATGAGCATAAAGTAGAAAAGAAACTATTTCCGATTTGGCTACACTGTAGAAGGAACTCAATTTCCTAAGATGCCCTAGATCTGAAAACTGCTGTTGTTGCAAAAGTGGAAAAAAACAAACCAAAATAAATGAGTGTCTATAAAAAAGAGACAGACTCATAGAAGCCAAGGAGGACATTTATAACATAACAGTTTTAATTATTGAAAAAAAAATAAGATACGCGTAAGCTGGTTAGCGTTCCTCTAGGAACAATAGATTCTGTCAGTAGTCTAAGAAAGTTTCTATTTTTTTAAATACAGACGGAAATCTCCTGTCTTTTTACAAATCATCTCGTTGGCTTAAATCACTATACACAGAATTCATTTCATTTGAGGTTTTAAGCACGCAATTTCTTCCGAAGTCATTTAGTTTGTATCAAAATTTTAAGTACGGCTTTCTTCCATAGGAAGTCTTCTGTCAAAACCTCGGATAAAATAGACAGAAAGAAGATAAAAAAAAGTCTATTCACTCTGACGTCTAATCAGACTTAAGGGGCCTAAGATTATAACGTAACATAAAACTTGAGGGATAAAAATCGTTAATATCGAGCGATTTAATTAGTTTGTTCTATCTTATTACATAAAAGACGAGAAGATATAGGGTAAATCTCATAGATTTAAGATTGATTAAATATATACAAGATCAAATTAAAGAAAAACTCGTGACGTCAAACTAATAATCTTGAAAACTTGTTCTGATCCAATTTTCCAAGAAATCTTACCAGAAATGAATTAATCCGCAAAATTATGAATGTAGGTCTTTGGTTGATAAGAAAAATAAAAAAAAAGGATGAAAGGAAACATTTTTACATTAAAGATTTTTTTTCTTTTTGTGCGATTAAGTATAACTTTATGATTGACCTATATACTAGAAGGAGGTCGTTAACTTATTAAAGTTGATGTGATTTTATTTTTGTTATTTCTTTCTTTTTTTTTTTCATTATTATTATCAAAACCACTATAAGATTTTCTTATATGTCACGAGCGAGGCGCTCTGATATTAGTTTCTATTTTGAACATAAAGGATTTTTGAAAAAAAAAAATGAGGAAATAATAAAAAGTGCCGAGCCATTTGACTCGTTTTTCCTTTCCTATTCTAGCGTTTGAATTGAAGTAAGGCCACACCAATTTTCATTTCTGTTTAGCGCCAGGTAATGTTTGAAAGTACTTATGAGGCCAAAAAAAAAAAGATAATAATAATAAAATGCCATCCGCACGCTGGGGCAATAAAATATGAGTGTAATACTTTCCTAGAAATCGTGAAGAGCAGCTTTATATCATTATTTCCCCGGAGACAAAGTTTTATCTTACAAGGGATATTACAATGTTACTGTCCGTAACAGCCAATTTCGGAGTGCGATAGACTGTTATAATGTCTAATATTTCCAGCCGTGAATTACACTCATATAATTTAATCTTTTTCCCAGAATAGAGATGAAATGCATCTCTCACACAGACGATATGTAACGAAATGAGGACCAAAATCATTGACGAAAATTGGGCAGTGTATCGCAGCTTTTGGACTCTTAACTCCCCGAGGGTATCACTTACATTGGGTTTAGTGCTTTTGCACTGACTTGGAATCGGTGGGACGCCTATATATTCCTGAAGGTTATTCTATTAAACGATGGAATAATTCTCCGACCCCCCCCCCCCCCTCGTGTTTTGCTATGATCATAGACTACTCTGCTGTGAATAGCTTACAGCCTGTTAAACCTGTTTTTAAAAACCTTCAAGGAAATAACAAAATAAGGTCACATAAGACAGGTGGTATCTTAACGCAGGTTCATTTGCATATTTTTTTTTACTCTTGGTCACATAAGACAGGGAGTCTCTTAACACAGTGGGTCGGTAAAGGAAGGTTTTGTTATATTCATTATTTTTTTTCTCATTTTGTACTCGAGAGAGAGAGAGAGACGATCATTTTGCCGAAATAAACGTTTATTACTCTTCAATAATTTTGATTCAGATTTATTGTAGATATATACGGAGTCCGCTTCTTTTTAATAAATCATTTAAAAGCTAAATTTAAGAGGGAGGGGTAAAATATGGAACCGAACTAGAGATTTAAAAAGGGTGTAATTATCAAAAGATTTCTTCTCGAGAATTTATTTCTAGTTTTTGAAGAAATAAACTATTAACGCCAGAAATAAAAATTCACACAAGCAGACGAGAAATACAATAAATTATTTTCCGAAACTCGTTAATTAATTCTCTAATTTTTTTTTTAGGAATTTGCACCGTAAATAAATAGTTACTGTTTTACGAAAAAGACTGAAATAACAAGATGGGGATGAAATAAAAGTCAGAGGGTTAAAGGTCAAGGTCATAATTTGGATCGACATGCATGCAGTAATTCCTATTACAGACCACACCTTTGATTTTTTTCACAAAAGAATATTCGCTTACGTGGGAAAATGAAAATAGATCAAACTTATCAATGCATGTTCAACGCATCATTCGCAGATTAGACAGAAATATGACAATTTCAGCTAAAAATATCAATACCACAACGTGCTATTGGTTTCATCACTTTTCCGTAATCCCCCTATTTACGGAGTCTATCACTTTTATTCTGGTTACATATTGGATAAACTCTAAGTGTCTTCATCATGCTTTAAATAACAACAGTGACGCATTGTTTCTTTATTTGGAAAAAGGCGGATCTTAAAGTTGTAGACCCTGTAATCGTCAAAATTCGGATGAAATTTAACTTGTATAATACGAACTGTGTTTTTCTAGCGTTGCAAAAGTTATTTACTTTCCGTTAATTACAAAATTTTAGCACCCAAGCCCCCCCCCCCCCCAAGATATCAAAATATAAAGATATTTCTGGCTCGCAATATTTACAACGAAAATGGAAAACCCCGAAGTTACGCATGCGCATTACCATGATTACAAATTTGAAATGATAATGGCATATATTTTTCTATTTAATATAGGGTAATAAGGGTAGATTTTCACATATTATTTGGTAGATTGTGAACAAACTTTCAAACTTTCCAGATTGATGACTAGAAAGCTTCGTGAGATAAAGCTCACCTTTAACGACATGATATTATTTATAAATATTGTGTTTGTAAACTTTGTAAATTCGATGGCTAACACACATAAATAAAAGATGCTATATCTATGTACCTAGGACAAGTGAACGTTTTGTATGTCTCTTACCCAATAAAACCAAAATGATAAAATTAGAATATATATTCCATTTTCTAGATGATACAGGGTATACAGCTTTAATAGAGGGAGTTTAGTAGACTTGTTCAAGTCCTTTTATCAAATATTTTTAGAAATTACATACAATTAAATAGCTTTTTTATTAATAGAGTGAGATCTCTTTACAAGGAAGCGAAAGTTGTCGTCTCTGTTTTGTGATGTATCTCTGCAACCAATTGCTCACTACTTATAGTTTTAAAAGGGGCATTTCTTTTCTATCTGAAAAAAGATTGATAATTGCAATTCTCTTCAAATAATTCTATTTGATATGAGGACTTGAGCAAGTCTGGGGGTTTAGGACCCAATTAATTGGTCAAATATGCTTAATTTGGCAGTTTTCATACGTTTCTTCGAGGTAATAGGCAGAATCCCCTCCTTCTCCGACAGGCTGCACCCTCCCCTGGAAAAATCTAGATCCGCCAATGTGAATTACAAATCAAATTAAGCACAAAAATAGTATCGTTTACAAATTAGAAAAAAAGAGAGAAGACAGAGAACATAACAAAAAAAAAAAAAAAAAAAAAAGACCCCCCCCCCCAAAAAAAAAATGAAAACCCTGAGAGTAATTATTCATGACGGAAGGCGATGATTAAGTGCAGAAATTATCTCAGAATAAATAACGTTTAAAAGTGCTGTAAAATCAATATTGACTCTATTGTCTTATTGATTAGTTTGTTTTGCAATGGAAAAAAAGGATCGGTGTTTAACAGAGCAAGTTAATTAGAAGGTCACGATCCAAAACAAATTCTTAATGTTATCTTTTTTTCTACAAAGTATAAATTTTCAACGAAATGAAGTCAAATAATTTATCTCTCTATATATTAAACGCTTTCCATTTAGCAAAGAAGGTGAAAAAGAAATGATGAAATGTTTCAACTCAGTTGTAAAATTTCGTTTGTAAAAGCAGCGTCATCACTCACTAAAAAGAGAGTAGTTGCAATAATTTCAAGAATAACGTTTCTACAATCGTTTCAAGAGTAATGAAATAAACATTTTCTCTCTGTTAAGAGCAACCTTTCCCGAATTACAAGCAGATTTCTTTTGAATTTGGGCCAAAAAGCAAAAATAAATGGGGCACCTGTTACCTAGAGTACGGCACGAATGTTTAGTAGTAACATTTTTCTGTTTACATGTACACACCAAGCGCGGGTCGAGAAGGGCGGGACTGGTGGGACAGGGGGGGGGGGGGGTTAAGAGGGTTAAAAAAAATTCCCGTAATATGCCAAAATCCTGATTTTCTCCGTCTTCACATTATTTTTTTTCATAAATCGTTGACTGAAACACCCCTCTTTGACGAGATCGAACCCCTTTCCCTCGATAAAACTAGATCCGCCCATGCATGGCGTGGCACCCATTCTTAGATGGGGAGGAGTGTGATGGGATATTAATCTGATGATTACTTCTCTTTAATTACAATACGGATATTCTCATTCATAACATATGAGACGAATGTGAAGCAGATTTTTACATCCAATAATGAAGGGAAAATTACTCGTTCTGTCGCACATTCTTTTCAATAAAGGGACATCGGGTCGGTTATTTAGTATGGGTTCCCAATTTGCATGAGGAGAGGCCATTTTTGAAAGCGTATGATAACTTGTACTTATTGATTTTAAATTAGATTCCATGTTTCTCCACGTCACTGAATACTAGTGATCATATTAAGCTACACCTGAAGAGTAAATTAAGAAAAAAAATCAACTATGATCCTCTCAGTCATCAATAATTATTATTGAAACTGAACAAATTTTTTTTAAAATAAATATAAAATGTCCCTATAATGCTAAATATTAGTTTGATCCAGTGGCACGATTCGTCATGTTTTTAAGTGGTTAGCCCAGTAAGACAACGCCCCTTTTGTCAAATACTTTTAAAAATGAAATCGAATGTTAGGATGGATGAAACACAGGGTTATTCGGTGCTGAAAAAAGATTTTTCACATAGAAAAAATTAACAGAAATCTAAAAGAACTAAAGTAAATACAATAATCTTTGTTCTGTTTCCGGTTTCACAAATTTTTAACTGTAAAGCAATAGAAATTTTGTAACTGATGATATTCTATTAAAGTTTATAATTTAGTTTCTGAATTATGTGGTATTTAGAAATAGTATAAGAAAACATAATAAATCTGAATATTATCAAACATTTAATTCAAAGACAAAAGTTTCGAAAATACCTGAAAATTAAGAAACGGGACTGGAAATTAAGAATCTCCTTTTTGCTTTCGTTAGGTTTTTGCTTGTTTTTGGTTTTGTTTTTTTGTTTTTGTTCAGTTTTTTGTTTTGTTACATGTGTATTTTGTTCTTGTTTTTATTTTTGATATAGACAATCAGAGCCCTGTTCACTTTTTCTTTACATAATGATAATAGGTACATGCAATAAGGAATGCATATCATTTCTTTTTGTAATTGATAACTACAAATCACTATGACGATTTGAACTTTATAACAAAACCCATATTTATCAATATTAGGTTGTACTGTATCCAATTAAGAACAACTGCAAATATCAAATGCTCTTTTTTTTCTGATCTGCGTGACTCTGCTGTTATGCAAACTGTGTCATAAATACGGGCGACGTAAAGCAGAATGCGATTATGACGTCTTCATGCAAAGCAGCATTTGCTATTTGACAATGCTCATGGGCGGATACAGATTTTTTTTAGGGGGGGGGGGGCGTCCAGTCAATAAAAGGGATGGGGGTTAGTTAGGCAGCATATGGTTTTTAAGAAATATATGTAAAAACGATAACAATCAGATTTTTTTTACGCCAGGGGAGGGGACCCCTGACCCCCATGAACCCACTCTAGATCCGCGCTTATTGCTACATGCGCAATTCTGAGAATGAACATGAAATCGCCATTATTGCATTGTCAGTTATGACTGTATCTGCATGCATTCATCTTTACTTTATCAATGAATCGAGCGTAGGCGATATGATATTTGTTTCTAGTAAATAAACACGTGGAGGAGCCCCGGGAGATCGGTTGACCTTTTGACAAGTCTTTGCTTTTCCAAATTTCTGTCAGAGACAATATGATTTATTTGATTTGATTCATGAAGTGTTTGATTTCAAATAAAGGGTTAAAGCCTAGCTATGTTCAGGAGCAAAAGGCAATTGTGTAAATGTATTTTACAATAAAATTTGCTAGTAATATAAAATCGACATCGTTCAGAAAACAGGAAACATTATGGACCCTCGGCTTCGGTCAGTTGTTTCCTGAATTTGTTGAAGGCCACAGAGCCGAAAATCTGTGTCCGGATGGGTATATTTTATCTAAAAGAATTGTCGACTTTTCTAGGATAGTCTACCGCTGACCCTCGAAACATGCATTAATTTGTTACTTGTTAAATTATGTCAGATTTTAAATGATTTAAAAACATCTTTATCGTAAAGTAACGCACTATTAGTATATTTTGAAATTTGAGCTTTTTGTACTGTTTCAATTAAAAATATGTCAATGTGTCATGTATCATTTACCACTTTCAGATGAGCATGCATATATGCGAAATCTTGGTTTAGAACTACGCGTTTCATTCTTAGGATTTAATATGATAAAAATACATAGTGAACGATTTGTAATTATTGCCCGGTATTTGCATATGCACATATGATCTGCATGCATATTTACAACAAAAGGAACCATATGAAAAATACTACTTAGAACATTTATTCATTGGAACAGCAGATTTCCAGTATCATGATTATCTAGATTTAGTATGTTTAGTTTTACATTAGTATAGAACAAAATGCTTTATATTATTTCTCATACAAAGCCTTTTCCTATCATACATATAATCAAAGACATTTTTGACGTTTTAAAATATTTTTTATTAAGCCCCTTAAGCCAAACGCAAAATGGAGTCATAGAGTCAATTTATCTATTGAGAGCAGTAGGGCAAAATATGATCAGATCTGAAGCAAAATAAGACTTATGAACCTATATAAACTATATGTCTCGTACCTTGCTCAGTTTCATTGCTCAGCGCCCGTCTGTGTTTCCGACTGGCATGGTTCCCCATTTCTCGGCACCACACCCACAGTTCCTGTGCTAAGCCACAACAATACCAACCCTCGTACTTTCAACAGGATTCAAAGGTAACGTGTAAACATTAACATCCGCATCAGCATACGGAGCTCCTGGGTCCTGGAATCGCACACCTGAAATAAGCTGGCTAGCATCGTATCGTCTGCTTTTATAAACGTCTGCTAGAATTACAACTAGTACTGGTGAGGTCGACTATAAGCCCAATCGATCGAAAAATAATCAAAGCGCGAAACAAAGCGATTTCATCATCTGTGATCGCACGGAGGCGCCAATAGTGCCATTTTATTCCATGGATCTTTGAATTGTATACGATAAAAGATAATTACATGTGATTAAAAGATGCTGTTAATATCATGGTTGTGTACTGGATAGATAGGGTTCGGTAAGCCAATTAAAAGGGTCGTGTTTATTTCTTAGAAGTTATATAATTTGCCCTGTTACTATGGCATGTTTACTTTATTCTTGAGCTTTGCTATGCTATGCATGCATCGTTATCGTAACAATTGCTTTTGAGAGTAATGATACAGTGAGGGGAAATTCCGTTCTCTTTTTTTTTTTATAACCATGATGTGATTATTTCCTAGAAAAACAGAGAAAATGACACGTGTCAGCAATTTAATTATTAATACGCAACAAACATAATGATTATGTGCTTTCAGAAAAATACTACCATCACTTGAAATGAAAAGTCAGAGGTTCTAAAAGAGGTATCACTACATGACGTACTAGGTCAGGAGTACCTTGGTTTTTAAAATCAGATTTTACGCCATAGAACCATGATTTACGACAAATGACAACATAATAATTGAAACAAGACGTACATCCACACTCCGCCCTGTTTTTCTCCAACGAAACAACATAACAAAACACACATAGAGTCAAAAGCAAAAAAAAAAAGAACAAAGATCGACAAACACAAAACATTCAGATCCTATAATTAGTTAAACATTTTGTAATAGCAGATTATACAAGTAATTATTATGTTTGGCAGGCTTTGGAATAGATTAAATTGCATTTATTTTATAGTATGTATCTAATTTCTACATCGAATTTATTGAAGGTGGCTCCACATATAATGATTATTGGTAATTTGATTCTGATAGCGGGGCCAATGAGCGAACCCTCCCCCTCCTTGGTTTTTTTTAAATAACGCAGCGAGAGAAATGAAATAAGCTTAAAGCTTCATTTTTGGTCCTTCTTACTAAGATACCATTATAACTTGCATCTTATACATGTACATGTATGTATCCATGCAGCATATAATAAATGTTGCCGTACTACATGCGCAACTCGGATAAGAAATTCTGTCTTCGCGCAATCAATTTAGAGGAGTTTAATATACGCTGAAGTAAGGGATGTATTTTAGTAAAGAATATCTATTGAGGATCTGATACTATTTAATCTTAGGCTGAAAATGAAAATGAAAAGACAAAAAAACAAAAACAAAAAACAAAACAAAAAAGTGAAAAATACGTCTTGTAGAAGTCTGATTTTCTTCTTCTATACAAAAGAAAGAAGGGGAGCTACAATGAGACTCGGTCACAGCACCCAATGAAAAAATCTGAAACACCAAAATACAAAAACACAGAGAGGACAAGCATAAAAAATACAAAAATTGGAAATACCAAAATACAAAAAAACACAGTGTGGACAAGCATAAAAAACACAAAAATCTGAAACACCAAATTACAAAAACACAGAGTGGACAAGCATAAAAAACACAAAAAATCTGAAACACCAAATTACAAAAACACAGTGGACAAGCACAAAAAACACAAAAATCTGAAATACCAAAATACAAAATAACACAGAGTGGACAAGCATAAAAAACAACAAAAATCTGAAACACCAAGTAACAAAAACACAGAGTGGACAAGCATAAAACAACACAAAAATCTGAAACACCCAATTACAAAAACACAGAGAGGACAAGCATAAAACACAAAAGGGAAAAGGAAGACCTAACACAAAAGTCGACATCAAAACATTGAGCACATAAGGCTACACAGAATCCAATTGTCAACCGGTGCTAGCTTTAGATGGCCATCTGCCACAAAATAGTGGCAAATGATATTGTTATCCGGATCACTTGGGCAAAACCCTCCCAATTGTCTGAGTAAAAATTGTTGCTTATAAATACTCACTCAATTATCAATTCTGATCGTAATGTTTTATGCATTTTAATTCTTCCTTTATACAATTAGGAAATATCAATTGCTTTCAAGAATTTTGTTGTTTTTCTTATGTTTTTTTTTTTGAATAAATCAATTTTTTTAAAATTTCATCCGACTTCAACAAAAATACATGATATTGGCAAAAAAGAAAAGAAAAAAAAAACCACACACACACAATCAATGGATTGCAATTAAAGAACAAAAAAGAGATGATTATGACCTCGTTTCGCATTGAACTTTTTTCTTCGTCTGAAGGACACACTATATATTGACCTATATATCTTTTTTCTAGAAAAATGATTTACGGAGTAGACATATATTTCGTACCACGTCTCTTGGTTATCTTTATGAGTTATGGTCCACGCTGGGCCCATAAAAATTTATCATATTGTATCTAGTGAGGACAATTCATCCGAGATCCATTATCGATCTAGTCCGTCAACTGATGCCATTCACTTTTATATAATTAGGTCATAAATTATTGATTGGCAATTTAGTCGTATCCCATGAACAATTATAGCTTGGAACGAGAGTAACTTGATATGATATGTAAAACAATCCCTATATGGGAACTCTGTATGCAAATCGTATGCATAAGCAAGTCTGAAAGAGGAACATTTGTCGTTCAAACTATTTTTTTTAATTATATAGATTATTCACAGTTTTTTTTAATCGTTTCTATGTACATTGTATTATCTTTAAATACGTATGAATGAGTACATGTAACATTACCTTCATTTCATTGTCATTATAAAGTACATTCCTTGCTCCACCATGTCTGTATGAATGAATTTCCAAATAAATAAATTATTAAGTGCACGTTAGACAAACCAAAAATGTAAGTGTAAAACTATCAAGTACAATGAACGTGAGATGGAAATTTAAAAACATTAATTGATGGTATGGAAATTGAACAAAACATCAAATGATCGGAATAAAAGTACATGCATGAATAAAAAAGAATAATTAGCTGCAAATTGTAGCTATAAAGCCATTTATTTGTTCCCTTTCATGTTTCAGTGAGGAGGTTTGCTTTGTTTCTTATTCATATGTAATGATTCAATGTATAATATCAAGATCCTATTAAAGTTTAGGCAAGTTAAAAAAAAAAAACCACACACACACACACACCCTCACCCTCTCACACACCCTTACACACAATTTATTTTTTGATACCTAGATGAACAGTTGCATCTTATATACATAATACAACACCTAGATTTAGTCCTCTTCGGCAGAATATACTTTTGAAGCTGAAGAGTTTGGGTTGCGATATTATGAGCATAGTCCGTCGACATTTTAGTGTTCACCGTCTGTTTTACCTGCGTGTATGTTCCGCTGTGATAATTACAGTGTTTGGATCTCTTCTTCAACTTTCAGACACTTTAAGATAAAAAAGGAGGGGATCTACAACCAGACTCAATTGCAGGACCCACAGCAACGCACCACAAAGTAGACAAACACAACAAGAGACGTATAAGAGGCATTCGACATAGAAACATTAAACACAAAAGACTACACATAAACCAACGAGATCAATGGACAATCGGTGCCGACTTAGGACGGTTATCTGCCACTGAAATAGCAAATGGTGTATTTATCCGGATTACGTGCGCACAACCCTCCCGCTTACCCATCTCGGAAGAACGCATGTAAAAGTACATGTAGTTCAAAATAACCTCCTCACTCTGACGGAAAACACTGAATCGTTACACTGTGAGCAATTTTGAATTCACCAAGTTTTGTTTTATCGCTCAGTCCTAATACGACTACTAACAAATTATTTCTAAATAAATGATTAAAGAATAAAAACATATCCCAGAAAGGGCAACGTTTCAGCGAACGCAAGACATTGTGCAATAATACGGTAGTGTTCCAACTCTTTAAGAAAATTTAAAATCAATTCTTATGCACCAGACACGTGTTTCGGTTATTAAATCCTCACCAGTGATGCTTCCAGCCATAGTGATTTTCATACGCTGCCAATATTAATTTCAGTAGCGCCCTCTGGTTTTATTTTTTAATTTAAATTTGTGCATTTACTTCAGAGAGAGAGAGAGAGAGAGAGAGAGAGTGCGAATCCAAATTTCCTGTATGGTCCATTATATATCCAAGTTATATCCAAGTTAAATCTATGTTCAAAATTACATTGGAGAAGTTTCTGCTACCAAGGTTTATATTTGTTCTTATAGTCAGAAGCCGATTAGAGAGGAGACAGGGTATCCTAAATGCAAACAATGACAATGATTTATTTTCTTTAAGAGCACTAGTATTCTAAGCTACGGTTATTATCCTTTACAGATCACCACCTTATTTTGAAAAGTGTCTTGTCAACGATTTCCCCCATTCTTTTGAAGTGTAAGTAATAGTACATGCTCGATACCATATACCTTATTAGCAAAGATCCGACAAATACATAGTCTGATTAGTTTTCTTGTTCCCTATCGTAAAGTAAGCAGAGAAAAAAATGGGGATAGTCATTAAATAATTGTACTGCCTAAGTCTGCCTTATCAAACAGGGGTGTCGTATAACACAACCTATGATTTGAAGAAATACTGAATAATTCAACGTTGGTTTACATGATACACCCGAAATAGTTGTAGCTTCTTTTCCGAGTCAGTATCTTCCCTATTTCACATCAATTAATAAATGAGGTTAACCGCGGCGCTCTTTGTTGTACATGTTTTGTTCTAATTGAACTTCTTCGAACTCCAGAGCATCAAGTTCACATGCACTAAGTTTATAGTTTCACACACTGTGTGGTAAAGCATGAGTAACAGTCATGGGATTATTTTGAGAAGAAATCATGATAAACTAATATTGGAACCATAATCAAGATTGAAGGAAATGGAAGCATGAAGGAACATTATTAAAGAATTTTGTTACGCTATCACCCTGTGTTTTCACAAAGGGTGTTTTGGGTTTTTTGCTGTGAATGCTGCAACTCCGACTCTTATTTGAGGAAAGAAGGGGATCTCCAACAACATTCACATGACACACTAAGCAAGAACCGCAAAAGGGACGAGGAACATGATGCTATTATTATCACCTACTTTTTATGTTAAGCAATCAAGTTATTGAGTTTTTGATTGACGACAATTTTTTGGTGTTTAGAGGAACCGTATTCCAGCGAACAGTTGGCATGGGTACCAATTGCGCCCCACTGCTTGCGGACTTATTTTATTTATACGAAGCTGACTTCATCCAGACCTTGCTCTCGACTGGACGAAAGCACCTCGCATCTCAATTCAATTTTACCTTCAGATACATAGATGCATGACGTGTTGTCCATCAATAATCCGAACATTAAGAATAATCTACATGAAATCTATCCTCATGAATTAGAGATCAAGGAAACAACCGAGAGCGAAAGATCCGCGTCTATCTTTCGATCGACGCAAACGGCCATTTGAACATCTCACTTTATGACAAGCGTGATGATTTCAGATTCCACATAACTAACTTCCCTTTCATGAGTAGCAACATTCCGTCTTCTACTGCTTACGGCGTTTTTGTTTCTCAGCTAATACGAACGCCAGGGCATGTTCCAAATATGAAGATTTCACCGTTAGGACCAGACGGCTTACAACAGAGCTACTTGTTCAGGGTTATATTGCACAACGGCTGAAATCATCATTGAGGAAGTTCTTCGGTCGCTACGGGGGTATAACAAAAGCATATCAGATCCCCCTTTCCAGAATGATCAGTGACATTCTGGATTGCGATTGAATAGCTGTCATCATCACCAAATAAGAAATACTTACCTGATATGTACATCAATATGTACATCGAGACAATCACCGACAAGTTTTCATGGAGCTATTGTGACGGGTGTTGCATGCAATCAGGAGACGCTGAGACGCCTTGTCTAACTTCAGAATGTTATTTTAAACAGCAATTCTCTGTAAATGTCAACCTTTCTATAATAGGGGTGTGGCACGCATGGTCTCAGAATATGACTAATTTGTGTAAGTACCTTTGTTTTAAAAGACAATTAAAGAAAATGATGTCCTTTGATGTCCATGCTCACCGGTTGCCATGGCAACGGCTCAAGTAAATTTCCCTCCAAAATCAATGTTCTGAACCATCAGAATTAGTTCATTTTGAGGCAATTATAAGTATTGAAATAGAATTATTTTTTAAAATTTGATTCTATATAATAGTTAGGTTACTAAAAGAGAATTATTCAGTGTATTACAATATTTCAACTGATGAGTAGTTTTCTGCCCACCGGCATACTTAAAAAGGGTCCTAAAGGAGGTCTCAAAAATGTTAAAACAATGCAAGTTTTGAAGCGATTTTGTTCTCTTTTGCAGCCATACTGTTAATGGGCATTATGTTGCCTTTAAAGAAGACACCCTTTAGTATTAATATATACAATAAAATTTTTGGGGCTATTGAGTATTATAGAAGTAACCATGGAAACAAAACCGCTGATTTTCGATAATTTCATAAACAAAATCAACAAAAATGGTTAATAATCATCATTAAATTTCTTTAATTATTATCAATTATTATTCTCAGTGACCAGTTATTCAAATTATATGTTAAACACAACATTTTGATCTATAAAAGTGTGGTTACCATGGCAACATAAGTCAATTATGGCTTATTTTTTCAAAAAATAATACTAAAAAGCCGTCAGTTTCCTGATTGAAATACATTAAAAGACCTTGACCTTTTAAATGACATTGACCTTTTACATATTTTCATCAAGAAGTATGATTATCCATGAATGTTGTGTCAATTTTTGAATAACGATAATAATATGACATAATTATTAAACACTAATTCAGTCAGATGACAACGATGTGATTTATCCCAAATCTTGTCGATTATTTCCTCACTTTCTGTTAGTTTTTTGTTTAGATAAAAATATATGATGTCATGATTTTCATTTTGTTATGCTTGAAAAGACATCAAACATGATAAGAATAAAACTAGATGTTTTCCCCTTTATGGTAGTTGCCAGAGGTCAAGGTAAAGGTCACATGGACAAATGTCTTGATCTCAGACATAGTACATGTACTATAAAAGGTGAACGGACGCCAGAAAAGTTATCCCAATATGTAGCTCTTGCATTGCAGGCTACATAAAAACTGTACAGTGATATTACAGTGATACTGATATATTTAAAGCATCATGTATATGTTAAGAGTTCATGGTCAAATAGGAATAAGCTCTATGTTTGTGAAACATAAATTAATGCCCCGGATAGCAGCTTTGAGTATCATAAGTCAAAGTCACAATGTCAAACTGTTGGTACTTTCAAAAGGAATGCAAAGGCAATATCACTTACTATTCAAAAGTTTGAGAAAAGGTCAAATCTTAACATCAAGGTCACATTGTCAAAGGTTAAGGTCTGAAAAGAGTGGTCTTGTCAATTTATATATGAAATATTCAAGACCTACCATTTGTAATTCAAGAGATACAGCCTAATATAAAAGTTTAGAAAAGCAGGTCGAATTTCAAGGTCAAGGTCACATTGTCTCTATTCTAAGACGAATGATCTTGTCATAGTAATGTACATGTGAAATAATAAAGCCCTTCCACTCATGCTTCAAAAGATACAGCCAAGTTTTAATCTTGCTAGATTGCAACCCCCCCCCCCCCCCCCCCCCCATCCACCACCAACTCCTCTCCTTTTGCTGTGATGTCTCTTATATTATAACATACTGACTGAGTACACTTGAATTATATGAAATTTAAAGGCATTCAGGGAGACAGATTTTATATGAATTCATTTTAGTATTTTACCTGAAAAAAAAATGAAAAAAGTAGGTCAAAGGTCAAGGTTAATGTCAAAAGGTAAAAAAATTGGCATCAAAAGATGTTTTACCAAGATACATACACGTGCTAAATCTTATCATCTCTACTATATATTTTCACACCCTTTCATTGAAAGCGGATGAAATGACAGACGGGCAGGGGGGGGGGGGCGCAGCCATACAAATACTTTTCAATCACAATATTTTATGAAGCATTAACATTGTTTATAAAATAGCAACATTTTGTACCATAAATCAACAATTTTTCGGTCAATTTTCAAATTTTTTTTGGTTGGTTCGCTACCGCTCGCCAGACATTTCTTCATGTACGTATAAAAACAGATCCAAACTTTAGAACTGTGGCAGATATCTAAATTTGTGAATACAGAACATGAAACCAAGTGGAGGATTCAAGGGGAGGTGTAGGGGGCGTATCCCCCCTAAATTTGCAAATCATAGGTAAAACGATCATTTTACAAAAAAGAGTGAATATTAGTATATATTAATCACCTATTAGTTAATATAATTGTAAAATGCATCAATTTTAATTCAATAATCAATTTCAGTCATGAAAATGGGCCCGAAAAGGCTGAAATTCATTAGCTTCCGTGGGGCTTCGCCACCTGGTCCCCCTACCAGGACTCTGTCCTGGACCCGCTGACGACCTGGGCGGTCCTCAGACCCCTCGCCATTTCTTACGCACCCTCTAACCCAAAAGCTGGATCTGCCACTGAAACCCCCATTCTTTATCCCCCAGCTTTTTTTTGTGCCCCTGGAATCAAAGATTCGGTCATATAGTTTTTGGCCTGTTCGTCTGTTTGTCTGCCTGTCTGTTTGTCCGAAAAACTTTAACATTGGGCATAACTTTTGAATGGTAAGTGATAGGGCTTTCATATTTCACATGTGTATTCCTTGTGACAAGACCTTTCCATTGATACCAAAATTTTTGACCTTATGACCTTGACCTTTGACCTTTTTAACCAGTGACCTCACATACATGTACTTATCAGAAAATAGTGTAACAAAGATGCCACCGGGGGCATTCGTGTTTCACAAACACAGGCTTTATTTATTTATTTATTTTTTTTTTTTGCTTGTTAGACATTTTGGGATGTTATGCCCCTCCACTTTTTCAGGCAGACCTACGCCATTGTATCATCTTCGTCAAAAGACAAGTGATTTAAAAGTCTCTTCTCTGTAAAACATAACAAAACAGAAATATGGTTTTGCAAACAGCCAGTCGCTGAAATACACGTCGCTTTAATATAATCATTCAATGTACAAGAATTGATGCATTTATAATAATGATATATAGCACATATTTGATATGAAAATTTGAATATTTGAATATTTGAGATCAGTCTGAGCTATATTTAGCATGTAGTTCGAAAAGTATATACTGATAAACACAATCCAGATCCTCCCAAGCCACACAGGAAAACAAACCGATTTTTATCGGAAAAGTTAAAAACCTGCCCCCATCGCAATGCTTGGTAAAATTTTACCGGAAAGTGTTGAAAACGCTGGAGCAACGTTTTAGGGAAAATTTGATAAACAAACAAAATATAATTCAAAAATAAATTTTAACCAAAAATTTTAAAGAAAATTAGATCTGAACTGGTCAGCAGCGTGGCTAGAAGTGATTTCTTGTCTCAAGCGAGACACTTGTCACATGATAAATACTCGTTTATCATTGGTCAAATACAACATGTTATGTATTACTACGCAAAGACAATAAATTTCTACTATACTGACGAAACGTATAGAAATTTTATAGTCTCTTCTCTGTAAAACATAAAACAGAAATATGGTTTTGCAAACAGCCAGTCGCTGAAATACATAGAACTAACAAAGAATGAGAAAGTGAATATGATCGAAATTAAATTAAAAAAGGAATTCAAAGTAAACGCAATAAAAACAAATGTTTGATATATTTTACG
Source organism: Pinctada imbricata (assembly GCA_033119305.1). NCBI lineage: Eukaryota > Metazoa > Mollusca > Bivalvia > Pterioida > Pteriidae > Pinctada > Pinctada imbricata. Next base: position 66,366,808 of record VSWD01000009.1, read on the forward strand.
AATTTTCCTAACAAAAACGTGTATCTAAGAAAAAAAAAATTCGTTAACCGAAAATGATAAACTTCATGTGTACTGCTTATAAACCAAGTTTCTGAGAAACTTCTAAACGACTTCCGAGGGAGTCAACCACATAACCATCTTTACTACTATCGGACTTCCATCGTCCGTGTCTCTTCCAATTTCTATCACTAACACCAGTGTTAGCCACAGCAGTAGCTCCCCCAGAGCGCAAGGAGTGTAAGCCTAACTTAAGGTCACCAGCCACAGGAGCCAAAGCTTTCAAAATATTTTCCCTAGTGGAAGTATAACTCAAGGGCTTGTCTTTGTAAATCAATTAACATAAAGTTTTAGTTCTAAAAATTGGTTTAAACAAAAAATGCTCGGACTTAACATCTATACTGCCGAGCGAAATGTACCTGACTAGCATATTGTAAGGGCATGCAACAGACTGACCTCTAGAAATGACGACTTCGTCGCCTTGTCTGTATTGATCTGTTTTACTTTTTCTGATTTTTAAAGAGAAATAGCTGTCATATAAATTTACATCATTGCATTTCAAATTTGCTATCTCATTGAATCTTAGGAATCCAGAGAAACCTAATAAAATCATGCATAAATTACGAATAGTTAGCAAGTCAGTGGAATTTTGATGAATTTTACAAAGTTGTATGAGCATGTCCACGGAAACGGGATCTTTCTTGTTGACAGGCTTATGCACAGACCGTTTTGCGGATTCGATGAGATTTTTCACAAACGCATTGTCACACGGATTAGATAAATTTTTCAATTCACATACCCACTTTATGGCGTATGCAACACTACATACAACACTGTAAGATGCACCTTTATCAAGAAGGTCGGTGATATAAAGCGCAACATGAATTGGTGAAGCACTGTCCAAAGGGATGTCGTTACATCTAAGAAAAGCCTCGTACTTCTTGTAGCTGTATAGATACTTCTGTGAAGTGGAATCACTTTTCGAGTTCAAAAGTCTGCAAGCCATACTATCAGAGAGATTCAAAAGTCTGTCGTTGATATGACGTGTCTTAGCGACCTCTTCCCGAACATGCTGTCGAAGATTCAAGCCTGAAAAAATATGTTTCAGAATCAAAATTCAATTTTCAATGCTACAAAGCTAGGCGCATGCGTAGATCTGTTAAAAACTCCATTACTTGCTTTTCCTGCAATACAAATACTATCATTCTGAAAATGAAGATAATCTACATAGAATTCTGCAAATTTCCCATTCTTTGAAATCTAGGGCCAATAAGGCGCTGAAATCCAGAAAGGTACAATCAAAGTTGCGGCTGCTTTTTCTGAAACCAATTTATTGATCGTTTTTCCAATACAAGTTGGAGGGGGTACAAGCCAGTTTATCTCCCCTTTCCAACATTGAGAAAAACAATTTACCGCCTCTGTACCTGTACACCAAAACTTAGAGTTAAAGCGCTTACACTTTGCGTTGCAACTAGAACTGAATCTATCTACTGTATGTGGACCCCATAGCTTATCTAAAATAGAAAATATGTGATTTTTGATCAGCCAATCGTCACAATCATAGCACCGACTGAGAAAATCTGCAACAGCGTTCTCATCACGTGGCAACCATTTTGGCAACAAGGAAATGTTGCGTGCTTCACAAAGCTGAAAAATATGCAAGGAAATTTCCTGCAAATCACATTTTCTGCTCCTATTCTTAATAATACTCACTACATTTTTATTGTCAGTATGCCATTCAATATTTTCATTTGTAATTTCTTCACTCTGTTCAATCATTCTAAAAATAGCTTCCAATTCTCTCCAAGTAGAGCTTTTCAATGTTTCGCTATAAGACCATTTGCCTGTGACAGTTTTAATAACTTCACCTTTCTTACTACGCTCAATATCGCGTTCCTCACAGTCGAGGTCAGTACAATCAAACTTGCAATTTTCAAAATTTTGACTATGAAAGGCTTCAGCATCACTGCTTCTTGCATTTTCAAAGTACCCACCGTATCCACTGGCTGAAGCATCGCTATGCGCAACAACATTACAAACCTGAGACTCTCTAATGTCCCTACCTACGTCATTTAAAGAAACTACATACTCTTTCCAAAAAGCTAATTCGTCAGCAGCGCCGTCTGTAACTGGTACAAGACTCTCCCAGTTTATGCGCATATCTATGCATTTATACAGTTCTCTCGTCTTTAATCTAACGACATGACCCAAAACAAGATGCATTGAGATCAATTGACCTGTAATGCGTGCGATCTGTCTGACCTCGAACAATCTCTTTGTTTCGTTGATGACGCCCAAAATATCATTGAGCGAGTCCAATAAACGACTTATTCTGTCATGGGAAACGTATAACTTACCCGTCTGTGTATCCCATATAAAACCCAACCATGTGATATACGTACAGGGCTCCCATGAGCATTTATCCTCAGCTATGAGAAAACCAAACTCCTTCAAACTTGCATGTATATACTCACTGACTGACTTTGCTTCTGTATATGAAGATTCACCACCTAGACCATCATCCAGGTATAAGATGATCTTGTGACCTTGAGAGCGCCAATATTTAGTGACCTCACGCATCAGTTTAGTGAAAATATAACCTGCGGTTTTCAAACCGAATGGAAGAACATTAAATACGAAATACTGATCATGACCGTTAGATGTCCATTTGAAACCTAAATACTTTCTGTGTTCCTCCAGGATCATGACATGATGATATGCACCTTTCAGATCAAATTTAAACAAGAAATCCCCTTGTTTAAACATTTGTCTTGCAACATTGGTCTCTTCAAACTTACATTTAAACAAATGTAGGAAAGGATTTATATATCTGCAGTCAAGAACTAAACTCTGTTTACCTACTCTGTTTGTAGCCACGGTGAGTGGGTTTACAACATAAACTTCATTTACACTCACCTGAGAAATGCATTTAGCATCGATCAACTTTTTGATTTCGTCGTTTACAAAATCTGGTGCATCTAAAGCAGACCTATTATTTCGCAAAAAAGTACTTTCTGGAATATCTTTGAAAGGTAAACCATAACCAGCATTTATTACCTTTAAAATGTAAGAACTGGCACCAGAAGATTCCCATTTCTTTGTAGCAGATCTACCCACGGGTGACTGAACTTGATCACTAGAGCATTTACCTGTATCACATACCTGAGACGCACTGGTGCATGCATCGTTCCGGTCAACAAAAACAGAGTGTTCGGAAAGACTGCCTGAAATGAAATTCTCATTAAACATTTGTTCAAATATGCTACCAGTACAATTTTTCAAATCATTTCTAGATGTACTTATCTTTCCTGCATCTTTTCCTTTCTTCTCAGGACACTCCCCTGCCCAATGACCTGGCTTGTAACAATTGTAGCACACCCCTGGACGAACCCCTTTTCCTGTAGATGCAAGTGGTTGTGTTGGGTATAGGCGATAGCGCTTTTCCCGCTTTTTAGCTCACCTGAGCCATAGGCTCAAGTGAGCTATTGTCATAGTGTTGCGTCTGTCGTCCGTCGTCCGTCGTCGTCGTCGTCGTCGTCGTCGTCCGTCGTCGTCCGTCGTCGTAAACTTTTCACATTTTAAACTTCTTCTCCAGAACGGCTGAAGGGATTTTGATGAAACTTGGTTGGTATGAAGTACTCATGGTCCCCTACAAGTGTTGTTGTTTTTCGTCCGGATCTGTCAATAGGTGGCGCCACCACAGCCAAAAGTAGGTCACGGGGGTACCCTCCTTTGACAAACTTCTTCTTCAGAACCGAAGCATGTATCGACAAACCGAAAGCATCAGGATGATCTAGAGAGATGTCTTAAGAAGTGTTGTTATTTTTGGTTCCACTTCGAAGTCAAATTTTTGACGCGTTTTTGACGTCTTTTCGGACTTAGTCAGAAATGCACATTTTTGCACTATTTCTTTAAATAACTCAATAAGTGTATGATTTTACACACTCATTTAGTACATATTTATCATATTTAACTTACTTAATGCTTTGATATGTATTTTATGCTTAAATTTTATTTTTTTGATTTTTTATGAATTTATTTCTTATGTAAACAAGAGCCCTAGGAGGGCACAACGCTCACCTGATACCCATGCATGCTCTAATTGACATACTGACATTGAATAAGACGTAAAATTGATAGTGCCAGTATCACGATTTGAGCCCACATTCTTTCTAAAAAGATTTTTGCCGGATGCAGACAAGATCTTTTTTTTACAGCCTTTAAAAGTACAAACAAGAAGAAATAGTCACATTTCAAAACATTATCTTTTTTTACTGATTTGAAAAGACGGATAACGTGATCCAAAGTCATATGCCCAGCTAGTGTATAGTTCAATTATTCAACATCAAAAAAATCATTTTGTAAAATTCCACATTAATGTGCAGCAGGTGATGAAAAAACAGACAAAAAGAATAAAACAATGAAATAAACTTAATATTCTGGTGTATGCTGCTTTTAGGGAAACAAATTAATAGGCCCACGATATTGTAAAGCTACAAGTACAACTAGCAGACATACGAAATCGTTATTTACTGTTAACTATGTTTCGCCTAGTGATAGGACTGTTACACGGACTAATTATTAGCTGACAGAGTTCATGAAAAGTATCAGCTGCATCGGATTTGCTGATAAAAAATTATTTGGTCCGATAAAAACTCATGTTGTATCTATTATTTGGATAGATAAAAATTCCCAAATGTCTGACCACAGGAACCTGTCGTTTTATGAGAGAAATTTTTTTTATTATTCACAACCTTAAGCCTCTGTGTTCATCTTTAGAAATGTTATACATTGAAGATGTCGAACACAGTGGCTTGAGGTTGTGAATAATAATTTCTTTTCTCTTTTAAAACAACAGCTTCCTGTGGTCCAACATTTCATTGAAATATTTCAAGAACTCTGAACTGAATTATTTTTTTTTCAATTTTTACATGTGTATTCCTTGTGACAAGATCTTTCCTTTGATACCAATATTGCGCTGACCCTGACCTCTCACATACTTAACAGAAAATGGCCTTTATACTAACAAAGATGCTGCCGGGGGCATTCTCGTTTCACAAACACAGGCTTTATAATTTCTGGCATGCTAGCTATCAATAATGAAAGGTTTTGTGTTCAATTTTAAATAAACTTTATTTATGAAATCGTTTTATTGTTTTATTCTTTTTCTGCTGCACATTAATGTACAATATGATTTTATTTTTGATGTTGCATAATTGAACTATACTAGCTGGGCATATGACGTTGGACCACTTTATCCGTCTTTTCAAATCAGTAAAAAAGTTACTGTTTTGAAATGTGGCTATTTTTTCTTTTTTGTACTTTCAAAGGTTGTCTGGAAAAAAAAACTTCTCTGCATCCGGCAAAAATCTTTTTAGAAAGGTTGTGGGCTAAAATCCTGGTACTGGCACTATCAGTATTCAATGTCAGTATGTCAATTAGAGCGTGCATGGGTATCAGGTGAGCGTTGTGCCCCCTGGGGCTCTTGTTCTTCTCTGCCTTGACTTTTCTGTTAGCTGCATTAAAAGCTCGATTCATACGCTTCTCATCTTCGGAATCTTCTGCGAGCGGATTACTGACATACTCGTCTACCACTTTCCATCCAAGCTCGGAGGAATCAGCAAGTTTTACTAATTTTTGACGATTGTTCATCAACTCCATACCTTCTAACAGTTTTTGCTTCGCTGAACTTAGCTCTCCGTGATCCAAACCGCTTTCAGCTTCCTTCATTTTACCGAGTACGCTTGAGTTAAACTGGTATTGATCCTCGCAGCTCTTTCTTTTGAATTTATACGTGTTCTGAGATAAAATGTCATTTTGAATTCTGGACATTTGCATTTCGGACAATTCACGTTGGTTTTTCTCGGACCTTTCAAGTTTTGACGATATGAGAGTGCTCAGTTGGCCTAAAAGAGCAGAATGTGACGCTTCTACTTCGTCGTGAATATAGGACTTTATATCTTCGTGCGTCTCCATTACAAAGTCAAGCGACGTGAAAATTAGATCTGAACTGGTCAGCAGCGTGGCTAGAAGTGATTTCTTGTCTCAAGCGAGACACTTGTCACATGATAAATACTCGTTTATCATTGGTCAAATACAACATGTTATGTATTACTACGCAAAGACAATAAATTTCTACTATACTGACGAAACGTAGAAATTTTATAAGATAAGTCTGTACCCTACAGGTATTCTTTCAGCACTTTATTAGAGCGCTGATATCACAATCTTTTCATAGTCAGATACATAATTATCAAAATGACAACTAAATGGGCACACATCTTTTCAAGCAGAACAAGATTTACCTTGTACATTGAACTACAGTATAGTACAGTAAATGACAGTACAGTAAAGGACAGTACAGTACAGTACAGTGCAGCAAACACTGCAGTTGGTATAGAGGAAATTCGAGCTACCCACATTACCCATGCAATATTTGTAGCTATTACTTAGCAATCGTATTTGGTAGTTTTTTTTTCTAATAATACGATTGTCAGTAGGTTTGTCAAATCTAGCAAACAAGCAGCTGTCCGTCTTCTCAGCCTCGGCATCGAACAATTTGTTCCAAAATTTCTGCTTCTTCCTAGCTCTCTTTATAAGTATTCCCCTTTGTTATTTGGAGTTCAACGAAGGTGAATAATTTGACAATGAAACCAGAAGTCTCTGATGAGACTGAAGCTCTACTGGCTGTTTTGTTAAATTCACTGAATTGACATCCATTTTCCAACCCTGGGGACAAATATCAGATGCACATCTACACCACAGACACATAATACATGTAATGCTAAAAGAATTTACTCTCCATGAATTATCGGTATACTTTCTGAGATCTGGTGTTCACAAAATTACAAAGACTTATACAGGAGAAAATGACCACACCTATTTTCAAAGACGGGTAAGTCTTGCACAGAATCTCAGACACACAATCAGATCACAGACTCATGGAAATGGGAAAAGAAATATCTCTCTACAGTATCAATTATACTTTCTGAGAACTGGTGTTCACTAGATTACAGAGTTAAATAGGAGAACATGACCACACCCATTTCAATTACCCTGGGGTTCAGATGCTGAAACAAAATAGCAGGCCCACACATACAATGTAGACAAGAAACTGATTATAATGCAAAAAGAATTATTTCTCCATCAATTCTACTTTCTGAGAATTGATGTTCACAAGGTAATGACCACACCCATTTCCAAGACACTGGGGTTCAGGGGCTCAAACAAAATATGAGGGCCAATTATACTTTCTGAGAATTGATGTTCACAATGTAACATAGACTTATATAGGAGAAAATGACCACACCCATTTCCAAGACACTGGGGGTCAGGGGCTCAAACAAAATATCAGGGGCACCACTAGACCAGAGACTGATTATATTGCAAAAAGTTTTTTTTTCTCTAACAATTATACTTCTTGAGAATTGATGTTCACTAGATTACATAGACATATATAAGAGAAAATGACCACACCCATTTTTGAAGACGCTGGGGGTCAGAGGCTCAAACAAAATATCAAGTGCACAACTGGACCAGAGACTGATCATATTGCAAAAAAAAATTATTTCTCTATCAATTATACTTTCTGAGAATTGGTGTTCACTAGATTACATAGACATATATAGGAGAAAATGACCAAACCCATTTTCAAGACCCTGGGGGTCAGAGATTCAAACAAAATATCAGGTGCACAACTGGAACAGAGACTGATTATATTGCAAAGAGAATTATTTCTATATCAATTATACTTTCTGAGAATTTGTGTTCACTAGATTACATAGACTTATATAGGAGAAAATGACCACACCCATTTTTGAAGACCCTGGGGGTCAGAGGCTCAAACAAAATATCAGGTGCACAACTAGACCATGGACCAAACTAAATGCAAAAAGAATTAGCTTTCTATCATTTATGGTTTCAGAGGAGTTGCGCTCACAAAAAATTGTTAACAGACAGACAGACAGACAGACGGACTGACGCCGGACAACATGGTATCGCATAAGCTCGACTGGTCTTTGACCAGTAGAGCTAAAAATTAATGGTTTTATCATGCAATTAAATATCAATTACAACTGACAAAAGTACAAAAAAAAGATTTATATAGGGGAGAAATTCACATTTATAAGAGAGAAAAAAGGAATTCCTAGGTAATACGGATCAAGGATGCATAAAAATCCATTTTGATGCAATATGGGCATTTCTTAAATTGATTTTTTTTTATTCATTTATCTATTATTTATTTTTTTTTTTATTTCTTTACTTTTTTTATTTAATTTATGTACTTCACAATTAACAATATTTTCATGCAATGTCTGATCCAGTGGAGAGCACATGTCAGCTAGACATTCAAGCAAACAGGATCTTTTAGATGTTTATGTTTCTTCTGAGTCACGATACGAAATTGCTATTAATTAACTTTAATTGACATTCATGGTGGCTTTTTTGAGCTGAAAATTATTTCAAAATGGTGAAAATCTGAATGTGAAATTTGGTGCAATTCTATCCTTTGACACTTTTTTTAAACACCCCCCCCCCCCTCATAAATCAACTTGTGATTGTTTCACTTCCCCATTGTTTGCTAATATTAAAGGCGGATCTAGGAATCTTTGAAATTAAAAAGGAGTTGAAGATATTTTTTTTGGAAGACGAAGGATTAAATATATTATAGCCTGGGAAGGCTTTTAATTTTATATAATTTTAGTTTTGCTTTTTGATCATCTAGTGTAGCGAGTCGGAAAATATTAAGAAATGGAGTATATATATCCCTGTTTAAATTAATTCAGTCATTTTAGAAAAGAAGGGAGGGGATCTCTTAGAAGATGAATGATACTCAAAAAGACTTGTATTAGTTTCATTTTACAAACTGGCTTATAGTATAAGCTTGATAATTTTTGGAATGTAATTAATTATAGTTTGTCTAAATACCTAGAAATTATAAAATCAAATACTGCAGAAGAAAATAATTTACAAATGACATGTATCACAAACAGCAAATTCTTAGATGAATTTTAAAGGGACGGTGTCCCTGAAAATTAATTAATTTTACAAAATTTTGGAATGCAAAATCTTTCTTTTCATATGAAAGTATACATTCTCATTTGTATAAAATTTAATTCAAAATTTCAGGTGAATCTAACCATACATTCGCAGCTATACACCTTTAAAAACATAATTTTGAATTTGGGGTGCGCAGCTCTAATTCATTTCACTGGCGCCACCTACAATGTATTGAGTTTTTACAATAGAGGTATACGGAGGTTTAATTATAAAAAAAATCGACAATATAAATATAGGATCTCAAATGAATTTTCATTTCATACGATGTATTATGAAACGAGTTGTGAGTTTTATATCCCCGAGCCTTGGCGAGGGGATATAAAACGCACAACGAGTTTCATACTACATCGTATGAAATTAAAATTCATTTGAGATTGTTTTTATCACATGATATTGCCAAAAAATGTGTATTTCTAACGTGAAATCAACGTTTCCGAGAACTACAGAGGCGAATCACGTCATGATCTAGAGGTCGTCTGCTACGCCATGAGAAGTAGTTTCCCCATCGTATAGATATTCTGTGCGTAAGAGAAAAGTATTTCAATTTTGAATAGTATTCTAATGCAAGAATTAATTCAACAACAACAATTTTAATCATTGATATTGACTCCGGGTCTGAATTTAACAGTTGACCGATATTTGAAAGGTAACATTTGTCAAGGTTCGTGCGATTAGGTTCCAAACTTGACCAATCGCATTCAAGCAGAGCGATATGTAACGTGTTATCATATCATATATTTATGAAATGGCTTTATGAAACTGCATAACGGGTGTATCATGTGATAAGGGATGTTACTGCATATTTTCGAATAAATTTTTTATAGCTCCTTTTTTCTTCTTTTTAGACCCTTTGGAATAAGTTTTATGTTTTCAATAAAATTTATTTTCAGGGACACTGTATCTTTAAGAGTTACCATTACTACCATTTCATCTCTCACCCTTACCAATAATCCTATCTTTTCTCAATAAATCATTAAATTCTTTCAGCCCCACCACTAAATCCCATATTTACCCCCTCACTTTAAATCCTACAAGCCCGAGACTGTCAAACTCCATTGAATCAGGGTGATACTATATAGACAGTATACTAGAAAAGGTTTAGATCTTGATATCAGTTCCTTTCTCATTCATATTTATTGTGTTCGAAGACACCCCCCCCTCCTCTTATCCACCTGGCAGGATCCGCAGAAGATTTAATTTTGACTTTATTTATACCTAATTCTTTTTTTTTAAATTCATCAAAGATATTGTATTATTTCCACTGAAGAAACAAGATAAACATTACATTTTGATTTAACAGTAGATATGCTATGGACCAAGATTACAGGGAAATTTAGGGGATCAACCATGGGTCGGATACTTAGATTTTACAAGAATATTTCTCAGTATTTCTCAAAGCTGATTTTTTTTTCTAAGGCCCTCTTTGTTGGATTTTTTCCCAAATAAATACCGTCGTAGCAAAATGCTTTATTTTTTCCCCGCCGCTTTAGGCCTGAATATTCTTTTTGACAAAAATTCCTTACACCCCCACTCCCCCAAAATCATATGGCTACTCCCTCGGCTATCTTTTCAGAGAAAAAGAGGGGTCTAGTGCATGACCTCAAGGGGGTTTCGGATCATGGAACCCCCCTTTCCCCCAATTTATAGGGTACATGAAATGGTCTGGTTCAACTTCACCCCACTCCCTCCACTCCCCAAAGGTAAATACCAAATTTTTTCGCATATAAACCTAATAAAGAAGAAATGTTTCAACATATTCAGTATGGTCATTGAACCTAATTTTCCCGACCCCGCGAGTAGAGATCGAGAGAGAAAAAGAGAGATCAAGTGTGGTAAAAATATAGGCATATGTATCAAAATAAACAAATTGTAAACTGTAAATACACAGCAAACATGCAAAATTTCCCTCCATGTTGATTGTTGCTAAACGTTTACTTCCTCCGTCCTAGAGAGTTCTCCTATGGGAATTCCCCTTTTTCTAAAATTAGTAAGTTTTATCGAAATTGATTTTTGATTTTTGAAGTAATTGTAAATAGCCCCAAAAATGTTTTTGTACATTTTGAAAATATACTATTAGATTGATTACATGGTATGTTTACATTTTACAGGCATGGCTGCGTTTTTTGATATTTGCTTCAGGAAATAGGCTTAGAATTGCACATGCAGTTGCAATTTTTTCAATATTTTATCAAAGTAGGGAGACATTTTTTAGGTTTGAGCATAAATATCTGAAGAGTCCATGTTGTACTACAGTATTTAAAACAAATAAGTTCTGTATAACATATAGTTCTCATTAGAAGATACCATAAGTTAAAATCCCCATATTATCACAAACCAAATATTGAAACTGTGTTACCATGGTAACGGATCACCGTATGACATTGTCCCCATTAACTTTTTTTCATATCTGATTACAATGATTATGTATATAAAATTTCACCACGATTGGTCACCATGCGTGCCAAATTTAGGTTGATGGTTACAGAGAATTGGTGTTTAAAATTCCGAGGTTCGCAACTGTTCCAATGGAAATTCTAGTGATTTTGCCTTGCCTTCTCGACTTGAGACTGAATGACTGATAGGTACTTCTTTAATGTTTGTTTAGTATTATTCCTGATTTTCTTTAATGGAAATTTATTTTGTTTTTATTCAGATTTATGTTTGACTACCATTCATTGATGAAGATACAACATACACCATTGACTGACCAGAAATCACAGCCCATCACATACGTGTCCTTGTTTATCAGTGTGTGATGGTCTTTTGTGTTTGGTGTTCTAATGTCCTGCTTTCTGTTCCTTGTCCTTTTTGTGTCTCTGGCTGTGTATGTCTTCTCTGTTTTTTCTCTGTGAAATTAAAGGAGGTCAACACCTTAGCACCATCCCTCTATTTTTAACATATATTTTATATGGATATGTTACTGAATCGACCCCACAGGAAATTTGGAGCCACGCACTCTCTGTAAAGTAAATGTACAAATCTAAATTCAAAACGCTACTGAAATGAATTTTGGTGGCTCCGCTGAAAGCATCACTGACGTGTCTGATGCAGGAAAAAATTGTTTGGAATTTTCTTCATGAAGGTATAGAGTTGGAACACTTCCGTATTATTCACTTTGGGTGTTTTGCTGGTGGTGCTGCAACTAGGTTTTGTTGGAGATCCCCTTGTTGTACAACATGAATATGCAAGTTAAAGTCAGTCCTACTTTTATTTTTAATTGTGAACACTATGATTCTCTGTTTGAGTTAAAGAAGATCCTGATGATAATCTCAACAGCACTCACAATAGAGCACTATGTTGAGCATCGACGGACCCCTAGCAGGCTAGAAGTGGGATCAGGTGCCCGGGAGGAGTAAGCATCCCTGTTGGCTAGCCGCACCCGCCGTCGATGTTAATGCACGATGAAGAACACAGTATATAAAATGCATGCACTCTCTGACGTTATGTCTATATAGAAAGTACTATTGCGACCATGTCCGGGAAATATATTCAAAACACTTACTGTCTGTAGTATAAAATACCGGGTCTATAAAATAATGAACGTCATCTCTTTTATTTCATATCCCTTTCGCTAACTATCCTCAGATAAAGAACCCGGAAGTAAAAATAAATACTGTAGATATCTATTGTTTCAAGTATACATAAGTTTAATCCTCTTGTCACGACGTTTTATGCACAATTAAATGTGATGAGGCGGAAGTGATTTCAAAACCATTTGAATCCGATCTAATCTTTATAACGGCTTTAATCCTGATACAAGTATAGCTTTGTAATTAGATAAGGTCTTTACACATACCTTTATAAAAGGAGCATTATAATTCCATATTAAAAGGATTTTTAGATAAGTGTTAGAGTTAGGCTAATCCATTTTCAATTTTGTGAAAATTGTCCATTAGAGAAAATTGATATTTGCAAAAGATTCAGTGCAAAATATCCAAAATGACTCGAATTTCCTCATTAGGAAAAAACTATTGACATCAGGATTAGTCTTATTAAGGAAATGCAAGTTAAAAAGTGAAATTAGCATTTAATGCCGAAAAGAATCTTCAATCAAACTTTTATTGAAACGAAAGAAAGTAATATGTAAAAATAGTTTAGATTGAAAAAAAAAGGAAAAGGATGGATCTCAACTGGTTACAGTTGTAGATCCCATGGCAAAAAAAAAATCGAAACATTATTTTGGTATTTAATTAAGTACCACTAATGCGGATTTACTAAACCTATCCGAAACACGTGTTTGATGCATTAATAAAACTGGTTTGACTTGTTCGTCAAGAAGGCAAAGAGTTGGACTTCCGTATTATTATACAAAATTCCTTTTGCACTGTAGAGCATTTAAGATTGTTTCCCGAGACTGGATGTTTAAAGTGTAATATTTACTTCTTTCCAGTGTCGCTTGAAAGAAACTTTGTTTTGGTCCTTTATTGATCTGACATTATAGTGCTATTTTTCTATTTAGGAAACTTGTCATTTCAACAAAAATATCGAAATTAAAAGAGGTTAACATCCGAGCACCACCCCTCCAATTCTATTTAAGACATAGATTTTATTTAACTATGCTACGGAATCGACCCTACAGGAAATTTGGAGCCGCGCACTATCTACAAAGTAGCTGTACAAAATTGAAAAATTCAAAATTTTCCTGAAAAAGGTAAAGAGTTGGGACACTTCCGTATTATCAAAATGCGAAAACACAGAGAGATCAAACACAACAGTAGACATCATAGGAAGAAAAAACATTAAGAACGACATTAAAACATTAACTTAGCTCTTTTGTTAAAACACACACAAAAACTACACATATGCCAGCAAGATAAAAAAGTAAAACAAAAGGGAAATACTGTATAGTAATTCTTTGTGAGTATTGTTCAATTTGAAAAGTACAAAATTGTTGTTCTTCTACCATATTCTGTAAGAATAAAAAAACAAACACATTGTTTACATATCTTCAGTAAACATTTGATTGATTACCTGTTTTCTTTGCTAATTATATGTATGGGTGTTACATAACGTTCAACGTCAGACAATTCGATTATAACGATTTTCTAGGAATAACAGGCTCATAATTCTAGACCGATGAAGTATATTTTTTAGTTACATTGCAAGCATATCAATCTTCTTTGAGTTGATAAAACATTTGTAAATGCCCTACACAAACAAAGTGCTGCAATTAGCATTTATCCTTTAGTCCGATTAATTCAAGTAGTGAAAAGTGTAAAAAGAGAGTCTACCTTAATTATTCCTTTAAGTGAGTTACAATAATACGGAAGTGTTCCAACTCTATACCATTTTGAATTTATCATGCCGAGAACCATATCGTAACGTTTTCTGTTTAATTTTTGACGTTTGAAAATTTAGCGACCTACCTCGGCGTAAAGGTAGGACACCACGTGACCGAAATACTGCGATGTTATTGGCTGAAATTAGTACGAGGCGTGATAATATATAAAATGGGTCAAATATTGTGGTCTTGCGGACTTAGATACTTGATACTTAGATAAAAAAAATATATTGTAAAATGAAAGAAACGATTTCGAACAACCAATACCTGAAGATATCTAGATCGTTGTGGACCACATATGATTTAGACTGGAAAAAGGAACGGTCGTGAAAGATCAAGAGGAAATCCCAAATATTAGGATATTGCAGTAATTACAGCGGAGGAGACAAACCACGCAAGTACGAAAATGAGGAAAATCAGAAAAAAAAAACAAAACAAGTTAGTAACGTAACAAATAAACATCAAAGAAGTACCTATCAACTATATCCAGTATCAAATTCGAGAAGACAAGGCAAAATCATTAGAATTTCCATAGGAACGGTTTCGAACCTCGGAAATGGGAATGAATAAAATTCCGAAGTGAGACAAGGTGCCCGGGGAGAGTCAGCGTCTCCTGATTGCATGCAACACCCGTCGCAACAGCTCCATGAAAACTTGTAAAATTCGGTGATTGTCTCGATGTACATCTTTTTATATCCATTAACATATTCATCTGTGTTGCTTGGGACTCTTCGTTTTGCGGTCTTGTTTGTGTGTGGTCATCTGACAGTGAGGAGGTTGTTTTACACCATAATTGTACGTTCTTCGAGACCTCTGGTTTATCGCTAAAGTGGGAGGGTTGTGCGCACGTAATCCAGGATAACCACACCGTTTGCTTCTTACGTGGCAGATGGCCGTCCTAAGTCGGCACCCGTTGCCCATTGGTCTCGTTGGTTTATGTGTGGTGTTTTATGTTTCATGTTTCTATGGTGTGTGTTGATGCTCAATTTGGTGCTCTATTGTGAGTTAAAGAAGATCCTGACGATAATCTCAACAGCACTCACAATAGAGCACAAAATTAAATATCGACGGACCCCTAGCAAGCTAGAGGTGGGACCAGGTGCCCGGGAGGAGTAAGCATCCCGTGTTGGCTAGCCGCACCCGCCGTCGATGTCTAAGCACGAAAATGAAAACAATAAATAAAATTCATGCACTGTCTGACGTTATGTCTATATCGAAAGTGCTATGGCGACCATGTCAGGGAAATATATTCAAAACACTTACTGTCAAACCCCTCGCGGGGAACTTTTTTACGGGCTGTTGAGATTATCGTCAGGATCTTCTTTAACTCATTGATGTTCCTTTTCCCTTTTGCGTCTCTTTCTGTGAATGTCTGCTCTGTGTTTTTTGCATTGGGTGTTTTGAAGTTTTGCTGTGGGTGCTGCAACCGAGTATTGTTGGAGACCCCCCTCCTTTCATTGATGTACATATCAGGTAAATATTTCTTGTTTGGTGATAATGATACAGATGAGACAACAACGATGATACAGACCCAAAATCTACCTACAAATCATGACGACTTAGGACTTTCAGTTGCTTCTTTGATAGCAAAGGTATACAAAGAAGATGTAAAATGACTGACATAATCCGTAGGTATATTTACTTAAAAATCTGTGATTAAAATGTTACGATTTGCGATCTTAGTACGAAAACTTCCCTTTTAGGGCAAATATGCATGCAAGTTACATTTTAGTTGCTTACTCAAGGTTATTCAGGGGAAAGGCTTGAGATGTTACTGATGAAGATCTATGGTCGCAACAAAGAATTTATTGCACATCTCGACATTTGTCTATCAGGGATAATAAAGTGACAAATATGGATAATGACCATATCCCTGTATACAGCACAAAATCGATAATTCAGAAAATCAGAAACCGAAGGCATACAAAATCAGGATAAAACAGAAACCAAAGCAAACAAACAAAAACCTCCACCACATGAAAAGAAGCGGACTCCCGATATGTGAGTGAGACCAGGTGCCCAGGAAGAGTAAGCATCTCCTGCTTGCATGCAACACCCGCCACTTCAATCCGGTAGAACTGTCACATCCGGTAACTTCCATGTCGGAAGACATAGAGTACAATCTTTGGTTGGATGGTTCAAATGATCTATAGATGACAGAATGATGCTGATAGGACATTCTTGGGTGCGACCTTTCCAGTTGACCGTCTTTAACCTATCTGGACATTACCAGACGCGACAGGTTTATATTTGACAGTAATATTCGCAGCGGGTATTGCATGTAGTCAGAGGACGCCTACTCCTCCCGGGCACCTGGTCCTGTCTCCATTCGGGGGTTCAAGATTGTCATGTTAGTAGCAATGAGTTAAAGAAGATCCTGACGATAATCTCAACTGAACTCACAATAGAGAACCAAATTGAGCATCGACGGACTCCTAGCAAGCTAGAGGTGGGACCAGGTGCCCGGAAGGAGTAAGTATCCCCTGTTTGGAAACACACAATTACGCCAAGTTCCCCTGGATCTTCGACGGCGGGTGCGGCTAGCCAACAGGGGATGCTTACTCCTCCCGGGCACCTGGTCCAACCTCTAGCTTGCTAGGGGTCCGTCGATACTCAATTTGTTAGTGCTGTTGAGATTATCGTCAGTATCTTCTTTAACTTATTCTTCTCTGGTTTATTGTATGTCATATTTTTTGGGGCAACTTTTACGTCTTTGATTCCCTTCGGATGAACAAATAAATATTGTTATTTCGTTATCTTGAAATCAGCGACCTGCTGATTCTAAATCAACCTAGCTAGAGTGGAAAGGAAATTAAAGTAAGAAGTGTAAAAACTTTTGAAATATAATTAGAAATATAATTGCTCTTGCACGAACAGTCCTTGGTTAATCCCATGCCAGACCTTTGTACTAGAAGAGGAAGGTAATAGAATAATGAAGAAATCGTTTGCGATAACAAGTTGAAACTATAGAAAGAATTCAATATTTTCTCTGTCTTAAAAAAAATCTACATCGTAGCTGGTGGTATAGAAGGATGTTGTTTCCAATAGATAGGTGGTGCAACCTATTGTTGTTGTTTTTTTTTTTGTAATGATATTTGAAATTTGCATATGATGGAAATCATCATTCTTTTTGAAAGTTTTGGCAAATCATGCAAATCCCCTCTCATCATGGAGGTGGAATAAATTGTTTTATTTTAACGATAGTGACGGGTTGAATCTCCTCGTTGAAAAATTTGGATCCGCCAATGACCATTCTTGAAAATTTATGACCATATGTCAACTTTGACTTAGCACGTGCAGACTAATTACATGCCTGCTTAATAAGATATGACCTTTATATGATGTAATCTCGACCTCTAGTATAGACCAATTCATTTGGAAGTCGAATAAATTTGTATCCTCTAAGTCAGACATCTTCATCATGATTGAATTTGTATCGGATTATGTCCATAAATCCCCGAAGATCTCTTAACACTAATTAATAGTTGTTGTGCACTAATCAATACTTAGATCATATACTTTGTCTATGGTCCAGTGTCAGTATTTCGACTTGCCCTCTTACATCGTAGCATAGATATTCTTCTGATCGATCAGGGATGTCTTGCAGAGTTTCCTGTTAATAAATCTGCGTTAGTTTGCTTGGCTGATCTTTTTTATAATCCAGTATGTGATAAATGCTTGTCTACTAATAAAACGTAGATTTGTTTATTATTATATTGCAATTCTTTTAAAAAAGAGCACATTTTGTGTGAGGTTTGTGAAAAAATCAAAATATTTCTACTGTTTCAAGAAGACAATTAAAACTTGTGATCTTTAGGGAAAGGGATATTCCTCAAATATTTGAATTAGAATTTAAGCCAGGGGTTAGGCGCAACAGCACAGGTACTTTTTCATTAACAGAGACATGCATGTAAATACGGCGCGCAATAAGTAAATATTTTCCTCCGGAAGGCTGCTTTCTTGCAGCACTATTGTACACTTTTTTTCTTTATTTTTGACATTTTCCACTATGTTTAAACTTCTGTGCATTTTGCGAAACCGTTCCCCATGACGGAATACTTAAAGTGGGTTTTTTAGTCCCCTACTGGCAACGCCGGAGGCATCCTCGGTTCCCCAGGCTATTTGCGCTTTGGCTGAGTACCCTGGGTCACATCGTACTATTTCGGGAATTTCCATTTATATGCAAATGTTGTCGATTGGTTCCCTCACAAACTTTTTTATCCAATCGCAGAATAGTTTACAAACGTCTTTTGAAAAACGACAATAAATAGTGCATGTTCGACTCTTGATGCCTGGAGACAATAATCGAATGGTTAAGTAGATGTTTTCGATACAAATATTAGGGTAACTGACAAAAATCCCTCTTGTGTACGATTCACATACTGTCCTCACTGATCTGTGCGCAGCCATTATCGTTAGTTTTTTAACTTCACGAAGAAGAGCTATTTCTTTAAAAATCCCCGAAATAGTACGATGTGACCCAGGGTATTCAGCAAAAGCGCAAATAGCATGGGGAACCGAGGATGCGCCGAAGGGGACTCTTAGATTCCTCTCGGTCTGTCTGTCCGTCCGTACGTCTATCCGTCTGTCCCATTTTCAGTTCTCCGGACTTTTTTTTCGCTGTTGCTACAAATATTGAACTAGTTTTGGTATGTGGATATATCTCAATGTGATACAGATCAAGTTTGAGTTTGGTTTTGTTGACCTATTCTTACAAGAGTTATGGCCCTTGGAGATAGCAAATTTTATGAAAATTTCAGTTTTCCGGACTTTCCTTCGCTACTATTGCAGATTATGAACTTAGTTTTGGTATATGAATACATCTTAGTGTGATACAGACCAAGCTTGAGTTTGGTTTCCATTGACCTATTTTGACAAGAGTTATGGCCCTTGCACTAAGCAAGTTTTATGAAATTTTCAGTTTTCTGGACATTTTTGGCTGTATTGCAGATAATGAGCTGATTTTTAGTATGTGAATACATATTATAGTGTTATAAAGATCAAGTTCGACTTTAATTTAGATTGACCAATTTACACAAGAGTTATGACCCTTGGACCTTGCAAATTTCGTGAAATTTTCAGTTTTTCAGACTTTTCTTGGTTGTTATTGCAGATAATGAACTGATGAAAAGAGATGCAGGACATAAATATATGCCGATAGGGGATTTATATTGCTCAGCAATTATTACATTTTTTCAATTACGTACTTTCCAACACCTATGCCAGAGGAAGTTTCTCTAATGACCCTTAACAAAATACACTCATGTATCTGGAATATAGCTATCCTAATGCCTAGCGAGGGATTGTCCTACTACTTTGTATAATTTTAGCTTGATGTTTGGTAGACTAAATTTTAATTTTTTATGCAGAAATGTTCTCTCTTGTAGCACATTTGAACACTTTGTTTGTCTGAGTTATGACACACTTCTGCAGCACAGATTCATTCCACTGATCTCATGTATAGCGGCCCCGCTAACAATAGTAGATCTATACCTAATACTTTTGTTTCAGATTTGCTAAAAAAAATTCTATTTCATCTGAGATAAACACCTGTTCAAAAGAGTCGTAACTCTGATTTCGTGAAATGATGAAAATTCTAATCATAAACAAATTCGTTAAAATTATTTTTTCAGGCAGACTTAATCAATGTTGAAAACAGAAAAGTTAATTTTTCTAGTTTTCTAGGTACATCGATTGTGATTTTCGAATAACTTTTTGGATTTTGGTATTTGACTTTTAGCACTTGATTGACTCCAAATATTGTAACTGATACAGGCAAATTTTCCTCTTTGTCAGAATCGCAGAATTGATATTATATTGGGAGAGTATTTTGTATTTTAGCTATATTGACGACAATTCTCTTGGTTGAGAATTTTTATGCGCACTCATCTCAGTCTTGATTACAATTTAACACTTTTACTTCAGTTGCGTCATGAATTCGATTTACGCGTAGGAATACTGACATTTTGTCGTGTAGAGGAAATTCGTTCACAGATTTTCTTACTTCTTATGATCCCTAAGGGTCTTCACTGGTCTTACATCTAATACAAAGTTACATAATTTTCTACCAAATGGAAAATGAAAAAGTCATTTTCTATTTTCTTCAAGAATTCTTATTTCTTGAGATATTGTTCTTCTTATTATTCAAATAATAGAAAAGATGTTTTAGAGATGACGTTAATATTAACCTTAACATGACTTATAGTCCTTTGAACAGTAAAATAATGTGGAGGAGACTTCGAATTTATTTCTAAGATAACGAGCTATTCAATGCAGAAGTGCTCGACTGTCACTCATAGATAGATAATTCTGTTTCAGTATGGTCTTTTATTTACATAAGATGAATGCTGAAGACAACAACAAAACTTGATTTTTGACTGGTCCTGGAATTTGTATTTGTTAAAAATCTATAACGAAAGAAAGGAGGGGATCTCCAACAACACTTGGCTGCAGCACCCACAGCAAAACACCAAAACACAGACACAGCAGACGTGCACAGAAAGAGACGCAAAGAGGCAGCGGATGCTGCTATCAATGCTACGGAAGATTTCATTGGAGATACAGGTATGGGAATCTTTTTTTTTTCTTTTTTTTTCTTTTTTTTTTCACATTTTGTCAGTGTTAAAGTCTGAGGCATTATCAAGCGAAGGAGGGGATCCTCAACAATACCAAGCCGCATCATCCACAGCAAAACTCCCAATGCAAAAACACAGAGCAGACATGACAGAAAGAGGCGCAAAAGGTGCAAGCTACAACAAATCACATAGAAACAAATGGGACAAGGAACGTCAACGCACAACACAGAAACATCAAACACAAATAACTACACATAAACCAACGAGACCAATGGGCAATCGGTAACGATTTAGGACGGCCATCTGCCATGTCAGTTGTAGACGATATGGTTATCCGGACGAGTACAACAATCCACAACATAACGCTGCTGCTTTGGCGACAGTAGAACACACTCTCATGTGACGTGAAAAAGAAAAAGAAAACGGACGGAGACAATAACATCAAATCATTGAAACATGAAGGACAGAATATAGATTCATGGCGGGAGGGTTGTGCACACAAAATCCGAATTACCAAAACTTTGTCTCTTTAACGCATTTGAAATTTTCTGTTACAGAATTTCTTGAAATTTCTAAAACGTGGGTCCTGTAGCATCATATCCCATCCATTCTGCTACGTCTTTTTGGTACATTTTTGACACAATAATTTTCATACTTTTTGGCCATTTTACATTGTTTAGACTGAGGATCACTGATGAGGGTTTGGTACCCGAAACGTACATTTCTGGTCCATGCTGTAAATTTATCAGGTCTTAAATGATGCTATTGAATTTGAAGAAGTTTAACATTTGAACTACTTGGTGAGTATTACTGCTGGTGGACAAAGAGTCCCCCGAGGGCACATGTAGCCAAGTTCGATCAACTTCGGTTGATCGTCTGTCTCTTTAACGCATTTGAAATTTTCTGTTACAAAATTTCTTGAAATTTCTAAAACGTGGGTCCTGTAGCATCATATCCCACCCATTCTGCTATGTCTTTTGGTACATTTTTGACACAATAATTTTCATTCTTTTTGGCCATTTTACATTGTTTAGACTGAGGATCACTGATGAGGGTTAAGTACCCGAAACGTGCATGTCAGGTCCATGCTGTAAATTTATCAGGTCTTAAATGATGCTATTGAATTTGAAGACGTTTAACATTTGAACTACTTGGTGAGTGTTACTGCTGGTGGACAAAGAGTCCCCGAGGGCACATGTAGCCAAGTTCGATCAACTTCGGTTGATCGTCTGTCTCTTTAACGCATTTGAAATTTTCTGTTACAAAATTTCTTGAAATTTCTAAAACGTGGGTCCTGTAGCATCATATCCCACCCATTCTGCTACGTCTTTTGGTACATTTTTGACACAATAATTTTCATACTTTTTGGCCATTTTACATTGTTTAGACTGAGGATCACTGACGAGAGTTAAGTACCCGAAACGTGCATGTCTGGTCCATGCTGTAAATTTATCAGATCTTAAATGATGCTATATAATTTGAAGACGTTTAACATTCCTGATAGCATTTCAGATGGCCGTCCTAAGTCAGCACCGATTGCCCATTGGTCTCGTTGGTTTATGTCAGCAAGGAGGGGATATTTATGTTTAACCTTCTAGGTTTAGTGTTTTGATGTCGTATCTAAGTCCTATAAATTTGTACTTCTTGTCGTGTCTTCTCTGTCTTTAGCTTACTAGGGTGTTTCTGTATTTTGCTGTTGGTGGTGCAACCGATTCTTGCTTGAGATCAGCTCCTTTCTTTTATCATTTCCTCTGAGTCAATTGTTTCATACGGTAATAAATAACTATATAACTGATTATTTCGTAACTAAAACACAACAGAAAATTATTCAATATTTGATCATATTATATACCAGGCCTTCAGCCTCGGTCGATATCACAAATCTCATCGGGTCATTATACTGACATAAATACCTCGACTAAGTCCATATTTGTATAATATCATTTCGAAACAGATGTTTAATATTTCTTTCTTGGATTTTATAACACACACACTTATGCAGATACCAGGAATTCTACAAAACGCACTATAAACAAAAAATACCCAAGCAAAAAAGTAGAAAATGAAAATGTAAGCGTAATTATCGTTCAGTAATAATCACGCACTCATTCTCCAAAGGAGTCAGTAAATCTACATTTCACCAATAGAATATATCATAAATAAGAAAGTATATCAGCAAACATTGTTTTTCCTTTAGTATTTGATGCTGATGGATGACTATTTGAATTGCAGTTCCAAGTTTCATGATTAAATATTGATCAATGAAGTATAAAATGACAATTTAAAGTAAACAATCACTCATAAGTGATTTCAAAGGCCGAAACTTCATAAAGATACTGCTTATTTCTAATAAAGTTGTCCAAGTATACTTCCACAGGATTTTTAAAGAACTGAATTCGAGCGGTGCAGAAACTCTGCAAATGTTAAATGTCTTCAAATTCTTCACTCAAGAACATACAGTCAAACCTGTCTTAAAGTGACCCTCTTTTTAGCGACTTCCTGCTTTATGTGACCTTTTTTATTCCTCCCGTGCAATTTTCCTGTCAAATTAACCTGTATATAGCGACAACCTGTCTAACGCGACAATGACCAAGATTTTTCTGTCCCGTACCGAATTCCGAACCTGTATATTACGACTTTTGGTGTTGCAAAGGACCCAAACTACATAATAATTCACATTAAATCTCTTCGTCAGTGTCTTTCATAATTAAATCTTCTGTGATAAATGAAATGTAATGTGATTTTATATGTGTAATACGATTAATCAATATATACACGAATTGATATATGCAGTGGTTCATTTAAAAGTATTGTTCTTATGCTACGACAATTTTGTTTGTCAAAGTCAAATCAGCTTGAAACTGTATTCAGTGACCACCTGTCTTATGTGACGTATTTTCTGTCGGCCCTTGCAAAGTCACATAAGACAGGTTTGACTGTATTTATTTGCAGCATGGACCAGACATGCACGTTTTGGGAACTTAACCTTCGTCAGTGATCCTCAATCTAAACAATGTAATATGGCCAAAGAGTGTGAAAATTATTATGTCTAAACTTGTACCGAAAAATTAAGCAAAGTGGCTGGGATATGATGCTACAGGACCCAGGTTTTAGAAATTTCAGAACATTTTGTAAACAGAAATTTTCAAATGCGTTAGAAGAAACGACCAACCTAAATTGATCGAATTTGGCTACATGTGCCCTCGGGGATTCCTGGTCCACCAGCAGTGACACACACCAAGTGGTACACATGTTTTACGTCTTCAAATTAGATAGCATCATTTTAGAGCAGATAAATGTACAGCATGGACCAGACATGCACGTTTCGGGTATTTAACCCTCGTCAGTGATCCTCTATCTAAACAATGTAATATGCCCAAAGCGTGTGAAACTTATCATATCAAATTGTAAGGAAGGACGTAGCAGGATGTGTGGGATATGATGCTACAGGACCCACAAGCTAGACGGCCAATTACAGGAGGAGGTACATTGCACCATAAGCGTTAAAATCCTTATTATGGAATGAAATTTGAAAAATATAATAATCTACATGTATGAAGACCACGCAACATATTTTTATCAGGTCTCTCTTATTAATGATGTCATGGTCATCAATACAGGATTACGACGACTGACTATGGAGTACAAATTTGACAAACCTTACAGTATGTTTTCATGTGATAAATAGTGAGAGGAGGTTAAATGTTTTCTAACTCGTCACCTTCTCTGGCAAATTTTCAAACCAATTTTAATTCACCAGAAACGTGTTTCGGATAGTAATTCCTCTTCAGTGGTACTTCTATTAGTTGTAGGTGAGACCGTAGGCCGAACCCCCTACATGTATTTACACATCTACTTTGAGTAGGAAGTATGACAGGAACTAACCCTATAACGAGTTTATCACGCCGAGAACCGTTTTGTGACGGGTTATTTTTTGTAATTTTTGACTTTTGAAAATTTAGTGACCTACCTCAGCGTCAAGGAAGGACGCCACGTGACCGTCATACTGCGTCGTCATTGACTGAAATTAGTACGAGACGTGATCTTCAGACACAACCAAATTAGTAGCGCCCTCAAGCATGTCAAATTCGACTTCGTGTGTATCTACTTTGTAGAGGATGTGCAGCTACAGATTTCCTGTGTGTTCGATTAGTGCTAAAGTTAAATACGATCTTTGACCAAAACAGCATTTGAGGGACGGTGCTAATTTGGATGTTATTTTATTATAAAATGGCCCCTTTTCAAAATGGCAAAATAATGTATGAAGTAAAATTGAAAAAGGGCCGAATAAAAAAAACCTAAACAAAAGAAGTTGTGATGGAATTACATCATAAAGACACTAAATGAACCTGACGGCATACGATACGAAGCAGTCAGGAGAAAGAGATTAAAGAACACTTATAGATCAAACAAACTAGATAGAACGAAATTGCTTGAACTTTCCGTGGATCTGTATGACCATCATCTATGAATGTTGACTACTCAATGAGATAGGGCGAACAGAACCACTATTCATTCCAAATTCTTGACAAATTACTAGACCTGGTGCTTTCCATTTCGCTTGGTAGCAATTAAAGAATTAATTTCTTTATGTCTGCCTTTAATTCAGTAAGCAAATGAAGATAATACATAAGAAGGAGGTTAACATCTTAATACTATCCCTCCAATGCTACTTTGGTCAAAGATTTCATTTAACTATGCTACTGAATCGACCCTACACAAAATTTGGAGCCGCGTACTCTCTTGCAAATTAAATGCACAAATTTGAATAATAAAATAAAACCGGAAGGCGCTATTTCTTCTAATAGCTACTGAAATACATATGGTTTATATATATATTTTATATTTGTTTACGATTTCGCCCGGCGTTCACACCTTTTTAGCAGGAAGTCTTTTTTTAATATATAATAACGTAAAGACTGTATCACTTTAGATCTTTGATCAATTATTTTTCATTGTGTCAAAAATGGTATGCGATTGTATAATGAAATGACACAGAATGTTTCCTGGACTAACTGTTACTTTTGTTTGAAATGGCCATATTCCATTGTTTTGATTGAGGATCACTGATGAGGGTTAATTACCCGAAACGTACGTACATGTCTCGTCCATGCTGTAAATTTTCCTCTTTTTAAACGATGCTATAAAGTGCTGAAAAAGTCACACATTAATAATGTAATAGTACGTTGCTATCAGTTATAACTATGATAAAATATAATCGCAGATGACTGATCCAATATTTAATCCAATTACTATTACAAAAGATCTGTATAATACAAAAATCGTGATTCTTCTTTCCACATCCCACTTTTTTATTATCCGATGAAGAAAGAAGATTGTTTTTCATCAGACACTAATCGCATTATTGAAGTCAGTACGGGTATTTCATAACTTATTTATATAACTCAGTTTCAAAATCTAGAACTTCTTATTACGAAATTGAGCAGAAACTTTATAGAAAATTCTTTAAAAATATAAAACATAACAATCCCCTACAGTGAGAACAGCGGAACATACACTCTCGAGACGAGAAAAAGTGGACAAACAGACGGAAACAATAACACAGCGCCTTCGAATCACGAAGGACAACGCTATCTAATGATAAGTTTTAGCAAAGATTGAAATAAAAGCTAGGACACAATATTTGTTATATATAGATATTCATTCAAAGAAAGAGTATACAAAGGAAGATAACTTGCATTATTCGTTGATGGTTTATCCTGTTTGTTAGTTAATTTTCGTCGGTAAGTATGAACAATGTATAGTTCTTTTAAAAGAAAGGAGGGGATCTCCAACAACACCTAGTTGCAGCACCAACAGCAAAACACTAAAACTCCCACTGTAAAACACAAAAAAGACACGCACAGAAAGAGACACAGTAGTACATGTACAGGAAACGTCAAATCACAGAAAAACATAAAACACAAATAACTACACATAAACCAACGAGACCAATGGGTAAGTTTCAAAACTTGCATTTTCATCTTTTTGTTATGATTTTATGTTGTTTATCTTTTTATTTCAATTTTTGCAACTCGAGGTGAATAGATTACACAATTACATCACAAAAATAACCAATTTATTATGCACCAGACACGTGTTTCGGATATTAAATCCTCATAAGTGATGCTCCTCCCGGGCACCTGGTCACACCTCTAGATTGCTAGGGTTTCGTCGGTATTCAATTTGGTGCTCTATTGTGAGTGCTGTTGGGAGAATATAACTGCTGCACTTGGGACCCCCACACTAAATCTCACATACACCAAATTGAAATGATACAGCGTAGGGCAGCTAGGTACACCACAAATAAATTCCACAACACAAGCTCAGTAAATGATATGCTTACAACTTTAAACTGGCCAACACTTCAACAACGTCGTCTGCGAACCCGGCTCATCTTCTTCTATAAAGTAATTCACAATATTGTTGCAATTTACCCAGCCCACCTCCTTATACCATAAGACCCTCGCACACGTCACTCAAATCCATCAGGTTTCAAACACATTCACACTCATATAAAGACATCTACAACTACTCCTTCAGTGGCGTAGCTAGACCCAAAAAGATGTGTATGCTTGATTTTACAGTGCGAGGGCCAAAGGCGCGAGCGCACTTGGGGGTCCCCAATTTGTGAAGATAAGAACACAGCAGAGGCCATTTCCCTGCTTTTAGACCACGAAATTATAGATAAGATTATCCTTAAATTTCTACCTAATATAGTAAAAAAAAGGGATCTTTTGATAATAATTATGATTTTTTTTTCGGTACAAAACCGTGATGATGTTTGGACAGACAAGCCCAGACAAGTCTTAAAATGAACATTAATAACTATATGAAAGAAATTTTTTATCCAGAAACATAAAACATCAGTTACAATATCAGCTGAGAACACAGCGCCATCTTGGCCGCGAAACAGACCCGAGTCTTTTAAAAACAGCTACTAGGCTATTGTTGGTCAAAATAGTTGGAGTTATTGCGTCACTTTAATAATAAACGGCGCTCTTTGGCATTGGCAAACTTATCAACAACGCCTTGCACGTTAGTTGGTGAAAATTTATTGTATTTCGAAAAAAAAAATTGTCAAAATGATGTGTATGCTTGAGCATACAAGCATATATGGTAGCTACGCCACTGTCCTTCTTTCCACATACAATAACACACTGGAACAAACTACCTCCAGAAATTACATCAGCACCATCACTCAAAGCATTCAAAGAACAGGCAAGCATGCCTGTTCTTTTGAACATATTTTTCTAGACAGCTAAGCAGTTGTAAATAGTTTTAAATTTTTGAATTAGGCACGGTCCATTTGATATTCTGGGGGGGGCTTGGGTTTTTTTCGAAAAAAAATAATTTTGCTCTCAATTTGATGAAAAAAATAAATTTGCTTATGGTGTGACAGAAAAAAATAATCTTGCTCTTACAAAAATTCTGAATTTGAAGAATTACCATAAAATTTCGCTAAAATTCTTGAAAATTTTCCGGCTCGCTTCGCTCGCCGCAGTTTTCAATTTCTATAAAAACTTTTTAGCTCGCTTCGCTCGCCATTATAAATTTTCTATCAAAACATTATTTACTATGGCAAAGTCCATATATATATGAAGATATCAAAAGTTATACATGTGTGCAATGAAAAAAGAGCTTCCTAATAAAAGCTTACATTTATTGTGAATATTTATGTATTGCTATTAATATATGTTGCATGTATCCCTTCATATAACTTCAGTTATTCACCAATTTACAATTCTACATTTACATGTAAAATTATGTCTAGGAGACCTTCCCCTCAGACCCTCTTATACATGTACATGTTATATACATGTACCTTATATAAAATATTGAGAATTGTATTGTAAAAATCTTTTATCTCTCTGTTTAAAATGAATTCTTGCATAAAAATAAACTAATATATTAATATTTAGAGTTTTGAGTAAAAATATAAATAATTTCTAACAATCAACACAAACACAAACATTCTTAATATGCGCATCACTTTGTTAAAGAAAATGTCCTTGCTCCAACTATACAAGAAAAAAATAATTTTGCCCTGGTCCGGGGCGAAAAAAATAATCTTGCTCCAACAAAAAACCCAAGCCCCCCCCCCCCCCCCCCAGAATATCAAATGGACCGTGCCTTATTGTCATTCTAAATTTAAATTTTAAAATTTTCTACAACTCCCTGTTGCGCAGCGCATAAGTTCAGGCACATAATGGTCAAAAGTGACTGAGTGCTTAAAACATAAAGAAGAAAGAAGAAGAGATTGCTGTCAGGTTCTTCTTTATCTCATTCCTTTCAAAGAGATTTTCAGGAGCCGCAAAATTTCATCTCAGTAGCGCCCTCTGGTTATATTTTTGACGAAAAGGCATTAATAATTTATTATTGTATGGATATTTTCATTTAAAGTATTTTCAGAATGATGATAAAACAATTACCTTTTTAAAATTTTTACTTTCTAAAATATTGGATACTGCCGAAATTCTCTCTCCCATTAGTATCATACATGTTTTCTAATTTCTATAATGAATACATAACTTCCTCGATTCTCTGTAGATGAGGTTTTACAAAATACAAATAAAACATAGAAAATAAATTTTCGCTTGCTTATCTAGAATTGTCCAAAAATTAATTTCGAAAAAAGAAAATAAATAGGCACATTCTAAGGTGTGACATAGTTTAGGGATTTATCATTAAACTGATAACCGATATAGCGATACCCTTAGATATAGACCACCAGGTAGGGTAAAATCTAAGGTAAATAAAGTCAGCCATCTTGAAAAAGGAATAATAGAAAGAGAAAGGAAATCAACTTAACATGGATGAGATATAGGTACAAATTCAATAATTATTTCTACGTTCTATTTAAAGTATAGTAAGATATTCCGAAATTTATTCATATGGACAGGAATTTGAGGTAAAAACATCAGATAGACTAGCTTATATTTTTAACTTGACATTTCAACTTCGTTTTCTTATATGCAAGAAAAGGATGGAATCTCCACCAGGACACATAGGTAATGAAAACTTTCAATAGCAATTTCCAATGCAAAACTTTTTACTTAAATGTTTTTGGTCCTTTAATATAAACATCAAAGAAGTACCTAACAGTTATTCAGTCTCAAAGTCGAGAAGGCAATGCCAAATCGTGAGAATTCCCATCTAAACGGTTGCGAGCACCGGAATGAACAACATTTAACATAGTTTTCATTGATGAATATCGATATGTCGTAGCGTGTTACCTTTTAGAATATTCATTTACTAAATTCGTGTTTCACTAAACAATATCTATTACTGATAGTTTATGGTATCCGATCATGGTTTTGGTAGAATAGTCCCTTGTTAAAGATGTATCACTTTTTACTCTTAAATTCTGTAGACTATATGGAGAACAAGAATTGTTAAAGAGAAAACCTCTGAACGTTTCAAAATAATGTGTGCTTACACGTTACATGCATGCTTTTGGTCATGAATCCTAATTAATTGCACTTTAAGCCAAAATAAGTGGTCGAAATCACCTGAATTACTGATGAACTAAACTAAGGTGATGGATTTAGCCAGTAACAGCATTGAGTTTTAAACATCATTTAATTACGAGGGCTGACTGATATGTTGTGAGCCTCATATTGAAGAATTTGAATTTTACATCTAGCATTATTTTCTACTTAATCCCCTTCAGTATCTATACACTTTGCCACCGGAATTTAAGGGCCTCAATACCACTTTTAAAGAACCCCTTTTCTTGTGTTCCAACTCTATACCTTCATGAAGAAATGTTTTCCTGCACCAGACACGTGTTTCGAATATTAAATTCTCATCAGTGATGCTTCAAGCGGAGCCACCAACATTCATTTCAGTAGCGCCCTCTTTTATGTTTTGAATTTAGACTTGGACATTTACTTTACAGAGAGTGCGCGGCTCCAAATTTCCTGTAGGGGGTCGATTCAGTAGCATATCCAAATAAAATATATGTTCAAATAAACATTACAGAAGTACCAATCAATCATTCAGACTCATAGCCGAGAAAGCAAGGCAAAATCATTAGATTTTCCACAGGAACGGTTGCGAACCTCGGAATGAACAAAATTCCAAAGTGAGACCAGGTGCCCGGGGAGAGTCAGCGTCTCCTGATTCAAAATAGCATTGGAGGGATAGTGCTAAGATGTTAACCTCCTTTAATTTCGATAATTGTTTTGAATGGAATGACAAGTTTTCGAAATAGCAAAATACTATTTATGATGTAAAATCGATAAAAGGCCAAAACAAAGTTTCTTTCAGGCGACAGAGCTGGAAAGAAAAAATTAATACACTTCTAAACATCAAGTCACGGGGAAAGATTTGAAATGTTCCACACTTTAACAAGAAATAAGTGTTTATAATAATAATAAGGAAATGTTTCAACTCTATACCTTCATGAAGAAAATTTCAACCAATTTTCCCTGCACCAGACACAAGTGGGACCCTCTGAGGAGTTAAAATATATCAGAAAAATTACAGCCCCGATGGTATAACTGCGTTTCCAACTATACATCCAGAATATACCTGGTGTGATCACAAAACACAGTAATTAATCCCCTGAATCAAGTTTATGTTTCCTTATCTATTATATTTTTTCTAAATAGATTTGGTTATAGGGGAAAACATGGCCACTGCTACGTCATACGCATCCACACCAGAAACAACGAACGCAAACAGAGCAGGTCGCATATTACTTGATCCCTGCACCGATCAACTACGAGATGTTTTACGCCAGCGAGTTCCTCCAGCTAACTTTCATTATGTCATTACACGTAATAGGTCAAACCTACCTCGTCTTACCCAGCCTCAGAGGGACCTTATCCTACCTAGGTCTGGCCAGTACAGTGGTGACTATAGTGATATGGATGTTTCTTTACTGTACTTACTTCTGCGAAATGTATGTAATATCCCGCCTCATAACAATGGTTGGGGGAATTTACCAGACATGCAAGACTCTTCCCTGTCGGCTAGCATTGACAGAATCCGCGGAAATAGGAATAGGATTGTGCATTCTTCAACTTCACTTCTCTCACAGACTGATTTCAATGAAGTTTAAGTGATGTTAAAATGGCTGTGATATCAATGGATTCCTATCTTGGTAACAGTAATAGGTATGAAAAGGCAGTAGACTTTTTACTCACAGAAACTATGGACCCGGAACAGGAGGTATTCATTGAGCAACTAAGGAAACAAGTAGAGGAAGATGAAATTACCAAGGACAGACTTACTACCGTAGAAAAACTCATTCAAGGTACGAAAAGGTGAATTTCCACAAAAAGAATGAAATTATGTCCCCGGGAAACGTAAGTATTCCCTGCTCCTTTTTCCTGATGGGTACCTCCACAACAGAGAAAGAATCTTCTTCATAAAATCACCCATCGATATGCGTCGAAAACCAGATACATGTTATTCATAGTTTACAATGACAGACCTTCTACTACAGATTGCTTTCCTGTTTTCTAGTTCAGGAGACGCGTATTGCACATACTATACATATGAATTCTTCAGTGACAATTTCAAACGTTTACAAACGTGAACCTGTCATTGAAATTTACAAAGTACGCATTGATCTGAAATTATGTCAACTTTCTCATAAATAGCGTAGTATCAATTTTAGTTATCTATAATTGAAATGAGTTAAAGAAGATCCTGACAATAATCTCAACAGCAGTCACAATAGAGCACAAAATTAAGCATCGACAGACCCCTAGCAAGCTAGAGGTGGGACCAGGAGCCCGGGAGGAGTAAGCATCCCCTGTTGGCTAGCCGCACCCGCCATCGATGTTTAAGCACGAAAATGAAAACAAAATATAACCTTCATGCACTGTCTGACGTTATGTCTATTAGAAAGTGCTATGGCGACAATGTCAGGGAAATATATTCAAAACACTTACTGTCAAACCCCTCGCGGGGAACTTTTTTACGAGCTCCACACGGCAAAGGGCAAAAGTGTGACACAAATGAGTTAAAGAAGATCCTGACAATAGTCTCAACAGCACTCAAATATCAAATATCAAAATATTAATCTTAATGACTATTCACTTTGATCCAATCCCTATCGTTTTGCTATCCATTCCGATGTTGCTAGTAAGCATTATATTATTAACCTATCAGTTATTCAGTCTCATAGTCGAGAGGGCAAGGCAAATTCATGAACACTTCCACTGGAACAGGTTGCAAACCTCGGAATGAATAACATTCTGAAGTGAGACCAGGTGCCTGGGGAGAGTCAGCGTCTCGTACGTTCAAACTGCACCGAGTCTTGTTGGAGATCCCCTCCTTTTTATTTGGGATGATAACAATCTCGTACTGCTTTAAAAGCTCTAGAAATACACGATTGACAAAAAAGATAGTTCATTACAGTCTGCATTGTTAAAAAGGAGGGGGATCTCTAACATGACACGGTTGTAGCAACTACAGGAAAACACCGAAACCAAGAGGGAAAAAATACACAAGCCACCAAAGGGACGTATCAGATGTATTTTGAAATGGTTATGATTATCGACTTGCAGATCATCAGGAGCGAATGCAACGGTTACATACCAAGCACAATGATTCACAGAGGCAACAATCTTCTATAACAGAAAATGTACAGAGCCACAGTATAGAGATATCTAACATTACCAAAGACGTTCATCATATTGAAAAGAGACAAGGTGAGTGATTGCTAACAGGGTGAGTTCTTTTTACCATCGTAGGTGTTTGCTAAATGTTAGTAAGAGACTTTTAACGGGACATTGTAGAAACGCTTACTTTAGATGCCTCTCATATCAATTTTTAAATAAGAAAAAATTTGCAAAGTCCAAGGGCCATAACTCTTGTAAAATTAGGTCAATCAAAAGCAACCTTATACTTGATCTGTATCACATTGAGATATATCCACATACCAAAAATGAGTTCAATATATACAACAACAGCGAAACAAAGTCTGGAAAACTGAAAATGGGCTAGACGGACGGACGGACTGACAGACGACGGACGGACGGACAGACAGACAGACAGGCAGACCGAGAGGAAACTAAGAGTCCCCTTCGGCGATGAACTTAGGGGACTAAAATGGGGATCTCCAACAACACCCGGTTTCAGCACCCTTAGCAAAACCATACAACACCCAATGCAAATCCTAAATACATTATTTATATTCTTATATTTTTACAGACCAGCATGAATACATCCAATGTACACTGACAGAAAAAGTGCGGACTCAAGGGGAAAACATCACATCATTGGACGCTGAAATTCAAAATTTGCAGACAGGATTACAAAGGAATATCAGAGACATAGAAGACATCAAGCAGAGAAATGGACAACATCTTGATGTAACAAGTATGGGAAATCTGTGAATAAAATTGAAACACAGAGCTCGAAATCAGAACTCAAGAATCACAATGAAAATCTTTCAATTTTTTTTCAAAAAATAATGTGAATTATGGCAAAACCCTTGAAGCGAAGCGCAGACGGTGCTTGAAATTGCATGGGCAGACGCAAGTTGCAATGTTTATAAAGGACACGAAACTAAGGATTAAAAAAAATCCATATATCATACGAAACTAAGGATTCAAAAATGTTCTTACAGGATACGAAGCTAAGGATTCAAAATTTATCAGTCTCCTGTTGCAGACATCATAAGCTAACACTTTTCAACTATTTCACTACTTTTCGTCCTAGCTTTCTATTACACACTGTAAACACGAATCTACACCATATATCTACAAAATAGAGATTCATCTAGAAATATTTTCGTATAAAAACTGACTAAAATGGCGGCGCCCATCTTGCCAATTCTTGGTTGAAGAAAAATAAATTGGTCAGTATGTATCTTTTCTTCCTTATTTTCGTTCATTTTTCCACTTGTTTTGTATATATATTTTACCATTAAAGCTTGCTCAGAACAAGCGGACCCTTCGGGCCCGCTTCCTCGCTTCGCTCCGCTATAAATCAGAAATTTTTCACGAGAAAAACAGACGAAGACAGCATCACTGCTCCATAGATATACGAAGGATAACTTTATATAAGAGAAAGGAGGAAACAACACTCGGATGCAGCACCCACAGCAAAACCACAAAACACCAAATGTAAAAACACAGAGTAGAAACCCTCAGAAAGAGACGCCAAAGGGACAAGAAACACAAAGCCACGCCATAGAAACATGAAACACAAAAGACCACACAAAACCAACGAGACCAATGGGCAACCGGTACTGTCTAAGGAAGGCCATCTACCGAGCAAGTAGCAGACAGTGTAGTTATCCGGATTACGTGCGCACAATCCACCCACTTTTCAAATTACCGAGAGCACAATTGTTGTGTAAAATAGCCTCCTCGTTGTAAGAAGGGCGGGGATCTACAACAACAGACCTGTTTGCAGTACCAAGAACAACACTCCAAAACACCCGAAGCGAAAACACAGAGATGACGAGTACAGCTAGAGACGAAAGAGACACACGACATAGAAACAATGAATACGAAAGACTAAACATAAACCAACGAGACTAATAGGCAACCGGTGCCGACTTAAGAAGGCCATCTGCTACGCAGGTAACAAATGGTGTGGTTATCCTGGATTACGTGTAAGATGCACATGAAAAGATACAGCATGACGCAGGGGCCCAAGAAACACACAGATGGATGTGTAATGGATATACCCATTAGGATCCCTACAACATGTTTGTAGAGATTATTATCAGATCTTACATAAATGTTGGCCAAGAGGAAGGACAAGGCAATACACAGGTCACGTCATGTCCATGATTTGTATGATTTGTATTCTGTAGAAGGAAAAAACCCTCTGATTCAAATGTACAAATGTAAGATTTCCCTTCACGTCAAAACATCATTTCATACGTTTGGACAATCGATCATTAATTTTGTCGCGGGGAAGCGTGGTGTACATATTAGAAAAGTCATATGAAGAAATCGTATTGGCTTGAAAATTTCTAGATTTCAAAAAGCAGTCTCCAGATTCAAGTGCAAGTGGGAAAGCCCATAAAAGAAAGGAGGGGATCTCCAACAATACCTAGTTGCAGCATCAACAGCAACCTCCCAAAACATCCCACTGTAAAACAGAAAGAAAAGAAAGGAGGGGATCTGAAGACACGCACAGAAAGAGACGCAGTGGTACAAGAACATCAAATCACAGAAAAACATGAAACACAAACGACTAGACATAAACCAACGAGACCAATGGGCAAACGGTGCCGACTTAGGACGGCAATCTGCCATGTCAGTAGCAGACGTTGTGATTATCCTGGATTATGTGCACACAACCCTCCCACTTTTCCGATTACCCAGAGGTCTTGAATAAGTAAAGTTAAAGATATTCCAATATCACATGAATCTACAATACAAGTTACAGCATCTGAGCAAATAGGACCAAAAGGAAGCTTAAAAGCCTATAAAATTATTTATTTTCTTTCCAGGTTTTACTCTAAACACAGGGGGGGGGGGGGGGGTCAGCTCATTGTCATACAGACAAATTACCTGCACAGTGTTGCTTTTGGTAGGTATATAGTGCCTTCACTGACGCTCGGGAACTTTCCTTTTCCTTCCGAAAGCAACAAAATGAGAGAATAGGTAAATATTTTCTAATATGTTTTGGTTTTCTAGGGGTCAGCATTTACAAAGAGAATGCATTTCAATTTTTTTTTTTTTAGATTTGGAACCCGATGTTTACAGATTAAAGGAGAGATTGATAGAGATAAATAACAACGAGACACGGGAAATCCCCCTATCACCAGTACAGTCGGAGAGCGTTAAGTTGCCTGTAGAACAACTGTTCGCATCAGTTGTAATCAAGGAAGATGCTAAGGAGAGGGGGAGCGAGACATCAAAGGATTGTGAGCAGCAAGAAGTGAAAATAGTAAAAACTCCAGAGGATCTACTCACTAAAAACGGTAAGTCGGTGCCCCGTGTGTTTATGCTTGGGAAAGCCGCACATGGTAAAACAGCATACTGTATGTGGCTTCTTAAAACATGGAGCAATACACAACAAACAAGTATGGGATTTAGACCACTTACTGAGTGGGAAAATGCTCTATGTGAATTTGATTTCGTGTTTCATTTACCATTACGTCATGTAGATACGTCACGAGCGAACGTCACAGACATGATTTGTCAGGATATTCTAGGCGCAGATACTGGTCTTCATACAGCAGCCAAACATGTGCTATCTAGTAGTGAATATAGATGTTTAGTCATAATGGACGGTTTGGACGAGTGGAAACCAAATCAATCAGTCATAGATCGGCTCAAGTACAAAGGAATGCCTAACATAGATAACATGTCAAACTGTCTTATATTCACCACCATGCGACCGTGGAAGTTTTCAGAAGTGGCACAAATCGTACGAAGCGATGATAAA
Organism: Pinctada imbricata; assembly: GCA_033119305.1. Classification (NCBI taxonomy): domain Eukaryota; kingdom Metazoa; phylum Mollusca; class Bivalvia; order Pterioida; family Pteriidae; genus Pinctada; species Pinctada imbricata. The sequence continues at coordinate 66,404,092 of VSWD01000009.1, forward strand.
GTGATTGAGATACAGGGACTGGACGACAAAGGCATCGATGACGTCATACAGAAGGTTCTTACACATTACTATAAAATGAAACCAGGCTCCGCCAAATATAACGATACGCTCAGAGACATGATGGGCAAAATGAAAAATAAAACAGTTAATTCTTTTATTAAGATACCTTTATTAGCTGTAGTTTGTGTACAGGTATGGTGTGAGGGGGAACACGTAGGGGACAGTATGACCAGTTTCTATATAGCTATGGTCAATATGTTGATACAAAGAGCGCATCTTAAGGGTAAAACTCAAAATATAGTGTTTGATGCTAGCAATGTTAGTTTACCTCAAATTCTGATGGCAAAGAAAAATGTCAAAATCTACTCAAACGTCATATATAAGCTGGGAAAATTGGCATTTGATAACCTTGTGTCTAAAGAAATGAAATTAGTTTTCCAAAAAGATGACTTGGAGAGAGAAATAGGTGAGGTAGAATTACAGTTTGCCCTAGACGTTGGTTTGATCAGTCAAAGAGAGGCACAAAGTGTTATGGAAGAAAGGGTAAGTGTCAATTTCTTTCACAAATCCATTCAAGAATTCCTCGCTGCTATTTACATTGTGACTCAAGAATGTGCATTTGATTTGTTCTATGCATATCTTTGTGATGTCAAGGTCATAATGGAATTATCCGATGTTATCATGTTTATATCTGGTATGTGTCCGTCCCTTTGTAGTGTAATATCAAAGCATGTTGTAAGTGTGACAGACAGTGACGCACAGATCTGCGAATACAGAGAATCGCCTGGCCAAAATAACGTCATAGTGAGAGAATTATACCAACAGCAGGCAAGTTGGTACATGGAGTCACGTTACGCGCAGACGGACAATCCAATAGTATTCCATGTTTCAGATGTTTATCTTACAAAAGGCGGTTGGAACGAAGTTATTCAATCTACTAGAGGCAAAAATAAAGCAGTTCTTGGGGGAAACAGTGACATAGAGACAGTAAGGGCTACAAGGGAAATTCTGTTCGATCACCGTGTAAACATAAGGTCATTGAAGTTTGTGCGTGTGCCTACGGACAGAGGCCAGGGCATCACTAACAAAGAACTGAATGACTTTTTGTCTTACACGCACCGTACAAGGTCACTTGTCATGGTCTTTATTAATGGCGGTAACACTGATAGGTCGGTAGACACGATCTGTGGACCCTCATTGAAAACTTTGCGTTTAGAGTTTGTTCAAATCATGGACAACGCGCATCTCCCTGTTATATCGCGTTGTGACAGGCTACAGAGCTTATACCTGGATGACGTGACGCTTGGTGACAGAGATCTAGGCTTAATACCAGGTATGTCACTGTTACAGGAGGTCACGTTAGAAGAAGTAAATATGTCCGCAGTAGGGTGGAGTAAATGGCTACAGTCTATTATAGACATCCACCATCAGTTTGATGTAAGACTTGTCAGTACTAATATAGACAGATATTCTAGGTCTATCATCCACTCCTCGCATCATCTTTCTATAACATACAATGACAGGTACGTTATAGAGTTTACAAGGACTTGGCCACTGGCCGAGCGCAGAACTAGACGTTGTGTGTTATGTTAGAGTTAGCATAGTAGACTATAGTACGTATAAACCCTGACAATAGAGACCCAAGATTTTTCATCAGCTTATATATGGAAAGACACCACTAAAAGAATGGAATAATTACTCTATATGAAAAGGTCAAATGATAATACACCATAAATTTCACAGGTGAGTCTGTTGACGTCTTTGAATTTAATCTCAAATTTTTACTTTTACTGATGGTGCAAGAAACCCAAGGAAGGAAAATTTACAATCGTGAAGATAATGTATTTTAAACTCAAACGAATTATTGATTAGTGTGATACATATTTGTACTTACATATTATCCATTTGTGTAGGTATGAAATGACTATTAAAATTCATGAAAATAACTCTTTTTACTCTTTTTTTCAATATTTGAACATGTTATTTTCTCACTGACCCCTAAAATAAATTCACATCTGTTTACAATGTTCTATCATCATAGTTAATTTCGGAATGAACAGTTTCCATAAAAAAACTAATTCAGTAGAAATCATTTCTTTTTCATGGCATTGTAAATAAAACTGTAACGTAGGGAATGTGCGCTCGAGCTCTGTTTGCAACACGCATTTTGATTGGTTCAGCGATGAAAAAGGGGTTTTGACGTTTCACTGCAGTTTCTGCTATGACGGCATACGTTCCCATGGTGGCATCATTTAATGCAGACATTTCATTATAGCATGGTCTGACCATTTGCACGAGAATAGGGTTACCATGCTGATGTTTTACAAAAACTGACAGGGTATCGGCGAATCCCCTGTCAGAAATGTCAGTTTCTGATGGGGGATTCGCAGATACATTGTCAGTTTTTGTAAGACACACGCAAGGTAACCCTTAAATCTGAATTTCTTTGTTCCATAAATGGATGTCATAATATTGTCAAAGAATATCTGGTCACAACTTGTTGTATATTTGTCCTGCTTTTCAAATATGTTAGAAAACAAAGGTCGAGCATTGTTAACTTTGAGACGATCCCTAAAAAATCATTCTCCATCCGTCTTCTGACAATATAAACCCCTATCTTTAAATACGAATGATGCTCATTTTAATACGGATTTGAGAATTATAATTGCTTGAATTTTGTGTAAGTTGTTGCATAACCTTTGCTCAAACTAGGTTGCCAATGTCATATACATGATGCAGTATTAGTTTGTAGATTTTGGGAATAAAATATCTAAAGTAAGAATAACTAATTTTCCTGCTTTCATTTGAGTATGATGGCAAACTATGGGAAATTTCTCAAAAAAGACATCATCGATACAAAAAACCCCGCAGAGATTGTAACAAACATGTATTAAGGATACCACACAAAACAATCTCAAGGACAAATAAGATAAAAAAGATTATTTAAACTGAGAGGACCAACTAAAAAACCAAGCAGAGGCAACATGAAACATAAATGAAAATACATAAAAAAGGGAAACCAATATGCACCCGGCGATTATCTTCTAGAGAGTTATCCTGCTGTATAGAGGTATTTCAAGAACTGCTGTCAACACAAAAAGCCTTGTCGTTGTAACATAACAAGAAGAAGGTTATCCTCCACAAGACTCGGTAGCAACATCAAAACACCAAACATCCATATATAAAAAACACAGAGCAGAAAAGTACAACACCAAACATCCATATACCAAACACAGAGTAGACAAGTACAACACCAAACATCAATGTACCAAACACAGAGTAGACAAGTACAACATCAAACATCCATGTACTAAACACAGAGTAGACAAGTACAACACCAAACATCCATATACCAAACACAGAGTAGACAAGTACAACAAAACAACAAACATCAATGTACCAAACACAGAGTAGACAAGTACAACACCAAACATCCATGTACTAAACACAGAGTAGACAAGTACAACACCAAACATCCATATACCAAACACAGAGTAGACAAGTACAACAAAACAACAAACATCCATATACCAAACACAGAGTAGACAAGTACAACACCAAACATCCATATACCAAACACAGAATAGACAAGTACAACACCACACATCCATATACCAAACACAGAGTAGACAAGTACAACAAAACAACAAACATCCATATACCAAACATAGAGTAGACAAATACAACACCAAACATCCATATACCAAACAAAGAGTAGACAAGTACAACACCAAACATCCGTATACCAAACACAGAGTAGACAAGTACAACAAAACAACAAACATCAATGTACCAAACATAGAGTAGACAAGTACAACACCAAACATCCATGTACTAAACACAGAGTAGACAAGTACAACACCAAACATCCATATACCAAACACACAGTAGACAAGTACAACAAAACAACAAACATCCATATACAAAACACAGAGTAGACAAGTACAACACCAAACATCCATATACCAAACACAGAGTAGACAAGTACAACACCAAACATCCATATACCAAACACAGAGTACACAAGTACAACAAAACAACAAACATCCATATACCAAACACAGAGTAGACAAGTACAACACCAAACATCCTTATACCAAACACAGAGTAGACAAGTACAACAAAACAACGAACATCCATATACCAAACACAGAGTAGACAAGTACAACACCAAACATCCATATACCAAACACAGAGTAGACAAGTACAACACCAAACATCCATATACCAAACACAAAGTAGACAAGTACAACACCAAACATCCATATACCAAACACAGAGTAGACAAGTACAACAAAACAACAAACATCCATATACCAAACACAGAGTAGACAAGTACAACACCAAACATCCATATACCAAACACAGAGTAGACAAGTACAACACCAAACATCCATATACCAAACACAGAGTAGACAAGTACAACAAAACAACAAACATCAATGTACCAAACACAGATTAGACAAGTACAACACCAAACATCCATGTACTAATCACAGAATAGACAAGTACAACACCAAACATCCATATACCAAACACAGAGTAGACAAGTACAACAAAACAACAAACATCTATATGCCAAACACAGAGTAGACAAGTACAACACCAAACATCCATATACCAAACACAGAGTAGACAAGTACAACACCAAACATCCATATACCAAACACAGAGTAGACAAGTACAACAAAACAACAAACATCCATATACCAAACACAGAGTAGACAAGTACAACACCAAACATCCACATACCAAACACAGAGTAGACAAGTACAACACCAAACATCCATATACCAAACACAGAGTAGACAAGTACAACACCAAACATCCATATACCAAACACAGAGTAGACAAGTACAACACCAAACATCCATATAACAAACACAGAGTAGACAAGTACAACACCAAACATCCATATACCAAACACAGAGTAGACAAATACAACACCAAACATCCATATACCAAACACAGAGTACACAAGTACAACAAAACAACAAACATCTATATACCAAACACAGAGTAGACAAGTACAACACCAAACATCCATACACCAAACACAGAGTAGACAAGTACAACACCAAACATCCATATACCAAACAAAAAGTAGACAAGTACAACACCAAACATCCATATACCAAACACAGAGTAGACAAGTACAACACCAAACATCCATATACCAAACACATAATAGACAAGTACAACACCAAACATCCATATACCAAACACAGAGTAGACAAGTACAACAAAACAACAAACATCCATGTACCAAACACAGAGTAGACAAGTACAACAAAACAACAAACATCCATATACCAAACACAGAGTAGACAAGTACAAAACCAAACATCCATATACCAAACACAGAGTAGACAAGCACAACACCAAACATCCATATACCAAACACAGAGTAGACAAGTACAACACCAAACATCCATATAACAAACACAGAGTAGACAAGTACAACAAAACATCAAACATCCATATACCAAACACAAAGTAGACAAGTACAACACCAAACATCCATATAACAAACACAGAGTAGACAAGTACAACAAAACAACAAACATCCATATACCAAATACAGAGTAGACAAGTACAACACCAAACATCCATATACCAAACACATAGTAGACAAGTACAACACCAAACATCCATATAACAAACACAGAGTAGACAAGTACAACAAAACACCAAACATCCATGTACTAAACACAGAGTAGACAAGTACAACACCAAACATCCATATAACAAACACAGAGTAGACAAGTACAACAAAACAACAAACATCCATATACCAAACACATAGTAGACATGTACAACACCAAACATCCATATAACAAACACAGAGTAGACAAGTACAACAAAACAACAAACATCCATATACCAAACACAGAGTAGACAAGTACAACACCAAACATCCATATAACAAACACAGAGTAGACAAGTACAACACCAAACATCCATATACCAAACACATAGTAGACAAGTACAACACCAGACATCCATATACCAAACACATAGTAGACAAGTACAACACCAAACATCCATATAACAAACACAGAGTAGACAAGTACAACAAAACACCAAACATCCATGTACTAAACACAGAGTAGACAAGTACAACACCAAACATCCATATACCAAACACATAATAGACAAGTACAACACCAAACATCCATATACCAAACACAGAGAAGACAAATACAACACCAAACATCCATATACCAAACACAGTGTAGACAAGTACAACACCAAACATCCATATACCAAACACATAGTAGACAAGTACAACACCAGACATCCATATACCAAACACAGAGTAGACAAGTACAACAAAACAACAAACATCTATATACCAAACACAGAGTAGACAAGTACAAAAAAACACCAAACATCCATATACCAAACACAGAGTAGACAAGTACAACACCAAACATCCATATAACAAACACAGAGTAGACAAGTACAACACCAAACATCCATATACCAAACACATAGTAGACAAGTACAACACCAAACATCCATATACCAAACACATAGTAGACAAGTACAACACCAAACATCCATATAACAAACACAGAGTAGACAAGTACTACAAAACACCAAACATCCATGTACTAAACACAGAGTAGACAAGTACAACACCAAACATCCATATACCAAACACAGAGTAGACAAGTACAACAAAACACCAAACATCCATGTACTAAACACAGAGTAGACAAGTACAACACCAAACATCCATATACCAAACACATAATAGACAAGTACAACACCAAACATCCATATACCAAACACAGAGAAGACAAATACAACACCAAACATCCATATACCAAACACAGAGTAGACAAGTACAACACCAAACATCCATATACCAAACACATAGTAAACAAGTACACTACCAAACATCCATATACCAAACACAGAGTAGACAAGTACAACACAAAACATCCATATACCAAACACAGAGTAGACAAATACAACACCAAACATCCATATAACAAACACAGAGTAGACAAGTACAACAAAACACCAAACATCCATGTACTAAACACAGAGTAGACAAGTACAACACCAAAGATCCATATACCAAACACATAGTAGACAAGTACAACACCAAACATCCATATACCAAACACAGAGTAGACAAGTACAACAAAACACCAAACACAGAGTAGACAAGTACAACACCAAACATCCATATACAAAACACATAGTAGACAAGTACAACACCAAACATCCATATACCAAACACAGAGTAGACAAGTACAACACCAAACATCCATATAACAAACACAGAGTAGACAAGTACAACACCAAACATCCATATACCAAACACAGAGTAGACAAGTACAACACCAAACATCCATATACCAAACACAGAGTAGACAAGTACAACACCAAACATCCATATAACAAACACAGAGTAGACAAGTACAACACCAAACATCCATATACCAAACACAGAGTAGACAAGTACAACACCAAACATCCATATGGCAAACACAGAGTAGACAAGTACAACACCAAACATCCATATACCAAACACAGAGTAGACAAGTACAACACCAAACATCCATATACCAAACACAAAGTAGACAAGTACAACACCAAACATCCATATACCAAACACAGAGTAGACAAGTACAACAAAACACCAAACATCCATATACCAAACACAGAGTAGACAAGTACAAAAAAACACCAAACATCCATATACCAAACACAGAGTAGACAAGTACAACACCAAACATCCATATACCAAACACAGAGTAGACAAGTACAACACCAAACATCCATATACCAAACACATAGTAGACGAGTACAACACCAAACATCCATATACCAAACACAGAGTAGACAAGTACAACAAAACAACAAACATCCATATACCAAACACAGAGTAGACAAGTACAACACCAAACATCCATATACCAAACACAGAGTAGACAAGTACAACACCAAACATCCATATACCAAACACAGAGTAGACAAGTACAACACCAAACATCCATATACCAAACACAGAGTAGACAAGTACAACACCAAACATCCATATACCAAACACATAGTAGACGAGTACAACACCAAACATCCATATACCAAACACAGAGTAGACAAGTACAACAAAACAACAAACATCCATATACCAAACACAGAGTAGACAAGTACAACACCAAACATCCATATACCAAACACAGAGTAGACAAGTACAACACCAAACATCCATATACCAAACTCATAGTAGACAAGTACAACACCAAACATCCATATACCAAACACATAGCAGACAAGCACAACACCAAACATCCATATACCAAACCCAAGCACAACAGAAGGGACATAAACATTAATATATGCAACATGGAAACACAAACGACTAAACATAAACTAACGAGTCCAATAGGCAACTGGCAAATCAAGGAAGTAAAACGAAGTTTTGATTGGATAGCGCTCCACATGGAGTCCCATCACCTTGCAATTCTTGACAAGAAGATCATTCCAAATGACAAATACTCCAATGCTGAAACTGTCCCGTACCTTAATGGAGTACATACATGAAGCTGTTCAAGCTTAAACAACCGATTTGAATGTTTTGGTTAGCACTCTGATCACAAAGGGTACTTACTTTGTTCGTGTGGCTGTGAACTTTCATTCTCTTGACAGACTGAGAGCAATACTTTGTTGAAAGCAAGAATATCCTTAACCTTAGTACATGTAGTATGTAAGTCGCCGGCAAGACATTTTGCACAGAATTAAGATTGGCCAGCGTCATAGTATTTTAAAACAAGCTTCTCTTCATCGACAAGCATGTTCAAAGTAAACAGAGTCCTCGAGGGTACGTGAAGCCAAGTTCGATCGATTTCTGTTGATAATTTCTTCAACGTATATTCGAAAATTGCTGTTATCAAAATTCTTAAAATTTCTAAACCTTGGGTCCTGTAGCATCATATCCAACTAATCCTTCTACGTCTTTCGGTACGCTTTAGACATAATAACTTTCACACTTTTTGACAATATTACATTGTTTAGATTAAGTATCACTGACGGGGGTTTATTACCCGAAACGTGCATGTCTAGTCCATGCTGCAAAATCTGTTCTTAAATGTTGCTATTGAATTTGAAGACGTTTAACATAAGTAGTTCCCTCCCCTATCCTCGTGTTCAAAGTTTGCTGGTGGTACGTACATGTTTAACAAATACAGATAAATCATAAAATGTTGGTTTTTTTTTTAATTCTCGCATACTCATATTTGACTATGCGACAAAAAGAAAAGGGAAATGATATCAAAATTTGTATAAAAATATTTTATTATGTCACGCAAGCATCATTCTTACAACAAAGCAGAATATTTCGCCTAACACAATAGAATCATCGTTAAATGCAAAACGAAACAATAGCGTAAGAAACGAAATAAATCGAAACGAAACGAAATGAAGCAAAATGAAACAAACCATACTTGAACAAATGAATCTATTTCCTTTTGCTTCGATCTGTTTGATATTGTTTCAATTCCATTTGATTCGGTTCGGTTCGGTTTGATTTATTTCTTTTCGCTTTGATCATTTTCGTGATCTCGATTTGTTTTGTTTCTTTCGATATTGGATCGTTTCATATGAAATCGCACTTTACATGAAATCCATACAATAATGTTATAGAGACAAAACATAACATATCATACAATACATTTGTTACGATCAAATTCTGTAAATAATTAATAAGAGTGAGCATTGATCAGCGTAGTTACAAATGATGTACATGAAGTCTATTTACAAACAACATTATTATCCTCTCTCTCTCTCTCTCTCTCTCTCTCTCTCTCTCTCTCTCTCTCTCATAAAACAATGTTACAATCTGATTCTCTATCATCTCTGAAGCATAAAATCATATAATAAATTACATAATCCATATAACCCCTTCGCGAACAACACCCCCTTCCCCTTACAAAAACAAAACCCCAAAAACAAATACATTATAACATAAAGCTTTTGGATGATTAACTGGATAAATAGATTCTTTCGTTTACATCATATATAGATCTATATGATCATTTAGTTTCAAGACTGCTCTTGTCCTGACATCATGGCCTCAAACTCTGAAATAGAAAATAAGAAATAATTTAAGAATCTAAAGAAAAAATATTATTACAGCACAATTTGGCTCATCAAAGCTACGATTCAAAGCTGAAAGTCTATCCTATTTGAAAGAAGATTTCTTTCACGAATTAAACTTACATGACTTGCACAATTTTGAGAAATACACTGGTACACTAACACTAGACAATATCACGATCACCTACTAGTACAGTAACACTAGACAATATCACGATCACCTACTAGTACAGTAACACTAGACAATATCACGATCACCTTCTGGTACAGTAACACTAGAAAATATCATGATCACCTACTAGTACACTAACACTAGACAATACCACGATCACCTACTAGTACAGTAACACTAGACAATATCACGATCACCTTCTGGTACACTAACACTAGACAATATCACGATCACCTACTAGTACAGTAACACTAGACAATATCACGATCACCTATTAGTACAGTAACACTAGACAATATCACGATCACCTATTAGTACAGTAACACTAGAAAATATCACGATCACCTACTGGTACAGTAACACTAGACAATATCACGATCACCTACTAGTACAGTAACACTAGACAATATCACGATCACCTACTAGTACAGTAACACTAGAAAATATCACGATCACCTACTGGTACAGTAACACTAGACAATATCACGATCACCTACTAGTACAGTAACACTAGACAATATCACGATCACCTACTAGTACAGTAACACTAGAAAATATCACGATCACCTACTGGTACAGTAACACTAGACAATATCACGATCACCTACTAGTACAGTAACACTAGAAAATATCACGATCACCTACTGGTACAGTAACACTAGAAAATATCATGATTACCTTCTGGTACAGTAACACTAGAAAAAATATCACGATTACCTTCTGGTACAGTTACACTAGAAAAAATATCACGATTACCTTCTGGTACAGTTACACTAGAAAATATCACGACTACCTACTGATACAGTAACACTAGAAAATATTACGACTACCTACTGGTACAGTAACACAAGAAAATATTACGATCACCTACTGGTACAGTTACACTAGAAAAAATATCATGATTACCTTCTGGTACAGTAACACTAAAAAAATATCACGATTACCTACTGGTACAGTGACACTAGAAAATACCACGATCACCTACTGTACCACTAGAAAATATCACGATTACCACTAGAAAATATCACGATTACCTACCGGTACAGTAACACGAGAAAATATCACGATTACCTACTAGCTGGTACAGTAACAATAGAAAATTTCACTATCACCTACTGGTCAGTAAGACGCGAAAATATCACGATCACCTACGAGAATCGGTGCAGACTAAAGCCCCCTTCACACTTTCACGGATCGGGCCACGGATAGCTATGGATCGAGAAAAATTTTACATCCGTAGCAATCCGTAGCTCGATCCGGCACTAGTCGTGACAATTCGTAGCTATCCTTGGCAATCCGTAGCTATCCGGGATGAGACAGAAAATTTTTGAACATGTTCAAAATTTCCCACGACTCCGCTACGGATAGATTTGTCGTAGCGGAGTCGTAGGGGAGTCTTAGCAACCCGTAGTGGAGTCGAAGCTGTCCGTAGGGGAGTCGTAGTAACCCGTAGCGCATCCGTAGCGATCCGGGACCATTTTTGTGATAAGAATAGCAATACGACTCTGCTGCGGATTGTTACGACTCACATACGGGTTGCTACGGATAGCCAAGGATCGTGTCTTATATAAACTTCAAATTTATTAGGTTTCTGTGCGTTTTTCGGTCAATATATGAGTTAATACTTCAACTATTCAATTTCAGGTCATGATATAAAGGCATGTATAAAACCTCAATACTGTTATAAAACAAATGAGACCATTGACCATCTCAATTTGAAAATATCGGTGTTTTAGTTAATAATTATGGATTTAAAATGCATAGGAAATTCAAGCCAGTCCTGCCAATCCGTACTGAAGTCGTAGCTATCCTTGTGCGAATCGTAGCTATCCGTACTCGAGTTGTGGTAATCCATAGCAATCCGTACCTATCCGTATCTATCCGTACACGTGTCGTAGCAATCTGTATCTATCCGTACGCGTGTCGTAGCAATCTGTAGCAATATCGGGACGATATCCGTAGCAATCCTTAGCTATCCGTAGCTATCCGTACTCGATTCGTATCAGCCCGTAGCGATCCGTACTGGAGTCGTAGGTTCATGGTTCATCGAACAATTTGCGTCCCGACTCGCCACGGATAGATATTTTTGGAGTCGTAGCGGAGTCGTGGCTCGATCCGTGAAAAAGTGATGGGGGCTTAAAGACTGCCATATTAGTAGCAAATGTTGTAATTATCCGGATCACGTGTGCACTACCCTTCCGTTTGTCCGGTTACTCGGCATTCTCGAAGAACACATAATTGTAGTATATATTACAGCCTCATCATTGTAAGATTAAAGTATACATACCGGTAAAGTCAATCTTCCCGTCGCCATTTTTATCAGCTTCCTGTATCATTGAACTTGCTTCTTCTAACGTAAGTTTTTCGCCAAGTTGAGCCATGACGTCACGCAATTCGTTGACACCAATAAATCCATCTTGGTCTTTATCGAACACAGAAAAGGCCTCCCGAAGTTCCGCTTCCGTGTCGGCATCTTTTACTTTCTTTGACATCATTTGGACGAATTCACCAAAATCAATGGTTCCGTTTCCTGAGGAAGAAAGACGGGTAAGATGAAATATTTAAGAAATAACTACCAAGCTTTGGTTTATTGTCAAGTATTTTTTCTATGTTTTATAAACCTATCAAATCATAACCTTGCCGCAAGGTTGCTGTTGTTTCTGTCCTTATTATTGTATGTGAAGTAAGTTTTACAAATGAATGGTTTTCATATATAGAGAATAAGTGCCTTCATTTGCGTTTTGTTACGGGTATGCAACACACAGAAAGCGCAAATGCACTTGTTGTGTGTTGCATGCCCGTAACAAAACACAAATTATGACATTTATTCTATGTATATGCACCACAGTTGTCTGTTTCATTCTTGTTTTCTGAAATCGCGGTTTTCTAAGTAATAAGGTGACGTTTATATTCATGTCACCGCAGCAAGTTCTATAGCAAAATCTCATGGTAGGGAAGCAAAGAAAGTGGCACAAAATCTTTTTGTGTCATTTCTAGTTAATTTCCAGGTCACCTAACCTTTGTAAGACAAAATACCCACTGTAAATTCTGTCGTGGGGGAAAATGTATAGAGACTGGAAAATATGGCAATTGACTGTTTTGTTTTGTTTTTGTTTTTAGCAAACAACATCTTGAAAACCTACTCGCTCACTGACGCTTAACAAAGAGAAAAATATGGCAATCATAACACCCCTTCACACTGACCGTCTTCGTCCACCTCGTTGACCATGTCCTGGAGTTCGGCCTCTGTCGGGTTTTGACCCAGTGACCTCATCACTGTACCTAGCTCTCGCGTAGTAATCGTACCGTCGCCATCTTTGTCGAAAAGTTTAAATGCCTCCCTAAATTCTGCAAATAAAATCTAATTTTAAGATAAATTTACAAAAGCAGTGCAATCATTTAGATCTAACATAAAATTTATACTTCCTTTTATAAAACAGCATCACGTTCTCTTAACAAAAGCTTGAGATACATTTACGGACATTTACAAGGAAATGAAACGTATATGGTAATTTGAGACGAAATTGCACCTCAAAATTAGAGAATCTATTTAGTTTTAAACTTTTAATACATCAACATAAAAGAAAAAAAAACTCATTTTACCTGCTATTTGTTCACTTGATAGGTGTTGCGTCTGAAATAAAAAGAAATATGCTTTTAAATTACAAAAAGGAGCAGAAAAAGGTTAAAAAGACTAAGTGTACAATCTGAAATTTAGAACTCTTTTTCGACTAGAAAAGAATATCAATTTTTATTTCCTGTACAAAACAATTCACGAGAAAATACTAACACTATAAAAATGACTGTTGTTTCATAATATTTGGTATAAGGGGTAAGGTCTAGGTGATGGGGTTTGATCGCGGATCAAGATCTTGTCTTTTGAAGGACTCGATATTTCTATCAGTAATCTATCTTTTTCGAAGAGGGGTAGTTTCAGCCTTAATGGGCTGATCACGAACTGGTCTGTGATGTGTATGTAGGTCGTAGACTAGACAAATAATATTACAATATGTCAAATATGCTTTCATTTCAGTTTTGACAACGAAAACTACCAGCCCCGCTCCCCGTCTTAAAGAATGTATGCAAAAGACCTTCTAGAATTTGAAAGATAGTGTTTGCAAAATGCAGCTTCATTTCTTTCTCCTTAATTTGCGATTTGATTGGAAAAGATTATATAACACAGAAAGTACTTATCCGATTCTGGATTGTCAATTTGACAATACTTAGAGGAAGAAGAAGAAGAAGAAGAGGTAGAAGAAGAAGAAGACATATACATAACATACGGCGGTAAAGGTGGAAGAGGACTGAGGAAGCAACACGACGTCTTTCTTACCAACCATCGCGCCACCCATCCTCTTCTTTGCTATAGAAAACTTTGAAATTGCAATTTACAAAATATGGATAAAATACTCACCATTTTCCCAACGCTATCGAATGATTTCTATCCAGTATTCCATATAAACAAAATTATAACACAGAAAACAACAGAATTTTCCGGAGACGCAAGGAAGAACGTTTTGAGGAGGACCGATTTTGACAATATATGGAGGGCGATTTCAATCGCCGATCGAATTCTCAGTCACCTCTCTGGTCGATCTGTCAATAATCAATTTTAAACAAACACAATTCCAGATATTATCATCTGTTTTTGGATTTAAAACAATATGCACGGAGCAATACGAAGTATTCAATCTTTTTAAAGTACAGGAGCTTAATGCGCCGAGTTAAGACACCGTAAAAGGGTTAAAAATCCGACAGACAAGAAAATCTTTGGTACGTATTATTTAAGAATTGTAACTTGAATAATTCAGATAAAAAGATGTTGGATAATAGCGTATAGAATTATCGTAATGAAGCATTCTGTGTACACTTAAGGTGAATACAACACGCGAGCGACTTGGTGTGCTATGCGACATAAAGTTTAAGGTCAAGGTAATTCGGCACAAAAATTCGTATCGTGTTACAATGTATATAGTAATATTGTACATTAATTTTGTAAAAATGTAGCACATGCGTATATGTTGTATTATACAACTGCACTCTATAGCACACTGGACTAACTTATTTGGAATTCTATTTGGAAATTGTTGCTCTTTGCTCACGATCAGATCTATGGTCGATAGTGCGATGGTGAGACCAGTAGTGTGATGGCGATGTATCGATGGCGGTTTATAAAAGTATAATGGCGATCTACCGATAGTGCAAAAACGATATGCCGATAATCACCCTCGAAATTTCTATGACCTTTGCTCTCATTTTCTCCAATTTAATTTCTTTGTAAGACAATAATGGAGGGAGGCGCTGTGGTCACATTCCCAATCTACCTGACCAGATCGTGCCAATTGCACGGGGACCCACTTGTGCTTGTTGACCCGATAGGTGAAACAAGATGGTTGTCAATAGATCTGATTGGGTGATACATTTTGGACTTCTCAAATTCAACCGCTTCACATAATTTCTTGAATTTATTAGAAAGCATCTAGATCGTCTACCACGTTTTGCATTTTGATTGCATATGGCTGAAACAAGATCGCTTACTATGGATCGGATTAGCTGATAAAGTTTCTCAACCAATAAACATCATAATTCCTAAAACATTGATAGTAACACAATAGAAAATACTATTAAAGGCCATCTCCCAAATGTTCAACATGTATGTTTTGACCCGAAAGATCATACAAGATTACATGTCTTAAATTCAATAGCATCATTTAAAAACAGATGAATTTGCAGCATGTCCCAGACATGCTCGTTTCGGGTACTTAACCCTCGTCAGTGACCCTCAATCCAAGCAATGCAATATGGCCAAAGACTGAAAGTAATGTCCAAAAACGTTGCAGAATGGGTGGGATACGATGTTGATGGGTGGGATATGATGTTTTCATATAATGTTGATGGGTGGGAAATGATGATTTGGGATATGTTTTCTTACCCTACCTTCGATCCAATGGCAATAGAACGACAACCTTTCATAGATTTCTTTCTCTTTGGGGTAATTTTAAAAACCACTGACTTAGATATGAATAAGGCGCCAAATTGCTTTAAGTGGCGCCACCTATGATGAATTTCATTCTTACTCTGAACTATGTCGACATTACTCATTAATAAGAGTTGTCCTCCGTCTGTCTGTCCACTTAACTCCGTTCCGCTGTATTCAGTATAAGGTGATCTCCATACCTTTGTTTCTTGTTTTTCAAGAACTTGTTAGTCGACTTATCGGCTCTATGAAGATGTTTTGTTATACGATGGACATCGCCTTAAATTTGTACATCTTTTGAGTGTGATTTTTGAAACCTGATTTTTTGTTTTTATTTTTCAACTTTCATTCACTGATCAATGGAACTGACATATATTCAGCTTGACCGTCCCCCATAATGCATAATATATTTGACCGTCCCCCGTAATCCTCAGTATTTCATCAGCATACAGGGGATTTTTATTCAGTAAGTCAACTATGACTGTCTTCTCGTCTCGTTGTAGCGCTAAATAGCTCTTGGAAACCATTCTATTTTAAAACTCAACTCTTTGAATAATAATAAGTATAAGATTGTCTATATAAACAATACAGTATACGATTTATTCATTAAAGCATTTAAATACTATGTATACATAAACATCTGATCATCTTAACTCTCTTAGCGTTCAAAACATGATATGGAATGTAAATCTACGGTAAATACGTCAAAATGAAAGCTTTTCATGCTGATTGAAGTGTAATGAATGACACATAAAATCACGCCAGAAAAAATAATAAAAGCATTCTTTTTATACAGATCTAAAGTAAAATCAAATCAGATCTATTTTGTAGATTCTAAATAATAAAAAACTCAAAATGCTACAAGAGCTTCTTGATGTTGGCATGACGAATGACTTTGCGTCCATGGATCTACATTTGTGTTATTATTCAATATACAGTAAGCCAGTTCCCGTTTTTCAGTATCAAATTAAAAATGCAATGATCGCTGTGCGATATAAGTCCCCTACCGGCGGCATAAATTTATGACTTGCATCTCTGTTCATCAGTTCATCTTCTGCAAGAACAGCCAAGAAAAGTCTGGGAAACTGAATTCACGAAATTTGCTAAGTCAAAGGGCCATAACTCTTGTGAAAATTAGTCAATCTAAATTAAACTCAAATCTGCATCACACTATAATGTATTCACATACAAAAATCAGCTCATTATATGCAATAACAGGCATGAAAAAGTCCGGGAAAATAAAATTTCATGAGATTTGCTGAGTCCAAGGGCCATAACTCTTGTAAAAATAGGCCAATGGAAACCAAACTCAGACTTGGTCTGTATCACACTGAGATGTATTCATTTACCAAAAATCAGTGCATTATTTGCAATAGAACCAAAGAAAAGTCCGGAAACTGAAATTTTTATAAAATTTGCTAAGTCCAAGGGCCATAACTCTTGTAAAAATAGGCCAATGGAAACCAAACTCAAACTTGATCTGTATCACATTGAGATATATCCACATACAAAAAATGAGTTCAATTTATCCAACAACAGCGGAAAAAAGTACGGAAAACTGAAATTTTCATAAAATTTGCTAAGTCCAAGGGCCATAACTCTTGTAAAATTAGGTCAATCGAAAGCAAACTCAAGCTTGATCTGTATCACATTGAGATATATCCACATACCAAAAATGAGTTCAATATATGCAACAACAGCAGAAAAAAATCCGGAAAACTGAAATTTTCATAAAATTTGCTAAGTCCAAGGGCCATAACTCTTGTAAAATTAGGTCAATCGAAAGCAAACTCAAACTTGATCTGTATCACATTGAGATATATCCACATACCAAAAATGAGTTCAATATATGCAACAACAGCGGAAAAAAGTCCGGAAAACTGAAATTTTCATAAAATTTGCTAAGTCCAAGGGCCATAACTCTTGTAAAATTAGGTCAATCGAAAGCAAACTCAAACTTGATCTGTATCCCATTGAGATATATCCACATACCAAAATTGAGTTCAATATATGCAACAACAGCGGAAAAAAGTCCGGAAAACTGAATTTTCATAAAATTTGCTAAGTCCAAGGGCCATAACTCTTGTAAAATTAGGTCAATCGAAAGCAAACTCAAACTTGATCTGTATCCCATTGAGATATATCCACATACCAAAAATGAGTTCAATATATGCAACAACAGCGAAAAAAAGTCCGGAAAACTGAAAATGGGACAGACGGACAGACAGACGGACGGACAGACAGACAGACCGAGAGGAAACTAAGAGTCCCCTTCGGCGTTGCCGGTAGGGGACTAATTACAAGTAAATTACAAAATCAAATATCGTAAAAATTATGAATCTGTACATAACAATGTACGTGAAACTTTTGAATGTTTAGTACGTAGCACTGCCTACATAGGAATGATGTGTTATTGCTCAAAATAGAACTCAATAGTTGTCGCCCAGTGATTACTGATGTCGTCTGGTTGCTTCACTTTCCCGAACATAAAATGTTCACGAATTCTGCAACAGAAAGAAAAAATCGCTGTTTATCATAGCATACAAATGTAGTTACAATATGTACATTTTCTTTCAAATCGTACTTTTTTACCTACGAATTTGCCCATCGTCGGAAACCCACGGCATCTTCTCCGTTCTACTACGTAAGATAATCGTAGGGCAATAGGCTGCATGGATTTCCGACAATGTAATTTGGTTACAAGCTTACCGTTTTTAAACACAACATCATTCACTTACCGATTTACTTGACCGTCCCTCGTAATGCACAACTTACCATCATAATTTATTTGACCGTCCCCCGTAATGCACAACTTACCGTCATAATTTACTTGACCGTCCCCCGTAATTCACAACTTACCGTTATAATTTACTTGACCGTCCCCCGTAATGCACAACTTACCGTCATAATTTACTTGACCGTCCCCTGTTATGTCAGCCTCTCTTATCAATTCATCTACTTCTTCATCCATTAACTTCTCGCCTAAATGTGTCAAAACATGGCGCAGTTCTGCCGCGCTTATGAAACCACTACCATCTTTATCGAAAATCCTGAAGGCGTCCCGAATGTTCTCTTCCGTTTCCGGTGGGGGCGCTCTCCTGCAAATGATACCTTCGCATTCATTGACGTCGAGGAGCCTGTTTCCACACTCTTGTGTGATGGCCTGGAGATCGGCTTGGGTGGGACTGAAGCCGATAGATCGCATGATGGTGGCTAATTCCTTCATGTCAACTTTATTGTCGTTGTTCCTATCAAAAATTACGAACGCCTCCTTCAGCTCTGGAAAAAAATAAATATGAAACTAATGCATGTATGTATTTAAAATATATGAAGTAGTGGCAGTTCTATTGCTTTCAATGCTTTGAAATATCAGCTTGTATATTTATCTACAAAAGGGACGCAATTCTTTCAAAGAAATCAAATCATAGTGGATTCACGTCGTCACAGTCAGTCAGAGAACAATTCGAAGAAAGCGCTGGTACAAGGCTGTGGGTAAGTCAAGCACCATACACCGAGTGTCCGTCTGGTGACAGGAGGATCATAACCACAGTGTAAAAGGCGATGGACGATTCGGAATTTTCTTGAAACTCTCGTAAATTTTAAAGAAAACGCATGATTTTTGCTTTTTTTTTTCTCTGTACTATTCTTCATGACTGTATGAACGTTTGATCCGAATATACCCCTCTTCCTAGTTCGGAGGTTATACTGATAAGGCCAGAAAAAATAAAATTGTTTCTGGAACAAAAATGGTTAAGTAGGTGGAAAAATGTCCTTTTTTTTTAATTTTGACATTTTTGTTTATCTTTCGACGTAAGGATTGTGTGGGAATTGACATACCGTTTTTGCTTCCTTTTTGTGTCCCTTAGTAATAATCAAGTTAGGAAACCTTTAATTGACAAATACTTATTAAAATGGCCAAAAAAAATTAGAGTCAGCAGCTCAAAATAGGGGTGGGGGTTAGGGTGAGCGGAAACAGAGATATCTTTATTTTTACAAATTATTATCATAATATCTCATATTGTAGTCGAGGAAGTATTTTTTAAAACATTTACGTACCATCATGTTTCTGCGGTGGCAACTTCGCCTGAAATAAGAAGAGAAATGTATGTCAATATCGAAATAACAAAAATTATGACGATGAGATGATGGTTGGAAACTCGATCCAAATGAAATACATAGTTTGTTAGCCGAACCACCTACCCCGGCTAACCCCTCCTACCGTTGCAGATTTATAGGGCGGAGGAAATAGGAAGGGTCAGGATCCCCCTAAAATTTGCCAGAAATCATTGCTTTTACCATTTTTACCATTTTTACGTATTTAATTTTTTTTCAAATCATAAGTTGTATTCCCCAGATTGACTACTGGAGTCCCCCACCCTCCTTAGAGAAAAAAATCTACATCCGCCAAATCCTAGTGTTAGGACGAAAAAAATCTACATCTAGGCATGGTTTCAGGTTTGTGTAATATGAAATGAGAGCGGAAAAAAAATCAAGTATCTTTGTATGTTTGTTGGAGTATCATTTAAATTTACATATAGACTAGCTTGCATATTACTTTTCTTGATAAAAAATACATGTGCACGAGTTAACCAGTTAGGGGGATATTGATTCAAGTTGAGTCATACTGACATTACTGTGCCATAAATCTTTCTGACTCAGGTTGCATAATACATAATACACGAATAATTCTGATATCGTAAGGACATCCCTTACTAAGTTAATTAGCCAACCCCCCCCCCCCCCCTCCTCCTCCTTTTCTTAATACTCTGGAGTTGTGTGTTCAAATGACCCTTCGTCCAAGGAAAAGGGGGAGGGTGTTGTTTGAAAAAGTACAAGAATAGTAAATTTCCATCATTCTGTTTGGTGAACGATATTTTAAAAAAGCATTTCCTTTCAATTTACATTTCATTACGTTACATGTCATGATACATGAGACATTTCCTTGTATGTAACCCATGTACATGTAACAGGTACGGAGAGTACGGGGGGGGGAGTACATCTTATTTCACTTTTGCAGGGTCTTTCTACTGTCTTTCATCCGTTCTTTATTTTTATTTGTGTAACAAGGGGGGGGGGGGTGGTGTTCAGGACTTTAACAATATATACATGTTTTTTCACGTATATTCAGTTCAAAGTCAATAGCCTGCATGGACTCCCTCCCTGACTGACCGGAATCCCCCTCCGGAAAAATTCTAGATCCGCCCATACAAAATATTGCATGTCACGACTAAACCCCTCACTGAGCCCCAATCTTATCACCTGTATAACAAATACGTAAGATACAAACTATCTGTATGTCAAACTATTTTAGGATCGATCAAGTACGACGTATATATTACGTATGAACAAAATAACCTAATAAAAAGCTTTTCTTTTCTCATTTATTCATTCATTCATCGACCACACCTTTGTATACAATGTACAGTACTTACTATGTACTAAACGTGTTTAGTCATTTTTCAGGTATTCGGACTTTTAAAATTGACCTACCATCCTAAAAATGTATCGCAAACTTAGTATAGTATAAATCATAAATACTCACCATGATGAAGATCCAAAATAAAAGGACAGGTGAATGATAAATTTAGAGAAATAGCCGTTACAGGTGTGGAACGTTCGTTAAATTCCGGCCTGGGTCGTTGAACACACAGGGAACCGGTTGTAAAAATATGCCGATTTTACACTACACAGAACACACAGTCTGTTTATTTATTGATCAACGAGGAACTTAAAGGGACTGCCTGTAGTTTATATTGATCATACAAAGTACTTTTTTTCGATAGTCTTAGTTTTAAATGACCATTTTTGTCTTATATATTTTGCATTCGTAGGGTTCTCCCCCTATTAGGGCGATTTTTTGTCCAGGGATTTCAACTTATCTTAATTATGTTTTTAAAGTTGATAAAACACTCTCTATATATATACTTACCCCAAACAAATTACATCCCATCTGCATCCTAATAATATAGTATCATTTTTTTCCCTTTTTCTTACGTCTTTAGATATTTTTAAGATACCTCTATCTGTTACCATGGTTGAAACAGAGTGAGAAACTTTATATTTTTAGCAAAATAGATCATATAGAAATTCCGTCCCGTACATCTTTTCCTTGTCAAGTCATGTTGTTTATAAGCTGTCCTTTGGATCTTCATATTTTGGCATGTTTGAGGCAAATTCAAAAGGTTTTATACCAAAAAATAATTAAAAATTCCAATATATATCATATGAAGATATGAAGTAATAAAACTATAGATATTATGGAGATGAAATTTGATCCCTTATTTTAGAAATAATGACAGATTTTACTATTGTAACCAACTAAATTGATACATTTTATTCAGCAAGTTTTGAGAAGAAAAATAAATTTAGGCATGGTCCATTTGATATTCTGGGGGGGGGGGGGGGGGGGGGCCGGGGGCTTGGGTTTTTTGTCGGAGCAAGATTATTTTTTTCGCCACGTACCGAGGCAAAATTATTTTTTTCTGGCAAAGTTGGAGCGAGGAAATTTTTTGTACATCAATTGATGAGAATATTAAGAATGTTTGTGTTTTTTCAATAGAAATTCTTTATTTTTACTTAAATTACTCTGAACATTACTTTATGTATTCACTTCTAAACTGAGAGAGATAAAAGATTTTTGCAATATGCTATATATTAAATTTTCAGTGAAGAATATGTACATGTATATATTAGGTTTTGTAACATGCAAGAAGGCCTGAGGGGAGGGTCTTCTAGACAAGATTTTACATGAAGAAATGAAAACTTATGGAAAACTTAATTAAATTCTCCTTCCAAATTAGACACTATGGTGATACATGTATCTACTAATAGTAATAAATTATATTGAAAATGTATTTAAGCATTTAAGGAAGCCCCTTGTTTCAGTCACATGCATACTTTTGATATTTTCAAATATCAACTTGCCATTACAGAAGAAAACTATGGCGAGCGAAGCGAGCCAAAAATTTTTCATAGAAAGTTAAAACTGTGGCGAGCGAAGCGAGCCGAAAATTTTTCAGGAATTTTAAGCGAATTTTATGGTTATTCTTCAAATTCAGATTACTTCTAAGAGCAAGATAATTTTTTTCTGTCACACCATAAGCAAATTTATTTTTTTCATCAAAATTCAGAGCAAAATTATTTTTTTCAAAAAAAACCCCAAGCCCCCCCCCCTAGAATATCAAATGGACCGTGCCTTAGAAAGCATGACAGGTTGTATATCGATCGGACAAAAATATACTCCAAACACTTATTAAAAAGTAGCTGAATCTGTATTTTTCTATTTAAAGAATGTATGCATTCTCAACCCAGGGTCCTAAAATGATCGATAACCCTCGATAGAGAATAAAAAAAGGAGGGGATCTCCAGTAACACCCGGTTGCAGCATCCACAGCAAAATCCCAATATACCCAATCTGAATGCAAAAACACAGACACATTTCTGGTGGTTTTGAGAGGAAGGAGCAATAACTCTGTTTGGGGTTTGTGAAAATGTATGTCTTGATCTCGTGCGATATCTTCAGAAGATATTAAATTAAATGGAACGAGTATACGAGTAATTAATTATTATCTCGAGTGGTCGATAGAAAAGAAGAAAATATGTTAAATGTATGTTCCTTGTGGCGCCATCTACATTTACTTTTGTTTCGAAAATGGTGTTATTCCCTCAACGTTCTTGTTTTTTTTTTTTCTTTTTTTTTCATATTATTTCTATAGTCTCATTTTTAATTTTAAAATTCTTGAGTGACATGTGTTTTTCGCTGTTGGTGTTAAAAAGTTAATCTTATGACAGTTTAACGTGGTCACGTGGTTGTATTTGAATTTACAGAAAAGCTAGCATTGCCGAATTAAGATATTATATCCATATAAATTAAGAGGTTCCTATTTTTAATGTTGTAGATTTAATACACTGAAAAGACGTAGGAAAGTTTTATATCAATAAAAAGATACAGAAAAATGCTGAGTGTTCATTTATTTCTAATATGTGGCGCCACCTAGAAGGTTCCCCGAGTTCAATATAAGTGTTAAAGACCCTTTCCCTATTTTTCATTTGAACTTGAAAAGGCATATTCACCTGCAATATAAATGGATTCATAGGTAGATCAAGGTATTTTCCCGGGATTGAAGACTTAAAATTATTTTTAAAGAAGATAATAAGTTTGAAATGACTGTATCTTGTGACAATACCACAATATATGCATCACAGTTGCATGTTTCATTCTTGTTTTCTGAAATCATGCTTCCCTAGGTAAAAAGTAGCTTCAATATTTCGCCCTTCTCACACGTTGTTTAGATTCGGTTAATTTTGTGTATGACACAAAAATAACGAATAGAAACAACAATATTGAAGAAAGGTAAAACGATGATGTTGAAATAAAGGTCACCGCGGGTTCATTTTGCAGTTTAAAATAGCCATCGCGGCATGTTTCTTTAGATCTTAATAATGCATTGTTACGTCACGAGCGTTTTCATGCGCCTTTCAATAGTTTCATATCAGGGAATTCCATTGTTTGTGCATATATATTTGTTTTATTTATTATTATTATTTTTTTTTTTTGTATTCTTGTCCTTGTAGGTGCGTTACGTTGTTCTCACTGCAATGATGTGTTGCGGGATTTGTTTTTCCTTATTCAAGCTTCGTTTAATATACAATAATACGGAAGTGTTCCAACTCTATACCTTTTTGAAGAAAATTTCAAACCAATTTTATGCACCAGACACGTGTTTCGGATCTTAAATCCTCATTAGTGATGATTCCAGCCAAAGTTCTCTTCATAAGCCGCCTAAGTTCATTTCAGTAGCACCCCCTTGCTTTATTTTTTTTAAATTTAAATTCGTACAATTGCTTTACAGAGAGTGAGCGACTCCAAATTTCCTGTAGGGCCGATGAAAGGAACCATATCTGAATAAAAAGCACTACAATACTTTTCTCTTGGATGTACATTTGTATGGTTGGTTGAAGTACAGTAAAAGAAAAGAGGAGCTTCAATTCCAATATGTTTCAATCTCATGTGAACCAGCCTTATCCTCATAGTATGAATATTTTGCTGTTTTGACTCCTCAAGATATAGCTTTTCTTACAGCAATACATGTATATAAAAAGATAACCATACCATTTGCTACATGTACTTGTGTGGCAGTGACCGTCCAAAGTCAGCACCGGTTACCCATTGTTTTCGTTGGTTTATGTGTAGTCTTTTGTGTTTGATGTTTATATGTCGTATGCCTCTTTTCCGTCTCTCAGTATGTTCGTCTTTGTGTTTTCGTATCGGGTGTTTTGGTGTTTTGCTGTTGGTGCTGCAACAGGGTCTGGTTAGAGATCCCATCACTTCTTGTGTGAAGAAAAGTGTCAAAATCTAGTGACGTTTTGAATACGGAAAGAACATTTCCTTCTGGTTTGTTTTAGGTTGAAAATTAAAATGAATCATGAAAAAAAAATCAGCGATTTAAGATAAAAACAGGTTATTGAGGTTAAATATCTGAAATTGGGTCTCTTCAATTCCATACATGACAATGACAACAATTTTAGATTTTTAAAAAATAGCAATCCAAGGAATGCTTGTGTCGCCTGCGAAGCGGTTTGATTATTATTCTAGAAAGTGGATCAAATTATTGGTATCAGTAGAAAAGTCTTGTCAAATGAAATTCATTTGAAATATCAGACCTCTTAATTACAAATTAAAAGTTTTGGTCATTCTCAAATTTTCAGAACAGAGTGTAAATCATCTAAGTCAAGGTCACTACGTAAAAATTGGTAACAAAAAGGTCTCATCATAAGAAATATTAAAGACCTATCACATACCAATTAAAAGATATATACAACCTTAGAAAAGAAGGTCAAATAGCTAGGTCAAGATCAAAAGGTAAAAAATTATAGTACGTGTAGAATGGCATTGTTACAAGGAAAATACATTTGAAATATCAAAGCCCTATTACCTACCAGTCAAAAGATATAGTCAATATTACTTTTCTGGAAAAGTAGATCAAATATCTAGATCAAGGTCAAAAGGTCAAATATGGTCTGTGTAGAAAGGTCTTGTCACAAGAAATACACATGTGAAATACCAAAGCCCTTTCACTTACCAATCAAAAGATATATCCATTCTTAATTTTTTTGAAAAGTAGGTCAAATATAAAGGTCAGTGTCAATAGGTCAAAAATTATGGTATGTGTAGGAAGGTCTTGTCACGAGGAATACACATGTGAAATATCAAAGCCCTTTCACTTACCAATCAAAAGGTATAGTGAATCTTATCTTTTTTCAAACGTAGGTCAAATATCGAGGTCAAGGTCACAAGGTAAAAAATTATGGTATGTGTTGAAAGGTCTTGCCACAAGGATTGCACATGTGAAATATTAAAGTCCTGACACTTACCAATCAAAAGATATATCCATTTGTGATTTTTTTGAAAAGTAGGTCAAATATGTAGGTCAAGTTCACTAGGTCAAAAATTATGGTCTGTGTAGGAAGGTCTTGTCACAAGGAATACACATGTGAAATATCAAAGCCCTATCACTTACCAATCAAAAGTTGTGGGCTGTGACACCCATAGTGTGACAGACAGACAGACAGACAGACAGACAAACGGACAAAGTGATCCCTAAGTGTCGCTATGCTTCGCAGGCGACACAAAAAACATAATTGCAAAATGATTCCTCATACTTCTTTTACAGCCTTCAAAACGTTTGATACATGTATGCGCTCCATCCAATCCTCATCCCCCTTAACAGAAAAAAAGTATAGACATAAGGATTATCAATCATTGTTGTGTTTCATGCGTCAAAGTGAATACTGTTTTTGCTCAGTTTGTAGGTGAGTGTTCTTTTCGACTGAGTGTTCGAGTAGTTGTAGTGCATGGTATCCACTGCTTGTTTCAGCTTAGTGCGTAAGAGCACGTATTTTTGTGCTGTAGTCGTAATGAACATATTCTCTTTCTTGATAAAACACGATTTATTAACACTAGCGAAACCAAAATTTATAAGATGAATATATTCATAACATGAATCGGGAAAAATCCCTTTTCTGATTGGGTTCTTATGGTGGCATACTTCTGCCTCCTACATGCGAGATGTTTTTCTTTAGATTATGTCGACATGCGACTTACTTATGTTAACATGCAACTTAATTATGTCAACATGCAATTTATTTATGTCAACATGCAACCGATTTTTCAACATGCGACATAATTATCTTGCATGTCAACATATTCATATTGTATGTTTACATAAATCTCGCATGTAAGAGGCAGAAATACAACCCTGACCAGTCGAAAGTTTAACGCCGAGATGATGAAATTTTGAAAGCTAAATGCGAAAGGTTCGTTAACTATTCGTCAGCTTTTTATTTTTTTGAAAGCTACTGAGATGACGAAATTTTGAAAGCTCTAAAAAGCTTTCGAAATATAGCTGACGAAAATTTCGTTAACTAATCTTTGTTAACGAAAATTTTGAAAGCTATGAGCTTTCAAATTTTCGTCATCTCGGAGCATTCAAAATATTTGAAAGCAATCGCTGACGAAATTTTGAAATCAATCGCTGACGAAAATTTTGAAAGCAATCGCTGACGAAAATTTTGAAAGCTGTCGCTGACGAAAATTTTGAAAGCTATCGCTGACAAAATTTTGAAAGCTATCGCTGACGAAAATTTTGAAAGCTTTTTGAACGCTCGGGCGCCATATTGTTTTTGCAATGGCTGCGGCACGCCTCGGACGAATTCCTCTGCACAGTTTGGAGATGAAAGAAGCCGTCTCATTATTGGCGTGGCACTTTAAAAATTCACCGATTGAGAATTATTTTTCAAAGCTTTCGACAGTAGCCAGGGTTTCACTAGATATATCAAGAGTTGTGAAATTAAAATCTAGTTCGATCTCGGAAACACGGAATCTTTAAATAAACTTATAAAAATAAACAAGATACAATATTTCATTTAATCCAAGAAAATATATTTTCATAATTTAATTAATAAATTAATACTATTTATCAAGCAAATTATGAAGATGATTCCTTTGATTTCGGCATCTTGGTTTTCTCGACACAAAATAGCTTACGAGAAAAGCTTTCAAAAATGTTGAAAGCTAAAGTTAAGGAAATTTTCGTCAGCGATTAGCTTTCGAAAATGTTGAAAGCTATAGCTGACGGAATTTCGTTAACTAAAGCAGCTACATATAGCTTTCAAAATTTTTGAAAGCTATCGCTGACGAAAATTTTGAAAGCTAGGGAATCGCTGGCGAAAATTAGTTAAAGAGAAATCGCTGACGAAATTTCGTCATCTCTCGAGTATTCAAAATTTTGAAAGCAATCGCTAACGAAATCTTGGAAGCTTAGCTTTCAAAAAGCTTTCATTTCGTTGACGAATTGAAAGCGAATATGAAACTTTCGACTGGTCGGGGCTGTATGCCACCATAGCTTATACTTTAGTTGGATCAAACGATCAAACGTTGTATAAACGATCAAACGTTGTAACTACTCAAGGTAGATCTTCTCCATATGTTAAATTAAATCAGAGAGCCTTTTTTGTAGTCTGAAAGTAATGTTTTAATAATTTGTAGATATATTATTTTGCAACTTTATGCAATAAAAAAGCTTACTTTTATCTCGGTCAATACAACGGTTTCTCTCCCCTTGAAAACAATACTTATCTTGCCCTTCGGGCTCGGTGAATATACATGTCTTCTCGGCACCGGTTGCCCATTGGTCTCGTTGTTTTATGTGTGATCTGTTATGCTCAATGTTTCTATGGTATGTGTTGACGCTTCTTTTCCCTTATGCGTCTCTTTCTGTGGGTGTCTGCTATATGTTTTTGCATTGCGTGTTTTTGGGTTTTGCTGTTGGTGCTGCAATCTGGTGTTGTAGGAGATCCCCTCCTTTCTTCTCAGGGAGCTAATCCAGTGTACCGGTATTTACCGAGATAAAATGAAATAATAATACATGTAATTTATAATATATATTATCCATAATAAAAGAATCAAAGAGCAAACCAAACATTGTTCATAGTAAAAAAAAATATTTCCTACACAATACTTTAAGAATAAGCTTCTCATCACCAACTTTGTCAAACAAGTAGTTAGTGGAAAGCCATAATGTCAAACTAAATGAAGCCTAAAAGTATAAAATCTACATTACAAACGAAGATAGGATATATCTACATAAATGAGTTTAATAAGAAACGTTGCGCAGTTACGTCAAACGTATTTGCATGGAAAAAGAATGGCTACACACAGATCAAAAATACAAAATTTGTCTACATATACACCTTAAACTAATATAACATTGTCAAAAATTGTTATAATCACAAGTTTGACTGCTACAGAGAAATGTTTTCAAACCGGTTTGTATAAGACTCCTTAGAACGAAATGAACATGTCCTGGATCTAATACCTTTTCTCAATAAGCCTCAATTTGAACACTCCTCTCCTTAGGGGTGTCACTGCTTTCGTACTTCATTCCTTGATTCTGAGATGAAGCACTGCTTTTACTGCCTTCTTCTGTTTTGTTTTTATTGAAAGACGCATAACATTTGCCTAGGCAACCCTTTACCTTGCTATTTTCTTTCCCAGTTAAATGAAAAAAGATTGCAAGAACATTCAACGCTATGGCCAAACTATCATAGACCATTACGGAAATGTCAAACCAATCATATGAGGGATAATCTACTAGAACGTCCAATACTAACATAAATCCATCAAAGATGATACTGTATCCTTCATTATCAAAATGAACTGCGCCGCGTTTGTTCTATTGATAGATCTCAACTTCCATATTAATACAACTGGTATTGCAATGTAAAATAATAATAATATCCCAGTTGTAACCAGAATCCCAGTTATTGCCGTATTGTTAATGTATGTATTTTTATCCTTTTCTTATCCACAGAACTACGAAAATAACAATGTCCAGAAGATGAAACAACACGTAGCGAACAAAAATCCTCATATTTGCTCCACAACACCTTTTCGGTAAAGGTGGTATCTCAAGTAATTTTAGAGACAAATCTAATATTTCTAATGATTCGGCCATTTCGTATTTCTCTTTTATTCCTGAAGATAAAAGAGAGAAGAAACAATTATTGAATACTTATAAGAATATGACAAATATGGATAATGACCATATCCCTGTATACAGCAGAAAATCTATAATTCAGAAAATCAGAAACCGAAGGCATACAAAATCAGGATAAAACAGGAACCAAAGCAAACAAACAAAAACCTCCACCTCATGAAAAGAGAAAAGAAGCGAACTCCCGATATTGGAGTGAGACCAGGTGCCCAGGAAGAGTAAGCATCTTCTGCTTGCATGCAACACCCGCCGCTTCAATTCGATAGAACTGTCACATCCAGTTACTTCCATTTCGGAAGACATAGAGTACATTAGGTGTAGAACGTAACTGCAATTTACATGGTTGACTGACTTGATTTGTATGGTATACTTCAGCCTTCGAAATGGATACCTAAGAAAGTTTAGATTGATGCCATTTAGAATGTCTTGTGGTCCTGTTGTTTTATGTGTAGTCTTTGGTGTTTGATGTCGTATTTTTGTGTTTCTCATCCCTTTTGCGTCTTCTTAAATGTGTGTTTTCTCTTTGTTTTAATTGGGGGGGGGGGGGTTGCTGTAGGTTCTGTAATCGAGTCATGTTGGAGATCCCTTCCTTTCCATGTGTAATTTAAATTTTGAGAAATCTATATAAGCTTTAAGCTTCATTTTCGGTTCTACATGTACTTACTTAGATTACTATGACTTACATCATGTATGTAACATGATTCATTTGATATTATTTATGTCAGATTTAGTGAGGGTCTCTTCAAACAGGATTGTAGGGATTCCTATGAGTAACTGTGCGCCTCTTGTTAAAGATTTAGTTTTACACTTATGAAAAAAGAATTTATCCAAAATCTTCGACAGGAAAGAAACTTGATGAGTTGAAATTTTTCAATGATACTTCTATGTACATGGATGATATTCTGATTATGACAATCTTGTTTTGAATATAGAATGAAATTGTCCACAAAAATCGACATCCCACAAGGCAAACGTTACAAAATTAAATGTAAAACGTCTTCGTATTCAAAGGAGTTCAAGAAGATCCTGACGATAATCTCAACATCACTCACAATAGAGCACCAAATAATGAGCATCGACGGACCCCTAGCAAGCTAGAGGTGGGACCAGGTGCCCGGGAGGAGTAAGCATCACCTGTTGGCTAGCCGCACCCACCGTCGATGTTCACGCAAGAAAATAAAAACAATATATGAAATACATGCATTGCACTGTCTGAGGTTATATCTATAGAAAGTGCTATGGCGACCATGTCAGGGAAAATATTCAAATGTCAAAATCATCATGGACTCTTGTGAGGAATATGCAAGACGTTGGGCAAAGAAAGAGGATGTACAGCTCGACACCCTTTCCGAATGGATAAAATCCATCAGAGGGCTACTTTTATCTAGAATTAACCGATTAAAATCAACTGTGAACACCATGATTCGAGTCTATATTTAAAGACCCTGACGTTATCACAGAGCTTACCTACCTCCAAGAACATTATGTCATCACACTAGCGGACAAAGCCTCAAATAATTACACATTTACTTGCAAAAAGTACTATTTCGACAGTCTAGTAAAAGAGTTGGGTTTTAATTCGACACCTGGAAATCCCACTTACACCCCAACAAACCTTTCTGCCTCTGAAATAATAGATAACCACAAATCAGCTCTTGCTTCCTTTGGCTTCAACACTAACAAATTAGATTTAGATATACCATACTTATACTGCATACCTTAAATGCATAAGAATCCGTACAAACAACGTTTCATCGCTGGTTCCTCAAAATGTTCTACCAAATCTGTATCGATCTTACTCACCAATGTTTTATCTGAAATCAAATCTGGGCTTCAAAAGTATTGTTCGACAGTATATTCTCGCAGTAGGAATCAACCAGATGTGGATTTTAAAGAATTCGAAGGAACTTTTAGAACATCTGAAATCCACTCATTTTAGTCCATTCGATCAAAGCCTTTGATTTTTCGACACTTTACACTACATTCCACATTCTAAATTGAAAGAAAGACTCGCAAAAATGATAAGTAATGCGTTTACAAGTAAGAACGGTAATCGCAAATACAAATTTATTGTTGTTAACTATGACAAAACCTACTTTGTAAAAGAAAAGTCCGATTCTGAAAATAAGTACACTGAAACAGATATTATTCAGATGTTAAACTTTCTGATCGACAACATTATTGTGGTGTTTGGAGGAAAGGTCTTCCAGCAAATTGTCGGAATTCCAATGGGGACCAATTGTGCCCCACTCCTTGCCGACATTTTCCTTTACTCGTACGAATCTGAATTCATTCAATCTTTGTTCTCTGAAGGGAAAAGATACTTAGCTTCTGACTTCAACTTCACTTACAGATACGTTGTTGTTACGATGTGTTGTCTATCAATAATCCACGCCACCGCCGCCGAGAGGTCAAGAGTATTCAATGTTGAATATAAACGCTATAAAAAATGTCATTTCATATTGTACTTCAAGCAGCGGTCGTGGCGGCGGCGGTGGTGCTGGTGCTGGTGGTGGTGCTGCTGTATAATGAAACATTGCTGCTGCTGTTGCTGCTGCTGCTGAATACTTGAAGCATTTGTCATCCTGACGTATTCTGGCCCCGGGGTGATGAAAACATCATTTTGCACTCAATAACCCTGAGGTGGGGGGATTGATCAAGGTCATGACTGGTCAGTGCAGTGGTCATATCTTGACCGGACATTATGATGTCATTGCACTTCCCTGTCAGGTAGGTGCACCATGTTAAGTATCTGTGCCAAAAAGGGTACTTTTCTACTACTCACCTTTTTCTTCGAAAAAGACTCGGATGTCAGTAAGCGCGATTTCTAAAAAAGTTCCCGTCGGTCTTTTAGTCTTTATTATATTCCATCGTGAAATAAAAGTTCAAACACAATTCACCACATTACTCACTCAAGTTGGAGAATTTTTAATGTTGAAAGAGTGTCTATGTACTTTTACATCGATTTTATGCCATTACAAGTAAAGGGCCAGGTCGATGTATTTCAACATGCAAGGTGTTTATGTCATATCTAGCGTGTCGAGAAAAAATATCTGGATATGTTGTCATTAATGTTCACATTATTATCTGAGATGTCAGAATAGATATCGATAAGATGCATATTTCCCTCCGCAGTCTGATATAAAAAAGGAAAGGGGAATCTCAATTATCACTCAAGAGATATTAATGAAACTTGGTAAAATAATTACATTAAACATCGAAGAAGTAGCCATAAAATATTTATGGTCCCCTACAAGTATTGCTGTTTTTATGCCTCCGTAATCAGAGATTCAGGGGCATACATTTCTGTCCTGTCCGTTTGATTGAATCTCTGTTTGTCTGCCTATCTGTTGGTCTGTCTATTTGTCCGCAAAAACTTTAACCTTTGTCATAACTTTTGAATGGTAAGTGATAGGGATTTCGTATGTGTATTCCTTGTGACAAAACCTTTCTATGGATACCAAAATTTTGACCTCATGTCCTTGACCTTGGAGATTGACTTACTTTTGAACAATTTTAGCCATGACCATATTTTTTAATGTTAAGTAAAAGGGCTTTCATATTTCCAATGTGTATTCCTCGTGACAAGACCTTTCCATGGATAGTAAACTTTTTGACATTGTGACATTTAACTTGGAGTGTGACTTACTTTTCAAAAACTTTAACCTTGGTCATATCTTTTGAAAGTTAGGCGATAGGGCTTCATTCCTTGTAAAAAGACCAATTCATTTAAAGAATGATTGACTTTGACCTTTGAGTATGACCTACGCTTTAATAAAATATAGCTGTTTTACTGAGTCAGATGTTAAACGTCTTCAAATTCGATAGCATCATTTAAAACCAGATAAATTTGCAGAATGGACCAGACATGCACGTTTCGGGTACTTAACCCTCGTCAGTGATCCTCAGTCTAAACAATGTAATATGGCCATAAAGCGTAAAAATAATAATGTCCAAAAATGTACCGTAAGACGTAGCAGAATGGGTGGGATTTGATGCTACAGGACCCACGTTTTAGAAATTTCAAGGAACTTTGTAACAGACAAAGATACTAACGGGGGCATTCGTGTTTCAGAAACACATGGCTTTTTTATATGGATCTGGTGACAGGTTTTACCACCAAAGGCAAAAGTAGGTCACGGGTAATTACATGTAGGTGGTTCCTTTGATTAATTTCTTCATCATAACCTATACATACTGACATACATTGTACCGAAACGTCAGGATGATCAAAAGGGATGACTTACATGCAAGAAGTGTTAACGTTTGATGAAGTGCGAAGTCAAATTAATAAGCGGGTTTTTGTTAGTTTGTTTGGGTTTTTTTTTTTTTTTTTTTTTTTGGCTTCTTTGACTTCATCAGAATTGCTAGATTAAATTGTTGTATTTATCTATTTATCAACCCACTGAATATATGGTTTTTTCACTGGATTTTGCCTTTATTTGTATCATAGGGTCATTTCGACTAGTCAGTAATTCAAGTTAAAAGCATTTATTTATATCATATTTTTATAGAAGTTTTTTTACACTCATTTTTATCAGAAATAATTAACTTCTTTATGGATAACAGTATTTTTGGATTATATTTATAATTAGTCTTAACTATAAAATCCGACTTTCAAATCATGAAAATACATGTCAAGTAGTCCGCGATCACCATATTTTCCAAACATCCAAGCCGTTACTACTCAATTTTCTATTATTTATGTTTAGCAACTATTTTTGAAATAAGAGCTTGGTGTTTGAGTAAAATTGTTGAAACTTGTTGTGTCACCGCTAAAGTGAAAAGTCGGCTTTGAGTAATTACCGCTAATTGTCCTAACCTGGTTTTTAATAGTTCCGTCCGGCGTTTTTCTTTCAATAAACGTTCGGACACCAGAAAATAAAGACAGAAAATAAAGAATTTTCTCATCATTTTCAGAAACAACAGAAATACGTTTTCACCGAAAAAAGCACAGTTTATTTCATTTCAGTTTCTAAATGATTTGGTTATATATCATATTTTTCAAGTTTTATGAATTATTGAGTACAAAATATTGATAGGAAATTAATTTCTGATGTATTCAATAGTTGTTTTTTCTTACATCAATGAACACACACAAATATCAGAATATGTAATCAGCTGTCAGTTACCTATAAGTCTATGTTAATATCAGATGATGAGCATTGGGCATCCTTCAACCACTTGTTTACCAAATTGTCGAGAAAAGGATCCCACGGTTCGAACCAGCCGCGGTATTTCCAAATTTTCTTTTCCGTTGATTCCTTTTCTTCATTTTCCTTTGTTTCTTTTTTCATCCCCTTTTCCTTGGAGATAGACACAAAACACTTTTGCATGCATCCGAATAACCGACTTTGTTTCCCAGAAAAACCAAGTATGATGTCAACGATATTGATCGTAATGGTCAAACTATCATAGACCATTACAGAAATATCAAACCAATCATATGAAGGGTAATCCACTAAAACGTCCAACGTTATCATACATAAATCGAATAGTATGCTGTATACTTTCATTGCAGTAAAAACATATCTTATTTGGTATATCGGGATGGCTTCCCATTTGAACATCACAACCAGTGGTATGATAAAATAATACGCTCCTATGACCAACATCGTGACGAGAATTCCAAGAATGGCATCGTCGTTATTATTTTTGTTACTTCTTCTTCTCCACAGTACTATGAATATCACGATGTCTAGAACATGAAACAATACGTAACGGAGAAAAATTTGCATACTCCTTCCTCCACAAGGACATTTAATTTTCTCCATTATTTTTTCCAATGCTCTAAGGCAGACGTCAAATATTTCCAAAGTTTCCATCACTTCCAAGTTTGTTGTATACTGTAGAAATAAGAAAGAATAAAAAATTAATTTTACATATTTTTCTTAGGATGCGATGGGGAAGAATATCTGTCTTGTTGGGCTGCTTACTTAACTATCGTATTTGCGACTAAACGGTGAGGTGAAATTATTTTTAAAAATGAATAAAATATGAAGTTGTTAAATGTCATCGAAATTAAAGGAGGGTTACATTCTAGCACCATCCCTCTTATCATGATCTATGTTCTGTGGTCATACATTTTATTTGATTATATATGCACAACCAATGTAATTCCCTTAGATGCAACTTTAAATACGAACGTGTTCCATTACTGCAAGAAACGATCGTGACGTCACAATGCATGCGATCTAAAAAAAACATGCCGCGATGGCTGTTCCATCCTTTAAACTGAACCCACGGTGACCTTTTTAACGTCACCTTTTTTACCCAGAAAAAACGTGATTTAAGAAAGCAATTATGAAACAGACAACTGTGGCGCATATATAGAGAATAAATGACATCATTTGTGTTTTGTTACGGGTATGCAACACACAGCAAGTGCATTTATCGCATGAAAACACTCAATGCAAAAACACAAAGCAGATACACACAGAATAAAACGGAAATGGTACAATGAACGCCAAATCACATAGAAACATTAATTATAAATGGCTACACATAAACCAACGATACTAATTGTGCCGACTTATGACGGCCATGTGCCACGTCAGTAGCAGATGATGTAGTTATCCTGGTGTAGTAGTTATCGATAACTAAGTAGGTCGAACCCACCCAACCGGAAGAAGTAGCAGAGATGCGCACAAGACGATATGCTGGCCAGCAGGATGCAGACCTAGTGGACCTAGAGGTAAGCCTTATTACATAGTTTATCCCCTTCCCTGCCCAGTACTCCCTCTTGATAGTTAAATGCCACCACTCGGCATACTTCACTGGCGACGAGGATAAAAAACAACTAGAAAAAAGTGAAAAAACTCGTTCCAGTGGGGGAGCCTTTGATGGGAGCTTCCCGCCATCTGCCAGTTGGGTCTCGTGACCCGACGTGAAATCTCGCCCGCCATGTTGTTTTTACTGTGCTTACTTCCGTTTTACGCGAGCTGGTAGGGGTCGAGTAAAAAGTAGTACCCCACCAGCCCAGCGTTATTTTTGTAAATAATCATTGGTTTTGTGAATTAGTTTGTTTATTCCTATCTTCTT
Source organism: Pinctada imbricata (assembly GCA_033119305.1). Taxonomy (NCBI): domain Eukaryota; kingdom Metazoa; phylum Mollusca; class Bivalvia; order Pterioida; family Pteriidae; genus Pinctada; species Pinctada imbricata. The sequence goes on from VSWD01000009.1 coordinate 66,441,449, forward strand.
TGTTTGTTCACTATATTGCAATATCAATGGACAAGTGCATGTTACCTTCAATCGACCTGCATAGAGAAAGAGTGCATCCCACGGGGGTCAACTCAAAAGTGTCTCGAGTCCATTCAGGTTCACCAGGCAGTGGGGTCTGGGGACCTGACAAGGTCAATGATGCACTTAATGCACTGCAGTCTACTTGTACAGATCAGACTGCGAATTTCTGTTCAAGGTTGGAGGCATGTGGCAATAAGCTCATGGACCAACTGGATGATTTTTGCTATACCCGATAGAGGTCATTCCAGAGAATGATAGCCCACACAGAGGCATGTGATGCTCGCAAAGAGGCACTAATGCTCGATCAGACAAGGTTATGGAGACAACTTGAAGAAAAGTTTGACCAAAAGTTTGACCAATTGATGCACTTGATGTCGAGTCGTTTTCCGTCACCTGATAAGAAGGTAGTGGACCCTGTGGGTACAGGGACCTCGGGGTCCGGGGGTAACCTCCAGGGTGGCCAAGCCCCTGACCCAGGTAACATGTCCCCAATGGTAAGCGGGGTCAAGGGATGCCTAGTGGTTTAGTGCAAAACCAAGGTTATGGTAAATCCTTAGGGGCAATCACAGGGGTTTAATGTTGCGAGTAGTTCACATGGTTTTGACCCAAGTAGGCAATCACAGGGGCATGGCACTGCTACTAATATATCAGGTTCTATGGATATTAACTATCCCCATGGTGTGACAGGGATTATGGGAGCCAAACAGGGGCAATCACAGGGGTTTAGTATTGCCACTAGCACTCCGTATCCAAGAGACCCGGCGAGTGCCGGACAGGTGCTTGCGACACCTAAGAGTTATCATACCTTTTCAAATCAAGGTCAAGGTTATAGTACACCCACTAGGGGTGGACAGGGCCAGATGGGCCAAGTTGGAAATAACGTCACTACGACTAGCCCTGTCAGTATGAGTCTGACGTTGCAGTCGGTAGGAATAGGGTCACCAGGTGGCGGTGATAGTGTATCTCAGGGGCCTAGAGTGCCCGACCAGTTGGGATTAAGACAGAGTGATAATCCCACCCCTTTTGTAGGTGACTGTGAGTCAAGGGGCCCGGAGTGCCCTACCCGTTGGGAGTATGTGAGAATCCCGACCCCATAAATACGATGCCCTACACTATCTCCTCGCAGTCTGGATGATTTTCTAGTGTAGGAGGACATGAAACAGAGGGGCACGAAGCACCCCCGTCGTTGGGAGCTGAGCCAAGTTTCGGATATGGCCCTGGCCAGAATAGTAGGACACCTGGGGAGTTAACTGTCGTGGGTAGTGATGGATCACAGGGACTTGGTGCGTCCTATGGGATGTGGTCTGGGCAAGGAATAGGTAGTTGCCCCGCCCAATTAGGAGTTTCCCCAAGGTAGAGCCTAGAGACCCCCCTGTCCAATATGGTGAAAGGAGGATGCGTAGTCTTGCACCAGACCGTAGTGCACGCTCCGATAAAAGTCGGTATTGTAGTCCTAACCCTGGGTATAGGGAAGAGGTATAGAGGGCCAATGAAGGCAGTTCGTAAGTGGTTGGAGAATCTGGTAATGAAGGACATCTAGGTAGAGAATGCCCTGTTACGTGTGGTCCTATTCCCTATTTAAAAGGTCACTCACCCTCAAGAGAGTCTAAAGAATGCAAGAGCGTTGTGAATACCCTCCTTGGTGTGAACACAATGGAGAGTGAGAGTAAAATACCTCGTGCCAAAGTCAAGGTCAATGGCGAATTAGAGGTCAATGCCATTGTTGACACAGGGTCAAGCGTAACCCTAATTTCAAACCAGGTGTACGACAGGTTGTCAAGGAAACTGAAGGTCAAGGGTCACACAGAGTTCGAAACTGCTGGAGGCAGTGTTATGCTCACAGAGGAGCTTAAGGCAATCCCCTTAAGGATGGATAAGTTTAAAACCAAGTATGTGGTTTACAAGGGAGATATAGTGTGTGACATGATCTTAGGTTTTGATCTCCTATCAAGAGCAGGTGCACTTATTAGTTTGGGCACTAACAATGTCAAGGCTATGACTGAAGGTACACCTCTAAGTAGGTCAGGTCAGGGTCAGGTCGACCCCAAGAACAGTGAGGGTGTGAAGGAGGAAGAATTTCCCCCTGTTGACCCTAAGAAATTCACACAAGTGAGTAGGCAGGTTGAACAACTCTCCACAGTTGACCCCCAGCAAGGTCAAAAAGTGAGGCTCAAAGAACCTCCCTACGAAGTTTCTGATGTAGTATACATCAAGAACCCCAAGGTCAGAGACAAGGGGAAGAAAGCCCCCCCCCCCACACCCTGGATAGGTCCTGGGGTTATTACTGGTTTAAGAGGCCCTGAACATGTGGAGATAATGTCACCAAAGTTTGATGTAAAGGTCCTGCACCGTGACAATGTAAAGTCCTTTCAGGGGAGATCATACCCGCCTTGGGTCAGAGCTATACGATATGCCCTGCAAGGGGCACCACCCCTTACAAGTTCTCATTCAGACACTGGTACTTCGTTCTTACCTCCCACTAGTGCTGCACCGCCTACTGACAATGTGGAGAAAAAGGTTACTGAATATGTAACTGATAACTCGTACTTGCCTCCCACGAGTAATGCACCACTGATCGACACTGTGAAGAAAAAGGTCTCACATTTTCCTAAGGAAAGGAATGACCCATGGGAAGAGCCGATGAATGCCAAAACGGTCTCATGTGACTTGTGCAATGTGTGGTTCCACCCAAAGCCCAAAGGTACCACCAGGGAGTATGCAGAATCACTGTGTACTCATAAATGCCCTCCGTGTTTTCCCAACGTAAATCGGGCACATGCGTAACCCCTATCCTCAAAACACCTTGCCCCTATACCTAGAGGGTTCCCGCCTCAAACCCCCGTCCCTCAAAGGGACCCCTTATTCCCAAATAGATATTATGGGTTAAGTACCCATTTCTCCTTGATCATCACCCCTTGTTTACTCCCTACCCCAGCAATCCCCCCTCCCCCTATTTTCCCCATCCGAACGTCCTTTTTTTCTAAAAGGGGGAAGGGATATGGGAATTGTTTGACCTTTTTATGGTCATTCCTTGCCCCTCTATTATATGTAAATATTACAACAGAAGGCACTGTTAGATGTTTCAGGGGCTGTAAATATGTTGTGATGTTGTTACTACATTTATTCTTTATTTGTGTGTTCCTTAACCCATAGTAAGTAACAAGGGTATATCTTTGGCTTTAACCCTCCTTTTGAGGGCGATTTAAAACATGCAATTCATACCAGCAATTCCAATACTCCCCCTTTCCAGTAGGTAATCAAGTCCCTATCAACAAAAGGGGGAAGGGTGTAGTAGTTATCGATAGGTATGTAGGTCGAACCCACCCAACCGGAGGCAGAGTAGACGAGGTGCGCACAAGACGATACAGACCTCGTGGACTTAGAAGTAAGCCATATAAAAAATTTCTCCCCCTTCCCTGCCCAGTACTCCCTGTAGATAGTTAAATACCACCACTCGGCATACTTCACTGGATTACGTGCGCACAACCCTCCTACTGTTCCGATTACCAAGATATCTCGTGTAAAACAACCTCCTCGCTGTCAGATATCCACACACAAACAAGACCACAAGACAGGGGCCCAAGCAACACAAATGAATATATCAACGGATATAAAAACAGGGCGTACGTAATACAGTCCGTGCTCTGCCGTCTGTAACGAGCTCATGTATGTTATCATTCGAGGAGTCCGACTGCCATTCAGAAAGGACAGGTGGTCGGGGCCTTGTCTTCTCTAAAGAGGTTTGGACAGGGCCCGTCATGGAGTCCCGTCGTCAAAGTCAGTCAGAGTGCAAGTCTTAAGAATGCGCTGGTATAAGCATAGTGTCCTTATGGTGACATTAGGATCATATCCACGGGATAAAAGGCGTTTGATGATTCTGACGCATTTTCGATGGTTATGCTGTCTACTTTTGATCCTTCTTATTTTGTTAATTATGTCACCATAAAATGCAGGTTGTGAAATGCCTTGACTTTGAAGACATTTAATATTTGAACTACTTGGTGAGTGTCACTGCTGGTGGACCAAGAGTCCCCGAGGGCACATATAGCCATTTCGACCAACTTCGGTTGATCTTCTGTCTCTTCAACGCATTCGAAAATTTCTATTACAAAATTTCTTGAAATTTCTAAAACGTGGGTCCTGTAGGATCATATCCCACCAATTCTGCTACGTCTTTTGGTACATTTTTGGACATAATAATTTTCATACTTTTTGGCCATATTACATTGTTTAGACTGAGGATCACTGACGAGGGTTTAGTACCCAAAACGTGCATGTCTGGTCCATGCTGTAAATTTATCAGGTTTTAAATGATGCTATTGATTTTGAAGACATTTAATATACTTTATTGCTTGTATGGGTCCGAATTTCAAAAGTTGACTTTAAAAGTTATTTTTTGTAAAATTTCCGGAAAATGTTTACTAGTTTGTGGAAGCGAAAACCGTGACATAAAACTCTCTTCGTTATTTGTAAATTTCTACTATGAAAATCCAAAACATCAGTACATGCTCTAGCATACCGGATGAGTTGTGAAATGTAGATACCGTATAACGGTAATCTAGGAACATCACCGTCAAGCCAGGGCACTATGTTGAATCCTAAATCATCTCTTTTGTCATACACACTTATATGAATCTCTCCATTAACAAATTTGATATTTTAGTCAAAACGATGTTTCTGTGTTTGTAACGTCTGCCTTGTTAAGAGTCCATTTTTGTAGAGAAACAATGTTTTTATACTTTTCAAAAACAGGATTGTCGATAGTAAGAATATCATCCAGGTACCTAGAAGTACCAATGAAACATTTCACATCTGATTCATCATGTTTTCTTCAAGAAAAAAAGTGTTCAAAGAAACACCAAAGAAGTACCTAACCGTAATTCAGTCTCAAAGTCGAGAAGGCAAGGCAAAATCGTAAGAATTCCCATCGAAAAGGTTGCGAACCCCGGAATGAACAGCATTCCGAAGTGAGACCAGGTGCCCGGGGAGAGTCAGCGTCTTCTGATTGCACGTAACACCCGTCGCAACAGCTCAACGGTAACCTGTCATATTCGGTGATTGTCACGATGTACATTTTGATGTACATATCAGGTAAGTATGTCTTGTTTGGTGATGATGACAGCCATTCAATCACAATGTAGAATGTAACTGATCATTCTGAAAAGGGGGATCTCATATGCTTTTATTACATCCCCGTAGCGACCGAAGAACTTCCTCAATGATGATTTCAGCCGTTGTGTAACATAACCCTAACAAGTAGCTTACTTGCAAACCCTCTGGCACTAATGATGAAATCTTTATATTTGGAACATGCCCTAGCGTACCGTATCAGCTGAGAAACAAAAATGACATGAGCAGGAGAAGACGGAATGTTGCTTCTCATGAAAGGGAAGTTAGTTATGTTGAAGCTGAAATCGTCACGCTTGTCATTCAGTGAGGTGTTCAAATGGCCGTTTGCGTCGAGAGATAGAAGTATATCCAAGAACGAAGCGGATCTGTCGCTCTCTAGATCTGTTGTTTCCTTGATCTCTAGTTCATGAGGATTGATTTCATGAAGATGGTCCTTAAATTTCGGATTATTGATGGACAACACGTCATCTATGTATCTGAAGGTAAAATTGAACTGAGATGCGAGGTGCTTTCGCCTAGTCGAGAGCAAGGTCTGGATGAAGTCAGCTTCGTATTAATATAAAAATAAGTCCGCAATTGGTATCCATGGAAATTCCGACAATCTGCTGGAATATGATTCTTCCAAACACCACAAAAATGTTGTCAATCAAAAACTCCAGCATCCGGATGATATCGTCTTCGGTATACATTTTGTTGAATCAGAGTATTCCTTCACGAAATAAGTATCCTCACGCCATATGACGAGGAATTTGTATCTTCTATTACCATTTTTGAAAGAAAGGTGTTGCGAATAATATTGGCAAGTCTGTTTTTTGAGTTTTCGGTGTGGGATGGTAGTGTAAAGCGTGGAGAAGTCGAAAGACTTTATGCTGGTTATATGATTGAAATTGTTGCCTTTCAAGTTTCCAAAAGTTCCTCAGAATTTTTAGGATCCACATCTGATTGATTTCATTTCTGGAATCAGTTGTCTCGCAGTATGTTTGAAGACCTTCCTTGATTCGAGTTAATATATTCTTAAGCAAAATGGAAAGAGGTTTTATGGAGCACCTGGACGAACCGGCGATGAAGCGGTGGATTTTTTTTTTTTTTTTTTTTTTGCATTTCGGGAATCCAGTAGACATAAGGTAGTTCAAGATCAGAGTCATCGGTGTGAATACCGAAAGACTCAAGAGCAGATTTGTGATTGTCAAGTATTTCGGATACAAATGAATTTATAAATGTGTATGTTGGATTTCCAGGTGCTGAGTGCATTTGAAATAGTACGCCTTGCAAACGAAAGTATAATTGTTTGCCTTCTTGAACATCATTTAATGCACCACATTAAATAATCTTCTAATTAGTGGTATGTAGCGTAGCCTTGAATGCGTAGTAATTTTGGTAGCGTGTCTATATTAGACAAATCTTTGGTAGCGTGTCTTTCTTAGACAAATCTGCAAACTTGTCGTCCCAGACGACTAAGTCACTGTAAAGTATTGGTGCCACTCGTCCCAGACGATAATTCCAGCCATCCCAAACGACAAAGTATTAATCCACACTCGTCCCAGACGAGAATTATCCAAGTGTTGTTGAAGTGAGACAAAGTAATAAAGTTGACATTTTATTTACACTATGTACAAAATCCAGTTTAAGAAAAGAAATCACATCACAACATCTCCCTTAGAATCACAAAACTTATCTCTTAATATGCAGAATCGGGGTCCTATTTATACCCTCAGGCAAGGATCGACCCGATGTAAACAAAGGTCGTGGCCTCTGATTGGTCAGTTGGAATGATCGGCCAATACATACATAATTAATTAGGGATCGACATTTCTATGAATACTAATTAGGTTATGAAACAACGATGGAATTAAACTGATAAATAAAGCAATTAAAAGTACAATTATGGCGATTATTACGATCAAATATGAAAGTTAAGATATTAAAGATAATTAATACAAACAAAGGTAAACAAATAATTATGTACAAACAACGTATAAAAGAGATCAGCCGTTGTATCTCGCATGTAAACAAACATGTAAACAATGCATTTCAATACTTTTCTACAACTGCCCCCCCCCCCCCCCGCTTAAGTTTGACCCCTGGCAAACAAAAGTACAAAATATCATTAGAAAAGTATGAAAAATATACAATCAACATACAAAAGCAGTGTCAAAATATGATCAATACATGAAAAGTTCAAAGTTCGTAAAATGTTCATAGTCTATAAAATATCATCATTCGTCATCTATAGGGATCTTCTCGGTTTGTACGTCCATCTTCTTTATCACGGGGATTCCTCGTTACGTCCGTGATAATATCCTTCTCGTCAACTCATCAGTTTCTTCTGTATCACGGGGATTCCTCGACACGTCCGTGATACTGTCCTTACGTTCGTCTATCTTCTTTATCACGGGGATTCCTCGATACGTCCGTGATAGAATCCTCTGCCACAGACATCTTTAATACTTCCAGACTACGGGAAAGTATGAATGCATCCGTAGTCATCTCAATTTTCACATCATTATCGAATCTTCTTTATCACGGGGATTCCTGGATACGTCCGTGATAATATCCTCCTTTTTATAACACACCAATTTCTTCTGTATCACGGGGATTCCTCGATACGTCCGTGACACGATCCTACATCCAGACATCGGTATCCTCTTTATCACGGGGATTCCTGGATACGTCCGTGATAACATCCTACATCCGTTGTTCGTCTTAGTATGTAAATCCGGCGGTTCTGGTTTGTAAGTCATGTTGTCATCTAAGGTCCCTGCTAACTTTGTTATTGGTTGAATCGGTAATACTCGATCACTCTTATCACAATTTTTCGATTTCCGCTCACAAATAAATTCCGTTTCGAATTTCACAGAATCACACGGCTTCCTTGATGATGTATCACGTTTTCGCACACAACTTGACGGTTTTATTTCCTCGCGTTTATTAATTCCAAAAGTTGGATTTACGCAACTTCTCTTTTCCCTTGGAATATTTCTCCTTTCTTCACACTCTTTACACGCGCACACGTATTTATGCACATGTCTTCTTAAATGTGGCCAATAATACTGGCTAGCATTCACTTTGGCGTATGTTCTTCTGACTCCTACGTGATCTGTCGTAGATGAATTATGCATATGCCACAATACAACGTCACGTAAGGTCTGAGGAACACAAATTCTCAGCCTCTCACCGTCTCCGTCAATCCACTTGATACACAATACGCCATTTGATACGCACAATGCATTCCACCTTGAATAATAAAACTTGTACTCAAATCCATTTGCGTATAAAGATTTACATGGCTGTTTGTCACTTCCAGTCTCAATAAAACGTAGTAAATCACACAAATCTTTGTCATTCTGTTGATGTTTACGTATATTCTCAAATGACAACACTTCCGATTGTGGTTTTGTTCGCTTGACTTTCGCTGGTCTTCTTCTTCGTTTCGTCTGTTTGTTGGATCGCAACCTAGAATCAATTTGATATGTCACTTTTGAACTACACAACTTCGATCCATTTGAATCACTTGAATCTTCTGCTACTTTCGGTCTCGGATATATATCCTGTACACTTTTCGAATCGAAACGTCTATAATCTACACATAATTTCCATCGTTTATCTATCATTTCCACCAACACGAGTGGCGCTGACCAAGGGCTTAACGATTCCTCGATCACCCTTCGCTTCTTATCAGTGTCCAATCTCCCTTTCTTGAAAATAGGAACTCTCCGGACTTGTTCCTTACAATTCGCTCGCTCTCGCGGTTTATCTGGGTAAGCGAACACGCGTTTTCGCTCGCGTAGAATTTTACACTTTCGAAACTGTTCAGCTTCATCTGTTGAAAGATTTCTACATCCATAATACACATCGCATAAAAACTCTGGCAATTCTCCCGAATTCTCACTCTCCTGAATACGACACACAGACTCCTGTTCCAATGGATCACTGATAAAATTAACTGGTGCCAATATCGCTATTTGTGTATTCCCCTTGATGCATACTTCTCGGTCACCAGGGTTAAAAACGCGCACATACAACACATTGTTTTTCGCGTTCACAAGCACATGTGCTAGCACTAATCCATATGTATGGATAAACCTTTTCAAAGGCACTAATATTCCTTCACTGATATCAGATTCACAATTTAGTTTCGAATTCAATAGACATTCATGTTTCGGCGGTACCACACTATCTTCAATAGTCACAATATTACAACCACGCCCTTCCTCGGCAAATGGCATTTCACAAAATACTAAAGAATCACTGCGATATTCCCACTGGCACTTATACTTCGTCATAAAATCTTGTCCTAGTAGATTACTCTTCACGCCTCCTACATACACTCGAAAATAAATGTTCACATCACAAAATGTTAGTAGCATCCTTGCAGTTCCTAACAGCTTTAATTCACTTCCGTCCGCTGTTTCGAATTTTCGTATTGCGCTCTCTAGTACAGGTCTGTGCTCTGGGATGATACTATAATAAACATCCTCGGTAATAAATGTATATACTGCACAGGTATTTATTTTCCATTCTAATGGGGTACCTTCTACTAATCCATTTACTTTCATTCCACGTTTCCCTTTCACTTTCAATTCACTCACTTTTGAAAGCATAAACTCCGTTTTACGTTGAAAATCACTGGGTAAATGGCTGTCCGTTTGTGTTCCCTGAGATAAAACACGTGTTTTCACATCTGTACTAGGCCTTTTAAGCGCACTGACCGACGCACGGCCTACTGCCTCGGTCCGTTCATGTTTAAAGGTCTCTGTCTGTACGTGTTACGTCCATTTCTGTTCTCTGTCAAACGAATACACTCTTCCTGCATAGATGCCGTTATTGCATCCTGTAAAGTTTTCGGCCTCGTACGTTTCACTGCGAGTCTAAAATCCTCGTCAACAGTACAATTATCCATGAAAGTTTTCATACTACTTTCTTGCACACATTCCCTATTATTTGGATACGCTCGACGGTATAAATCTTCTATAGCCTGGCCAAAATCACGGAATGACTCAGAATTTCGTTTTCTATGCAGTTTGGCTTTAACTTTCTTTCATTGCACGGTGTCCAAATCGTTCGTCTAAAGCACTTTTCAAACTAGCATAATCACTACGTTGAAAATCCGACAATCCGTACGCATATGTTTCGGCCTGACCACGCAACACAGTAAATAACACTTTTCGTTTTCTCTCGTCACTCCACAGATTTAATTCTGCTATATTCTCAAAATAACGAATAAATTCGCTCCAAATATCGTCACCGTCGCCCTTAAACGTTCGTTTTACACCAATTTGAGTGACTGTTCGTTTGTCATCACGAGTAACATCCCTTGTAAAAGTATCAGGTGAGCGAAACGTCACATTTCTTCTCGGTTCACGTTTAGGAGTCGATCTCCTAGAATTTGGATTGTTCGAAGTCCGTTTAGTGTTTCTGGACACTAGTTTCACAATTATGCTCACGAGAATAATGCACAAAATACACAAACCACCAGAAATCAAAATTTCCTTTGTCAGACACAGTAGCATATATCCGGGAAAATACTGATATAACGCAAACAGTACCCAACTTCCTAGGAAAATTGTCACAATCCACATAGCGACAAATTTACACCAACCGGGTTCTGTGATATAACGCAAACAGTACCCCACTTCCTAGGAAAATTGTCACAATCCACTTGGCGACAAATTTACACCAACCGGGTTCTGTTGTGTATTCGTACGTTAATTGATCGCTAAAATGACCAGGTAAAGGTGTGCTCGTATAATTGGGCTCATTCCCTACACCTTTTACACATGTCAAGTCTTCATCAGCGTTTTCAAACTCTTTTAGTAAATTCCGTCGCACTGTTGAAGGCGTTTCTCTGATTGGACGTTCCGGCGTCCTGGGCGTGTCACTAATTATTTGATCTGACACTCCCTCTGTCGTGTCCATGTCGCGAGGGGTATAGGAGGTTTTATCCCCAGTAAACATGATATCGATAATTACAAAAGAGTAAACAATTAACGCAAACACTACAAACAACTCCACAATTGGTTGGGTTTTTTTTCACGACGGGCACTAAAAATTATATACACTAAGATAACAAAAATTCGCACAGAAAATATGAAATAACATATAAACACGTTTTTCTACAGAAAATATTTACACACTGAAAAATGCTCGAAATTTCACGTCACACTGAACTTCAAAATTCTCGTTCATTTCCGCCACACACTTCACATTTCTTTGTACGGTCACTGTACAAGCACTTCGGGAAAACTGCAAAACAATTTTCACACTCTACTCTGGTATTTGCACGCACTGTTCTCACAAAATGCCAGAACCCTTTGTCAGTAATTTCGTACACTCGCACTAGAACTTTTTCACTCTCCATTTTTTTTTCACAAATTGCCGAGTAACACAGAAAAAATCACGTAAATCACGCACTATAAATTGCACACAACACTCGGAAAATATGTAACATACACGACACTGATCACAACACAAAATAAGTCGCACACAAATAAACACTGAATATTCGCAAATTAACACAGAAAAATAATCGCACACTTCTAACATAAAATTTCCACTTCACACGTGAGTCACAAAATTAACACACGGAATATACACAAAACGCGCACTACACACGGTATAAATTCCACAATGAATCGCGCACTACACACGGTATAAATTCCAAAATGAATCGCTCACTAATACACACTGTAAATCCCAAGGTAAAAACCTGAAATTTGAAAAAAAAACTGCAAAAGAAAATTCAGCGTTAGCAAATAATGAAATTATGTAAGCACTATACTTTACCGTTTGAGAATTCAATACTTTACCTTTAAAATCCACAAATAAAATTTTCACACACAGAAAAATAAATGCACAATAAAATCCAGTGAATTCTATCCCGCCAAGCTGCCAACCACTTGTAGCGTAGCCTTGAATGCGTAGTAATTTTGGTAGCGTGTCTATATTAGACAAATCTTTGGTAGCGTGTCTTTCTTAGACAAATCTGCAAACTTGTCGTCCCAGACGACTAAGTCACTGTAAAGTATTGGTGCCACTCGTCCCAGACGATAATTCCAGCCATCCCAAACGACAAAGTATTAATCCACACTCGTCCCAGACGAGAATTATCCAAGTGTTGTTGAAGTGAGACAAAGTAATAAAGTTGACATTTTATTTACACTATGTACAAAATCCAGTTTAAGAAAAGAAATCACATCACAACATCTCCCTTAGAATCACAAAACTTATCTCTTAATATGCAGAATCGGGGGTCCTATTTATACCCTCAGGCAAGGATCGACCCGATGTAAACAAAGGTCGTGTCCTCTGATTGGTCAGTTGGAATGATCGGCCAATACATACATAATTAATTAGGGATCGACATTTCTATGAATACTAATTAGGTTATGAAACAACGATGGAATTAAACTGATAAATAAAGCAATTAAAAGTACAAATATGGCAATTATTACGATCAAATATGAAAGTTAAGATATTAAAGATAATTAATACAAACAAAGGTAAACAAATAATTATGTACAAACAACGTATAAAAGAGATCGGCCGTTGTATCTCGCATGTAAACAAACATGTAAACAATGCATTTCAATACTTTTCTACAGGTATATTAACGATCAATGAAGAAGTCAAAGACAAAATTGGAATCCAAAATTTAAAAAAAAAATGTAATGATCGCTGAGCGATATAAGTCCCCTACCGGCATAAATTTATTAAATTAATTAAATTTAATAAATGTATGTCCTGAATCTCTGTTTATCAGTTCATTATCTGTAACAACAGCCAAGAAAAGTATAGAAATCTGAAAATCTCACGAAATTTGCTAAGTCCAAGGGCCATAACTCTTGTGAAATATGGTCTATCTATATTAAACTCGAAGTTTATCTGTATCACACTATAATGTATTCGCATACTACATGTAAAAATCAGTTCATCATCAGCAATAACAGCCAAGAAATGTCCGGAAAATTGAAAATTTCATGACTCCTCCTTAGTTCAAGGACCATAACTCTTGTAAAATTAGGTCAATGGAGTCAAATCTCAAATTTGGTGTGTACCACACTAAGATTTATTCATATACCAAAACCTCAGTTCATTATCTGTTATAGAACTGAAGAAACGTCCGGAAAACTGATTTTTTAAAAAGATATTTGCAAAGTCCAAGGGCCATAATTCTTGTGAAGATAGGTCAATCAAAATTAAACTCAAATTTGATATGTATCATACTATTATGTATTCACATACTAAAAATTAATTCATTATCTGCAATAACAGCCAAGAAGTCAGGAAAACTGAAACTGTGCAAGGGCCTTAACGCTTGTAAAAGTAGGTCAATGGAAACCAAACTCAAACTTGGTATGAATCACCCTAAGATGTATTCAAATACCAAAAACTCAGTTCATTATCTGCAATAGAAGGGAAGAAACGTCCGGAAAACTGAAATTTTCATAAAATTTGTAAAGTCCAAGGGTCATAACTCTTGAAAAAACAGGTTAATCAAAACCAAACTCAAACTTGATCTGTATCACATTGAGAGATATCCACATACCAAAAATTAGTTCAATATATGCAACAACAGCGAAAAAAGTGGGGAAAATTAAAAATGGGACGGACGGACGGACGGACAGACGGACAGACAGACAGACAGAGAGGAAACTAAGAGTCCCCTTCGGACTAAAACAACCATGCATATAAATTCTTGAAACAAAAGAAAGATCGGGAGGAAAATAATTCGTACAGTAAAAAAGCGGAATCCATCCTCACGAGACGAGAAGAAGCGGACAAACAGACGGAGACGATATCACAGCACCATAGAAATACAAAGGAAAACACTGTTCAGTGTATTATATGTGTTGCCATTCAAATGTGGCAAAGTATTTATTCAAGAAAAATAAGCTAAATCAGAGAATGGTGGTCCCTGTTTTTGAGTGTTTGCCATAGGAACAGGACAAGATCACAAAGTCAAAATTTTGGCATCAATAGAAAGGCTTTGTCATAAGGAATACATTTGTAAATATGAAAGTCGTATCATTTATCGTGCAAAAGTTTCGCCCAGGATTTTGTAAATGACAGACTGGCGGACGGATGCAAAAACAGTTAAACAGGTTTTAACTTTGCATGCTTTTGCGATAATCAATTTTATATGATTTTTGTGTTCGCTGAGTTTCTATTTTGTCAATTTCCATTCCATAAGAAATTATTATCTTTCGCATGCTTTGGCAACAATGGAATTATATTCCTCAATTGTTGTAAACACCTAGTTTTTTCATTGAATTTATTCAGGGTGGCGATCCTTACAAGTATTTTTTTTGTAATTTTCTTGTTTCAGGTTCTCATATCGCGGTCAGTGAGCGAAGCACCCCATCCCCTTGTTTTTAAATGAAATGAAGTGAGAAATATAAGTAAGATTTCAGCTTCTTTTTCGTGATTTGGTCCTGCTTACTTGGATGCTTTAACTTGCATCATATGTGTAGCATTGTTCATATAATATTTGAATATGTTTTAACTGTGCTAATTAGCACGGTACCGCGTTTAATGCACCACCTACAATGCATTCCGTACTTTCACTGTAGAATGTTATTCATTAGGTTAAGTTGTGTCCTTTATGTTTCTGTTTGTTTTATTTTCTTTCCTCGAGAGTATATTTTTTCTAAGAATTTGTTAGCCTTTTGATTGTGAATTTTGGAATCTGATTTCAGGTTTTCTGTTTGACTTTCATTCACTGAATAAAACAGAACTTTCTTATGCAAAAAGAAAAAATAAACAAACGAACGGAGACTATGACAGGCTTAATGGAAAAACGAGGGGCATATTTATCTAGTTAACAAAGTTGAGGGTCCAGTGCAAGTGCGGAATGCATTGAATATGCATTGAAGGTGACTCTGTTAAAATGCGCCATGCTACTTTACAAAGTAAACACATAAACACATGTATATATCACAAGAATCAAGTTATATTTCAAATGCAAGTATAGTATTCCAGTAAGTAGGACCAAAATGGAATCAAAAGCCCATCCAAATTTCTGTCTAAGTGTAACATAAAAACAAGGGTGCCACGGTATAGTAACCTAGGAACAAGAAATTATCAAAAATGAATGTCAGCAGCGTCATCCTAAATTCGATTGAAAATATTAGATGTACACTTCTTTGGCTCATTTTATTGAAAAAAAAATTAATTCCGTTAATCCAAAAGCCTCTCGAACATAAGATTTTCTTGTGGTATATACTTTCAATACTAGTACAAAATATTATAGACCCTTTCACATTATCTGCGGTACTAAATTTGAATGCCAGTTCCGGGGGACAACGGATAGATTGCGCATGCACCAGTGACGTCATTTGATTGTTCTAGGACGTTTAGCGCGGAATCACGTTTCGTTTGTTCCGCGGAAAACATCTTGGAACAATTGAATTACGTCACTGGTGCATGCGCAATCTATTGTTTGTACCCCGGAACTGGCCTTCAAATTCAGTACCGCAGATAATGTGAAAGGGTCTATTAGAAAAATATTTCCAGACTTTGTAAGCCTTTCGATAGTGATCTATGGAATCTGATTTTGGCTTTCATTAACTGATTGAATTTGAATAGAGAGAGAGAGGATCTCCAATAAGACTCGGCTACAGCACCAACAGCAACACAACGAACACCCCTGTGCGAAAACAGATCGTAGACAAGCACAACAAGAAGTACAAAAAGGACAAGGGACACGAAATGCGACATCAACACACAAAACACAGACGACTTTATATAAAACAACCATTCGGATCATCCTCGACCTTTTCCTTCGAAAAATGACTCGGACGTCAGACGGCGCCATTTTAAAAATAGTTCCCCGTTTATCTAATTTTTTTATTATAATCTATCATGAAATACAAGTCCCAACACTGGATTGTAACTGACAAATATGTTACTTACAACATTACTCGCTCAAGTTGGAGAATTTTGAATGTTGAAAAAGTGCCTTTTTACTTTTACATCGATTTGATGTAAAACCTTCCACCATTGACATCCGAGTCTTTTTATGCCGTTACAAATAAAGGGCAAGGGGATCCGAATGATAAAACAACAAACCTTATGGGCAAGTGAGTGAAGGCTATCGCCGAACGAAATGTGAAATTTATATTGGCTATTTATTTTTACTCTTATCTTTGATTATTTTTCATTAAGGAATCAGTATGTGTGTATTACTAAGAATTTTGTATGAATTATGAATTTCAACCTACCTTTTCTCTTTCCTTTTCGTGATTACGACACAGCTATACGAGGGTAGAATTGGTTTCAAAGCTACAAACTCAAACTACAGAATGTTGCTCATTGGTAAAACTTTTGGCTTAAGTTAATAATTACATCGTTGTACATATCTATTATAAGCTACTTCCTTTCCAAGTAAGAAGGAAAAACCTGTTTCTATGGTAAATAAACAAATTATTATGACGATGGCTTTCATTTAAATACGACCAACGTTGAGTTCCTTTGTTCTTGTTCCATTTTTTTTTTTTTTTTTTTTTTTTTTGATAACGAAGTCGTTTTAAAATATGTGGTCGATGTGTAATGAAGGATAACGGGGACAACTATAAGTTATATGTTACGATTGAAATATAAATAGAATTCACCAACGGGGTTTTGAAAAAAAGATTATTTGAAAATAGGTCCCAGATCTATGAGAAAATAATATATTGTTTAAACCTTTTGGAAGAAATGAATTAGAATAAAATATTGATTCGTAAAAAACATATTTTTTTTACAGAATTCAATAACAAGCAAAAATTAATCAATTAGACTTTTCGCAATCAATTTTCATCAAGGGAAAATAAATCGTAAACTGAACATTTTTTAATAGTTTTATACGCCTGTCATTTGACGAGACGCATTTTGGTATGGCGATACCCGTCTTTCCGTCCGCTTATGGAACGTAATTACTCGTATACCCGTCAACGAAATTTCAGGGTCCCTCAATTTGTCGTTACGAAGTAATTGGACTTAGATTTTTTTTTTTAAGGTTTAGTTACAAGTGCTTCCAACGAGTACGTATGACGTACATGTACACCTCATAGCTTGAAGACGTCGTTTAGTTATATGTACGAATAGGAGTGGATCTAGTTATAGCTATATCTTGCATCTTTTCAATCAGTTTTATCTGCAAGAAATGTACATCGAAATTCGTAAAACGTAAGGAATGTTAGATCCTAAACGTGCTTTACACTAGCGAAAACTGGAAATTCAATGAGAAGCATTGACATTTTTAAAGACGTTACCCGTTCTGTCGTTACGTGTAGAGCGCCGTTTAAACGTCCATAACATGTAGCTATACTTCACGTCATGACGTCATTTTATCACATCGCAGGAAGTGATGGCGTCATCCGTACATGTTGTGCTAAAACTTGTAATTAAACCTCTCTAATGTGAAAATATACAAAAATAGTTTAGCTTTTCTTTATTAATCTGTATTTGGGTGTAAGTCTTGAAAATTTGTAAAAAATCAGTGAATTAAAGCGAAATCTGACGTTAGCAACGTCAAAGCCTAGTATGTTCTCGTTTTACAGCCGTAACTAAGGAGCAAGCAACCAATGAAATTCGACGTTATAGCTACATGGCATTAGAATAAAAACCATTTGTAATATGAAGGATCATTATACATTTTAAGCAAGGGGCAAAATATAGGCTCATCGAATGCAAAAAAATGAGTATGAACAGATTTTCAAACAACGTTTTATCGCTGGTTCCTCAAAATGTTCTACCAAATTTCTATCGATCTTACTCACCAAAGTTTTATCTGAAATCAAATCTGGACTTCAAAAATATTGCTCGACAGTATATTCTCGCAGTGGTATCAAAGAGATGCGGATTTTAAAGAATTTGAGGGAACTTTTAAACATCTGAAATCCACTTATTTGAGTAGAGTCCATTCGATCAAAGCCTTTGATTTTTCGACACTTTACACTACAATCCCACATTCTAAATTGAGAGAAAGACTCGAAAAAATTATAAGTAATGCGTTTACAAGCAAGAACGGCAATCGCAAATACAAATTTATTGTTGTTAACTATGACAAAACCTACTTTGTAAAAGAAAAGTCCGATTCTGAAAATAAGTACACTGATACAGATATTATTCAGATGTTTAACTTTCTGATCAACAACATTTTTGTGGTGTTTGGAGGAACAAATTGTCGGAATTCCAATGGGGACGAGTTGTGTCCCGCTCATTGCCGACATTTTCCTTTACTCGTAAGAAGCTGAATTCATTCAACCTTTGGTCTCTGAAGGAAAAAAGATACGTAGCTTCTGACTTCAACTTCACTTACAGATACATAGACGATGTGTTGTCCATCAATAATCCAAAATTCGCGGATTTCCTCTGCAGTATCTTTCCTACGGAGCTTGAAGTCAAAGAAACTACGGAGACAAAACAATCAGCATCCTATTCGGACATAATGTTGTCCCACGACACTGATGGTCACATGGACACCTCACTCTATGACAAACGTGACGACTTCAATTTCGGCATTACAAACTTTCCTTTTCTGAGTAGCAACATCCCTTCATAGCCTGCTTATGGCATGTTAATATCTCAGTTGATATGCTATGCCAGAGCAAGTACCAAATATACGGATTTTGTTCTGAGAGCTAGCGTCTTTCTGATAAGCTTCTCAGTCAGGGATATGTTAGTGATCGACTAACATCGTCACTGAGGAAGTTCTACGGTCGATATTGGGAACTCGTCCCATTCTCCAGAATGGTGGATGATATTCTGTCATAGACCATTTGAACCATCCAACCAACGATTTTACTCTATGTCTTCCGAAATGGAAGTAACCGAATGCGACAGTGCTACCGAATTGAAGCGGCGGGTGCTGCGTGCAAGAAGGAGATGCTTACTGGTCTCACTCCCATATCGGGAGTTCGCTTCTTTTCATGTGGTGGAGGTTTTTGTTTGTTTGCTTTGGTTCCTGTTTTATCCTGATTTTGTATGCCTTTGGTTTCTGATTTTCTGAATTATCGATTTTGTGCTGTATACAGGGATATGGTCATTTTCCACATTTGTCATTTTATAATATTTATACAAGCATTTGGAGATGAAGCAACCTTTGGAATCATATTTTGGGGTTATGAGACTTTGATTTTTATATATTTTGAGAATAAATCGCGAAGGGTGTATATTGCTGCCGACCTAGAACGGTCATCTTCCACGTTGGTAGCAAATTGTGTGTTACCTTGATAATAATCCAATTTGTCCGGTTACCCAGATCTTGAAGAACACGCAATTGCTTACTATACAATACTTCTCAATTTATCACTGTAAGATGACCACACAAAAAGACAGCAAAACACAGGGACCCCAAGTACAACAAAGAGGAATGTGTAAAAATAAATATAAAAGACATAGGGCCGTATAATTGTATACATAGCAAACGAAAACACAGCATATCACTTAAACGCCTATGCAATTTTGACGCTCACAGGTTGCTCCCATTCACATAACGTGTGGGCAAGAATATCAAACAGTGGGCAGGGCATACTGATGCTAAATTTGCGAGCAGAAGGAGATTCCCAACATGTGTACGGGGAATGAGACGATATAAAAGAGAAGAATCAGACGGGGACAACCAAAAAAATTCCCTCAAATCATTGAAATATGTTTAACAACTTTATGTACGTGTACATGTACAGTTTCCACAGAGTTCATGTGTACTTTAATGTAGATGGCGATACGGAAATAAATTTACGCAGCACTGGCTTCTCTTACATTAGAAATAAGGCATTATTTTCTTCAAATTGTTTATAAAAAATTAGAAATTATCATGAAAACGTTTTGGCAGATATTTACAACTGGTATTTACATTGTGAAAACCGCTTCGCGAGATTTGCGACTGTCGAACCCGAGTGTACAAGCCATAAACGCAAAAAAACCCACATTTCTTAATTAAAGGTCGTGGACAGATCTACAGATATGTGAGTATCATGCGAAATTGGAGCTCCCCTTGGCCAGTGCAGTACATTCGTAGTCACTGTAAAGTGAACGATATAAACTTTCTTCAGTTACTGAGCCTCTTGATACAGTGTATTTTTACGACTTTTATTTAAAGTTTGACATATTTAAAAAGAAAAAGTACTTTAATTTAAAGTGATTTTGAGACAAAGCCTTATGTATTGAAGTAATGCCCTCTAGTTTTTATGTAATGAATTTTCATAGGGTAAGAAAGTTCTTGTTAAAACATAGTTGAAACAATGTTTAAGGTTATTTCAATAAATTGTGAAAATTCTGAGAACTGATTTTTATAGCCTTTCCCAAAGGTCTGGAATCCAAAATGCGATGCACCAGACATATATGCATCAGACAAGGAATCCTCATTAGTAGGAGCTTCATTAGATATGTGTTGAGTATAGTGCGCACGTGATCCGGATAACCACACTATTCCCTAATATATACTTGTCAAAATTTCTAACTTACCATTCTACGGGTATGGAATTTTGTTAATGTGGAATTCAAATTATTTTAAAGATAATTTGATTTGATATACAACATTTCTGTCTTAACGTTAAAATCAAGAAAAACAAAATTTCTTTCAACGGAAACAGACCGTGACGAAATTTGAATTTTGAACACTTTTCATGAATTTCGCGTATTTTATCGGAAAATTACAATCAAAAAACTTTTAAAGAATTGTTTTTACCACGTTTCATCAGAAAAACATGAATTAAACGGAATGCATTTGTTACAAAAGCGATAATAAGGAAATAAAACTTCACGAATTTTCCATAAAATGGATGCGTTCGCATAACTCTTGTGAGTGGTGCGTTAAATGAGCTTCCATTAACCAACCATCTTTTTCTAGGCGTACTTTTCACGAAAAGTGGCTTAGCACAGGAAAAAAATTAAAAATCGCATTCGCAGGAAATGTTTCAACACAAAAATCCTTACCCGGTATATCAATGATACCGGAAGTGTTAATGACTCGTAACGCATAAGAAAATATGTAAGCATATCTCGACGAAATAACAGTTTCAATCGCCGATATTTCAAAATCCGAAACACGAATCGCATGATAACCGTAAAAACTTTTCTATTGTAGCCTATTTCAGTCAAGAGACAAAGTTTTCTTACAAACCGGAAGCGGATGATTCTTTGCTAAAATGCTGTAGAATTTGAAGATATACATTGCAAGATGATCATTTACACTTAAAAAACTTTCGTTGTTATTATAATATAGATATTAAATAATTGATTTCTACCAATCGTGATATTAAAGTAACTGGGAAAATGTAAGTTAGAAATTTTGACTAGTATATAATGGATACCCGTCGAAAGTTGTAACCTCCACTCCCTCTCTTTATATTTTGGCAATCATGTATCAATGTGTTTGTTTAATTGAACGAAGGTTATTACACTTGATGAGATCACCTACTTTAGTTGATTTCAAATCCGTTAATCGCACACAAAACAAATTTCTTGCTTTTATGATACGTTGCTTCCTTTTCAAATTCAAAACACTTATTAGCCAGCCAAGGAGAAAGTAAAGATAAACGTGGAATATAATTTCATTCCATACTAATAATCAATGGTAAACATGAAATATTCTTGCTCTAATTGATTAAAAAAATGCAACGACAGCATAGAATATGAAATAAATTAAAAGGCATTAAATGTGAAGGGATTATGTGGGTTTTTTCTTATTTTATCCAAATCGGGGACGCAATACAAAACAACGAATTAGTTCTTTTAAAAAGCAACGCAATTGCACCCCGCAAATTATATAGATATCATGCAACAGCAATGGCATAGAAATGGAAGAATCAATACTTTCAACAGCAAAAATTTAAATGCCCCTTATAGCAGAAAAAAGAACAATGATGCAGTAGGTCTCCGTTAAAAATTTTATTATTGAATTTGCTATTCCATTCCTGTGCAAGTATGTATTCATGCGAAAAATCTTCCTTTTATATAAAACTGTTGTATAACAATTTGTTGTTACAATAAAAAAAATTCTCTTAAAATAAAGCGAAAGTAGAGTAGTCTGATTGAACATATTTCATAGGTCGGGGGGGGGGGGGGGGGGGGGCATCGAACTGCGGACTTCTTACTTCTTAGAGATTTTGTGAAAGCAAAATGTCGACAATGACTGGTTGGTGATTTCCAAGATCAACAGTTCTACTTTAAACTGACCAGATAGGAAAGGACACCTGAAGGCAACATCCATTTTAGTTATGTGTTCAGTTCTGTCTTTTTTAATCGCCCAATATTTCTTTGATATGACAACTCAAAATGCTAAGCGCAGACGGGAATTCGAAATTGAAAAAAAATCTCTAATTTGCACATAATTTACTGTTCTATGTAGGAGTACAACAAGTATGCAATGTGCAAGTATTTAAAAAAGGATAAAAACGATTGAATCAAAAACTAAATTACAATACAAAACATTTTTTATCATTTAAAATTGTTCTCCTCTACATTCCGGCCGGCGTGTACAGTCGACATAATCCATTTCAGAACTTTTAAATTCACTGATGATTCCATGTAATAAAGAAAAGGGAATGATCTCCAGCATGACCACCCCGCACCCACCCAGCGAAACAAGCCCACAAAAAAGCGACACACAAACGACAACATACAAACTACAAACCGCAAAAAGACACAACAATATTCACTTGAACATCATACAAAACAATCGTAACAGACGTACAGAAACATTAAACATTGATGACAACAAATAAAAGGAAGGAGACCAAGTGCACCCGGCGCTGACTTTTGACGGCTATCTGCTTTTAGCAATGGTATGGTTATCCGGATTACAAGCGCACAACCCTCCCATTTATCCGGATACACAGAGGTCTCCATAGACACATAAATTATTGTTCAATAAACATAAAACTTCTCACCTGTCCTCTCTGAATGTCATTCGTACTCCTCGGGTGATAACATACATGAGCTCGCGGTGTCAGAGCACGGATTGTATTACGTACGCCCTCTTTTTATATCCATTTACATATTCATATGTGTTGCTTGGGCCCCTGCGTTTTGCGGTCTTGTTTGTGTGTGGTCATCTGACAGTGAGGAGGTTGTTTTACGCCACAATTGTACGTTCTTCGAGACCTCTGGGTAATCGGAAAAGTGGGAGGGTTGTGCGACGTAATTCAGGTTAACCACACACTCTGCTATTTCCATAGCAAAAGGCCGTCCTAAATTGGCACCGGTTGCCCATTGGTCTCGTTGGTTTATGTGTAGTTCTTTGTGTTTGACGTTCTTTGTTGTGCGTTGACGTTACTTGTCCCTTATGCGTCTCTTTCTGTGCTTGTCTGCTTTGTGTTTTTGCATTGGGTGTTTTGGGGTTTTGCTGTGGGTGCTACCGCCTGGTGTTGTTGGAGATCCCCTCGTTTGTTCTCACTGTAAGATGACATCACAAACAAGATAGTTAAACGCAGCGGCCTCTTGTAACACAGAGTCTTTGTAAATTGATCGAAACAATTCTATGGCATGCGTGTAACAGTCTGTGCTCTGCTGGCTGAAGCGAGCTCAAGATCAATCACCCGAGAAGTCTGGCCAACTTTCGGATAGAACAGAAAATCAAGACCAAGTCTTCTCTGACGAGAAACATGCTATTCCGTGAAGTGTTCATGGGGGGTTGAAGAACAACTTCGGACTTTGCGCTTCGAAGGGACTATAACTCAAACGCAAAATATTAATTCTATTCAAATGAACTCGAAATACTTAATGCAAGGATTTAATCTTCTATTTTCATGAAAATACACATTTAAAACCATTCAGTGTTATTCCATCCATTACGCATGGAGAATTTTCTCTTCTTATCACCTGATTTCTTTTTTATGACCCCTAAGGTGCGGAGTCCGGAGTGCGAGGTCAAAAGTAAGTCAACCTGGAAAGTGTCCGGAAGGACTGTACACTTGAAAACTCAAATTTACCGCAGTTTTGAATAATTCGAATGGACATCCTTCTTTGGTTTACTATTGGTACAATTGACGTTTTAGGCACAAAAAAATAGCGCACCAGAGACAGAGCAAACTTTGGAGTTTATTCGACTTTAACCTTTGCGAAGTCTTGATTGCAACAAAACTCAATTGAATATTCAATTTTAAGAATTTTTTTATTATTTCATATAATATTGATTTATATCGTAAAATATGTAAATGAAGTTGCATTGATAAAGAAGTAGGTGCGGTAACCTGTCATATGGCCCCATTTTCAAAGTTGTTCATACATGCATAATTTTCTAGTTTTTAAAATGTCAAATGTATGGTGAATCCATATCAGGAAAGCTTACTTTGATTTCACAGTCCTATGCTGAATAATACGTCGCCAAAAACATCTAAAAACGTTGAAACCATTGCAAATATCAATAAATGAGCAAATTTCGATAGAAATTTATGAAATTAAGTATCGATCCAGGCCTTGCCCATGATAATTTTTGTAGCAATCAATTAGGGGTTACCATGCGTGTGTTTTACAAAAACTGACAGGGTATCGGCGAATCCCCTGTCAGAAATTGAGTTTTACCGCGAGGCGTCAGCCGAGTGGTAAAACGGATATTTCTGACAGGGGATTCGCCGATACCCTGTCAGTTTTTGTAAAACATCAGTATGGTAACCCTATTCTAATGCTTTGGTCAGTAAGAAGCTAGAAAACGTCTGCTTTTAACGACGTCGTCATAGCAACGCACGACGTCATAGCAGAAACTGCAGTGAATCGTGAATCCCCTTGCTGTTTTTTATCGCTCAGCCAATCAGAATGCGCGTTACAAATGGAGTGCATTAGAATATGGGTTTCTGATAGGCCTTTTAATTTGCATAAAATATGTCGTGGGCGAGGCCTGGATCATAGATGAATTTTGAAGATTTGTATGTAAAATACGATGATTTTCCTTTGTTTTGCGTCATTCTGGGCAAATGACGTCAGAACATGACGTCATGTATCATGCGCGTGACGTTACGCGGGTTCAAAAATATGACGTGGTATTTTCTCAAACATTCAACATTGCAAAAAGTGATAATTGATAGTTCTTTTATCAAAAGCATTTTTCGTCGAAATTATAGGGCCGATTTAAGGGGTTATCGCACCTAGTCCTTTGGATGCTTTCACACAAAAAAGGTATACAACTTAATTGGGGTATATCTTGTATAACATATTTTGTTAGAGCTTCATGATACATAAAGGGTGTGGCGCTTATATCAATCGCCAATTACAGTTCAGGTTGTTTGGTATATAAATAAGTTAAACATGAAGTTTTGTCAAAATGTTTATGATTTTGTCACTTAGTTTTGCACTTAATAATTTTGAGTATTAATCAAAGAAACGCTAATAAATATCTAGAAAAGGCGATGTTCTCGGTTAGAATAAGATGACAAATAGCCAAGCATTGACCAAAAACCCCAAACATTAAGTTCCAAAAATCACCCCTCCACTTCATCATTTTAAGCCACATGCTAAAAAATACCTCTAACATACAAAACATGGGGAAAGGCATTTGCAACGTTAATTCTTTCAATGACATTGTTGATTTAATGTTGTTGAATTAATTAATGATCTTTTATTTTTCAGAGATTTCAGTCTTTGTAGTTCCGCTGATAGTTCCTCTATCTCTCTGATATAT
Source organism: Pinctada imbricata (assembly GCA_033119305.1). Lineage (NCBI taxonomy): Eukaryota > Metazoa > Mollusca > Bivalvia > Pterioida > Pteriidae > Pinctada > Pinctada imbricata. Next base: position 66,467,220 of record VSWD01000009.1, read on the forward strand.
GCATCGAAAACCTCCTTTGGAAGTGGTGGACTCCTTCTTTCTGAGTAACAGTCTACATCTGATTCTTGTGATGACAAAATCGATAATGTATTTTCATCCTTCGTGTTTCGACAAGCTACTCTGCCCATTTTTGTGTATGACTTTTCTGAAATTGTATATGTATGAAAATAAGAATATTTAATATGAAGACGTTAAAGATCTGACAGACAGACGAACAGATCTACATAATTTGCATATTTAGTGAATGCATTCACTAGCTTCCATACAGATATGTTCAATTTGTTTTCTAGGTTGGATCCGTGTTCCTTCTTTAATCAGTTTCACTCATCAGGTATAGATAATTTCATTCATGTTTAATTCATCATGATTACCTGAATCATATTTACAAAGAATTAAAGCTTTAAGATCAACCATTTATTTTTCAAACGCTTTTTGGAACTTAGAAAATAAAACCGAATGTCCCTCGTCTGAACTCTGTCCAGTTCCTTCAATGTATCCATGGGAGCCTCCTTTCGTGTTCTCCAGTTTTGCGTCCGCTTTGTTTCTTGGACCTTTCTGTGTTGATTACATTTTTCATTTCATTTATGGGGCTTTTTGGTGTTTCATTGAATGAAGTTTATATATAATAATCGGATAAGATACAGCATAATTTATTGAACGGAACCTTTGTGATACAGAAAAGGGGATTATATGCATATTATTATTCGGATAATACATCTTTTTCCATGTACGAAGCCAATCTAAACCAGGTGCTTCTTGGTTTTGTCTGCCTCTGCTTGTGAATGAAGTTATTGTAAGATTTGCGGCTGATTTTGTTTTATTTTAATTTATTCTATTTAGTTTTCCTTTTTTTTGTCATCTCGTCTCTAATTTTTCTTTATTTTTTTGTATCATCATCTGAAATGTTTTAGCATCTTGGTGTTTGTGTATATTTCAATTGCACAACCTACCTTCTTTTGCATCACTCTCTCCATACATAAATGTTTGTGTAATGTACCTAGAAAGCGTCCATTGTTTTGTTTCATCTAAAGTCCTGCCTATTGTGCAGGTGTACTTTACTGTCAGCCATGCAGTTCAGTCTTCCTAGAGATCCTTGCCTTCGTAAGGTATTGTTATGAAACACCTTTTTGTATTTATTACATTTCAAGGTATAACATAATTATTATATCATTCATCTAAGAACCTTTGTTTACATATAATCACAAGAAAAATGTTGATGCAACGCATCATTTCGCCGGAAGAATTCAGATACGAAATTAATCTGTGATTATTCATGGGTAAATAGAATCTAAATGTGGAATATTTTTATATGCATGCATGTGACCCCCCCCCCCCCTTCCACCTCTTGATATGTCTTAATGGTTGCTCCCGAAAACATCCACATTTAAAGCTAATAAACGCTTAAGAATGTAAAGCATTAGATGGCAACATTATAATTAAACCAATCAACAGTACATTTATATATGAAAAAGGGTTGAGAACTCGAGACCAATGCCCGTTTCAAGCGATTAAAAATCCGAGATGGTCCTCCAATATTTCTAAAAATTGTTTATTTGTATTACCTATTTCAAGCGCGGATCCAGAGGGGGGTCGAGGGGTCCGGAACCCCCCCCCCCTTGAATTTTCGAATCAGTTTGATAAACCTTATAAATATACATATTTCATAGAATAATCCCGATTCCCCTTTTGTTGTCATAATATTTGAAAAAATAACATGAATTTGTATTGAAAATCTTGATTTTAGTTCATTTTTTCGACCACATTTCAAAAATCTTCACTGGCTTGCTTACGCTCACCAGATTTTATTACATACATGTCAATTTTTTAATGATGCTTACCTTTGCAATTCCTAAACAATAAAAAAGGGCAATTAACTGAAAATACAGGAATAGATTATGCAAATGGTATTATTGTTTGACCTTTTTATTCCAACTTTTAAAAAATTTCTCCTGCTCACTTCCGCTCGCCAGACATTCTAACATATAACTTGATCAATTATCGAAACGTGGTAGATTTTTTTTATTTTATTTTATTTTATTTATTTTATTTTTTTTTTTTTTTTCATTTTTTTCATTTAATTTTTTTTTTTTTTGGCTTTTCAAAAAACTTGGGACTTATGAATTTTAGGACCCTATCTTGAAAATAATCCTGGATCTGCCCATGTATTTGGCAAAAGCAAAAGGCGTTCCGGACCATGGACAGAATACAATACATGTATTATCCGTATAAATCGGCTTGTGCCAGCGATGAATAAGACTATACAACTGTACGTCTGAAGATTATTGCGTGCACATGAGTGTTTACCTAATACGAAATCAACATTTAAACATTCAATAAGTCATCATTTGTTTTGTTTTTTTACTTGCAGTAGATGATTATTCATTCTGGACATTTATCTAAAATTGAATAGGTTCAACATTTTCTCGATTCTATTTGGACAACTAATTCTTCTTTTGCTCGTGCGTGCGCATCTTCGTCTTGCATTATCTAGCACTCAAATTTAACAGATTCCCGAATAAATACTCACATAACGACGACACCTTAAAGTTTTTATTTCCCTCCTTGAATTTTGCTTCGATTAAAAATCTTCTTGTACCTAGCAAAATCATGAAAATAAAATATAACAAACATTTAAAAATTAATAATATGCGTACGGAAGTGTTCCAACTCTTTACCATCTTGAAGAAAATTTCAAACCAATTTTATTACACAAGACACGTGTTTCGGTTAGTAAATCCTCATCAGTGGTACTTATTCAATGCCGAAGTGGTTTAGCGATTTTCTGACACAGCAAAATGTATTGTTATGGATTTAATTTACAGAGATTGTGCGGCTCCAAATTTTATGAAGGATTGCTTCAGTAGTATCAGTTAAATAGCATTAGAGGGATGGTGCTAAGATGTTAACGTCCTTTAATTCCGATGATATCTTTTGGATGAACACGTCCTTGCCTTTTAGGCGGGAGTAGGAGGGTTATTGACCAAAGGCATGTACTTTCAATGATAATAGATATCCATGAGTAAAGTCAATGGTTTTTCCTTACCAAAGACAAAAGTGCAAGCAGGAACTTTGATGAAGCTCACTTCAATCATGTTGTAGAATGTTAAACGTCTTCAAATTCAATAGCATCATTTGAGAAGAGAAAATCACATTGGCTGGAAGCATCACTATGAGGATTTAATATCCGAACCACGTGTCTGTTACATTAAAATTGGTTTGAAATTTTCTTCAAGAAGGTAAAGAGTTGGAACACTTCCGCATTATCCAAAACCCAACCTTACGGTGTATAACCAATATAAAGGTTGAAGTATTTGTTGTTAAGAAACGAATGACATATCCATGTCCATTTCTCTTCTAGGTTCTAAGTTCATTCCCAAAAAAATCAATGATCTGGGTTTTAATTTGATTTTCTTTAATGAATATTAATCAGGTGGCTATTAGCACTGGCTACGTAGGAGCTTATTCGAGAACCTAAGATGGAGAATTTGCATTAGACTGTAAACATCAATTTATTTTAAATTTAATCTTGCCATTAGGAATATTTTCAATTCACCCTCCTACTCCAAGGTACCCATTAATGCAAGTAGCAAGTGGCACTATTTATACATAAATTTAAGACTCTCTGAGAAAAACTATCCCCCTCTCATCAAATTACGCAATTAGGAGCTAAAATGAAATATTTCACGTAAGAAACAAAGCTAATATTTTTGATATACAATAATTATATTGTATAATACAACAGTATTGTTTTTATGTGGTAATGGGCGTCCACATCCTTATTTGGAGTTTTGAAAATTTTCAAATGTTGAAAATTTTCAAATTCTAAAGATTTTCAAATTTTGAAAATTTTCAGATTCTGAAAATTTTCAAATGCTGCAATAGCATATGGGCGTGATACGTGTCGAGATTTACGACTTCTGATTTAGGTAAAAAAAATGTCCTTGAAAGGAGAAAAGTTTTTCTTGAAAGTTAAATTTGAGGATCAATAATTTGTTTTTAAATGTAAAAAAATTAAAAGAAACTTACCAATATGTTGGATGTCTGCATCAGTGAAAATTTTTAAACTTAGTTGGTCAATACTGAAAATTTTCAAACAGAGCTTGTTGATTTAAGGAAAGAAAATTTTCAGGTTATTTTTAGACGTTACTTTTGCAACGATCCTATTTTTAGCGCGTATGTGATTTTGCGACTGCGCATGACGTGATAATAGGGACCCACGCACCGGTTGTTTGGACAGTTAAGGTAATCTTAATTGCAATTCAATTTCATTAAATAAACATTTATATATATCTAAGTACTTATTGATGCTCACATGACATTATATGATAATATGAAGGGGAATTGGAAGTGATTTATTTGTTAATTGGAGACGATTATCATATACGGTACTTATATCATTTCGATAACGAAAATGCGCTTTGCAAGAGTCTCCAAAATTTGCGATATAGCAGAAAATAGGGGGTTTTTTTACCCTTATGTACATTAAGTACTGAAATCAAATCCAAAACATGGCCCTAAATGTTATTTCTAACGAAACATAGGGAACACACATGCACGAATCTATATGTCGGGTCTGACATACCCCCACTAGGTTTTGTCTAACCACTGATTGACGATATGTCTTATTATAATCATGAGCTGAACCTTTTCCATCTACAAGTATCTATGCATAGAACATAATATATAAACAATGTTTTACCAGATTGGTCTCATGGAATTGTAATTTTCGGACTAACGGAGATAAAATTATTGCCATCATAAAAATATTAAAATAAACTGCAAAGTTTACATTTTCCCTGATTGAATATAGAATGAGTACAATTAATTTGATAATTTACATTTATGTAAATAAGTTTTTCTTCATTTCGTTTCATTTTTCTGCTTTTAGTTTCTTTTTCTTCATGTTTGAGAATACATTGAAAATATCGATGACTAAATGCATGTAAACATACAAATACATGCAAAATATTGAAATTGGAAAACCCCTATCACAATTAACATGGTAAATCCCTTCTCTAAATATTGTAATGATTACGTATAACTATATATAGCATATGGATGTTTTGTATGGTGACCTAATCTTGGTAGGTCATATTTCATCATGTAAAATAAGAAAGATAAATACGAAAATGTCGACAGGCAGACTATTCGTGTAAGCAGTCGACACGTGTACTTCGAATGTTCACCATTTTTTGGCCATTTTAAGAGCCGGATTTTTTATTTAATTTTCCAATGTTGAAAATTACTCTTACAGCGTGTATTTTTTCGGTCATATTTTAGATCAAACACAGAATGAGATCAGGTGCCAAGGAAGAGTATATCAAGGCATCTCTTGCTAGAAGATCACTTCATTTTAATTTCTGGAATCATTATAGCATATGAAACCTATAATCTTATCACATGATGGTATTCAACGCAGACAGGCTATATGGTGCTAATGACTTTTGAATTTGATTTCTTTCCTTTTTTAATAAAGTTTGTTTCACTTTTATTATGATACACAAAAAAAGTGTTTATTGGGCATGTACTGGAAAGGTCGGAAGCGGGGTAGGGTAATTTCACGATCCGGAAAAAAAATTTGCCGGCCCTTCGGGCCAGAATTTTTTCCCCCTAAAATCTCGATCCAGATTTTTTGCGAAGTCTTTTTGCGCCCCCCCCCCCCTCCCCTCCCCCCTGAACATCAGATGGTTGCTCACTAGACATAATGCATGTTATGAATATTGATATAATTTTCTTGAATGTTGATATTTTTCATGCTGAAAAAAAATACAAATTCTTATTATTTTCATGCGTTATTGTCTTTCAAGTCGACATAAGTAATATGTTGCCTTATTATGTAATAATATATTGCATGTTGATTTAATTTTCTTTAATATTTTGACAATTTCTATTGAATTGAAATGCCTTTTCAATGTTAAGAAAGAAATTCTCCATATGATATTGCATTTAATACAACATAACAAATTAATGCAATATGTATAGATATGCATAATGCAATACGTATAAAGCAGATATAGGCCTCCATAGTTTGTATATCAGACAATTTATAATTAAGAAACGCGTCATACATAGAGATATTAATAGATTATCTACTTTCGTTTGCTTCTGTGTGTGTGTATGATTTTTTTCTTTTTATAATGATTCAAATTATGAATATATAAGATACAAATTGTTCTTATTATCTTTTCTATATCTTTAGTACTTTGAATAATGCAAGAGGCTTCCCTATAATTAGATTTCTATTTAGAGGTTCGGGAAGTCCCCTGTAAAATCCTAAAATTGCATAATGACGAAGCTCTATATTAATCATTCTCGATGTTTGCGTAACGGAAGGTAGGGTTAATATCTATACTCTAATTCATATTACCGGGATGTAACGTCGATTCTTATATTGACCAGTGCGTGAGTCATTATTTTCCTTTATTATATAACCAGGATATAACGTCGATTCTGATTGGCTGACGCGCGAGTCATTATTTTCCGATAATGACCGCTGACGGAGGATAAAGACTCGGTGTGGTATTTGTCCTGATTTCAGTATTTACGATAAAAATTAAGAGTTATTTTGTTTAATCTTAAAAGTTTAGATACACCTTTCACAAAAAGAACAATTAATTGATGAAATTTGATTAAAATATATATATGATCATATTGTTTTGAATCATTATTTTAACCATATGTACATGTAGTCTTAAGATTTGTTATATAATAAAACAAATAAGGACTTGGTCTCGGTCATTATGTCATTAAAATGACCTCGACCAAGTCCACATTTGTATAATAATGATAATGAATCGGTGTGGTATTTTTCCTGATTTCAGTATTTACGATAAAAATTAAGATAGTTATTTTCTTAATTTTACTTTAGATACAATTTGCAGTAAAAAGTGCAATTTATTGTTGAATTCTTTATTTGAAATTAAATGTTCAAATCGTTTTCAATCATTGTTCAATGATATCAAGTCTAACGATTCGTAATATAATATAACAAATAAGGACTTGGCATCGGTCATTATGTCATTATATTATATAACCAGGATGTAAAGTCGATTCTGATTGACTGGCGCGCGGGTCATTATTTTCCGATAATGACCGCTGATGGAAGATAATGACTCGGTGTGGTATTAGAGCTGATTTCAGTATTTACGATAAAAATGATATAGTTGTTTTGTTAAATATTAAAACTTAAGATATACTTTTCACAAAAAATGGCAATTAATTGTTGAATTCTTGATTAAAAATTATGTATTCATATTGTTTTGGAGCTTTATTCTAATGTAGTCTTACTATTCGTTATATAATATAACAAATAAGGATAAGGACTTGGCCTCGGTCATTATGTCATTATAATGACCCGATGAGATTTGTAATATCGACCTCGGCCTTCGGCCTCGGTCAATATTACAAATCTCATCGGGTCATTATAATGACATAATGACTTCGACCAAGTCCATATTTGTATAATAATTTCCCGATAAGATTTGTAATATCGACCTCGGTCTTCGGCCTTGGTCAATATTTCAAATCTCATCGGGTCATTATAATGACATAATGACCTCGACCAAGTCCATATTTTTTATTAATAAAAAAAGGTAAACCAGAGAAGAAGAAACAATCGTATTTCATGAGTAAAATAGCATAATTATGTAAGTCTCCGTGAACAAGACAATCACAAACTCCCGAATGGAGACAGGACCAGGTGCCCGGGAGGAGTGAGCGTCCACTGATTGCATGCAACAACCACCGCGAACGCAAAATAGAAACTTGTAAAATCCGATAATGTCCGAATATGTAAAAGATGGTCCATTGGAAAGGTCGTACTCAATAATGTCTATAATCATCCTTGACAGGCGGATGTCGAAATGTGCAGTAAGTTCTTTGAATCGACCATAGACCTTAAGTAACCTTGATCAAGTAGCTCACTGATGAGTATCTTTTCCATTAACATGAAGTCTTCGTACTTGAAACATGCTCTTGCATAGCGTACTAGATGTGAAATGAATAAGCAATACGAAAGTTTTCTGTACTCGATAACTTAATTGCATATTTTGATTTTGCATTGGTGTGTGCAAAACATTTGGTCATGGATAAAATTCTGTGCAGCACGAAAATGTATTAAGACAAAACTCATAGGAGCCGCTAATTTTTGGCAAGAGAAAATTAAAAGTTTATATTGTAGATGGTGCTAAGAAAATTCAATTTGGCTTTGTTCATATTGTTTGACAGTAAGTACTACTGACGAGGATTCAATATCCGAAACACTTGTCTAGTACAGTAAGATTGGTACTATAGAACATATATTTCAATGTTGACAATCTCAGAGCAAAATCTGTATATTTGCTACTTGCTCTGGTATAACGTATCAACTGGGATATGAACACGCCATAAGCAGGCGATGAAGGGATGTTGCTACTCAGAAAAGGGAAGTTTGTGATGCTGAAACTGAAGTCGTCACGTTTCTCACAGAATGAGGTGTTATGTGACCATCAGTGTCATAGTACAGCATTATGTCCAAATATGATGCCGAATTATTTGTCTTTGTGATTTCTTTGACTTAAAGCTCCGACGTATAGATTCTGCTAAGGAAATCCGCGAATTTTGGATTATTGATGAACAGCACATCGTCTATATATATTTAAGTGAAGTTTAAGTCAGAAGCTTAGTATCTTTTCCCATCAGAGACCAAAGATTGAATGAATTCAGCTTCGTACGAGTAAAGAAAAATGTCGGCAAGAAGTGGGACGCAATTGGTCCCCATTGGAATTCCGACAATTTGTTTGAAGACCGATCCTCCAAACACCACATAAATGTTGTCGATCAGGAAGTTTAACATCTGAATAATATCTTTTTCAGTGTACTTATTTTCAGAATCGGACTTTTCGTTAACAAAGTAGGTTTTGTCATAGTTATCAACAATAAATTTGTATTTGTGATTGCCGTTCTTGCTTGTAAACGCATTGTAAAACAAAGGAGGGGATATCCAAAAACACCGGTGAGTTAAAGAAGATCCTGACGACAATCTCAACAGCACTCACAATAGAGCGCAAACTTAAACATGGACGGACCCCTAGCAAGCTAGAGGTGGGACCAGATGCCCGGGAGGAGTATGCATCCCCTGTTGGCTAGCCGCACCCGCCGTCGATGTTGATGAAGCATGGAAATGAAAATATATAAAATTCATGCACTGTCTGACGTTATGTCTATATAGAAAGTGCTATGGCGACAATGTCAGGGAAGTATATTCAAAACACTTACTGTCAAACCCCTCGCGGGGAACTTTTGTACGAGCTCCACACGGCAAAGGGCATAAGTGTGACACAACACAGGTTGTAGCACCCACAGCAAAACCCCAAAACACCCAATGCAAAAACAAAGCAGACAAGCACAAAGAGACGCGTAAGGGACAAGGAACGTCAACGCACAATACAGAAACATCAAACACAAAGGACTACACCTAAACCAACGAGACCAATGGGCAACCGGTGCCGACTTAGGACGGCCATCTGCCACGGAAATAGCAGAAGGTATGGTTATCCTGGATTACGTACGCACAACCCTCCCACTTTTCCGATTACCCAGAGGTCTCGAAGAACGTACAATTGTGGTGTAAAACAACCTCCTCACTGTCAGATGACCACACACAAACAAGACCGCAAAACGCAGGGGCCCAAGCAACACAGATGAATATGTAAATGGATAAAAAAAGAGGGCGTACGTAATACAATCCGTGCTCTGCCGCCGCGAGCTCATGTATGTTATCACCCGATGAGTCCGACTGACATTCAGAGAGGACAGGTGGTCGGGACCCTGTCTTCTCTAAAGAGGTTTGGACAGGGCCCGTCGTGGAGTCCCGTCGTCACAGTCAGTCAGAGTGCAAGTTTTAATAATGCGCTTGTACAAGACTCTAGATTGGTCAAGTACCAAGCCTAGTGTCCGTCTGGTGACATTAGGATCATACCCACGGTATAAAAGGCGTTTGATGATTCTGACGCATTTTCGATAGTGATGTTGTCTATCTTTGATCCTTCTTATCTTTTAATAATGTCACCATAAAATGCAGGTTGTGAAATACCCAAAGAAATATACTCTGTTGCATGTATTGGTCCGAATTTCAGAAGAAGTTGACAATAATTTTTGTAAAATTTCCAGAAAGTCTTTACTAGTTTGTGAAAGCGAAAACCTTGTGCTAAAAGTTTCTTGGTAATTATTAAATTTCTACTATGAAAATCCAAAACATCAGTACATGCTCTAGCAAACCGGATGAGCTGTGAAATATAGATACCATAGGACGGTAATCTAGGAACATCACCGTCAAGCCAGGGGAAATTTACTATGTTAAATCTAAAATCATCTCTTTTGTCATACACACTTGTATGGATCTCTCCATTAACAATTTTGATATTTAGGTCCAAAAATGGTGTTTCTGTGTTTGAAACGTTTGCCTTGTTTAAAATCAATTCTTGAGGATAAATAACATTTTTATATTTCTCAAAAACAGGATTGTCGATAGTAAGAATATCATCCAGGTACCTAGAAGTACCAATGAAACATTTCACATCATCATTTTTTCTTTGTTTTTGAAGATTTTGGATCAATTCCTTTTCATACGTGTATAAAAATAAATCTGCAACAAGAGGCGCACAATTTGTACCCATAGGAATCCCTACAACCTGCTTGTAGAAATTCTCACCAAATCTTACATAAATATTGTCCAAAAGGAAGGACAAGGCAATACACAGGTCACCACATGTCCATGATTTGTATGATTTGTAATCTATGGCGGAAAAGAAACCCTTCGATTCAGAAGTACAATTATAAGTTTTCCCCTCTCGATCAAAACACCATTTAATGAATTTGGACAGTCGATCATTTACTTTGTCGTGAGGAAGCGTGGTGTACATATTAGAAAAGTCGTATGAAGATATCGTATTTGCTTCAAAATTTCTTGATTTCATTTTGTCAATCACATCCCCTGAATTTTTAATAGACCAAAAGAAGTTTACGCCATTCCTGTTCATGACAGTTTCACAGTATTTTGCCACGTGTTCCTTTATAGCCGTGAGTGCTGACGTCAGATTTCTAGACAAAACTGTTGTTGAGCAGTTGCTAGAATTAGCAATGTATCGAAACTTGTAAGGAGACTTGTGAAGTTTTGGTATACAGTATATTGTAGGGAGATCCAATTTAGAAATAGGGATGTTAAAAGAAGAAATTTCACTGTTATCTTTGTTCAAAATATTGGGAACACTTTCTTTGCTTTCGATATTAGTATTAGTAGAGGAAAGTTCCGAAACTAAAGTTGATATGTAGTAGCGTTTTCAAATAATTATGGTGTTGTTGGCTGCTTTGACTGCAGGCGCGAAGACATATTTTTCATGTAAATTACGTAACTTGGATTTGAAATATCTTTCAGATTTAGAAATTGGATTTTCAAAAAGTTGAGGATTTTTGTGGTAGTTATCTATTCGAATATCGGTAATATCCAAAATGAGGTTTTTCCAGTCATTCGGAGCATGCGATTCGACTCATTTTGCGAGTCTTTCTTTCAATTTAGAATATGGGATTTTCGTGTGAAGTGTCGAAAAATCAAAGGCTTTGATCGAATCGACTCTACTAAAATGAGTGGATTTCATATGTTCTAAAAGTTCCTTCGAATTCTTTAAAATCTACATCTGGTTAATACGAGAATATACTGTCGAACAATTTTTTTGAAATCCAGATTTTATTTCAGATTAAACTTTGGCGAGTAAGATCGATATAGATTTGGTAAGACATTTTGAGGAACCAGCGAAGAAACGTTGTTTGTACGGATTCTTATGCATGACAAATATGGAAAATGACCATATCCCTGTATACAGCACAAAATCGATAATTCAGAAAATCAGAAACCGAAGGCATACAAATGACAAATATGGATAATGACCATATCCCTGTATACAGCACAAAATCGATAATTCAGAAAATCAGAAACCGAAAGCATACAAAATCAGGATAAAACAGAAACCAAAGCAAACAACAAAAACCTCCACCACATGAAAAGAAGCGAACTCCCGATATGGGAGTGAGACCAGGTACCAAGGAAAAGTAAGCATCTCCTGCTTGCATGCAACACCCGCTACTTCCATTCGGTAGAACTGTCACATCCGGTAACTTCCATTTCGGAAGACAAAGAGTACAATCTTTGGTTGGATGGTTCAAATGGTCTATGACAGAATATCAGGATAAAACAGGAACCAAAGCAAACAAACAAAAACCTCATCCACATGAAAAGAAGCGATTTCCCGATATGGGAGTATTTAAGGGATGCAGTTTAAGTATGATAAATCTGTATCTAAATCGCTTGTGTCAAAGCCAAAGGACGCGAGAGCTGATTTGTGGTTATCTATTATTTCAAAGGCAGAAAGGTTTCTTAGAGTGTAAGTGGGATTTTCAGGTGTCGATTTTAAATCCAACTCTTTAACAAGGCAGTAGAAATAGTGCTTTTTGCAAGTAAATGTGTAATTATTTGAGGCTTTGTCTACTGGCGTAATGAAATAATGTTCTTGGAGGTAGGTAAGCTCTGTGATAACATCATTGTGTTTAAATATAGACTCGAATCTGGTGTTCACAATAGATTGTATATGGTAAATTCTAGATTAACGTTACAATATGATGGACTTTATCCATTCGGAAAGGGTGTCGAGCTGTACATCCTCTTTCTTGGCCCAACGTCTTACATATTCCTCACAAGAGCCTATGATAATTTTGAAATTTTGGTTCCATGTAAGGAATTTACTTTTTCTGTATTTGGGACCCTTTTTTAACCATTCTCTCAACTTGTCGTTCTTGACTATACTAAGGTCACCAGTAACAACGTGCCCACAAGGAGAGTAGTTGAAATCCTGTGAAGAACATTCGCAAGGAAATGGATGTAGTGAGGGATTACTTAAATCGATACACTGCAAGAATTGTCTGTAATTGTTAATTTTTGATGCAACTATAGAAAATATAAGGAGTTTCTTTTCTTTTGAAATATGGTAGGATTTTTTTCTGCGACAGTTTTGTGATTTAAAATTTAACCAAGATTCAATTTATCAATACCTTTGTTTGCAAATCTTACTTTAATGAAAGGCTGGTTGTTTTTTCTTCTGATTTATCTGATGTAACTGCTTGCAAAAAACGAAAGGTAGAAATGTCGATGATGTCTCCTGTATTCTGGGGAACATGTATCGGTAAATGTTAGATCCTTAATATATTCGTATATTTCCTGTTACTTCCATAAAGAAACAGAGTATAATTTGGTACAAATATAATGTAGTTCCAGTGGCTCATTCAAAATGGAACCAATTCAGCGAAGGAGAAACTTTCGTTGGTATAGATTACGTCGTTACTTTTCTTCCTCTATCAAAAGGATAAAAGGTTTGTAACCGTAAACTTCTTTTTATTACAGGATGAATGAAAAGAAGGTTCCCCTAACTAGACGGAGAAGCCTTCCAGATATGTCAGAAAAGGTATATTTTATAGTTTAACCTTTTTTCTTGAACTATTTTAATGATTTATCAGAATGTATACAACGCGGCTGAAACATACATGGTTAGATATTTTCTTCAAGAAGGTAAAGAGTTGGAACACTTCCGGATTATTATAAAGAAGGTACACTTTGCTACGAAAATCAACGGATTAAGGGGGTTTTTTTTTCAAAGATTTCAAAATTAAAGATATAAGCCCACAGATATTTCATAATTTCTAGACAAAACATTAGAAATTCATCTGTAACTTGCTTTGTCTCCTGTGTATTGATGTCTTGTTTATGCGGAGGTTATTATGCACAGCGAATTCTGAGTAACAGGAAAAGTGGGAGGGTTGTGTGTACGTTACCCAATTAACCAAACCATTCGCTACTAGCTTGGCAGATGGCCGTCCTAAGTCGACACCCATTGACCATTGGTCTCGTTGGTTTAAGTGTAATCATTTGTGTTTTGCGTTTCTTACTGTGTATGACAAATATGGATAATGACCATATCCCTATATACAGCACAAAATCGATAATTCAGAAAATCAGATCCCGAAGGCATACAAAATCAGGATAAAACAGGAACAAAAGCAAACAAACAAAAGCCTCAACCACATAAAAAGAAGCGAACCCCCGATATGGGAGTGAGATGTGTCTTCTGTGTTTTTACTTTGGGTATTTTGATGTTATACTGTGGATGCTGCAACAGAGTCCTGTTGGAGATCCACTTCAATTTGCACTTATGTAGCACAAATGATAAATAGAGCATCCATTATGTATAAATCTGCTCAACAATCCCATTTGAGTATTTCTATAAGTGACAAATCAGTTGTCGTCGACTTTGATTTTGATTTCTTACAATCGATTGCGCTGAAAGGGAGAAATTTGTCTTTGGATAATTCTTTGCTTTCTTTTGTACACAAAGAAGGGAGGAGATCTCCAACAAGACCCCGTTGCAGCATCAACAGTAAAACACCAAAACACCCGATGCAAAAACACAAAAGACAAGTACAGCACGAGACGGAAAAGAGACACACGACATGTAAACATCAAACACAAAAGACTACACATAAACCGACGAGACCAATGGGTAACCGGTGCCGACTTTGGACGGCCATCTGTCACGCAAGTAGCAAATGGTGTGGTTATCCTGGAATACGTGCGCCCTCTCACTTCTCCAATTACCCAGAGGTCTCGAAGAACGTACAATTGTGGTGTAAAACAGCCTCCTCACTGTAAAATGACATCACACAAACAAGACCGAGAAACGCAGAGGCCCCAGAGACACAGATGAATATGCAAATGGATATAAAAAGGGGGCATGCGTAATACAGTCCGTGCTCTGCCGGCTGTAGCGAGCTCATGTATGTAATCACCCGAGGAGTCCGACTGACATTCAGAGAGGACAGGTGGTCGGGGCCCTGTCTTCTCTAAAGAGGTTTGGACAGGGCTCGTCATGGAGTCCCGTCGTCACAGTCAGTCAGAGTGCAAGATGCAATTACTTGTTATCTTACAGTGAGTAAGTTATTACATCGTTAGTATGGTAATATAAAAGTGATTAGGTTACTATACACAACAGTTGTGTGTTCTACGAGACCTCTGGGTAACAGGAGGTTTATGCGCACGCAATCCGGATAAATACACCATTGCCACAAACGTGGAAGGTGACCATCATTAGTCGTCATCGATAACTGTTTGGTGTTTTAGCACCATCCCTCCAATGCTATTTTGAACAAAGATTTTATTTGGATATGCTACTGAATCGACCCTACAGGAAATTTGGAGCCGCGCGCTCTCTGTAATGTAAATGTAAAAATCTAACTTCTAAAGATTAAAGAGGGCGCTACTGAAACTATTTATGGTGGCGCCGCCCAAAGCATCACTGATGAGAATTTAATATTCGAAACACGTGTCTGGTGCATGTAAATTGATTTGGAATTTTCTTCAAGAAGGTAGAGAGTTGGAACCCTTCGACATTATTGATGTCATTTTCGGAGTCCCTTTAGAGTCTTTTGCTGTGTATGTCTTCTCTGTGTTTTCACTTAAGGTGATTTTTCTGTGGGTGGTTCGACCGAATATTGTCAGGTATCCCCCTCCTTTCCTCTTGTTTTACTTACTTAATCCAGGTGGTTTAACACGAAGACAATTTTATATCAAATGCTTTATGTTTTATTTTCAGCAAAATTTTGCTATGTTTTATGCAGAAAATACACCCTTTCTATCTTTAATGTTTAATTAAAGACATTAATTGTTCCAATTTCAATAGATAATCATTTTCCGATCATTTTAGGTTTATTGATTCTTGAAGTATTCCAATGTTCTTGTATATGTCATTTATTCTTCTTGAATTTTCACTGCTTTGAAATATATAACCTGTATTCATCACTTTTAGGAGGTTCTTGGAGCCGAAGCCCCAGCATGTGAGATACAGCAAGCGGTAGGTGTAAGTAATATGATTTTATTTAACAACCAATGTTGAAAGCATTTTTGAATAGCCAAGCTTTAAGATACATATGACCTTTTCGAATAACCTCTGATGAAGATTACAAAGATAACTGTAAAACAAAGAAGGGGATTCCCAACAGAACTCGACTGCAGCATCCAAGTCAAAAAAAAAAACAAGAGCCCCAGGGGGCACAACGCTCACCTGATACCCATGCACGCTCTAACTGACATACTGACATTGAATACTGATAGTGCCAGTACCAGGATTTTAGCCCACAACCTTTCTAAAAAGATTTTTGCCGGATGCAGAGAAGTGTTTTTTTTTCAGACAACCTTTAAAGGTACAAAAAAGAAAAAAATAGTCACATTTCAAAACAATAACTTTTTTTACGGATTTGAAAAAAAAACGGATAAAGTGGTCCAACGTCATATGCCCAGCTAGTATAGTTCAATTATGCAACATCAAAAATAAAATCATATTGTAAAATTCCACATAAATGTGCAGCAGAAAAAGAATAAAACAATGAAATGATTTCACAAATTAAGTTTATTTAAAATTGAACACAAAACCTTTCATTATTGATAGCTAGCATGCCAGAAATTATAAAGCCTGTGTTTGTGAAACGAGAATGCCCCCGGCGGCATCTTTGTTAGTATAAACACCATTTTCTGTTAAGTATGTGAGAGGTCAGGGTCAGCGTAATATTGGTATCAATGGAAAGATCTTGTCACAAGGAATACACATGTACAATATGAAAGCCCTATCACTATAACCATTCAATAGTTATGCCCAATGTTAAAGTTTTTGAGAAGTACGTGAAAGGTCAAGGTTATGGTCATGAGGTCAAAAATTTTGGTAAATACACATGTGAAATATGAAACCTCTATCACCAGCTTCCATTCAAAAGTTATGCCCAATGTTAAAGTTTTTTGGAAAACAGACAGACAAACAGACAGACGGACAGGCCAAAAACTTTATGCTCCCGAATCTTTTATTCCAGGGGCATAAAAAACTAAGATTTTTCGGGTTTGCCTTTATTCACTGAAATCTATGAATTATGCTTTTGAATAGTATTGATTTCATCTCAAATACATGAAACGTACAGTTAAAATCGTTTTGATCCAATATTCATCAATTCAAGTGAGTTGTGCAGAAATTGTGCCAGTTTGTTTGTTTTCCAAAAAAACAGTGTATGTTGTATCAAACCTCATGACCCAGTGAAGCCACTTGAACAAATAATTTTAAGTAAATATGCTGAAATGCGACGCTTCTTGCCTATGCATATTTCAACAGGCGAGAAGGAGCGTCGCATTTCAGCATACGCTGTTCAACAACTCAAGTGGTTTCTCTAAGGTTTCGCAGTTTGAAACAAATTAAAAGGCCCATGAAATTGTTAAGCTTGTCCAACTAGCAGACCTACGACATCGTTATTTACTGTTAACTAATTGTTTTACCTCATCATAGGTCTGTTACACGGGCAAGTTGTTAGCAGAGAGAGTTCATGAAATGTATCGGTTGCATTGGATTTGCCGACAAGAAGTTATTTGGTCTGATAAAAACTCATTATGTATCTATTATTTGAACAGATAAAAATTCCCAAATGTCTTAACACAGGATCCTGTCGTTTTATGAGAGAAAATGTTTTATTATTCACAACCTCAGGCCTCTGTGTTCCTCTTAGAAATATTATACATACAAGATGACGAACACAGTGGCTTAAGGTTGTGAATAATAATTTATTTTCTCTATTAAAAGAACAGCTTCTGTGGTCCAACATTTCATTGGAAGATTTCAGGAACTCTGAACGGAATTATTTATTTTCAAGAATTTCAGATATTAAATGTCCTATGCATTCTCAAAATCCAGAGGAAGAGATTACTCATTAGACGTTTCTTCAAGAAATCAGTCCGTAAATTACTTCATCTAAGAGAGTCTAAGACAGAGGAACTTCGAGCAAACTTTATACATGATAACAAGTATATGCAAGTGTTCCAAGTACATGAGTGATAACCATTATGAACGTTGTTCATAGCTCAAACCATACTCGCTGCTTTAACATACCTACATGTAATTCCGTCATCAGGAAGAACTCATTCTTCATACGTACAGTCACAGAGTGGAACGAACTGGATAACCATCAAGTGCTGTCAAGGACTGTGGAAGGCTTTAGATTCAGCCTGAAGCGCGATTAAGTAAGTTTATGCGCTCTCTCATTCCGTTGATCACAAGCCAGTATTGGTAATTCAACGTACCCATACAGATACAGATACAGATTATGAAAGTGTTCCAAGTATAAAAATCTATTCCGTTTGCACTGTATCTCCTGAAATATATCGCAGTACTGCTTTGCGGTTTGTATTGCAATGAAGCGCCTAGCGGAATACGATGCGCCTTGGGGACGAAGATGAATTAATGCATATCTAGGTCATTGTCCTGTCAAATAGTTCCGATTATTTTCTTATTATTTTCAACAATTGGTGGAAAATACACACAATGTTTATCTTCAATTGTCTTCCCGTGATTGTTTACTAGATAGATGAAATAAAATTTTGAATATAGTTTTAAAGTGTGTGAGACATCTACATGTGTGGAAGAATACGTGTGAAAATGGGTCCTCAGATCATAAAATTCGAATAATTCCGGTCCGGAACCAGGTGCATGGCTTTGAAAAAATATTAAAAAAGTTGTGTACTTTTAATCTTTACGGCATTTTTTTTTTGTGATTCAAATAAAATTTCTTCATTCAAAAGTAGTATCAATGTGTATAACCCGGTGCGATTTGAGAATTTCTTTTCTTTTTTGGTAAGAAAACATACATTATACCTATGTACAATCTTAAAAAATATTCCTTAAAAATCCAAAAGTGGATATCTGGACAAAATTCTTTCACTTGTAGGGTACCATGCATGAGTACCTCATACCTACAAATTGTCATGACAATCTGAAGAGTGGTTATAGAAAAGAAGCAGAAAATGTATGAAAGTAAACGTCTTCAAATTGAATAGCATCATTTAAAAACAGATAAATTGGCAACGTGGACCAGACATGCACGTTTCGGGTACTTAACCCTCATCAGTGATCCTAAATCTAAACAATGTAATATGCCAAAAAGTATGAAAGTTACTATGTCGAAAAAGTATACCGAAAGACGTAGTAGGATGGGTGGGGTATGATGCTACAGGACCCACTTTTTAGAAATTTCAAGAAATTTTGATACCAGAAATTTAGAATGCGTTGAAGAAACGATCAACCGAAATTGATCGAACTTGGCTACATGTGCCCTCGGGGACTCCTGGTCCACCAGCAGTGACACTCACCAAGTGGTATAAATGTAAACGTCTTCAAAATCACCCCCCCCCCTTCCTTTTTACATAAGAAAAAAATTCATAAAAAATCAAAAAAATAAAATTTAAGCATAAAATACATATCAAAGCATTAAGTAAGTTAAATATGATAAATATGTAGTAAATGAGTGTGTAAAATCATACACTTATTGAGTTATTTAAAGAAAAAGTGCAAAAATGTGCATTTCTGACTAAGTCCGAAAAGACGTCAAAAACGCGTCAAAAATTAGTTGTCGGATTTTAACGAAATGAACAAACTTGAATCATACATCCTTCTAGATCACATAGATACAATTAGTTTTTCAATCCATTCAGTGGAACTGGAGAAGAAGATTTTTGAAGAGGGGTACCCTCCGGGGCCTATTTGACCCCGCCCTGGATCCACCCCTGAAGGGATCGAGCCGAAATGAACAAATTTGGTAGAGGACCTTTAGTACTTCATGCATACCAAGTTTCATCAAAATCCCTTCAGCCGTTCTTGAGAAGAAGTTGAAAATGTTAAAAGTTTACGACGGACGGACGGACGGACGACGGACGACGGACGCCACACTATGACAATAGCTCACTTGAGCCTTTGGCTCAGGTGAGCTAAAAAGAAACGCCCAAACGCAAAAAACACATAGTCCAGAAGCACAACAAGACACTCCAAAGGGACAATTGTTTAACGTCTTCAAATTCATTAGCATTATTTTAGAGCAGATAAATTGGCAACATGGACCAGACATGCGCGTTTCGGGTATTTAACCCTCGTCAGTGATCCTCAGTCTAAACAATGTAGTATGCCAAATCCATGGAAGACCATACATGGCAACATCAAACCATCAAACACAAAATACGACATTTACATTTAGATTTGATTAACCTCTTTCCTGTAAAGAGATCTAAAGAACTTTATTTAGAGGTAGACAAACGACAATGTACAATAAGTAACAAATATAAAATTGAGGGGTTTTTTTAGACAATATAAGCTATAAACTATTTCTTATTTTCAGGGTGTTGAACATGGTGGAACAATTTGTTTAACAATTCCAGCCAATTTGCCCAAAGAATTAGCCGGGATCAAGGTCAATTATATTTCAATCCTTTTCTTGAATTCATACATGCGTTTATAACAATTTCAATAAGAGTTCTTATGGACAAATTAACATTTAATTAAAGATCTTTGCAATAATTAAGCCTGAAATTAACAGGTAGATGAAATTAATATTGACATATTTAAAAACTTTGTTATTGCATTTATCATAAAAGTTGCACAATTTTACATCAAATATTTTTTTCTTTGATTGCCTATTAAATCATTGTATCCTGTAAAAAGCGTCCAATTTTCCGAATACGCAAAGAAAAGGGAGAACATGTTGGTACAAAATGTAACAGAAGAAGGACAATGTTAATAATATATATTGATAGGGATATTTTGAAGATGAAACTCACACAGTTTCCTAATACAAATGACAAATATGGATAATGACCATATCCCTGTATACAGCACAAAATCGATAATTCAGAAAATCAGAAACCGAAGGCATACAAATGTTAAACGTCTTTAAATTCAATAGCATCATTTAATACCTGATAAATTTACAGCATGGACCAGACATGCACGTTTCGGGTACTAAACCCTCGTCAGTGATCCTCAGTCTAAACAATGTAATATGGCCAAAAAGTATGAAAATTATTATGTCCAAAAATGTACCAAAAGAAGTAGCAGAATGGGTGGGATATGATGCTACAGGACCCACGTTTTCGAAATTTCAAGAAATTTTGTAACAGAAAATCTCAAATGCGTTGAAAAGACAGACGATCAACCAAAGTTGATCGAACTTGGCTACATGTGCCCTCGGGGACTCTTGGTCTACCAGCAGTGACACTCACCAAGTAGTTCAAATGTTAAACGTCTTTAAATTCAATAGCATCATTTAAAACCTGATAAATTTACAGCATGGACCAGACATGCACGTTTCGGGTACTAAACCCTCGTCAGTGATCCTCAGTCTAAACAATGTAATATGGCCAAAAAGTATGAAAATTATTATGTCCAAAAATGTACCAAAAGACGTAGCAGAATGGGTGGGATATGATGCTACAGGACCCACGTTTTCGAAATTTCAAGAAATTTTGTAAAGACAGACGATCAACCAAAGTTGATCGAACTAAATCAGGATAAAACAGGAACCAAAGCAAACAAACAAAAACCTCTATCACATGAAAAGAAGCGAACTCCCGATGTGGGAGTGAGACCAGGTGCCAAGGAACAGTAAGCATCTCCTACTTGGGTGCTGCAACCTGGTGTTGTTGGAGATCCCCTCCTTTGTTTTGCATGCAACACCCGCGCTTCAATTCGGTAGAACTGTCACATCCGGTTACTTCCATTTCGGAAGATATAGAGTACAATCTTTGGTTGGATGATTCCAATGGTCTATGACAGAATATCCAGTTAAATTGTACTCGTAGAAATATCTTAACATAACATAATGGTATTGAAAATTAAACTATTCGTTATGTTTAGGCAACTGAAGATGGAAATGGACATTTCTCCGTAAGACGGATACAGAAATGGATTCAAAGTATTCCCGGAGATGTCGTTTGTGTCTATCAAGATGTAAGTGTATGAGAAATTTGCAAATAGAAACATCTTGTGAAGTACCGTAAATGCAAATGAACTGTAGAAAGACTATCATTTACATTTCAAAGCATTTTGTTTTGTTAAACATAAGAAATATTATGAATTGTCACCTAGTATATGCAATTCAATACCTTTTATAATTTCATTTTTTTTTCAATTAAAATTGCAATTCGCGTTTTGATACCAGTATTCTAAATATTAGAATTAAATTGAA
Source organism: Pinctada imbricata (assembly GCA_033119305.1). Taxonomy (NCBI): domain Eukaryota; kingdom Metazoa; phylum Mollusca; class Bivalvia; order Pterioida; family Pteriidae; genus Pinctada; species Pinctada imbricata. The sequence goes on from VSWD01000009.1 coordinate 66,489,339, forward strand.
AATCTATGATTTCAAATTCAGAACGGTTTGTCAGATCTCCTTTTGTTTAATGACTCAGATGAAAGAAGATAAACTTCTTTTATGCTTAAGATTTTTCTCAAAATAATTCAAAATTCGAGTGTTTTCTAGTAACAAGAACACATTCGTCCTGAGCTTTTTATGTTTTTAGTATTGGAAAGAACTTGCTGGATTTATCAATAGTATGGATGGACGTTTGGCCGAGATGATGTTAAAAAAATTAAAGGCATTCATGAAGCAAGAAGTGGGTAAGGAAACATAAAAATGCAAGCTGTAGAATTAAGTTACGTGCTCATTCTTCCAAAAAGAGATTTTTGCATTTCTTTGCTCATCTGTTTTAGCATACATTTATATCTTCTGTTCTCAGGTTTTGTTTCGGAAGAATCACCCGAAGAAAACAAAGATAACACTTCTATAAGGTAAAATTTACTTTACATGTTTACATGAAGTTAAGGCTTTCAACCTGAATGAAAAAAGTATTGCATTTTCTGATTTTTCCCAATATATTTTCTTTTCAAGCTTCTTGAAATATTATCCATTTTTCAATTATTATCCATCGACTGTTTTGAAACTATTTTGAAAAGAAGATCCCTATATATCTTTTGAAAATACATTTCAATATTGGCAATTGCAACCACAAGGCTGGTATCACTATTGGTGGATTGTTTGATCCCCAAGGATTTCATTCGCCTAGTTTTACAGAGTTTTTACACTAGACTTGAAATCTATTTGTACATTCATTTAATGAAAACGTAGTGTTTGCTGAAGTATATTTTATCTTGCTTTTATCAATTTCTCATCAAAAGGAATTTCTGGCAAAACAATGTCAAAAGGATATTGTTGCCCTTTTTGTTTCCTTGAAGAGGTGTTTGTCTAATTTATCTTTCCTCTTGAGAAAGTGCTGTTGAATATCTTTGAATCTGATGTCGGGGTTTGTGTTTGACTTTCATTCATTCATCTCATCTCATTTTCGTCGTATTGACTCTTTGCGAAAAAAGAGTTATTTCCCCTAACAAACGGTATCTGACGTAAAACTATTGTGACGTCATGAAAATGGTATGGTATCGCCGATTTCATACCGTCATTTCCCAGACTTTTAGGACTGTTTCCATAGAATTTGATGACGTCATAATCAGTCTACGTCATATACCGTCTCAAATGGATAGTAACTCCGGTTTACGAAAATAGAGAACTGTAGTAGTATTGGAACAATTTCATTTTTAAGCTTCATTGCTAGAAATTTTTGTGGATGAATTGAACGTACATCATGTATTACATAATACAAATGCAATTATTTTATTTTATTTATTTCAGACCTTTAGATGAAGATGACAATATTGATTATACCCAGGTAATTAAATATCAGTTTATTTCGTAAAAAAAAGATTAAGTTGTTTTTTAAGTAAAATAGGTCAATATGTTTAGAAAGTACATTTTGGTAATATCATAAGGTAATATTATAATTCATGAATTAATTCTTACAAATCAAAATCAGAGATCACAAATTACGGATCAAACTGCACGAGAAATTGACTCTCCCCGGGCACATGGTCTCACTTCGGAATGATATTCATTCCGAGGTTCGCAACCGTACCAAGGGAAATAAACATTAAAGAAGTACCTACTAGTTATTCAGTCTCAAAGCCGAGAAGGCAAGGCAAAATCATTAGAATTTTCATAGGAACGGTTGCGAACCTGGGAATGAATAACAGGTGAGACCAGATGCCCGGGGAGAGTGAGCGTCTCCTTATTGCATGCAATTCATATGTTTTTGCCTTGCCTTTTCGACTTAGAGACCCAATAACTGATAGGTACTTCTTTGATATTTATTAGAATTCACAACCAGTAAAGATGGTAAAATATTATTCGAAAAATCGTCCGTGTTAATACGAGCAATATGGAATAAAGGCTAGGCACCTGAGAAGAGTAAACACCATCTGTCTGCAAGAAATCTTGCACTAAGAAAAGTGATCTAGCTCTGTGTTTTGCATACGTGATCATCCGTAATTATGATTTCGGGTTCTGTCTTAAATCTTTTATGGCTTCCTTCATGGGATGATATATCAACGAAAGCATCAAGTGATTATAAGTGATATGTTGATGTTATTGATATATCATTGAATATCTAAACCTACAATATATTACTATATTTAGCCTCTATCGGATCTAGCAAGTAAGATTCAATGGAACAGTTTACTTTTAACCATTCAAGCATGTATGCAAATGTACCAATCACACAACTCCTTAAATAGGTGATAGTAGGGGAATGCATGCTACCACCTCATTAATGATTCGGACTATTGATAATTACACACCGCAAAATTAGTTATCATCTTATTATTCTAGAGTAGCATAGTAACTCTGTAACCCTTGGATAATGTATAAATGTAACAAATTAAGACAATGACTCATCATCCCCTTACACATCCTCACACAGGGATATAGTGTGGGTTGAGATTGGAGGTGTACAGATATGTATTTGTGTCTGCAAAAGCTTGTGAACGTGTGTGTTGTCTGTGGTGATCAGAGGTCAGATTTATATTTGGCAATAAACCGAAAACCTTAGAGACACTCTAAGTAATAGTTCCTATGTTTATCAAGCTTTACGCTCATTGAAGAGGGTTAATTACCCGAAGCTTTACGTTTCACTGACGAGGGTTAAGTACCCGAAACGCGCATGCCTGGTCCATGTTGCCAATTTATCTGTTCTTAAATGATGCTATTCAATTTAAAGAATTTACTTATTTTCAAGGTCAGAGTTACACGGTCAAATTATTTTTTTCCATACTAAGGAGGAGATTCTATGTGAAGCAATGACCAATTTATATTTTTTGGAAATTTTAAAAAAAGAATTTTGTAGAAATTTCAGTGTACTTTTTGTCTTAGTTCGAGCGTTATATTTAGTTTTGTTTCCTTGAGCAAGACTTTAAATTACTCTTTCCAAACCCTCATTCATGAATTTTCACTTGAATATTTACTTAACTTCTAACTTTTAAAGAAAAACGAAAAACAAAAAAATCCGTTGTCTTTCGATTCTTCTAAATTGAGTTTATCTTATTCATCACGCCTTAAACTTCTAAAATCTTTTGATTTTCTATCCCTTAAATATTTAAGGGTTTATATATATAAAAGGTCAAACATTTGCAGCATACCCTATACTATTAACGTTTGAATGGTATAATATAAATGTGCATGGGGATTGCTTATATATATTGCTTCATCGCCCGTAGTTTTTGTAGGACTATGACTGGTAACAACTAGCATCTTGTTTTATACAGGTGAGGGATCTGGTTTACAGCTAGGTGTTCCTTTTTTTCCTTATCCCCTGGTCACACACACTTTTCAACTGTTGTTTTCTCATCGCCATATGTTTCGTTTGTTGTATGATTACCCATTTGTTTAGTGTTGCTAGTGTTGCTTTTTCATCATTTTATAATATTCAGATTATATCACCTAATTATTCGATATAAAACTATTATGACACATTTTACATATATGAAAACAGTATTTTTATTTTTCATTTATTATTATTATTATTTGTTAAAACACAGTATATGTTATGCTCCTGTTTGTACTGTAACGTCACATTTTTACAAACGAATATCCTTCTTATTCATCTTTAATCGCCAATCATATATCTTAGAATTTATTTTGTTTACTTACATTCATACTATGTACAAAATAATGTGTTTTATTCCATTTACATTTTATTCATTGAGTAGTTAGGTGTCACGTGTATGATGAAGTATTTCTTCCGGCATAATATTTATTCCCAAGAACTTTAATCATGCATCAAAATTCCAAAAGGATATTTTTTATTAGGAAATGAATCTTCTATATATGATCATAATAAAAGTTACCATACCATGGAAAATATATCATATAAAAAAAATCCATCTAGATTTTTTCAAAGTTCATAATAAATGTTCTGATACTAATACCACGGAAAAATTTTACATAATAAAAAATTCAATAAGGATTTCACATATGTGCATAATAATTGTCACTGGAAACAATATTATAATGAACTTATTTACAAATTGAATTCAGAATGAGAAATAAGAAATTTCAGTCCAATTTAGTACAACAGTTTTGTATCATGATACATCCTGATTCTCCTATCCACACTTAATAATGCTTTCCATATTTTTTCGAAAGCCCCCCCCCCCCCCCAACTATTGAACATATTATGAAATCACCTACGATGGAATGAAAATAATTTACGTTTCAAATTTACAATTTATCCTCTTTTCCTACTGCATAGTAATTATTACAGTTCTTTAAGCTTTTGTTTGTTGTTGTTGTTGTTTTTTAACATATAAAGCGTATGCATTCTCATGTATGTTCTTATACTATCCCTAGTATAATGAATGCATAATATTGGTGCATGTTGCATATGCCGAATGTATTATGAATTTACATAATGTTAGAAGTTAACACCTAAAATATTGTATGTATGCACATGTTATTTTTTATATGGCCCCTTTTATATTTATGCATATTAGTGCATACTGCATATTAGTCTGATTGTATACAGACTGATTTGCAAAATCATGACAAAGCTATAAGTTTATAATCTGCAATGGTATGTATTAACATGTATTTCTATACGGTCCCTTTCATGATAAATGTACAATATTAGTACATACTGCATAGGTTCATTTGTATGCAAAACTTGCATAATGTTATAATTAAGATATTCATCTACATTTTTATTTTTGATACAACCCCCAAAATCTATGCAATGTTTCTGCAAAAATATTAATTATATGTTATTTGCATAAATTTATCATAGCAATTATTTTTGGCGATTTCGTTTACGTGCTCCTAATACATGTATAAAACCAAATGCAAAATGCATTAACATTTATATACATGATACAGTATACATATGATTTGTTATCATCATTTGAGTATGATGACCTTATATACCTGTATTCGAACGTATTACATGACCATACATGTATTATATTATTTTACACATATTATACGTATATTGATAACTAAATTTCATAAAAAAAAATTCATAGTAATTACTTTCTTTTATTAGATAAAACAATCCGAATTAGATGTTTAATAAAAAATTATCTTTTTAAATATACGATCTATTGTGTTCTTTTGAAAAAATCCCTCTTCTTGACCTTGATTTTTCAAAACAAACACATTTTGAAGATTGAGCTATCTTTTGTATAAGTTTACCATGTTTACAGATCGAATTGAGTCATATATTGCTGTACTCGCGTACATATATGTATCTATTTCTGCTTGTTATATCAATTTTCTATTTTTGTTGAAATTACGTATACATTATATATTGTACAACATAACCCAATGTCTCATTCATTTGCAAATGAATGACATATCAATTTCACATTTTTGTTTGCAATTCTTGACAATGATTATTATCCACTTAGTTCCTTTTCTATTTTTCATTTTCATGTTTCTCATCACCTCATACCATATTTACATCTTGATTATATACATTGACCATTTTATGTTTAGCCTACCCTTCGTTCTATTACTTGACCTTTTTTTCTCCACTACCGGCTATTGGTAATACTATTGACCAATACAGAGCGGCGGTAGGCCTTCACTATATTAAAGCTTATAGCGGAATATTTTACTCGTCCTCTTTTCAATTTTGTGACTTGATTAAAGATGTATCCATAAAAGTGTTGGCTGACGAATTATCCATACATATAAAAGCTACTATTGTATATATGACACTGATTTTTCTGCTTTCGAATTTCAATTATGATTCTACACCTTTTATGTTTCTCCTCCTTCTCATGTGTATGGATGTACACCCCAATCCAGGTCCTGATAATACTACCTGCCACCAATCGAACTCACTCGTAAAAATTATGCATCTTAATATTCGCAGTATAAGAAACAAGATGTCATTTCTTTCTGATTTATCCAGTGATTACGATATTGTATGTATAACTGAAACTCACCTAGATGTAAATGTAAAGACAAGTGATATTCTCCTGGATGGGTTCCATCCCCCCTTTCGACTTGATCGTAATGCTCATGGTGGGGGTATACTCATATACGTAGCTTCTCATCTTATGGCTGTCAGAAAGCAAAATTTCGAAATAAATGGTGAAAACATTTGGCTAGAATTGAAATTTCCACAATATTCCTTTTTATTATGCACAGTATATAGACCTCCTAATAGTCCGTCTCAATTCTGGGATTTTTTTCAGCATTCGATTGATAATGCATCAATTCATAACTCCAATATTGTAATAGTCGGTGATTTAAATGTTGATTTATTAACTAATATATCCCATAGGTTAACCGATATAATATCCCAATATCAATTTATCAATGCAATCCGTGACCCGACACGCATCGGTGCCTCACGATCTTCACTACTTGATCCCATACTAGTTAGAGGGTGTTCGATTGGCTTGTCTTCGGTAGTTGATATTGACAGAAATATATCTGATCATAATGCAACTGAAATAGAAATAAATGTAAACTGTAAACTTACTAATCATGTTATAAGAGAAGTATGGCTTTATGACAAAGGTGACTTTGAATCGTTAAATAATGAAATAGAGCAAGTAGATTGGGCCTCCCTCCTTAATAATGAAAATATTGATACTTGTTGTGAATTATTTACTGATAGATATCTAAAAATAGCACGTAAACATATACCAAATAAATTAGTTACAGTAAGATTAAATGATAAACCATGGTTCAATTCTACAATTAGACGTGAAATAAGAATTAGGGACAGATTGAGTAAAAAGGCTCGAACATCCGGTTTAATTTCTGATTTAAATAAGTATAAAAAACAAAGAAATCGAGTGAATAATATGAAAAAAAGTGCAAAGGAAAGTTATTTTATGGAAATTTACGGGATTACCGATAATTGCCCATCGAATAATTCTAAAGAATTCTGGAAATTAGTCAACTCTGTAACTAAAAGTTCTGGTACCAAAAATTCCATTCCCTCTTTATTCGATCCTATTACTAATTCTATTGAAATTGAAGATGATAAAAAAGCCAATATTCTGAATAAATATTTTGCTGATATATCTACTATCGATGATAATGATTCAGAATTACCGGAATTTTTGCCAAGAACAGATAAATTGATTTCTGATATTGAATTCACCCAAAATGATATCATCGATATTCTTACTTCACTAAAAACTAATAAGGCGATAGGTATTGATTATATAAGCCATAATATGCTTAAGTTCACTGCGTCAACAATTAGTCGACCATTATATATTTTATTTAAAAAGTCAATGGAAAAATCTGTCTTTCCTTCTCTTTGGAAAAGAGCACGAGTTATGCCTCTTTATAAAAAAGGCGATGCACATAATCCATGTAACTATCGTCCCATCTCCCTCCTTAGTACAGTTGGTAAAGTATTTGAAAGAATTCTTCATAAACATCTTCATAATTATATGTTAGAAAATAAACTTCTATATAAATTACAGTCTGGTTTCCTCCCAAATAATTCAACTGTATATCAACTACTCGAAATTTATCATGAAATTTGTATTAATAGGGAAAACAGAAATGATACATGTTTTGTCTTTTGTGATATTTCTAAGGCATTTGATAAAGTTTGGCATTTAGGACTTCTTAAAAAATTAAAAGCTTATGGAATATCAGGCAAATTATTCTCTTTAATAACTAATTATCTATCCGACAGAGAACAGTTCGTGTTTTTAAATAATTCTCAGTCTGATATTCTTTCAACAAATTGTGGTGTTCCTCAGGGCTCTGTTCTAGGACCCTTCTTATTCCTAATTTATATAAACGATATTGCTGATAATCTAGAAAGTATTGCTAGGCTCTTCATCTTCAAGTAAAACAGAGATCCAGTCCTCCTTAAATTCTGATTTGGTAATTTTGCAAGCATGGTCCGAAAAATGGAAAATAACTTTTAATCCTTCAAAAACAGAGATTCTTTTCATATCTAATAGACCAAATGAAAGCATCCAGCTTAAGTTTGGTGATACTCTTATCTCTAGTATAAACGAACACAAACATTTAGGAATTACTTTTATGTCTAATGGTAAATGGTCCTCTCACATAAACAATATCTGTTATTCTGCATATTTACGCATTAATGTTCTCAGAAAGGTTAAGTATCAACTTAGTAGAGCAACCCTATCTAAAATTTATACAACTTTTATTCTTCCGATACTTGAATATGCTTGTGAGTTATGGGATGGTTGTACCTTACATGATTCTGATAAAATTGAGAGAGTCCAACTCGATGCTGCGAGGCTAGTCACAGGTCTTCCCATTTACGCTTCAAGGCATTCACTCTACCAAGAAACAGGATGGGAACCTTTGGCTGAAAGACGAAAAAGAAGAAAATTAAATACATTCTATAAAATACATAATAACCAGACTCCAAATTATCTGAATGAAATTATTGAACCTTTTAAATTACAAGGCAGAAATCTTAGAACAAACAGAGATTATTACTTACCAATGTTTAGATTATCCAGTACCTCTAAGTCATTCTTCCCTTCCATTGTAAAACTCTGGAATAATCTTGACCAATCCATTCGTCAAATACCTTCATTCGAACAATTTAAGCGCCCTCTTGCTAATTCAAAATCCACCGAGAAATTACCAGATTATTATCATTGCGGCGATAGGAAGAGTGATATTTTTATGACTAAACTTAGGCACAAATGCACGGAATTAAAAGCTGACCTTTTCAGAGTTAATCTTATTGATGATGACATGTGTAATTGTGGCCTAGATGTTGAAAATTCCACCCATTTCTTATTTCACTGCCCTTACTATTCTACTCAAAGAAACATCCTGTTTAATGACTTGCATCACTTCCAACCTTTGTCCTTAAATAAGTTACTGTTTGGTGATCAGTCCTTAAGCATAAGGGAAAATAATTTAATGTTCATAAGTTTATAGCTTCGACAAAGAGGTTTTAATTCTGATTCACTTTCAATAGCAGTATTTAATGCATGGTCAATGTATATCATCATCATCGTCGTCGTCATCTTCTTCTTCCTCTTCTTCTTCTTATTATTATTATTATTCTCCCTTTCGTCCTTCCTTCCTTCCTTCCTTCCTTTCCTTTTTTTTTCTTTTCATGATATTTCATCTCTTTACATCATCAAATGTTTTGCTTTCTAGATTTTCATCATTTATTATAATTATTAAGTATTGATGATATTTTCTGTTCACTATAAAAAATGTTTTATGTGTCATGCTGTCATTCTTGACTGTATTATATTATGTTTATTATATCAATATTGTAGGGAGAGGGCACTTAATAATGTTGTAAAAACTTAACGCCCGATCCCATTTCATTGAATTGAAAATAAAATATGTTCAAATCAAGAAATTTCAAAAATCATGTACTGTACAATATACTGTATAGCTTGAAATGTGATACCTATATTATTTCTTCAGATAGCCAAATATTGTACTGGTAGAAAAAAATAAAAAAGTATAAATTATATCATTATAATAACATTTAAAAGGTAAATGTACAAATACCTTCACTAACATATGAATCGTTACACAGAATTGCTGTTACGTAATATTTATTCCTGTAAGCTGACTAAGTTACTGTTATCATTGAAATGTTTAAATTATGAGAGAATATCTGTAAATCAGTCATTCAAATGTTTAAAGCATATATGAAAAAAATGTTATACATGATACTCACATATAATATTTCTTCTGTCTTAAAGAAAAAGCAGTCCTTTGGGTAAGGGAAAAAGAGTTTTCATAACAACGTTTCCTTCTATATAGACGAAAAGTTATTATGAAAATTGTTGATGTTTTACTCTTTTTCACTTACCCAAAGGACTGTGGAAAAAGTATTATGGACAAGGAAAACTATTCTATAATAAAAAAAAAACATCTGGGAATTTTCATTATAATGATAATATTATGCGGAAGAAAAGTCCGTTCACATGTGTACCATTATTAACGTCTTACTTTACTTTCCTATACTCTGTTCTTGATTATACGCATTCGAAAATTTTTGTCATCAAAATTACTTTAAATTTCTAAAAAGTGGGTCCTGTAGCATCATATTCCACCCATCCTGCTACATCTTTCGGTACATTTTTGGACATGATAATTTTCAAACTCTGGTCATATTACATTGTTTAGGTTGAGTATCACTGACGAGGGTTTAGTACCCAAAACGTGCATGTCTGGTCGATGTTAAACGTCTTCAAATTCAATAGCATCATTTAAGAGCAGATGAATTTACAGCATGAACCAGACATGCACGTTTCGGGTATTTAACCCTCGTCAGTGATCCTTAATCTAAACGATGTAATATGGCCAAAGAGTATGAAAATTATGATATCTAAAAATGTACCGAAAGACGTAGCAGCATGCTGCAAATTTATCTGTACTTAATATTAATGTAAAAGGCTATCAGGGCATATACCCCTGAATAAGGCAGCTTATATAAAGCAAGGATGAAAAGTAATGAAATGGTTGAAAAGTGTTAGGTAATATGTTTGTAACAGGACACTGAAAATTTTTGAATCCTTAGTTTCGTATCCTATATAAACATTGCAACGTGCGATGGACCATGTGAATTTTGGCGGAATTTCCTCGCGTCAAAATTCATAGAAGTTGGTTCGACATTGGTTTCGGGCAAACGAGCCGTAAGGACCTCCTGATTTTTCCATATGATTTAGAGTAAGAATATATCTTTCAGACTGTTGATTGAAATATCTGAGAAAAATTACGCAACTTTGTGAAATTTTGCCCTTAACTTTGCCCAATATGGTACTTTTTGCACGAAATTTCACCCCATTTTCATGTCATTTCAGCACAGATAATGTGGTTCTTATATTAAATTTTATTGTAAAATTGTCTATAAATTGAAAATCTAAAATTTTCTGAATCTATTGATACCAAATACATAGTATGACATCACATTAGGTAGTCCATAATGAGTAATATAAGAGGTGGTGTGTCTGCGATAATGCGAAATGTCAAAATAATGGTGGAGGGCAACCTATATTGAGCTTACGTCATAGCAATCGGTCCGTCGTCCGTCCGTCCGGTGTAACCTTTTAACATTTTCGATTTCATCTCTGGAAGAACTTGAAGGATTTTAGTTAAATTTGATATACATGGTGTACTATAAAATCCCTATCAAATTGTGTTCAAGGCGTGCCAAAAGTGATCAAAAGAAAATCCCTCTTCAAAAGTCTTCTCCTGCGAAACCGTTGTATACATCACTCTTTTTTTTCATGGATATGTAAACCTACTGCATGTTGATTGGTTAGCATAAATTGTAGCCACAATTGGCATGATTGAGAACCGACAATTTGAAATTAAAGCGGTTTTTGGTGTCTAGGTATAAAGAAATGCTCGTTTTACTATTTTTCTTTGAAAAAAAACTAGGAAAATATATCCTTTTATGCTCTCGTTCCCTGCATATTTCCCACATTAAGTATTCCAATTTGATAAAATTTGTACATATGATGTAGAAATGGTCCTTAAGTGGAATAGACGATTTTCCAATTATCGCAGTTGACTTGTATTTTACACATCCCAAGACCCGACATCACAAGATTTGACATAACTTTTAACTGTGACGTCGTGTCTGATTTATGACGTCACAATCAGAAATAACGTCAAAAGTAGTAATGTCGGGTCTTGGAGTGCCTAAAATGCAAATCTAACGGTAATATGAAGAAGGTTTATTGTGTCTAAATTACTTATAAAGAAACACCATTCTGAATTACACAATGGCTTGCATTGTGGTTTAGTTAGGCGCATAACCAAACGTATGCAAGTACCAAACGTTTGCAAGTACTCTGGTACTTCCATATTGTTTTGAAAAAAAAGTGACAGACAGACAGATTGACAGATCGAGAATAGTTCATACATAAGTTATCGCAGTCTTGGGTTACATGCATATCAAAAGTGTACAAAGAGTAATATTTTCTAACGAAGAATACCGCATTAGCTTCCGGGGCCTTCGCCCGCAGAACCTCACAATTGTTTGGTAATGTGCCCATTGGGCGACTCCAATCCCTGTGCTTTTACTTGACAAATCCTCTTCTTGCTAAGCGCTTGTTAGTTTATGTATAATTCTATTATATTTAATGCCACAATTGAAGAACTGTTGGGTTTTGTATATGAAAGACTGAGATACTGAATCGAAGGTTTGTTATGAATTAATTGAGAAAAGTTGAAAAAATCACAAAATACATGAAAGTTCCTTAATTTTTTGGCTAGAATTTCATACGAACAAATTGAACAACATAAGATTATCATGATTTTTGTAAGAAGCTCATTTTAGGAGAAATATTATGAAATAAAAGTTGTAATGTTTCACCACCTATCGGCCTTATTTTTTGAAAGAAGTATGTATGATACAAATATATGACAGTCAACCTCAAAATAAGGAACGATAAGTAACAGGAATATGCATTTTTTTTGTGAAATTGGAACCTTTATTTTGAATTTACCTTGAACTTAGCGTCCTTGGACCCCCTCACGCCAACATCTGAGCCAACGTGAGACATTTATAGAAGTTGTGTAACTTGTTTGTTAAACGTTGTAAAATAAATAAAGTTTAAATTTTAAACTAAGCGTCAATGACCTTGACAAATTTTGGAAGTGCTAATATAAAGAACAATATCCTCTATTGTCCCTACTTAAAATTGATCAGTATAAGTATTTTAAACGATGCTAAGAGTCAGTTTTTTTGTCATTAAAAAATATATTTATCAGGCGTCAAATTAAAAGTTACCATGGCAACCATTTATGACCACATAATTTAGGAAAACAAAACGAGGCGCATTAAATTCATATGAAATGAGCATCATGTTAATTTCACATGAAAGTTCATTGAAATTCATGTAAATTTCATATAAGATTTATGTGAAAAATATTTCACATGAATTTCACTTAAATTCTACTTCACATGAATTTGGTCTCACTGGTTTCACTTCGGAATGTTATTCATTCCGTTGTTCGCAACCGTTCCTATATAAAAATCTTATGATTTTGCCTTGCCTTCTCGACCTTGAGACTGAATAACTAATGGGTACTTCTTTAATGTTTATTTGGTGATGGCTACTTCTCTGGAATCAGATCTTTATGTTATATCTCTAGATGGATCTGACATTGTGAAATCATTTGAAGTGAAATGTATTTCCATGTAAAACTAGAAATATGACACAGCCATTCGCACCCAGACATTTTTTCTTTTTGCAACTTTAATTGATTTTCGTTTTCAACTGATAAAGGGATATAATTCTCATACATAAACAAGTATAAAAACTGTGGTAAAATTGGTATCCGAAGTTGATAGAGATTAACATTTTCCTGTTGGCTTAGTGTCGCTTGGGTTGAGAAAAAAGTAAAAAGTATCAGATTTTTGTTAACAGTATATGGCTTGTAGTATGAAGTATAAGGACAGAATGCTTGTAGATAATGTGTCAGTATTCTTTCAGTGCACATTAAGGAAGCACAAGTCTTTTTCCTTTTTTAAAGACTCAAATTGAAAAAAAAGAAGATAATTTGAAAATATTTATATACGTCTTTCGGTACATTTATGGACGTAATAACTACCAATTTCTTTGGCCAGGCGTGCGTGTCTGGTCCATGCTGTGAGTTTGTCTGTTCTTAAATGATGCTGTTGAGTTTGAAGATGTTTAACAATTAATAACTTAATTATTGATGAAATCAAGTTTTACTTTCCAAGCTAAGAGTTCTCACTGCCGTGTGACTACAAGTGACGGTTTTTATACAGAAGTCATAATCCCTCCCTTTTTTATTATTTTGCTTTCTTGCAATGTTTAATGTACTGTTATATTTTTTCAGATCAGTGTAGCCGAGCAAGCATTATTAGAAAATGAATACTCCTCCGATTATATTCTAGATGCAAGAGCAGCGTTGCTTGCTAAAGGCATAGGTAAGTTCAAATTCTATAACAGAATGTGAAGAAAACTGTTTGCATTTTATTTTTGTAGAGGGGGCCCAGAACAGTATCCGAAAGAACCCCATCAGAAAACTTTAGATCAATTATGACGTCATAATAGAAACGGCGACATTGGCTCATTTTTCGCAAGAACTTCAGCATTAGGCGACGTAAAAATAAGGGGGAGTGGCTAACAAAATCACTATAACTTAAAAACTGACGCTCATTATTTCAATAGGAACTTATCGGTGTTTAACTTGACATATGTAGAAAATAATATCAAGTTTTTATGGATAATAAATGATAGGATTTCAGATAAACGGACTTTATTATGAAAAATTAACAACTCAAAGATGCTCTGAAAATAAACATTAATTGTCACTAATTGTCCCCCGCTTTCGCGAAAGCGCGGGGACATTAAAACCGGTTCGTCCGTCCGTCCGTCTGTCCGTCCGTCCGTCCGTCTGTCCGTCAGTCACAAAAACTTTAACCTTGTGCATAACTTTTGAATGGTAAGTGATAGGGCTTTGATATTTCACATGTGTATTCCTTGTGACAAGACCTTTCCATGGATACCAAAATTTTTGACCTTGTGACCTTGACCTTGGACTTTGACCTACTTATTAAAAACTTTAACCTTGACTATAACTTTTGAATGGAAAGTGATAGGGCTTTGATATTTCACATGTGTATTCCTTGTGACAAGACCTTTCCATGGATACCAAAATTTTTGACCTTGTGACCTTGACCTTGGACTTTGACCTACTTATTAAAAACTTTAACCTTGACTATAACTTTTGAATGGAAAGTGATAGGGCTTTGATATTTCATATGTGTATTCCTTGTGACAAGACCTTTCCATGGATACCAAAATTTTTGACCTTGTGACCTTGACCTTGGACTTTGACCTACTTATTAAAAACTTTAACCTTGACCATAACTTTTGAATGGAAAGTGATAGGGCTTTGATATTTCACATGTGTATTCCTTGTGACAAGATCTTTCCATGGATACCAAAATTTTTGACCTTGTGACCTTGACCTTGGACTTTGACCTACTTATTAAAAACTTTAACATTGACCATTACTTTTGAATGGTAAATGATAGGGCTTAGATATTTCACATGTGTATTCCTTGTGACAAGACCTTTCCATGGATACCAAAATTTTTGACCTTGTGACCTTGACCTTTGAGTTCGACCTACTTATTAAAAACTTTAACCTTGACCATAACTTTTGAATGGAAAGTGATAGGGCTTTGATATTTCACATGTGTATTCCTTGTGACAAGACCTTTCCATGGATACCAAAATTTTTGACCTTAACCTTTGAGTTCGACCTACTTTTCAACAAACTATAACCTTGTCCATAACTTTTTAATGGAAAATGATAGGGCTTTCACATTTCACATGTGTATTCCTTGTGATGAGACCTTTCTGTTGGTAATAACATTCTGACCTTGTGACCTTGTCCATGGAGGTTGACCCACAGTTAAAAACTTCAACCTCGACCATAAGTTTTTGATGGTAATTTAAATCATAGGTCTTAAATATTTCACATGTGCATACCTTTTCATAAGCCCTGTCCCTTGGAAACAAAACACAAGTTTGGACCTTTTGACCTTTTCTTGGAGTTAATCTTTCATATTTAGAATGTTGATAATATATGAGATATATTATTAAAACTTAAGAATGGGGGGATGTCTGTAAGCGTTTCTTTAAAGACAAACACCCAAAAGCGGGGGACCACAATTCCTTGAATTTGATTTTTTATCTCCTTTCGACAATTGCTTTTAAAAGTCTTAGTGATCATTCAAAACTATACATATCCGATTGCTAACAGCATATCTAAGTGAAAAATACATAACTTGCTAAATTTCTGCCTCTGCAGAAGATTTGTAAATATTTTTCGTTCCCTAAAGTGTGTTCATTTTAACGTTGCATTCACGGCCCATTTTGGGGCTTTCAAAGGGTATATACGTACGTCCGTAGCTTCGTAACTGACGGTAAAATAAATTTAGCATATAGGAAAAGTATGTTTCAATTATTAGCATTTATAAATTCTAGGAAAATTAAATGATAGGATCTTATTATAAGTCAAGCTGTCCTTGACCTCCTTAAGATGTCAAAATTGTCGTGTTATCTTTTTGAACCAAAAGGATCCACCGTTCATTCTTCCTTTTATTGAAAATGCGAGTTTATATGATAAATCTTCGGATCAATGAAATATCCTATGAAATAGCATTTGATACATAATTGATCTAAAGGATTGTTATAATACAAGAAGTTGTCTGATTAAAATGCATTTCATGAAAATTGTATGAAATAGAGGTATCGCTTTAGATTCTTGTCACCCCAGAACATAAACCGTAATTGATGAAAAGAACGACAAAGTGGTAGAATTAGTATATGTTCTATTGCAATGATATTGTAGACTATTACCAAGAAAGTTGACAGTACTTCTTCACCATTCCTCCAAGGGTCTTTGGCCACATTTGTCATTTAATTTTGCCTATGAAAAGACCCGATACGAAATCTGAACCCTTACTATCTACAAAGAAGAAATTTAGAAATGAGCTGAGGGGTGCCACACTTATGCATTTTTCACATTTTGAATCATTTTGGCTTAATATGCCACTGATGAGAATAATATAATCTTACACCACCATGAGTGAGGGATGGCGATTTCTCAACCCGAGTGTACAAATTTCGCACGTCCATATGACGAGGCTTGCCGAGTCATGGAAAAGCAATTTTTACACGAGGGTAAAGAATTAGCCATCACTCCCTCGTGGTGGTGTTTGGTTTCTTTTCTCTCCCACGTCGTTTACAAAGAAAATCAACTTGTGTTGTATAATCACCTGTTTGTTGCCTTACTTCCATAACGTCAATTTGGTAGCGATGGCGTCACAGGGTAATATCGATGACGTCAGAGGGTGAGATCGATTTTTCTTCTCTAGTTTTGCTCGCACCCTGTAAGACATCCTATGTGAGACACAAACGTTGTGTCAAAGGGTCCATTTGACCAATAGTTAAAGAGAATCTTATTGTGACGTCACAATAATGAATTCAGAAAACATATCGTTAGATGGCATGAAACGTTGTTGAATTCACTTTTTCTTATGTTCATGGAGGACGAAATAGTTTCTTTCACTTTCTACTAAGTGAGATATATTAAAATTACACTCGATCGGGAATATCCGTTACTCGTGTAAATGTTTATGTTAAACGTCTTCAAATTCAATAGCATCATTTAGAATAGATTAATTTGCAGCATGGACCAAACATGCACGTTTCGGGTACTTAACCCTCGTCAGTGATCCTCAATCTATGCAACGTAATATGGCCAAGGAGTGTGACACTTATTATGTTTAAACATCAACCGAAAAAAAGTAGCGGGATGGGTGAGGTATGATGCTACGGAAGCCAGTAAGTGCAATTTTATATATTTTTTTTTCTATCTCGTAGTTACGAGAAACGTTTCTCGTAGTTACAAGAAAAGTTTCTCGTAGTGACGGGAAAAAATTCTCGTAGTTACGAGAAACTTTTCTCGTAGTTACAAGAAACGTTTCTCGTAGTTACGAGAAACTTTTCTCGTAATAACGAGAGACTTTTCTCGAAGTTACGAGAAACTTTTTCTCGTAGTTACGAGAAAAAATTCGAACGCACTATTTCTCGTAACTACGAGATATTTTTCCCGTAACTACGAGAAAAGTTTCTCGTAATTACGAGAAATGTTTCCCGTAACTACGAGAAAAGTTTCTCGTAACTACGAGATTTTTTTCTCGTAACTACGAGAAAAGTTTCTCGTAATTACTACGAGAAGCATTTCTGGTAACTACGAGAAATTTTTCTCCTAACTACGAGAAAAGTTTCTCGTAACTACGAGATTTTTTTGCCGTAACTACGAGAAAAGTTTCTCTTAATTACGAAAAACATTTCTCGTAACTACGAGATTTTTTTCGTAAAGTTTCTCGTAACTACGAGAAAAGATTCTCGTTACTACGAGATAGTAAAAATATAACATGGCACGAACTGGCTTCCGTATGATGCTACAGGACCCACATTTTAGAAATTTCAAGAAATTTGGTCCCAGAAAATTTAAATGGCGTTGAAGAGACAGACGATCAACTTATGTCTCACTTAGTAGATCGTGATAGAACATATTTATCTCACCCCGAGAAAATTTGAGAGTTCTCAGTCTCAAGTGGAAGAATTCATTCTCCGAATCATACATGACAAATATGGATAATGACCATATCCCTGTATACAGCACAAAATCGATAATTCAGAAAATCAGAAACCGAAGGCATACAAAATCAGGATAAAACAGGAACCAAAGGAAACAAACAAAAACCTCCACCATATCAAAAGAAGCGAACTCCCGATATGGGAGTGAGACCAGGTGTCCAGGAAGAGTAAGCATCTCCTGCTTGCATGCAACACATGCCTAGTGCATCACATTTAGAAATTTCTATCCTGACTGAGTTTTCCAAGTAAATTAAGCTCCAAGTTGCTTTATATCTCACCTGATCCAAAGGTCATTTTCACCAATAATGCATCAACGTCATAACTCCTGTTGTGACATTATAATCAATCTTCAGAATGTTTTATGTAACGTGTGTACCCGCCTTTCACAAAAATGGCATAGAGTTTAAAATATAGAAAGATATTTTGTAATTAATATATATAGGGAGTTTCATATGACAAATCTATTTATATTCTTCTGTTTGAAGATCCAACTACTGCGTCTGCAGAGGAATATATCAAGGCATTAGAAAACGATCAGGAAACGCAAACCACCCTGACACAAGAAAAACAATCCTCAAGTAAGACCATACAACATTTGAATTAATACAAAAATATAATTCTGAAAGCTGATGGTCTAATTCATTATTATCTTTAATTTTCGTACATCCATCGTATTATCGTCTAAATTACGGCAAATTTTACTTCTTTGGCAGTAAAAAAATGAATCATTTTCAGTCAAAATTGGATGTTCCCTTTACTTTGCATGACTGTTATAATGCTACATGTATATGTTCAGTCTTAAAGACGATTTTCGGTGAATTGATCATTGGCATGATTGGGGACGGACTTCTTCGTATGCCTCTATCCTAACTGTTCTAGTACTGCATTTCTGTGTACAAAATGTATACGAATAATTGAAAGGGTTGTGCGAAATAATCTGGATAATTACACCATCTCCTACTAATATTCTTTAAGCATAAAGAATTTTAAACAAGAGGACCTTGGGACATATCACCCATTTAAGAACAATCGAAATCTTACTCTGAATGTGATTTACAGTGAGAAGGTTTATGTTTATACAACAATTGTGCGTCTATGGAGTCCTCTGTGTATCCGGATACGTGGGAGGGTTGTGTGCACGTAATCCGGAAAACCACACCATTTGTTATTGGCAGATGGCCGTCCAAAGTTGGCGCCGGGAGCACATTGGTCTCCTACCTTTTATGTGTTGTCATTAATGTTTTATGTTTCTGTTCGTCTGTTTCGATTGCTCTGTATTATGTTCTAGTGAATATTGCGACTTTTTGCTGTCATTTTGGTGTCACTCTCTTGTGAGTTTGTTTCGTTGGGTGAATGCAGGATGGTCATGCTGGCGATCCTTTCCTTCTCTTTACATAATTCTTATCATGTACCTTAATTGCATCAATAATTGCACGATCCATCTTCTTTTCAAGAGTAAAAGAGGGAAACATTCAAAAATCATAAGAGACATCGTTTTCAAACAAGAGCCCCGCGAGACAAACCATTCAGTCTGTAAGGAACCCTGATTTCTTAATACAAGTGTGACTATTAATTTTTTTTTTCTTTCAGCATCTAAGAAAAAGAAGATCTGCAAGGATTGTATTGATACACTACACAGATGCCGAGAGGGTTGTGGTCATCTCATCAGAGGCACAGAAGCTGCACAGCTCTAATCAATTAAATTTCAAGTTTTTTTTTCAATCTTATAAGATAGGGATAAGCAGGCCAAAATACACTTAAATACACCAAACAAAAACACTACACAAATATAGGAAATATATAAATTTATGAGTAATAAAACAATTTATATTGAATTTGTAAATATATAAATATATATATTTTAAGGATAAAAATCCCAATTATTTTATAAAGCTTAGAAAATGAAAAAAAAAAACACTAAATAAATTCTGCAAAACTCAAATATACAAACACAAACAACAGTATTACTTGCATGTATTATTACATAACATAATAATTAATAAAAAAAAAATAAATTCTAAAGAAATTTAAATATAAAAAAACAAGAAAACACGAAAATAAAACAAAAATCATAGTACACAATTAATACAATAACGGATTTAGTTGCCATTATCAGAACTCGAACGCACAACTTACGATATAACTTCAAAACTGAAATAAGAAGAATTTTAATAAGAAATTTTTTCAGATTTTCAAAAAAATACTATTTAACCTCAGGTATTCAATGGGTAATGACGGAAATTATGCTGAAAGCATTGAAATCAGATGTACCCATTATTTTATACTTTTCTGTGTCATATGATATTTTAAAAACTTTTCTACTAGCATGGTAACTATCGAAATAAGAAATATTTTGAAAAGGGTCATGTTTAGGAGTTATCTCCCCTAGATGAAAAATTTAGAAAATAATTAATAGCAGAAAAACGAACTGATGAAGTTTTTATTTTTAAGTGAAATTTGATTAAATATATTTTTTTAGAAATTTTTGACCAATCGATATTTGATGCCCTTTCATTCTGTTGAAAATTTTGAGAAAGATTTACATTTTTTCCAATAGAGTTCAATGTAAACTAGTCTACGAAGTGATCGAACAACCCTTGTGTATGCATGGTTTGTAATTGAATATTCCTGAGATAAATAATTCTAAATATTATGAAGTTTTAGTCTTTTTACCTAAAACAGAAAGTCTTTCCTATGATGATACATGTATGTATTTCTTCACAAAGGCTTTATTTATTTATTTATTCATTTATTTATTTATTTATTTATTTATTTATTTATTTATCTATTTATTTATTTATTTATTTATTTATTTATTTATTTATTTGAAAAGCGATCATTTGAATGTTATCCAAATATTATTTTATTGAAAATTTCTAGAAGAAAATTATTTATTTATTTATTTATTTATTTATTTATTTATTTATTTATTTATTTATTTATTCATTCATTTGAAAAGCGATCATTTGAATGTTATCCAAATATTATTTTATTGAAAATTTCTAGAAGAGTTTCAAATTAATCTTCTTCAAAATCAGAACACCATGCCTACATTAACTGATTTTTATAAATAATGAAAATGAATAGTTTTTGTGCAATTATCTCGATTTCTTTTTACCTTTGATGTAAATGAGAGACAGTATACTTATGTTTTAGGTTTCATCAGATTCATTAAAGAATATTTATCTGGGAACAAATGTCCAGATGGTCCAATATGGTAAAATGTATTAATACCAACGTAACATATCGATGAAGTACACAATGACATATCTATCTTCTTTCTTCGCCTTCTCTTCATTCTAGATCTTTATTACAAATTCCATACATTCTTCGAATATTACGAAAAAATGTACCCATTTATATATATCTAAAACGTTCATGAAAAAATAAATGAATAAATGAAAAGACAAAAATACATAAATAAATAGATGAAAAGATAAATATTTTACTGATAGAATAAAACACTGAAAAAATGAACAAACATTATACTCCCCAAACAACAAGAACAAATGAGCATATATTTAGATACACCTTAACAAAACACACAAACAAACAACAACAACAAGTTTTAAGAACAATTAAGCACACCAGTTTAAATATTCACAAGTTTTATCAAACGAGATATTGAAAAAATTGTTATATGGTTTCTCATGTATCTTGCTCAATTATGTACATCATCTGTAGTGACCATTATGTAAACATGATGTGAACATTTTGTGAAAGCTATGTGAACATGATGTGAACATTTGTGAAAGCTATGGATGTGAACATTATGTGAAGGCTATGTGAACATATGTGAACACAAGGTGAACATTATGTGAAAGCTATGTGAACATGATGTGAACATCTTAAACTACTAGTGTTTCTACATACTTAATTGAATTTTATATAAGTACTTCAGAATTTTACATATTGAACGACCATCCTACGAACTGAATGGTGTAATTCTAATGAAAAATCTTTGGTAATATTACATTGTTTAGACTGAGGATCACTGACGAGGGTTAAGTACCCGAAATGTGCATGTCTGGTCCATGCTGAAAATTTATCTGTTCTTAAATGATGCTATTGAATTTGAAGACGTTTAACATTATTTTCAAATGTACTTTATTAACTATACAGTGTGTAAATATCATTGTCTTTGAATATATTCATGTATGCATAAACCAGTGCGCACCAATGAAGAGGAAAAAGTTTGAAACATCCATCAATTTGAATAAGCTATATCCTACGTAATGTTAAAAAGGAAGTGCCTTCATGTACATTTGCTTTATGCATACATACATAATCAATTCACTAAAAAATGGTATTGATTTTTTTTTAATATCTCAATATTCATTAATATTTGAAAATTAGTTTTATGGTAACTTCTTTATCTTTCTTTTCATCAATGATGACTGTATTCCCTTGCCATTATGTAGTCCTATATCATATTGTATTCTTATATCATACTGTATCGTTCTATCATATTGTATTCATATATCACATTGCATTCATCTATCATATTGTATTCATATATCATATTATATTCATATATCATATTGTATTCATATATCATATTGTATTCATATATCATATTGTATTCATATATTATATTGTATTCATATATCATATTGTATTCATATATTATATTGTATTCATATATCATATTGTATTCATCTATTATATTGTATTCATATACATGTATTTGTATAAACATAAAGTGTATTTATATATATTGACGCCCTAATATTGAATTTTTATAATAATAATTCAATATCAAGCTATTTGAATTCATAGTGTGCGGCCATTGGATTACAACTCTCGGACTTCATCTATTTCTACCATGTAAAACGTTCAAATTAAAAAAATATATATACATAAATTTTCAGAATATTTTCAAAACTAACTTTTTGACTATTCTTTGGAAATATCTTATTGTTCGTAATTATCTTCAAGATTGATGTAAACGATGTGAAAACTTCAGTAAAGGAGAAGATTCGATTAACTGGATTTTCATGTGGTTCAGATTTCGATTGATTGTTTGAAATATCAAATAAACATTTCGATTCCAAGCACTGCACTGAAATAAACCGCTACAAAAACACCCAAAATTCGTAAAAGGATGAAAAATCTCAAACAATAAGCCAAATTTCGGTACCTCTCAATGAAAATAAGTAGGGTGCGAAACATATACCACTGCACTAAAAGATAGCTATGTAATTTATCTTTCTATGTATATAAAATTTATTTTGATTTAATGTTTGTGCCATTCTTAATTTAAAAGATTTTTACCTAGCATACGATGGTTTTCCTTCATTTCCCATTATTCAGCGCATATGACGTTGTGACGTCATATCTTACACACGTGACTTTACAACTACTTGAAATATGATTCAGAACCTAATATAGTCGCACATGTTCTAATGAAATATTAGAGATAGAAAATCAAAATATTCATAGAATTATTTTTCAACAAACAGAACCTTCTCCTTTGTTACAGTAGAACAATTTTTAATTAACAGAGATGGATAAAATCCAAGCGTTATTATCCAGAGAAGGAGATAACGCTATACAATTAGATGGATATATAGCTATGTTGGAACATACTATACTCACAAAATATTTTTTAACAATTTGGATTTAAAAAGTTCAAATATAAGTATTTTTCATTGGTAAAATCTAGGTTTTAACTCAATTTTCAGTAATTTATATATCATTGATCATCCTTTTTTTTTTAATATAAAGTTTTAATAATATCAATTACAAATGGCATGTACAATGAATTCAAAGTCCAAGTTCATTCTTACTTATCATCGTTATGACACGTTGAAAAACACATTCCTTATATCATCCTTTTAGAATTTAATTAATATTATGTATGACTTTACTTTGTAATTTTTTTTTCTACTAACAATGGTTTGTATTCTAATAATAAAGTTAAACTTTTCTTTTTATCTTGTCGCACATCTCTTTTCTCAGCAAAGCAAAACAACTGGTACGGAAGAAAAATGTAACAAAAGAAATACAAAGACTCTAACTCTGCTCTTAGAAGCAGCTTCTGGAAATAAAACCCATTTTTGAATGCGGTGTACCAGACAAGCATGTTTTGGAAAATGAATCCTCAAAGGCGATAAAATAGTTCAGTGTGGTATCCAATTTTTTTTTAAATGTGCAGATCTAGAAAAGGTCCCCTCCGCCTGTCCGTCACACTTTAGTTTTCCAGACTTTTTTCGCTGTTGTTGAATATATTGAACTCATTTTTTGGTATGCGAGTATATCTTAATGTGATACAGACCAAGTTTGAGTTTGGTTCCGATTGACCTATTGGCCCTTGGACTTAAAAAATTTCATGAAATTCTCAGTTTTTATTTTTCTTCCATGGTATTGCAAATAATATTAACATTACTAGTAGATTCCCCATGTTAAACGCCCATTAGGCAACTAGAATTATATTCCAATAACTTAGGTTGCTCACGTGCAAGTTTTGCATGTAGGGAGAATTTACCAACGTTCAAATACATTTGACACTAAAACAGGCAAAATATGCGAAGTGCATGCAAATAAAAATGACCGATATCTAGATAAAATGTAAATATAAGTAATGACTGTCTTACTTTTGGTGTTCATGGGTGTATAATTCTGGTTGGACACGTGCAAATTTTCCGAGAATCGCTTCGCGATTCACGGAATTTGCACGTGTCCAACCAGAATTATACACCCATGAACACCAAAAGTAAGACAGTCATTTCTTAAATGAAATTATTTTTGATATGTATATATGTCTCAGTGTGATACAGATCAAGTTCGTTTTTCAATTCGATTGACCTATTTTTGCAGGAGTTATGGCCCTTGGAATAAGCAAATTTCATGAAATTCTCAGTTTTCCGGACTTTTTTCCATGTTATTGAATATATTGAAACAAATAATATCTGAATACATCTAAGTGTTATACAGATCAAGTTTGAGTTTGTTTTCGATTGACCTATTAATACAGGAGTTATGGTACCTTGACTTAGCAAAGGAGAAAAGTCACTAACTCCCTATATGGCCTAGTAAAATTTACAAAAATAAAGTAGTTCATTGGGGACTTTATGCATGGGAATTTTATTAAGGAAGATTTTGTGTTGAATAATCCATTAACCTGGATTGCTATCGGAAACTACATTTAGTGCAGTACATGACGGAACCTTTTATGATCCTACGATTCCTGCATTTTTCTGCAATTTTCCATCATAAAACACAAAACTTTACTATGAACAGAAAGCGGACCCAACACAAAACGTATCTTAAGATAAACTAAACTTGATAAGTAGTTCACACGAGGAAAATCATGTTGGGTCATCATTCTGTTCATTATTTCCAAAGACGATATATAATGCACAGAGAACAACGAAATATACACCGTGAGGACACGTCCATGGCAACGAGACGCATGTATAGCAGCTATGCATGCTAGATAAGGCAAAACAAATAAAAATATGTAAAACAAGATTCACTTTTTTGGTAAAAAAAAAAAATAACCATCTGAAAAAGAACATTATAAATAGAGAAGAGAGCAGAGCTGCGACGCGGAGTGAGGAAAAAATTGGAAGGGAAGCAACTCGTTTGAATGTATCGTTAGAGCTTAGATCCTAGATCCATCTCTCCAGCAATAATTTTGTTATCAATCGAAGTCTATAGTATTATAATAATATTCTGTAGAAAGCTGTATAGTCATTTTAGCAGAATATAGAGTTTTTGGCAAAGTGCCAATGAAGAACGCCTGCTCATCCATATAGGCTCAAGCTGCAACGCCCGAAATCAATTTGTGGCGCAAAGTCATTGCACGGTCGATCCGATTTCGATACCCAGAGGGTTACCTCATTTTTTTTTCTTAGAATTTAGAATATTGTTCTATTTTAAATTACAATTTTTCAACAGCGTGTATCCTTTTAAAAGAAGTATGTGCGGTAACCTGTCATATCGGCCCTATTTTCAAAGTTTTATACATAATTTTCTAGTTCATAAAATGTCAACTGTATGGTGAATCCGTACCTGGAAAGCTTATTTTGATTTCACAGTCCTACACTGAATAATATGTCGCTAAAAACGTCTAAAAACGTATTAATATGGATTCTCTGTAAAAACCTAAAACAGCTGGCCACGGCATGTCATGGATTTTGATGAAACTTTCTGTAATTATCATACTTAATGTAAAAACAATGAAAACAAACGATATTGTTATATTTGAACAACGGTTGCCATGGTAACGGGGTCAATCTATTTGACACCCCAATAAATATGAGAGATAAGACATATTGTGGCATTCTGTTGCCATGGAAACCATGGTCAAAATTTACTTTATGAACACAAAAACTTTTCTTTGTAAGTTTAACTCTGACAAGAATAACTTTTTCGGGGGAGGGGGTTATCAGGTAGTTGTTGATAATCAGTCAAATTATGTGAAAATTTAGCAAAAATAAGGTCTAATTTTAGGGTCATTTTTGGCCTGTTTTTGATTATTTTGAAGGTTGAAAACCATTATTCGGTGAATGTTATGGGTATTTAACATCACCTTGCCAAAATAAAAGTCTATAGCTGGAAAAAATCAAGAAATAAAATTTATGGTGAAACACACCATTTTGTCATGAATGCCAATCAAAATCCGTTGCTATAGCAACTTGGAATCCATATTACCATATACCGCATATTTAAAAACATTGTTTTTCCTCATGTTTGAGTCCTATGATTATGAAATAGCATACCTGTATACAAATTGTATTTATCATTATCAATTGATCTTCAAATCATTTCAAGGTCATCTGTCCAAATCTCAAGGTCATTTCTAACTTTAGACTAAAATTAAGACAAAAATCAGGATTTCCAATTAATTTAAATTGATTTCTCTAACTTATTTCATTAGATATTTTGATTTTAAATATTTACAGTTGAACAACCGATCAAAAGAAGTAGAATTCATCACAATTTTGTTAAATTGTATTTCACTTCTATGTATGACATACTTTCAAAAGAGCATAAAATTGCGATTTTCTAAAATTTTCTCGTAAAATATGTGACATTTTTTGGGGTCTTCATTGGACTCTGATAAATGTGATACTCATCCCAACAAATAATACATTTATCATACTTTTACCGATAATTGATTGTTTTGCCAAGGTTCCATACTGTTTACTATTAATCATGTCTCTTTTTAGTGAAAAACCACAAAATTTGGCCTGAAAATAGCACATATTTTTAAATGACCTTGAAAATTGAGCAAATGACCTTGACATTTTCTCAAGGTCATGATAGCATCAAATGGTCTTTAATACATCTACATACCAAGTTTTGTAACAATAGCAGGCATACATCTGTAGAAATTAGCTTTTTACTTATGACAGGTATTTACACCTTCGTACCAAATGTTGCCATAGTAACCTATTTAAAAGGCATGTAAACAGAAAAATCTCACTTCTAGATAAATTTCCTTCGATTCCCATGAAGTCCTAGGATAATACTCTTCAGGAAATAGTCAACTGTATTTCAAATCTTGTGCAATTGCATTATCACTCTTGTCAAAAGTAAGTAAAATATAGGTAAAATAAGGCTTAAATTGGCCGAAAATGGCTCATTTTGAATAAGCAATTTATCTTGAAATTGAAGCAAATTTACATGACACACAGAAAGAAGGAGCATCGAAAAATCAAATTGTATCAACTGAAGAGGATTTAAATAATCTTTTCGGAAAACTACATATACATTCAACATTTGTTTCCATGGTAACGGGATGCATAAAAATGCCTTGTTTAAAGGTGTTTTTATACAAAACCTTGGTTACCATGGCAACGGAACGTCGGAGAAAAAAATGGAAGGTCAATTCGTTCTGAGGACATCATATTTACCTTATACACAAAAGATATCCAAAATCTGAGACATGTCGTGGCCAAACATGTCTGATTTTTTAGGTTTTTACATAGAATCCATATTAAAATATCAATAAATGAGCGAAATTTCGATAAAAATTTATTAAATTAAGTATCGATCCAGGCCTTGCCCATGATAATAGCAGATGGATAATCGATGGATTTCTGATCGGCCTTTTAATTTGCATGAAAAATATCGTGGGCGAGGCCTAGATCATAGATGAATTTTGAAGATTTGTATGTAAAAGACGATGATTTTTTCTTTGTTTTGCGTCATTCAGGGCAAATGACGTCAGAACATGACGTCATACATCACGCGCGTGACGTTACGAGGGCTCAGAGTTATGACGCCTTATTTTCTCAAACATTCAACATTGCAAAAAGTGATGATTAATAGTTCGTTTATCAAAAGCATTTTTCTTCGAAATTATAGGGCCGATATAAAGGGTAAGCGCACCTAGTCCTTTATAGCATGCATAAAATTGTATATATATCATTACAAAACGTGAAACGCTCATACATAATCGCCGTCGGTAGAATGTTATGTTCCAAAGAATTATGTTAAATCTTGTTTATTTAAAGCAGTACATAGTGATTGATATAGAATTTCGATACTTTGCACATTTATTGTCAATAACTAGAATTCAAATTTGCAAGGTGTCCGATCCATGTGATCTACAATAATATTACGATGAGTGACCGGTTGACGTTTTGATGTACAAGCAAAATCAAAAAGGGAGGTATGCACTCTTGTTTAATTTCTTGTTTATATAAGTAGGACCCACAACTTGGCGGATTAATTTTGGTAATCACTCTGTCCATCTCTCCGTATGTATCTTTGTCCCTCTGTCACTATAAAAAAAAAACATAACCAGTGACGGATTTAGAGGGGGCTGTTGTTGATATTGAACTGATTTTTGGTATGTGGATACATTATAGGACGATACATATTAAGTAGAAGTTGGGGTTTGATTTACCTGTATTCACAAAAGTTATTGCCCCTTAGCATATTTCATGAAATTCTCTAACCTTTTTTAATACACATATTGAACTTATTTGCATGTGGGCATTCATCTTTTGGTGAAAGTACAATTCAAGGAAGAGTTACAGGGCATTAATGCCGGTAGGGGACTTATATCGCTTTGCGATTCATATTTATTAAATATCGAAATCTCAGACTTCCTTTTGTTTGATTTCAAAATTCCAAATATCTCTTTTTGTGAAAAAAAAAAAAAAAAACCGGTCCAAAATTTAAATAGACAAATATACTATTTCCAAATTTAATTGCAAATTACGATTCAATTCATATACAACATTTATTACCAGAATTTTGATCAGATTTGAAAAAAAAATAATAAAATAAACACTTATAAAGAAACAGGAAGAAAAAATGAAACATAAAGGAAATAGATGTATCCAACTGTTAAACGTCTTCAAATTGAATAGCATCATTTAAGAACAGATAAATATCAGCATGGACCAGACATACACGTTTCGGGTACTTAACCCTCGTCAGTGATACTCTGTTGTCATAGGCAGCTTTCTGGGAGGAAGATTTTATTCATATATATCGTGTTTTCATCCATGTTTCCTTTTGTTTGTCCCCTTCTCTCGTCTCATAAAATTATGTTCAGCTGTTTTTACTGTTGGGGATCTCCTCCTTGTCTTTGTTTTGTTTTGTACTGTTTAAGGTTTTGTGTGCCTATTGATATTGCTAATATGGATTCTGACTTCCTGTTTCACTTTCATTCACTGATTCAAAGGTACATGACAATCAACCATTATAATAGAAGCCAATTAGGAGTAGATAAGTAAGGGTGATATCATATTTTGACCCTCTGTTCCAATTCTGTTTACTGCGTCTGTCGGAAAGGCATTCTGAATTCAATATTCGGCATAGAGACTAGGGCTTACATATTTTGTTGTCATCAATTTTGATTATCCCAAGACAAATCAAACGAGAGATTAAAGCCAAGATGTCGATAGTTGTTAACTTCATTAATATTTGTATTATTGAGAAATATTGTTGACGCTGTTGTTGATTTCTTTCCCAGAGAATATTCTTTTTAGCAGGATTAAAATCCACGAGCCATTTACTGGACCAAAAATTAATTTTGTCTAAATCAGAGTTAAGTTTATTACCTGCAATGTCAGGAGTATCGACTACAATGTACAAGGATGAAGGGAGGGGATCTCCAACAAGACACTGTTGCAGCACCAACAGCAAAACACCAAAACACCCGATGCAAAAACACAAAAGACGAGCATAGTATGAGACGAAAAAGAGACATACGACATGTAAACATCAAACACAAAAGACTACACATAAACCGACGAGACTAATGGGCAACCGGTGCCGACTTTGGACGGCCATTTGCCACGCAAGTATGTATGTATGTGTATCTTGAACAATATCATTAACAGAGATAAGAAATAAAATAGGTCCAAGTATGGAACCTTGAGGTACGCCAGCGGAAATTTGTCTTTATTCAGACTCGGAGCCATTGATAACAACAAGTTGTTTTCGATGAGATTGATAACTGTGAATATCTAGCTCTGAATTCGCATTGCTAACTATTCTGCTTTTCAAGCCATCAAGTGCGTAATTCTGGTTTCTGTTGACACATGTATCATGTCGAAAATGACCTTTATATACTGAAATCAAATTATACTTGCATCAACAGAAAAGATATAAAATTCATTTCTTATTCTATGTTCAAAAAGCACTGCAACAATCAAGAAAAGGAACATACATTTCATTTTTTATCAAATGCAGATTTAATTCTGATAAAAACATAAAGAAACGATCGATTGCCATCATGAAGAATCTTCGCACATTTACATACACAACACTTTTTGTACAATGTAATTCAAGCCAACAGATGTAGTCTATCAGACTTGATGTGCCCGGTGGTTTTAAATTCTTTTCAACATATGATAGACTTTGGCCTCTCTTTTTAAAATTTCTTCATACGCTCCTTGTCCTATTTGTCTGGAACATTCCCGAACATCCTTTGTACATAGTCGGGGAGCCAGTTGTACCCCCAAGCACCCCTTGAGTACTTTTTTCACGGGTACCATACTGTTCCTTAGGGTATGCAGAATGGGTTTTCAGAATGTACTAAAAAATAAACTCATTTAGGCTATGTGTTTTTCGACCGTTTCCATGGAAACCCCCTGTTAAAGTAATGTTCATGAATGATAGTCGCCTTCAAGATCGTTCTGTGCAGTAACGGCGTAAGGTCAACATAGTTTTCTTATATCTCCATGTAAGTTTATATTTTTAAGATTATAGATTGTTTATAATTATCTACGAACCATCATTGGATTCTAGTAATTTTCTTGGTTTATTTTCTGAAGGAAAACATAAAGACACGAAATTGTTATACTGAATTTATATTTTTTTATTAAATCAGACACTAGTAAATTATTAAAATCAACAGTTTTGGCAACAGATAATGGTAATGATGGGATGTCAGATGAAACACTAGTAATGTTAAATGTTAAAGTTCTTGTCGTTTTCCAGATTTCATCCTATCGCCACATTACTTGCAGTTCTGTAACATAATTCTGGTAAATTCTGAAAAATAAATTTGTCCATATTACAAAGAGTTGAAATAAAACTTAGAAAATTTATATCAATTGGTAGATTGTAAAATTTCTACAAATCGGATAGAAACCAATAGTGTATAATTATACGCTTAAGATTTAACATGATTCAACGATCAATCAAGAGAGCATTTAAGGAATGAGTGTCTTATTTCTTGCGTTCATGATTTTTACACTCTGGTTCGATAGGCCATATTAAATTATGTTTCACGTATGTCAATTCTCCCTACCAGGAAGGACAAGATATATAATCCATTGCAAAGGATAAATATGTACGGTTTAATTCTAAAAAAAAACTTGATATCTTTTATTTCTAAAACATTGTCACGATGAAGTTTAACTTTTTATTAACAAATGAAAGAAAATAAGGCGTTATTTATAATGAGAGTAGCGGCGCCGCATAAATTCATTTCGGTTGCGCCATCTAGATCTACATCGAATTTCACATTACAAATAGACTGTTAAGTAACGTTTTTACAATGTAAATACCTGTTGTAGATATTTGTTAAACGTTTTCATAATGAATCTTAACTTTTTATAAACAATTTACCTTATTTTAAAAGTGTACAGTAGTCAGTGCAGAGTAGCGGCGCCGCATAAATTAATTTCGGTAGCGCCATCTACATGTACATTGAAGTTATTTACAAATGGACTCTGTGGAGACTGTACATATCACAGGAGCTCGATGCCAACAATCAAAAAAAATATCCGCCCCTATGAACGTTGACTATAGACAGATGGGAACGGGCGGGTGTCATTGAGGGCTGTTGGCATCGAGATCCTGTGGTACATATACATAGAGCGGTTATTCACATTTCAATGATTTGAGGGAAATCTTTTGGTCGTCCCCGTCTGTTCCTTCTCCTTTTATTGTCAGTCGACCGTCGACATTGTAAGAATCTCTTCCTGCTCGCAAATTCAGCATCAGTATGCCCCGCCAACTGTTTAAAATTCGTTGGCGCACGTTATATGATTGGGATCAACCTTAGTTCACCATAGGCGTTTAATGTAAGAAATCAACTTGCAATGTAAATATATATGTATTTATTTTTCCGGCCTCAATGATTCATAACAGTAGTGAAAAGTAATGGGACAAATGCGGTGCTATGCGGTAAAAATTCATTACTTTTCATATTTTTTTCACCCGAAAATACTCTCTAAATTAAAGAAATCCGAATTCTGCTTTTCTAAATTTCAAGGGGAGAAGCGTTGACTATATTACCTTCATAGTTGATGACGCCATCGCCGTCTACGTCAGCCTCCCTCAACATGGCCTCTATCTCGTGGTCGTGGAGTCTTTCTCCCAGGTTAGCCATCACGAGCCTTAGTTCCCATGCTGATATGTACCCATCGCCATTTTTGTCAAATAGTCGGAATGTTTCTTTTATTTCGGACTCGCTGTCCAGATTGTCCATTTTGGTAGCCATCATATTTAGGAATTCTGGGAAATCAATAGTTCCGTTTCCTAAAATGAAAAAAAAAAAATAATAAAGTCAGATTTAAAAGAAAGTTCTATTAAAAGTGGCAGAAAGTTATCATGTGCATATCCATTTAATTCCTCTAAAACCATGGCGTTAAACAGGGCATATCGCCCCCTAAATTGTCCTTTTAAATCTTTTCTCTTAGCGTCTAAGTTCATGAAAGACACTATATCTCTAAAAGTCCGATTCTGAAAATAAGTACACTGAAACAGATATTATTCAAATATTAAACTTTCTGATCGACAACATTTTTGTGGTGTTTGGAGGAAAGGTCTTCCAGCTCAATAGGGACCAATTGTGCCCCACTCCTTGCTGACATTTTCCTTTACTCGTTCGAAGCTGAATTCATTCAATGGTTGGTCTCTGAAGGGAAAAGATACTTAGCTTCTGACTTCAATTTCACTTACAAATACATAGACGATGTGTTGTCCATCAATAATCCAAAAGTCGCGGATTACCTGAGCAGTATCTATCCTTCGGATCTTGAAGTCAAAGAAACTACAGAGACGAATAATTCAGCATCCTTTTTGGACATAATGTTGTCCTACAACACTGATGGTCACATGAACACCTCACTCTATGACAAACGTGACGACTTCAATTTCAGCATTACAAACTTTCCTTTTCTGAGTAGCAACATCCCTTCATCGCCTGCTTATGGCGTGTTCATACGCTATGTCAGAGCAAGTACGAAATATACGGATTTTGTTCAGAGAGCTAGGCGTTTTTCAGATAACCTTCTCAGTCAGGGATATGTTTGTGACTGACTAACATCGTCACTGAGGAAGTTCTATGGTCAATATGGGGAACTCGTCATACAATATGATGTCCCACTCTCCTGAATGGTGGATGATATTCTGTCATAGACCATTTGAACCATCCAACCAAAGATTGTACTCTATGTCTTCCGAAATGGAAGTTACCGGATGTGACAGTTCTACCGAATTGAAGCGGCGGGTGTTGCATGCAAGCAGGAGATGCTTACTCTTCCTGGGCACCTGGTCTCACTCCCATATCGGGAGTCCGCTTCTTTTCTTGTGGTGGAGGTTTTTGTTTGTTTGCTTTGGTTCCTGTTTTATCCTGATTTTGTATGCCTTCGGTTTCTGATTGTCTGAATTATCGATTTTATGCTGTATACAGGGATATGGTCATTATCCAAATTTGTCATTTTGAACATTCAGATCATACTTTGCAAATTCAACTGTATCAGTTGATGTTTTAAAATATGTTAGTATGTCGGTCCTTGTGACAGATTTTGTGTATCTAGAACAACCAAGGGTCTACTAAGTCATAGACACAGTTCTCTATGAAAACATTAATGTTATCATGGAATCCACTAATCCAGGTTGGTCAATTCTCAATGGTGGGTGACTGGGTGAAATGCAAAGGTTGAACAAACCATCAGAGTCCACGTGATTGATGATGTCCTGTAACTCCGCCTCTGTCGGACACATCCCCAGTGACGCCATGACAGTACCTAGCTCCCGTGTTGTTATGATCCCGTCTCCGTCTCTGTCAAACTCGTCAAACACATCCTTTAATTCTGAAAATAGTACAATATAGCTAGGAAATATAGGGAAATTAAACATAGGGAATTAAGCATGATTTTTTGGGTAAAAAGTATATTCTAATGCAAGTCGCATTCTATTAGTTAATCCAATAAACCCAAGTTACAGCCGTAAAACAATAAGTTGAATATTCTCAATGTTGTCGGTTTTTTTAACGTCATATTTTGCAGTTGAAGATTGCATTATGGGAATAAAACTAGATTCTGATTTTAAATTTTCGAAAGATAAAGGCAGAGCAAACAAAACGTCTGGGAAATATGGTAAATGATTCTTTGAAATGATATCCTTCAATTCAATATTCTCTGAATATATTCGTAAATCTTATATATTTATCATTATACATCCCTCTTTTCCTCTTGATCGGCTGGAAAGTTTGAAACCCCCCCCTCCCTAGAAAATAAATAAAGATCATTCCCTGTATAACATCGAAAAGTACATGATATACTTTTCGATGTTATACAGGGAATGATCTTTATTTTTTTCTATTTATCATTTTACACCCCCTCCTCTCCTCTTAATGGGCTTGAAACCTCCCCCTCCTTGGAAATTAAATAAAGATCAGTTCCTGTATAAGACCGAAAGCTACATGATACAAGTATGCGTACATGTATCATGACGTGTCATAGATGTGCTGACTTTGTATTCTATAGAAATGAGAATCAAGACCTGAGGAGTTATGTCCCTTACCTGATATTTTATCTTCATCGAGTATAGTTCCCTGTAAAATAGTTCAAAAATTAATTTAATCCATTATCCATATTATAAATGATAAACGTAGTCACATATATATACAACATGTAAGCTGCATATTTCGGCCTACATGTATGTCGAATACGAATAAATCTGTATAGAATTTTGGTCATGCTGATAGAGATGTTGCACTAATATTTTCTTGTTTATTTACGAAAATGTACTATTTTTGAATTATCAGTTACCCAACCACATGTACCATCATAAACTTTCTATATGGAAAGGAATAGTTCTTTTACAAGTTATAAGTCCTTCATCTTCACAGACAAGATAGATAAATGAAATTATTGAAAATAATTAAATGAATATTTAAAGAGATAAACATAGAATAATATGAAAGATAAATGATGATAGATAAAAAATATATAAGTACATAGAGACAAAATACACAAATACATGTAGATAAATGAATGAATAAATAAATAAATACTAAGTAATAAATAAAATTCCGACAGATATACATGTAGGAGTCAATTCAATTTTCCATGAAAATAAATAAATTAATTAATAATATAATATAAATAGATAGATAAAAATTAATAGATCAACAAGATCTCTACAGATACATGTATAAGAATGAAATCAATTTTCCTTGAGTATAAATATATGCAAAATGTATATAAAAAAATGAAGTGAAATAATAAATAAATAAATCTCAAGAAATGAAAGAATCAGTTCAATACGATTTGGTACTTACCTCAAACGACATTGCAATCAATCCTCATCCGAGATCTGCATCCGTCCTGTTCGGCGTCTTCTTATTTGTTTCACGGCCATTGACATAAATCGAGCGTTTTATCATGACCGGTCAATCTAAGAATCAAATATTTAGCGAACGATATCGTCTTTGATGATGGTGGAAATATGAAGACCTATCAAATCATCGATTTCTCTATCTTTCGCCATAATTCGATACGTCTTTCATTAGCCGCGGTCATTGGGTGATCTCAGTATGAATGACTGGCCTTTGGCATTATCTCCGCTCCCAACAGGTGCCCGCTGAGGTTTGTATCATGGGATTAAGATTTGTATGATAGCTTATTTGTTTATAATTAATCCCGTATTTATTCATGTAGTTTTGTATTGAGTATTTTCTATAATGAATGAAGAGGGTAAAATGCCTAATATAAATAAGTAGGGGGTACATAGGATTTGACCATTGCTTCATTGGGGGGGGGGGGTCAGGACTCCCTCCAATAACGTTGCCAAAAAATGCGTTTTTCCCAACATCGTTGGTGTAATACCTTGAAAAAAATCTCTAGCTGTGCATATCAGTTCTAAAAGAAGTTTTAGAGTATGAATCGAAAAATCCATTTATTCTTATTTCATTTTTAGCTTTTCTATAATTTTCATTCGTCAAAACAGTTTCATGTTCTAGGAAGATACAACTTGTTTTCTTCTAAACAATATAAGGAGGAGATTCCCAATATGGCGACATTACAGTGATGTCAGCGGAACACGCACACATATGAGTCGAAAAAAAAAACAAAACAGATGGACACAACGATAACATAAATTCAAATATTCTCCACTGCGTCATTTATAATAGGTGGTACCACTCTGATGTCTTCCAATAAAAACTTTCATGTATATATATATATGTATAGTTACGTAGTTCTAACGTTCTTCTCAAATCAAGAAACCGTTTGAAGCCGAATTTCTCTGTGACCTAATAACAGATAATCACTATAATTCATCGTCTACTGTCTGAACATGTCGCACTTTTGTCGATGCAGTGTGCAACAGGCAATTATTTGCCGACCATTGAGGGTTGTTTCTAGATGAGTTATTCCACAATGAGAGACTGTTTCTCATTCTTTGAAGTGAGAAATGATATAGTGGGATGACTCCCGATGGACGACATCGTTGACATACATTTGCACTTTCATCATGCATAGCATTCCCGCTAAATGAAGTTCATACAGAGGCGTAGCCGCTAGAACGTCTGCACATGTAAAAGTGCATTTGTAATTTCGGGGTTTGGTTTTTGTTGGTTTCTTTTTTTTTTTTTTTTTCTTTGGTTGGTGTTTTTTTTTTTTTTGTGTGTGTGGGGGGGTCTTTTTTCCCGTTACTTCTCTTTTTCTGTTATACCACATTTCTTTGTTATCTTAAATTCAAATGCTTTGTGAAATATTCGATGAAAATTCAATATTTTTTATGATCATCGATACTGGAAGCCGTTACAGTAGGCTTGTCAGTTTGTTTTTATCATCCCTAAAATTTTTGTTTGCTTCTTACCAAGCACACTGTCCTATGACATATTTGAAATGTTAAAACATTTAAACATGCATTATGACTACAGCAGTCATAATGCATGTTTAAATGTTTTAACATTTCTAATATGTCATAGGACAATACGGATACATGTAGCAATTACGCTTTTTTTTTTTTTTCTTTCTTCGTCTTACAATATACATGTATGAACAGGCGAAGATGCGAAGAAGCGAAAAAAATGTTCCGAAGTTATCAAGATTTGCTTCAGTTAAACCAACCAGTGTACGATGCCTCGTGTTTTATGGTATCATACAGTTCCTACGCCACTGCCGTGCTTTTAGTGAATTAGCAATGTAGATTTCACAGCGCAAATATAGGTTATTTATCAGACACAGTCCTTGATTATCAAATTCGCTGACTGAAGTTATGGGACATTTGTAATTTTGTGATAAGTCACGCAAAATTGACATTTAGGTCGGTTTCTCTATCAGGAGCAAAAAGCCCAATTGAATGTGGACAAAATATCGTTACTTTTCTTAGAAAGAGAATGTGAATTCAATATGGAGGATTTTTTAAAAGAAGCATGGAAAGGGAACTAAACATGTACAGACCGTTTATCTTTTAATAGAAAATGGCTTTGATCCACTACTTAAGCGACCCCCTCCCTTCGCTAAAAGAATTCTATCGCTGAGATCAAATGTATCTTATATTCTAGGACGTAGAACAAATTTCAAACCATTGTATATTAATTTTGTATGTCATGTCATTTTTTTCCATTACTATGGCAACAATATATTTCTCGTATTAAATTGTTATCTTCGAGGGTACACAAATTCATGTAAGCTACTTTATTTGCCCCCCCCCCCCCCCGGGTAACATATCTTTATCTGGGATGCATTCGAAAAATGAGGGATCCTCCAAACGGACCGGTTTCAGTACCCATAACATACACCTGAACACCCATTTGGAAAAGCACAACAAGAGACACAAACTTAAAAATGAAGACTAAACACAGAGTGGAAAAGCACAACAAGAGACACAAACTTAAAAATGAAGACTAAACACAGAGTGGAAAAGCACAACAAGAGACACAAACTTAAAAATGAAGACTAAACACAGAGTGGAAAAGCACAACAAGAGACACAAACTTTTAAAATGAAGACTAAACACAGAGTGGAAAAGCACAACAAGAGAAACCAAAGTAAAAAAAAAAGACATTATCAAAATACTAATACTACACATAAAATAACGGGACCAATGGGCAACTGGTGCAGATCTGCTCATTAGTAGCAAATGGTGTAATTATCCGGATTGCGTGTACACAAAGCTGCCACTTATTCGTTTACTCAGCAG
This sequence comes from Pinctada imbricata, assembly GCA_033119305.1. NCBI lineage: Eukaryota > Metazoa > Mollusca > Bivalvia > Pterioida > Pteriidae > Pinctada > Pinctada imbricata. Next base: position 66,528,383 of record VSWD01000009.1, read on the forward strand.
TTCGAAGAACGAACATTTGTCGTGTATTTATAGCCTCCTCACTGCAAGATGACTACAAACAAAACAGCAAAACGCCCAAGTAACAAACCAATGAACATGTTAATGGTTAACAAAAAGATCAAGGCGTGCGAAAAACAGTCCGTGCCCTTCCGGCTGAAGCAAGATATTATTAGTTATACAGTGTTTTACAGGGGGGATACAGAAATATATTGGGTCGATGAAAAAAGTTGTATTTGGCGAGGCGAAGCCGAAGCATGCAATCATCCGAACAGTCCGATCAACTTTCAGGAAGCGCTGGTGGTCAGTGTCCTATCTTCTCTGACGATCGACGTTTTAGACAAAACCCGTCATGGAGTCCCTACGTCACAGTCAAATCGCCGATACAAGAGGTTGTAGATAAAGTGTTATTCTGGTGAGACAGGATCATATCCATGGTATTGATTCTGATTTTCGATAGGAATTTAGTCTAACTTTGACGTTAAGATTAACGAAGAAATAAAAGTCTTTTTAAAAGAGCTGTTGCGATGGTTGTTGCATGCAAACAGGGGACGCTGACTCTCCCGGCCCGGGTACCTGGTCTCGCTTCGGAATGCTGTTCATTCAAAGGTTCGCAACTGTTCCAATGGGAATTCTAATGAGTTGGCTTACCTTCTCGAGATACTTTGAGACTGAATAACTGATAGGTATTTCTTTCATGTTTACTTAAATGGTTTATGCTTTTGAAAGACAGTCGACGACACAGACGTCCAATTGCCCCCATTTTAAACGATTCCAAGGAATAAAGTAAAAAAATATTATCAAAGCAAACATAAAGCAGCCAAATGATAGTATATAATCATTTTGGAAGAAATTGTCAATCGACTTGCAAATCCATTCATACTCCATTTCCAACCATTTTTTCCTGTACTTTTAGACCATCAAGCATTTTAACGGTCAGTTACTTCCTGCATTTACTATCAATAAAAGGATAACGATCGTAGTTATGTTTACCAAATTGAGCATATTTATAAAATGTCCGGACTGGCTCTGTTGAAACAAGAAATTGCAACTTGGGAATTCAGGATGGAAATTAATATACGGTGGACTTTACCATGGGAACGTCGAGACCGAATTTAATAGACGGCAGTGATGATTGCGTATGACGTACTTAGACACAAATTACGGGGGTCTCCCGACAAACTCCGTGCTAATTGGTCTACTTGGTGCCAATAGGATATCGTCGGCTCAATCAGCTGCTTTGGGTGAATAAACAGAAGTGTTCGATTGGTAAACTACATGGCAGAATCAAATTAAAGCTGTTGTGCGGATTTGTGGACCTTTAACTTTTCGAGCTTGATCTATTATCAGTATTAAGCGCGGATCTAGTGAAGGGGTCAAGGATCAGAAATGCCCTAACCCCGCCCAAATTCCTCATTGGAATTTGTCAAACAAATGCATATTTTTTTGCCATTCTTTCGTATTATATAATTTTTTTCAACCCGATATACTGGAAACCCCTTGGTGGCTTGGACATCCCTGGGAAACCCCATTTGTTAAAAGTTCAGCCAATTAAATCAGGAACGTTTTATGGTCGACCCAAGAAAAAGGAAATCATTGTTTCATGGGTTTTGTTTTATTTTGTTTTGTTTTGTTTTGTTTTGTTTTTTTCCTTTCTGGGGGGAAGGGGTGGATATTAGAACAAAACATTTGCGCACAGATCTAAATTAAGTGTTTCTCAAAAATGATTTATATCCAGGGATTTAAACATGTCGACGCATAGAGCAAAACTAAATCTAAAATAGAGCAAAACTAAACGAAATACCTCAATTTCAATCATGAATAATAAGAAATATTGTCGGTACTTTGAATGGTCAAAAGATATACTTCACGTTATCATGTAAAATACTGTAAGGCACAAGTTTTAGGAGCACTTGATTATACTACATGTAGCAGATCATTTTGCATTGTGTTTTACGTGTTTTCTGTGCAGTGTTGTTGATGTAGGTGTCATGCAGTTATTTCAGGGGGAGAAGGGGAGATGTAAGGGGTTGGGGTTGGGGGTAGAGCGAGGATTAACTCTTGTTTATCTTTCTACTTTCATACATGGCTCCTAGCACAGGGATTTATCTCGCTTCCCGGTTGCTAAATTTTCTATGGATTATCTAATAACCCGTTGTAAATAAAGCAGCCGAGAAGCGTGATAAATCCCTGTGACTCCTAGATTGTATGTTTCAGATGAATATAATCCTTCTCTCCTCAAGTTACGTAACACTTTATGTGCGCATTACAGAAATTAAGTGCTTCATTTACACGCGACATTAATTCTTTTTGCATTTTTAAAGTATTTACGGAAATAAAGTTCTCATCCGAACAATTTTTTTGGCATTTCGTATTAACCAAACCCTCTATCAATGTATCATTTGAAGATCCAGGATCTTTGTATTTAGTTTTAGAAGGAGTAAAAGGGGAGAGATTTGTTCGAAATTTCACGGAGGACTTAAGGTATATCCGTTGTACAAATAAATACCAAGTGTAATATATATAGTTAGAATCATGGCATATTTTTTACCTAAATTTATCTAATACAACATAAAAAAGAATGGTTTCTTATGGAACGCCATCGCTGTCTTATGATGAGATATTTCAATATATTGGATGGTTTAATCAATATATGCGGTCGTAAGTACATTATATGCGGTGTTAAGTACATTATATGCGGTGCTAAGTACATTATGTGGAGTGCTTAGTACATTATATGCGGTGGTCAGTACATTATATGCGGTGCTAAGTACATTATATGGAGTGCTGAGTACATTATATGCGGTGCTAAGAACATTATATGCGATGATAAGTACATTATATGCGGTGCTTAGAACATTATATGCGGTGGTAAGTACATTATATGCTGAGCTAAGACAATTATATGCGGTGGTAAGTACATTATATGGAGTGCTAAGTACATTATATGGAGTACTTTGTACATTATATGCGGTGTTAAAAACATTATATGGGGTGGTACGTACATTATATGGGGTGCTAAGTTCATTATATGGGGTGGTATGTTCATTACATGGGGTGGTTAGTACATTATATGCGGTGCTAAGTACATTATATGCAGTGCTTAGTACATTATATGCGGTGCTAAGAACATTATATGGGGTGTTGAGTACATTATATGCGGTGCTTAGTTCGTTATGTGGTGATTTCGTTATGATAAACATTCTGATGACCAAGATTAAACATTTTTGAGACTCGGTTTATCATTAACCCAAAAGGACACATAAACACAAAGGATTCAAAATTTTTTCCAGCTCTATCATTGGGGGGGGGGGGGGGGGGGGGTTGGAAGAAAAGGCCGGTATTTGGGTCAAAATAAGCATTTTTACACAGAAAACAATGGAAAACGGAAACGCTTTTACACAACAGCGTCCCCCCCCTCGCTTTACTGTGACAATGCCACATTCACCAAAGGTGTATATCAAGAAAACACATTTTCTTTTCATTTTCATTTCTGGACAAGTGGGGATCTGAAGCGAGGGGGGGGGGAAACAATGTCCACAGGCAAAAATTAAAAAAAGGGGGATGGATGACTATTTTAAAATTTATCTCTAGAGCGATATTAAAAGTAGGTTATAATTGCCCTGTTTTTCTTTTTATATCATGGAACAATCTATTCATAGTGTGTTCCGATCAAATATTTAACCGTTTGGAAGGAAATAAATTTGTCTATATCTACACCGTGTGTATTTCGCGCCAGAAAGCTACAGAAGTGGCCGAGAAGAAAGAAATACAACTGTTTTTTTTTTTTTTTTCAGTTTCTGGATTTCAGAGATTGCCGATTACATTGATATTCTATATCATTATTTTTTTTTATTCTAATTTTTAGAATAAAAAAAAATAATGATATAGAATTTTCACGTCAATCTGTTTTTTTTCTCTCTCTCTCTCTCTCTTAGACCACGTAAATTGAATATCACAAGCTAAAATAAAAATTATAATTTATATATTAGGAACATAGTGTTACAGAATTAATCTACTCTGTCCTAATATCACATAATTTTTCTGTACTGTACAAAGCTCTTCTAATAAGTACAAGCATATACAAAGTGCCTCTCACTTTCAAAAAAGCAAGAACTTTGTAAAAATTTTGAAAAATAAAATATACCCGCAGCCAGGATCGAACTCGCGACCTTGGTATTTGCAGTCCTGCGTCTTCACCACTACGCCACCTCTCTGTTGTATGAACGTGATGAAATTGTAGAATAAATTTGACTGATTGCCAAAGATTAAATCTTTTCACTTTTTTGATTAAAATACAATGAAATATACCTTCATTAAACAGCATAGTATTTATTTTATCTTCTCATATAAATATTTGTGTTTAAAGGCCACAAAAACGTAAAAACGAGTAGCTGCGATCCGATTCTCAGAAATGTTTAATCTTGGTCATAAGAATGTTTATCATAACGAAATCACCACATAACGAACTTAGCACCGCATATAATGTACTCACCACCCCATATAATGTTCTTAGCACCGCATATAATGTACTTAGCACTGCATATAATGTACTTAGCACCGCATATAATGTACTAACCACCCCATGTAAAGAACATACCACCCCATATAATGTACTTAGCACCGCATATAATGTACTAACCACCCCATGTAATGAACATACCACCCCATATAATGTATCTTACACCGCATATAATGTATCTTACACCGCATATAATGTACTTAGCACCGCATATAATGTAATAACCACTCCATATAATGTACTTACCACTGCATATAATGTTCTTAGCACCTCATATAATGTACTTAGCACCGCATATAACGTATTTACCACTCCATATAATGTACTTACCACCGCATATGATGTTCTTAGCACCTCATATAATGTACTTAACACCGCATATAATGTACTAACCACCGCATATATTGTACTTACCACCGCATATAATGTACTTACCACGGCATATAATGTACTTACCACCGCATATAATGTACTTACCACCGCATATATTGATTAAACCATACCATATATTGAAATATCTCATCATAAGACAGCGATGGCGTTCCATAGTTTCTATCATCAAAGGTCAACATGCCGACCGTCGCTCAAGACACGGAAACTGTCGAGACACTTCCGAAGACTACCGAGATAATTTTAACGAGATCTCCATATAGATTAATGTAATGAATAATAAACAAGTTCGCATATTCTATATAAAAGTATTGATATCATAAAACCAACAGCTAATATAATAATTATCAAGACCTACTCATAACTTTCAACAAATGGATCTTGTGCAGATTTAAATGAAAGGGGCATATTTTGACGAATCCAATCTGGAATATCAACGGAGAATACATTGTAGCTTGTATATTTGAGTTATAGATCTACTCTATTGTTTCAAATTGTCTTATTGTACAATTTCGGATCTTTCCGTGGGAAAAAACAACTGTTTTCCATGCTCGCGACGGAAAAGCCCGAGAATATTGTCAATATCAAAACATTCTCCTTTTTGAAATAGATGTCGCCACTCGTGTAAATTTCTATATATGTCGATCTCGATATTACCACCATATCATATGAATTTCCTGTCATATCAATAAAATATCAATTTGACAAGTGTTTGCCAAAATTTCTTGTCATTGTCCAGGATTATAAGATATCCTTTGAAGAAAATATTATATACAAAAATGTATAGATCTGTCAATTTACGAGTGGACATGACGGGCAGTAATCATCATCGTTTCGCACGATCGGTGCGTCTACAAGCGTTCGCCGCATCATTCCACACCGTTTAGTAATCAGAGGGAATTCTCACTTTTCAGTCAGTACTCTGTAGTCCGGCGTTGCAACGACCGTCACCGAATCGCTCTTTACCTATATCTATATATACACCAATGTACCTACATCATCAATGTTAGAAACGATGAAATATAAAGTCAGTGGAGTGTGAAGGAGGGAAAAATACTGGATATTATATATATCGTACAAACGTCGGTTGGGAGTAGAAAGTATTCGAGGGTTTATAGAGAAAATATATTGTGAATATTGGATTTTTTTCTGACAAATTCGTTTACTGCTTTGGTGCTTACACCAAAGATTTGTAACGCATCGAAAGATTGTTTGCTTCTTGTAATTGAAATATACATAGCAGACGTGAGGAAAAATGGTAAGTTGTTTCTGTCTTTTCTCATGTACTATTGTGTCATTTTGTGCATTTTTAAAAGAAAAATTAGATAAAGAGAGTTAAATTTTCACATTGTCCTTCTTTGGAGGAAATTCAAATTGTGCATTTTCACATAATTTCAGGAGAGAGATTTATATTCGCATCTGTCGGATTGCATTTTAGTATCTTATCTTCTTAACTTAATATTTTATAGATTTAAAGTTTTAAAACTAACGAAAGACAACTATAAATAAAAGTTGTCGGACGAGAAATTTGAGAAAGATGTCTTTATGAAAATGTATGCCTCTACTGAATAGATCGTAATCCACAGTGCTTTCAACCGTCTTTTTCAATGTTTAAAGTGTGTGTAGCCGGGCCTTTTCATTATCTAATACTTCAAATGGGTAAATATTTAAGGGGTGGTTTATCCAATTTATCTTCTTTTTGACACGCCGACGCAAATTCAAAACTCACGATGTGTGAAATCTTAATTTTGCCCAGTTGATGAAATCAATCAATGCGACAATTTATTTACATTGTACATTTCATTTCAAAGTCTTTTCCCGCGAAATATTCGTTTTTAATTGATTTTAAGTTTAGAAATTTTAATACCGTATTCCCTATAGCCATTAGAACTCATTTGAACATAAAATTGTAATCCTTGTGCACATTATTCAACAGACAGAAAAAAATACAAAAATCACATCAGCACGGTAATCATGGTGATAGTGGTAATCATTGAATGTAACCATAAAGACCTATATAAAAAAGCAACAATATTTACTATGTGATCAGAGGTGGATCTAGTCCGTCCCATGAGGAAGGGGGAGGGGTTCGGCATATAATTTTGAAAAAAAAATATTCGTAAAAAAGGGGAAATTCTGCATTTGTGGCGAATCCCAGGAAAGGGGTTGTTCTGAGTTCGACAATTCCCTCGAGATCCGTGATTGGTCATAGTTCACTGGCTCTTTCTCCATCTTGTAAAACCTATCTACCCCACTTCGCGTCCACCCTACCCTACTCCATCCACCCTATCTACCCCACTAACCACTCCAAGTCCACCCCTACCCTACTACTCCACCCACCCCCTAAGTGACCATAACCGGTACAATACCCTTGAATCTACACCATTGTACATGTACATGCACTGAATGAAATAAAATACTTTCTCTTTAAATGGATGTATTTTTCTTTCATTTCCTCTGCTGAAGATGCTCGATAGGTATACATGTACTTTCTTAATGTTTTCGCTAGATTTTTGATAAGATTTTGGAGATATTTACAGATAATTTATCAATTTTAAACCTGTGAACTTTCATGTCTGCTCCAAGCGATTCCTGAGTAGGAAGTATTTAATAGAGTGCATTTCAAAGGACCCATAAATCATGTATTCAATTTGATTAGACATCAAATCTAGAAAATGATCAAAAAGAAGACGGGGTACAGGTGTTAGGAAGTACGTACTTGGGTAGAGAGATAGAGAGAGAAAGATAATTTCCTAAAGGGGAAAACGGGAAAAATCAGCATTTAGGCAATTTCCGTCGAGATCAGGACCTCCCTAGGCCCCTCCTTCTAGCCCCACACTAAGCCCCACCCTCTAGATCCGCGCTCTGATGGTGGTGTGTCCAAAATTCCAAATTATAGAATATTGATTCATAATTTTAACAAGATTAAATCATAAAAGTATGGCAAAACTTTGAATGGTAAACTTACTTAATATGAGGAAACCGATTTTTTGAGTCGGGACTTTCTATATTCATGTACAACTGGACTGGTACAGTACCCCCTTCCGCTTTCTTCATTTGCAGTATAATACTATATTTCTATCTTTCACAATCTGGAGTTTTCGACTACTTCTCTGATACATGTACGAAGCAGACTCCATGAGATGAGATGATGAGCTCTGCAGATTATCTCTGATTCTAATTCTGTCCATTACAACCATATGTCGTTGGTTACTAATACAATAAGGCGCGGATGCAGGATCAAGGTGAATCTGGCAGCTGCGTAGCTACTGTCACAAGGTCGGATCTAAATTGAGTTGAGGTGAGGGAGGGGTGGGAGTTAAGATAATCTCTTATTCTGACCATTAAAACTATGTGCCGTTGGTTAGAACTTACTGATAGCTGAAGGCGCGGGTGCAGGCTAAAGGTGAATCTGACAGCGGCGTAGCTACTGAAACAAGATTTGAGCAATAAGGAATTGAGGGGGGTGTTAAGATTATCTCTTATTCTAATCCTGTCTATTGCAACAATATCTAGTTTGTTACTATATTTAATAGACCAAGGCGCGGGTGCAGGCTCAATGTAAATATGACAGCGACGTAGCTACTGTTACAAAGTCGGATCGAGAGGGAGTAGGGATGGGTAGGGAGTGGTCAGTTTATCTCTGGATTCGATTCTGCATATTACTACAATATGTTACGGTATATACAAAATGTCATATTGAGATTTCCAATGCAAAAGTACAGGAAAACGTGCTTTTCAATAGACAAAAAACACAATTTGGTGAATTTCATTTGAGTGGCGATTAGGAGGAAATCATGTGAATATGTAGGCGTGTATTTCTAGTAAGCCCTTTCAAATGAAATACGATTTCTGTTCTTAAGTTTTCAATTCATTGGCCAAATCTGTCAGTCGGAAGGGGGTGTATTTTTTGCAAAATATCAGACGGAATAGTCGAAGGATCGAACTTTTATTTTCTTTCCGATTTCTGAATAAACGTAATTATCGAAGTTCTTTCTTTCTTTTTCTTTATTCATTTATTCTATTTATCTGTCTATATATTTATTTATTTATTTACCATCACTTTAAGAACTGTGAAGCTGATAATCACGTTAGTAGCTATGCTACTGAATTTACAATGCGTAGGACGGCGTAAACGTGGGGTCAATTAACCATATTAATCATGTAAATTAATAGATGAGAACACAAGCTGTGTACAGCTTTGTTCCTGTAATGTAATATCATAAATAAAACTGGTTCCATTCCGAAAGCTTTGAAATCTTTTCTCATTTTCCTGTCTAGCTTTTGAATAAACTCATATAGACTTTCTCGTACGGAATGGAGGCGGGGTTTCACTTCTCTAGAGGATTGTTGTATATGTCAGGAATTGCCCCTACCCTCTTGAACTTCGAAAAAACTTATTTTTCCATATTTCCGCTCAGGGGTTGGGCGAGAAATTAAACCTAGCTATTTGCTATTTCCTATGGACACCTGACTGCACGATTCACTAGTTCAAACAACCATGTACAATTAATATAAAATGAGCTGTTTCAGTAACAGTAGCAATTTCCGAATTCTTTATTATCGGTGCCGTGCTCGATTCTCTGGGAGGTGGAAGCATTTGAGACGGTAAGTGAACACTCCCTCCCTCCCCCCCCCCCCCCCCGAAAAAAAGAGAAAAAAAAAACATTCTTGATCCATGGTGTAGCTTGCCTGTAGTTCCTGAAAGCATATGTTGATATTTTTCATCACTGGACTTGATCTGGCACCTCTCAATCGCCGATTAAACAATCAGCATGTCTTAGATTTCCTGTAAATCTCCACGAAAATGTACAATTGATTGTGCTAAATCATTTTCCCGGATTGTCTACTGCGGCAGCCACGATCTTTACCTTGAAACAAGCTATCACCCGACACATTTATGACGTGAATCTTGTTCACCGCATTTTCGTATATATTAGTTTACGTTTTTTGTGCGTAAATTGACCCAGAAAGATTGACCTTTTTCTCTGTGTAACAAAGAAAAAACAACAAACCTTGTCAAATATTGTAGCAGGCACTTAATCAATCAGATTTTGTCTACATGAGCGTACCTGAAGCTTGACTTTTGTTGCGAAATTGGGGATCCCAAGCCCCGGGTTTCTCCCTAGATCCTTAATTACGGATTATACAATTATGGAAAAATAGACGAAAACTCAATATTTTTCATTTACGCAATTTCGTTGTTACATACGACAATTTAATATTGCCCATCATTGTGTCAAATTAATTAATGGTCTGAACCTTACCTAACTCCACAAGAGGGCTAGTTAGAGCTGAATCAATTGGCCAAGTTTGGTGAATGGGCCTGTAATTATTTACCTAAACTTTATTTAAATGTTGTCAATAGAAACTTCCAATTGAATCTATGGGGAGATCGGCGTAAAAAAAATTCGAAGGTTCCAGCATATATATGATGGTCTGTAAAGATTTGGACAACTGAGGAGGCAATCTTCTAATAATCATGCAGTAACTATCCAAAATGAACCAATAAAACTAGGTTTCAACTAAATACACATTTTTATATAGCAAAATAAAAAGGGGGCTTAAGCCTGTCCTTCAAAGGGGATCCAGTTTATGATTTTTAGAAAGTTATACTAGGCATGCATGGAAATATCGGAAACATCTGATTCTGCATTTCTTACCTTTCGGGGGTTGGAGGTCTGGTATCTTGTTTCCCCTCTAAGTCCGCGCATGTACAACAGTATTACCAGACCCCTTCCAAGAAAAACAATGACCTTGACATATATATATTATGGCTATTGGCTGTGTCCCGGATACATTCTATGTATAGCTGATTCTGATCCATGTTACGAGGTCACGCCCCCTGCTAAGATTCCGGAAATGAGCAGACTCGGATTTTAGTCACCTCCAGCTGTGTTTTAATATGGAGAAAGAACTATCACCTTAATTATACAAAACATTTTGTTAGACATGATAATGACTTAACTATGCTTTGAAAGTCATACTGACAGATAGCATGAAACAATTTCTTCAATTTTATAACCTTTTTCCCCAACATCAAATTGTGCCAAGATCGATAAATAAGGCGCGATCGATTTCAACAAAAGGCAGATTGAAATCTATCATGATTTTTCTTGTCTTATTAATAACTACATATGATATCATTTAATTTCCATTGTAACAACGCTTCTAAAAGGTTAAAATTCCTGATATACTATATGTTCCAAAAATTCTCCGATGACGTCACGCCGGACACTGCATAGCACAGTATAGAGAATGTCTTTGACTACGCACAATGATATTTTGTCCGTTAATTTTTTTCATCCATTAACGAAATAACAAAAGTAATTCCTAGTAATTCATTTGGGAGGGGGGGGGCAAAATTTTTAATTTGTGTATTCGTAAAAACAGGTAAAATTTTATTCTCCTCTTGAAAATACTTTAAATTGTATAATTATGTTCAATGTTTCAACCAGGTCTTTAATTTGTTTGTAAGTGTCATTATTAAATGATTTAAAAACAAATAAAGACAGAAGATAAGTTTTAAAAAAACATTGTAGTTCTCATGACATAGAATGTTATGATGTCAAATAAACAGAGAGCAAAAAGGTGGCGTATTATAGGGAAGGGGGGGGGGGGGGTCTGCTAAACGATACTTATAGTTACAAAATGTATCTTGTGCGTGTTGTCAAACAATTTTGGCATGGTATATGAAGACCTTGACCCGTAGGTCGTAGACGTACTTATTTATAGTGCTTCTCTACACTATATTGGTTTCTCTTGTTTTTATCAGTCACCTCAGACTGGGGAAAGGTGACAGTCATTGCAGAACAGATTATCTACGAATATTTTTGTACACATTAAACGACAATACTACTACTGGCAAACTTGTTTGTAAACGACTCAAAGGTAATACTAGTATATTTACTGAAGACTTAGTATTTAGAAATATACATGCTTACTCGATCTGTAATTCAGCCATGGGGCAAAGAACAAAATACTGAGGTACAGTAGTAATTGTTTTCAAGGTTACGTCAAATGATCACAGACTCTGTGTCCGTGTATTTCAAAGTATACGTTTCAAGCTAGTCAGAAAACCTTACCCAAACCCATTCCTTTGACGGTTATTTTGTCGGTTGGGTCAATGGCTTGGTTTGGGTCAGGTTTTCAGACTAGTTTCAACTTTCAAACATTATATCCGTGAACGTCAAAGCAGCATCATAGTAATAGAAGCAATACATGTATCCCCAACCCCTTTTTCCAAGGTAGGGGCAAATAAGAGGGTCCCTGTAAAGTGCGAAACGAAACAAAAATGAAATGGAACAAATCGAGAAAAAAAACACGTTCCATTTCTGTTTCGTTTCGCACTTTACAGGGACCGCAAATAAGAAGGGAAGATAGAGCTCGTGTTCCTATGATCGCTTTCGTCCAATCTTCGACAAAGCAAGATGTTTGACTTTACATGTACATGAAAATACGAAAATGAGACTCAATTTCATTTGGTTACTGTAGCGATATGATGTCATAGAAATAAGTTCACGTCTTACTCATAGGCAGAAAAAAACCGCATCATTGTACGTATGAGCTCTTTCGACCTGTGGCATGGACAGACGGTCGTATGGACAATCAGACCGACAGTATGACAGACAGGCATTGCTCGTTTTCAATAATCTTTTTAGTTTTGAGAGTGCTTACAATTTGTAAACGAAAATAAGGCCATTTCTTTGTTATTTTCTGGTTTGCGTCATCGTGCTGGTAGTATTTGAGCCGAAAGTCATAAAACAAAAATTAAATAATAAGATCTTTTGCAAATTAGACGTGTTTTCTACAAAAATCAAAGAGAAATTGTTAAAATTTCATTCACGTAATAATTAACCAAAAAGCGCTGTAATGATTCAAGACATTGCATTATCTAGCATTCTTTTGTTAACTAAAATATGTTAATATAAATCAAATAAAACAGGTTTCTGTCAGATTTCATAGTCACATGAAATTTCAACTTTGTTTTATGTGCTTAATTTTGTTTCTTTTTCTCCCTGGCTGGCTGGTATATGTAGCTCTCTCAATTTCAATAGGACGCAAAACAGAATTGAAACAAGAAATGGTCTACCTCGAAAAAACAATTTCTTCAAATTATGACATTGATTTATCATTATTTCAAAACTTAAAACGGTTTTACCGCTGACAACAATCAAGCTTGTCGATCCTGAAGACGACACCAAGTCATTAACGTTCTGCACCCTGTCTTTGGTAAACAGAAAAAAAAACTTCTCAATGTGATAATGTTCAACAAAATAAATTACTGACATCAATACTCTGCAAAGCCTTCACAGAAAATATTTTAGTGATAATATATTTCCCCCTTTTTTTGGCATTTTTTCATTGCTTAACTTGAAAACAATAAAATGGGTCATCAGTCCACCTATATTAACATTGACTCGGGAAATTGGCATTGCTCCTACGCAGGACGAATCCATCTTGCTGTCAAGATAGTCTTTAAAAATAATGGAAACTTTCTTAGAAGTGATAAATGGCAAATTTGATTATTACATGGCGCTTTTGGATCGATACGACAAAAATTAATCCAGCTCCGCTAGCATGCGGCCCGACAGGGATCTATCCATCCCTCTCTCCGTCAATTTCTGTGATCTTTGGTTTAGGCATATCAGAAGGACAGGTTGAGTCGATTTGCCTAATTAAGCGGCTCGTTGCTCTTTCCATCAAGTTTATAGAATATCTATGTGGGGAACTAAATCATCATTAGTCACAGTTTGACTGATTCAGCCTCCGATATCGGCAGTAAAAGTCATATCAGAGAAAATGCGGGCTATTTTATTGCTTTGGGGGTAGGTAATGTTCTGATGGGATTGGTTTCACTATGCATAGATACATGGTTAACAAATTTAAAAAATACAAGTATCATAATGTTGTTTTCCGTTTCACAAGTTAAACATCATCATTCCTACACAAGATCGTTTGTGGCTGATCACCTATTTTTACCGAGTTATCTGCTCTTACTTCTAAACGGTTCTAAACAGGAACGATGTAAATTTATTTTGGTCTATTAAGAATTCAGGGGATGTGATTGAAAAAATGAAATCTGTAAATTTCCAAGCCAATACGATTTCTTCATACGACTTCTCTAATATGTACACCACACTTCCTCATGACAAAATTAATGATTACCGGCAGTCATGACTGCCGGTATACTGTAATCAATCGTGACATACTTGCACGGATAAAATAACTCTTGGCAATATGATTGGTGGACAACTACAAAATATGCAAATATTCGTCAAGGTTATTCTGAATCTGTGCATAAGATGCTTCCATCGGGTCGGCTGAAGAGTCTAGATGACTTGACAAATGAAAGTCATATCGTATCAGTGCATTTTCTTCCGAAAGATGCATCGGAAAGTCTTTGTACCGATACGTCCTAAAACAAATCACAGATCCTCGGAAATTTCCGTATCTTCAATCGGAAATAAAAACGGAAAAACCCGGAAATGTGCGATTGGTCTAACAAGAATAAAAATCGTTTATTCCATTTTTTCTTTACTAGAATTTTACAACATTTAATGTCAGCTAACTGCCGGCAAGCTTTTTGTAAAAGCTAATACTTGTCGATTATCTAATCTCATTAAATGGTGTTTTGATCGAGAGCGAAAAACTTACATTTGTACATCTGAATCGAAGGGTTTCTTTTCCTCGACAGACTACAAATCATACAAATCATGGACATATAGTGACCTGTGTAATGCCTTGTCCTTCCTCTTGGACAATATTTATGTTAGATTTGGTGAGGATCTATACAAGCAGGTTGTAGGAATTCCTATGGGTACTAACTGTGCGTCTCTTGTTGCAGATTTATTTTTATACACTTATGAAAAAGAATTTATCCAAAATCTTCAAAAGCAAAGAAAATTTGATGAGCTGAAATGTTTCAATAATACTTCTAAGTATCTGGATGATATTCTAACCATTGACAATCCTGCTTTTGAATTATATAAGAATGAAATTTATCCACAAGAATTAACCCTTAACAAGGCAAACCTTTCAAATACAGAAACACCCTTTTTGGACCTAAATATCAAAATTGTAAACGGAAAGATTCATACAAGTGTATATGACAAAAGGGATGATTTTGGATTCAACATAGTAAATTTCCCTTGGCTTGACGGTGATGTTCCAAGATTACCGTCATATGGCATTTACATATCACAGCTCATCCGGTACGCTAGAGCATGTACTGATATTTTGGATTTTCACAGTAGAAATTTACAAATTACCAAAAAACTTTTAGGTCAAGGTTTCCGCTTTCATAAACTAGTTAAGACTTTCTGGAAATTTTACAAGAATTACAGTCAACTTCTTTTAAAATTCGGATCTATACATGCAACGGAGTACATTACTATGGGTATTACACAACCTGTCTTTTATGGTGATATGATAAACAAAATAGAAAGGATCAAAGGTAGGCAGCATAACCATCGAAAATGCGTCAGAATCATCAAACGCCTTTTATATCGTGGATATGATCCTAATGTCACCAGACGGACACTAGGCTTGGTACTTGACCAATCTACAGTCTTGTACAAGCGCATCCTTGAGACTTGCACTCTGACTGACTGTGACGACGGGACTCCATGACGGGCCCTGTCCAAACCTCTTTAGAGAAGACAGGGCCCCGACCACCTGTCCTCTCTGAATGTCAATCGGACTCCTCGGGTGATTACATACATTAGCTCGCTACAGCCGACAGAGCACGGACTGTATTACGCATGCCCTCTTTTTATATCCATTTACATATTCATCTGTGTCTCTGGGGCCTCTGCGTTTCGCGGTCTTGTTTGTGTGATGTCATCTTACAGTGAGGAGGTTGTTTTACACCACAATTGTACGTTCGAGACCTCTGGGTAATTGGAGAAGTGAGAGGGTTGTGCGCACGTAATCCAGGATAACCACACCATTTGCTACTTGCGTGACAGATGGCCGTCCAAAGTCGGCACCGGTTACCCATTGGTCTCGTCGGTTTATGTGTAGTCTTTTGTGTTTGATGTTTACATGTCGTATGTCTCTTTTCCGTCTCATGCTGTACTCGTCTTTTGTGTTTTTGCATCGGGTGTTTTGGTGTTTAATTTACTGTTGATGCTGCAAAGGGGTCTTGTTGGAGATATCCCTTCTTGTAACGTCATATGTGGTTTTCGCGTAGACAGTCAAACATCATGCAGAACCCTACAAAATTACCTATTCTCACACTTGAGAATTTGGCATTGTTTCAATTGCATTTTTTTTTTCAAGACAGCAAATTAAGAAGCTAAGATGATCTGACTTTCTTAATGATATATATCCACTCAGAACTATATTTCGACGCAAACGGCCATTTGAACACCTCACTGTATGACAAGCGTGATCATTTCACCTTCCATATAACTAACTTCCCTTTCATGAGTTGCAACTTTCCGTCCCATCCTGCTTATGGTGTTTTCGTTTCTCAGCTAATTCGATGCGCCAGGGCATGCTCCAAATATGACGATTTCATCGTTAGAGTCACATGGCTTACAGTCTAGCTATATGATATCCCTCTTTCCAGAATGGTCCGTGACATTGAATGACTGTTAACATAACCAAGACATCTTTACCTGATAAGTACATCGAGACAATCACCAAATTTAACAAGTTTTCATGGAGCTATTTTGACGGGTGCTGCATGCAAAGAATACTCTTCCCGAGCACTTGGTCTCACTTCGGAATATTGTAATATTCCAGGGTCGCAACTGCATGTTCCAATGAAAACTCTACTGTTTTTTGCCCTTGAGACTGAATAACTGATTACCGTCAGTCATGACTGACGGTATACTGTAATCATTCTTAATCTACTTGAACGGATAGAATACCTCTTGGCAATATGATTGGTTATCAATTGCATAAAATGCAAGTATTCGTCTAGGTTATTCAAAATCTGTGTATAAGATTCTCTTATCAGGTCGGCTTAAGAGTCGAGATGACCTGACAAATGAAGTCATATCGCATTAACATGATTAATTAGTGTATTTTCTTCCGAACTATGCATCGAAAAGTCTTTGTAACGATCGCAGATTTTCGGAAATTTCCGTCACTCCGTCATTTTTCTAACTATAGAATTTCAAATTCAGCTAACTGACGGCATCTTCGATGGTTGATGGTCACGAAAGCGGAAGTGAAATCGGACGCATGCGCAGGAAATTGTAAACTTACCTTTTTGGCTTCAGAATTTAAATGAACTGTCCTTTATTCAAAGATACATTATACATTTTAATTTTATGTATAATCATGATAATTAATAGCCGTCTGTCTGTCTAACAAAATATATAAAGTTGTTAGTGTGCAAACACATTTAAATGGCTCTTTGAACAAAGTCTAAATCAATAACTATCAAGAGGATGTAGGGAAAAGGGGGGATACAGATACAGAGGATTCAGAAGAATCATTTTCTTCATTCTCTGTTACTACATGTATTTACCATTATGTATCGTTCAGGAGTTCATGCACCGCTCACAGACCACATGTTATGTTGTTGTGTCATCATTACGTTCTCTATACCTACTTACTCTCCAACAAACGGTTTCCATGACAATAGATGTAATTAAGCTTATTGCACTCTTTGTCATGATTCAGACGGCTATGAAATAACTATTAATTTTCCTACCATATTTTACCGGTCCGGGAGTTTTTTCCTGTCTATGTCTCTAAATATGCAATAAAATTCATGTATAATACGTAGGCGTTGTAAACTATGTATTTCATTTTAGGCTAATTGCGTAGAGAGTCACGTGAATAAAAGTTTTACAATTGTCCGTTTCTCTTTTATCTTACATGTATTTAAAATTTTCTGGTTTGTTTTCGAATTTATTGTGCATTGATATTAAATTTGTCATACTTCAGTCCATAATGTTACTACATGTACATGTTCTGTCTTTTCAGATACATTTATATACTATAGGGGGATTAGATTATTATTCATTTTTTCCACGATGCCATCCGGAATATTTGGCTCAGGGCTGCACAAAATTTGATCTAAACTTGCAGTAGTTATGCTGTCTAAAAAAGATACATGAAACTGTTCTGGATGACCTGATTTTCACTCTTTGATTGAATCCCCCCCCCCCCCAAATCCTCAAATAATTTGGTCTAGATACCAATATTAAAACTTTGTCCATCCACCAATTATTAATCATTTATTCGGGAAATGGGGGGAGGAGTGATTATGCATACAAAATATAGATGTTACATAACGAAGACAGACATAATTTACATTAATTCTGACGTTTTATTTTTTTTTTTCTCTTCTGAAGGTCGACAGCGTTCCTCCAGAGACGCTTGGCGGTAAGTATTTACTCTAACATTAGTGCATTTGTTAGGGCACGTTAATTTACAAGGGACGTTCAATAAATATGTAAGCAGTAATCCGAAGACGCTTGGATTGTAAGAATTTACTCTAGCATTGGTGCATTTGGTACCGCAAAAGACTCAAATTACAAGGGATGTTCAATAAATTCTTTTCATCAATCGGAACTTTATGAAGTATGGAGATGAGTAAAGAAGTTTTATTCGCTATTGAACAAAGACAGTTACATATAAATAGTATAGGCGCTAGTCAAGTAGGCTTTTGGACACAAAAATTCCAAAATCATACGTTTGTTAAGATTTTGAAAGATATTTACATAATTTACATAATTACATCAATCCTGATCTATCAAATAAGCAGATTTGACACAGACTAGGAAACCTCATACACGGATCTCAAATCGGTCTTCAGTCATTAAGCTGTTGTAAAGCCATACAAGTCAAAATTAATGTGTTTGTAGAATGGAAGGAGGCGTTTTCCATGTTCGATAAGAACGGTGACGGCCATATTTGTCAGGAGGAGCTTGGTACGGTAATGAGGTCCCTGGGACAAGCACCGACCGACGCCGAGGTCCATAAAATGATCAGCGACGTCGATCTCAATAGTGAGTATTGATTTCATGAACAACACAAAAATATAGTTAGTACTGCAAAATATGTGGTGCGAGTACAGAGATGAGTGTTCGAACGGCTGACAGATATCTACCTTTAATGTGCCCTTGTTCCGATTTGTGTTGAGATGGAAAATATTACATGAAACTGATGAACTGAAAACAATCAATACTTGCTGTTCATTTTTGATTTAGTGTGATAAAATTCTCAATTCATTGTCTTAAACGAATCTAAATACTTTTCATGATTTGTGCATGCATATTTAAGTTTACCTCTCCAAATAATTTTTCTTTCATTTATAAATAGCCAACGGTATGGTAGAATTTGATGAGTTTATCACCATGATGCAAAAGTACCAACACAACATGAATCCAGAGGAGGAAATGCTAGAGGCATTCCGAGTGTTTGATAAAGATGGTAATGGATATATTAGCGCTGACGAACTTAGTCACGTGATGACCACTTTAGGAGAAAAGTTGTCACGTGACGAAGTAGACGCGATGATAAAGGAAGCAGATTTGGATAAAGATGGCCAAGTTAATTACCATGGTAAATATTGCTGTCTTGTGAATAATTATTAAAATTCATAATTATTATATCAAATCATGAAAGGGAAAACTAAGCAACATTCAGTAAGTACCCCTTCATCGAGCACCTTTATTTTGGAAATGGCTAATGCAATGAGTACTAGAAAAGTGTTGTCTAAAAAAATTACGGTCCCTTCGAGGATCCCACAAGGTTCTATCCTTGACCCTTTCTTCTTCGTCTTTGTGGTTCATTGTAATGAAAAGAAAATACCCCTATCTCTGTTATTAAAGATAACACATTATACTTTCTTTCAACAAACTTTGTCATTTTTTTATTATTTTGATTTTGACATTTCATCCATTCCTTTACGTAGTACATGTACATGTACTAGCTTCTAAATGAGTTGTGAGTAATTAATATCGAATTTAGAATCGTCCAAGGACTTTCAAGAAATTTACATTACCAATTATTTCCTTTTTCAGAATTTGTAACAGTAATGATGGCGAAGATGTAACAGCACACTGTGTTTAATGATGTACGTAACAGCACAAAACACGTACACCGTGTAAGACTATGTACAGTGTTCAAATGCATTCCTCCATCTATATTTATTAAGCTGAATTCATTCCAGTGGAGCAGACTTGTAACAAAATGATATATGATAACAATAACTACTGGACTGGCATTAGAAACTCAGCATATTGATATAATTTACATTTACATGTGATTATGTAGTAGATTTTTTAATGTGATTTTGACATAATTGTGCTTGCTTACTAATGCTCAGACCCATGATTCTGAAAATCCTGATAATTATATGCGGATTTGGAAATTAAAGCAGCTCGAAAAGTTTAATAACGGAAAACTTTCATACGTAACAAAAGGAATTTATGAACCACAAAAAGGAATTAATCAGATGTTGTCGTGCACACTTGGCGTATTTTGAAGATGAAAATAGATCTTGAGGAATTGATCAGCAGTTTAACCAGTATGCATAGTACATACTTCCATTTATATGCTTTAGAATCGATCATGAGCGAAGCAGCAGTGATTTAAACTGGTAATGTTGGGGTCACGCATTAGAAACACGCACTTTTATGCCAATTTAATATTAATATTTATTTTATTTACACAAAATTAATGTAGCTTGTGTGTTCATTTCAAAAGCAAGAAAACACATGTTGTTTTATGCAAATCAGCTATAGGAGTAGATGAATATTTCTTAATTGCATATAGTGCGCATGTATATGACAGAAGGTGTATTGATCGATGTACGAAAGAGAAAATTGACAAAATGGCTTTCCCCCTTTTACCTTTGACCCATGAAGGTATCGCATGACATCATCTCAATGTTATCATTAGGTTGTCTTGTAAATATGATACATGATTGCTTTTACGTAAATTGAAGACTTGTACTCAACATGCAACATTTGCAGATCTGGACTAAACTCCAGGGAATCAATGCCAGGCATTATGTACATTTCCCAAAATTAATAAAAAAAAATATACTCGAATTTTACCCATTTCAAAAATAGGTGTCCACCCCCCCTTCCCCTCTTGAATACTGCGCATGCACATTTTATTCATGACCACAATTGCTCAAGTCCCAAAAGTACATATACGTACTACATTTTCAATATTTCATTCACATACAGCTGGTATTTCGGTCTCCTTATTTTTACATATTGTATTAAAAGTGTTTCCTTTCCTTTACCTCAGTGTACCATATATTTTGTCTTATTTATAAATTATAATACTATTGATGGAAATAAATCATCTTGAAACAATTGCTGCTCCCTCTTTCTTTTAGGCAAACAAGCGCGTAAGATGGATCAGAAGTCGGAGAGTTTCACATTTTCTATTTCTCGGATAAAACTGCTAATTAGAATTTCATCACAATTATATTAAACTGGACTTAGAGATTTTCATACGATGTTGGTGCTCTTGACTTGTGACCTAATGTCTGCTTAAAGTTGTGGGGCATAGCTCTCTAACACAAGAAATAGATGCGATTGGCTAACACATTTTTGTCTACTCATCAATCGGTGCACAGAATTTCATAAAATCGTACAAAACAAGAATTTACGGTTCTGTACCAATGTCCCCCCCCCCCGAACATGATCTGCTGGACTATACACTGCCATCCACATATAACTATACAAACAAGGAAATCATTTAAATCAATCTAAATTCTTTAAAAGTTTATCCTAATTTTTCTTTTTTGAGCTCGAAAGAATAATAATAATTGGCTTCAAATAATTCAAAATCTTGAATTGTGATAACGAAAATGTAAAAAGATACTTTTTTCATCACCACACTTTTTTTTTCAAAAATTGTCATTTTTATATAAAAACAAGGAATAAAAATTCACAAAATGCAAATATGTTGGTCAAGTTTGTTACAAATGATTTCTATAAGGTTCATCTTCAGAGTTATACAGCAATGGATCCGAAACTGTTCATTTTTTAACAGCAACATGAAAAGAAATGTTGTATACTAATTTATAGATGGCAGTGTATAGGCGTCAATTGATTTGATTGACAACTGCCCACGCAGATCGCTTCAGAAATCGGAAAATTGAACTTTTGTCTCACGTGTCGGACTATTTCCGATTAAAATTCATATAGGAGGATAGATCTCGAGCTCTCATAACTAAAAGTGCAACTTTATACATGTACATGTCTCTACGACCAATTATACCCTTACAGAAAATAGTTTTAGATGTGGATTCTTCACATCGTTGACTTTCTGCATAGACTCAATGTTAAACATCGGCGACGTCACACTAAACCCCACCTAGAACTATTTTCTTTCACTGTGAGCATAGGATTGGTCGTGTGGAGATATAACTTACACCGTTAGTTACGAGAGTTCGAGATCTAAACCCCTATTTGGATTTCAATCAGAAAATATGACGACAAAGCAAACAAAACTTCAATTTTCCTGAAGTGAGCTGCGCGGACAGTAGTGCATTTCAACAAACTCCATGAAATTCAAGCACATAACGTCCACAAATGGATCTAATCAATAGATGCACTTTCATATTTTGCTGCACAATTGCTAAAAGGAATTTCACTAAGCCTGAAAGGAAACAAGTACTCGAGGTCAAAATATCCCTTTTTACAGCTATGTAAAGGGTGCATTCAATTTCCAAGTTCAAGGAACCATAGATCCTAAAGCAACAACCAAATCAGACAGCACAGTAACTTCTTCATACGAGGATTGATTGATATGTTGTGAGTCTCGTATTAAACAATTTGAATTTTATCAGACATTCTTATATGACTTGATTCTTTTTCCCTATTAAGACAACAGACGCGAGCCGGGCTCTATTCTCCCAATATAGGCCCTGTAGCGATAAGCCACGCCTACCCATTTTCTGAAAGCAGATAAACCGAACTGGTTTTTACCAAGAATCGAAAGATCTAAGTTTGGTCATCATTAGAATAGAAATAAAAAATGACAAGCCGGGCTCTATTGTCTCATAATGCCCACAACCAATCACATTTATCGACTCGCCGCTGATGCGGCTCGGTAATAAATGTGATTGGCTGAGGACGCTCGGGCATTACGAGACAATAGAGCCCGGCTTGTCATTTTTTATTTCTTAATTTTGCATCATTTTTTCAACATAATCACCTTCAGTATCTTTACACTTTTGCCAGCGGTGTTTGAGGGTCTCAATACCACTTTTAAAGAACACCTCATCTTGACTGGACAGAATGCCATCCACTTCCAGAAATAGCTGCTTTTAGTTTTGGGAATAGATGAAAGTCTGATCGAGCCAGATCTGGTCAATAAGCTGGATGCTCAATCAAATTAAAGCCACAATCATGAATGGCAGCCATGGTAGTGACAGACTTGTGGACAGGAGCATTGTACTGATGGAACAACACACCTTTATCTTGTGAGCTTTCCGTGGCGCTTAAGTTTAATATTTATTTCCCGTAACTATGTCAGAAGTGAAGCATAGTATGTACCATTGATTGTTTGTCCTTTTTGGAGATAATCTATCAGCAGAATACCTTCTGCATCCCAGAAAACCGAGGCTCACAACATATCAATCAGCCCTCGTAATTCAGTTCCACTGCAATGATGAGATGTCTAAATATAATGTCAATATTTTCCAAGTTTTAAGTATCACAATTCTTGCAAAAATTCATAGAAAAAAATCATCTTTTGCACATCCTCAGATGTTCTTTCACAATTTTGCCTAGTTTAAAGAAGTCAACTTCAACTGTGTAGGAGTTGCAAAGACGAAATATTTCATCATACAAAGCAAATACAGACAAGTACTGACTTGATTCAAAAGGTCATATGATTATGTCGAAGGGTTCCAACTCTATACCTTCTTGAAGAAAATTCCAAACCAATTTCCATGCACCAGACACGTGTTTCGAATATTAAATTCTCGTGACTCAAAAAACCCCAAAACATAGCAGTGAATGTTGAAAATTATATCCCCAATGCAGCAGATGAGGAATCACTGTGGTATTTAGAGAATGACTATCTAGTAGATTCTGCTTCCAAATTATTCCATATTTTGTTTCACATACATTTATGCATGACTGTACACTAATTAAGAGATGACATTTTTCAATATCAACACAAAATAAGACTTTTTTCACAATATATTCTTTATTATTGCTATCTCCACACATACATAAACATGTACATTGTTAACGTAAGACTAGGTGCACATCTGTAACACATGATCAGTGTAAAATTCGAACAATCGCAAGTACATGTATGTGTATAACTTACACATATACATTAAACATTTTTGATTTATTCTCTGAAAAAAAAAATAAGAAAATCATTCCAAGGAATGCATGTGTCGCCTGCGAAACATAGCGACACTCAGGAATCACTTATATATAGGGTGTGACATCCAAGTGTGACAGACAGACGGACAACGTGATCCCTAAGTGTCGCTATGCTTTGCAGGCGACACAAAATCTGAATGGAACAGGAGAGAAAACCTTAAAATGCTGATCTCCATAACAAAATGCTGTCGTATTAAAGCGAGTACATGTCTTATAACAAGTAAATATGTATAGGCAACAATAATGCTACTGAATAGTCACAAAAAGATATATGTTCTGGATTAGCACTGTATAAACAATGTTCTAAGGCCATGCAAATTTAATAAAATGTTTCTCGATTTCTTGTTTGAGAAAAGAACATGTAGGCTAAAAAATAATAAAAACATATATTTTTCAGTGGTAGTAATTTTTTCATTGCATCTGCTATTAAAGCTCGTGCGGCAGTGCACAAAATATGATTTAAAAGTAGTGAAAGTATGATGAGCGAAACTAAATGAAAGATACTGCTAGATGATCTAAATGTTCCTTAAACTCCTTCGTATGGATTGCCAAATAAATTGAATAGAAGATTACTGCATGTGGAATGACAATAAGAATAAATTGTTTTTTGGATTTTGGGAAGAAAAGTGTTGCAGAAAATCAGGAAAAGTATGAATTTAATTTGGTAAAAATTCTTTACTGTGCAACAATAAATCAATGAGACTTATCTTCCACATGACAGTAAAACAATTATACGTAAAGCAAAAAATCATCAGAAAATCAAGATAACAACAAAAGACTCCCATTGTTTGTACCATGTAAAATCAAAGTTCAAATCAGATTATTCTAGCCACAACAGCAAACTAGCTAAATAAGATAAACTAAAGCAAAATAATTCTACGTTAATACACAACGTCATAATGCAGTCTAACAGACGTAGGAATGATCAACAGAAATCTGGAAACCAATGGAAATATAACAGAATGGTAAACATAAACGATAAAATGAGACGGAAATATCGATGTAGTGACGTAGAAATTTTCATGACTTAGAAAAATACATGTAAAAACAGCACCGCCTGTTTTGACTTCGGTAAAAATCTTTAATACATGTATATAGGATATATCATTAAACAAATAGAAGTTTCATTTATACATGTACATCAATAGGAAAAAAATAACAATCTTATTTGTTTTCATTTTAAAGCATGTTTTACAATCATATTCCGTTTACCTTAAAATCTGAAAATAATGCTTTTAGAATTCACCCAAAAATTTAATGAAATTATATTTATCATGTAACAAATGAATATGAAATTCAATTTGAAGACAATGAGCAATACAATTTTTGCAGAAAGAAATAAAAATTTCATGCTAGAATTTAATGACTTGGCAAGCAAATAAAGCGACAATATGATATTACATTAAATATAATAATATATGTTGAACATCCTTCCTTACACTTAAATTTTTGCCCACTCTTTGATGAAACTCTTCCCAAACTGTATAAATAAGATGGAAATTCAAATACACAAGAAAAAGCAATAAAACGAGCATTTAGGGCTTGTGGAGATAAAAGGCAAGTAAAACATGACTATCACACGTGCATGAGACATGATACAAGTATGTTTGTCTTATATCACATTTTAGATATATAATCAAAGAATATAAATTTTCCATTACACATATATTTTTTAGAAACAAAGTACATTCCAATTGTTTCCAGATTTTGTGGGCCTGCCTCTTCCTTTGTGATGATAATATTGTAAGTAGAACAGAGTTTTTGTTGTTTTTTTTTTAAATCTATTCCAAAAATTTCTCTGAACTTGAAAATTCTATTTCTTTAGATATTGTTTTCATCAATACTCAAATATAGATTTTCCCTGTGCTTATGACAGGTAATCAAGTAACAAGTATCTATAGAAGTTTGAAAGCAATCATGAACCATGAAATTTAATATTGCTCTGGAATTTTATAAAGTTAGACTATCACGATAATCCTGATAAATCTCAAAGATTATCATGATAATCTTACAACATATGTCATACACCTTCAATATGAAACAATGGTTTAGAAAAGACAGGCCCAGGATTTGTAGAATCACAACATATCACCGACATAGCACATTAAACATTTATATTGGCTGCTTTCTTAAACAGATCTGAGTTATTTCCCTTTTGGTACGGTATATGCCTTAAACTACACAATATCAACATATTTCCTCGGAAACACAAATGTACACATAAACAAGCATCACATTGGTATTTCACGTGCCATTTTGTCAAATACAATGAATACCGTTACTAAAGGGAAATTACTCTGAAGTACTAAACAACTTAATACATTCCTATAAATGCCATCACTAAATTAGAAAAAGATCCTCCTTAAGAATGTTGTCTGCTTACATAAAACGTCTTCTCTTCACAGACAACAAAGCACGCCCCTCGAGTGAAACAATCGTCTACAATTCCTTGAGAATCTCAGGTGCTAGAGAGCATGTTAATCCAGTACCGTCAGGTTCTAAATTAAACTTTGTTACCTTGCCATTTTCTACAACCATGGAGTATCTGAAAACATAAAAAGTTTGAAGAAAACAGTGTAAAAATTGCTACATGGTGATTCTAAAATCATAAAATTTTCAAAACCTTTAAGTTAATACACTGACACCATGATTTGTTCTAAAAGTGGGTAACAAAAGCCGAAAACGACAATTTTCATCATTAAAGACCCTTCAGAACAGCTTTCTTGGGGCAAAAAGCTTTAAAGTGTTATTATATTGAAACGAAAATATAATTATATAGATTTTTCTTGTACTTTTTGAGAGGGCTAGGGGTTCACTATCGACGCTCTCATTTCCACGGATTCTTTGAGTGATAATGCCAGAGTCAAGGGCCTTTACGTCTACCTCTCCCCTCTGGACGACCGACCATATGCTTTTAGACATTTCTCATAAGTTCAAATACAAAAAAAAAACCGACGAAAGTTCGATCAGGCTGGCAAAGAACAGTCGCGAATTTCCTTTGCTCCGTGTTTCGGATGAATACTAATCGTTGATTGGTTGAATGGTTGCCTATTGACCAATTAGAAATCATGACACATCGCGAAACGGCAAATGTAAAACATCGATTCTATAACGGATTTGTCAAATTCCGGAATTTACGAAAGAGCGGAAATTATAAAAACGAGCAGAATTTACCGATTCTCGAAGCGGAATTCCGCTTTAAAGCGGAGAAAAACCATGTCTGGACTATAAATGCCATGACTGCGTTACACATTACAGATAAATAATGGAATCCTGTGTATCACCAACCTTTTAGATCTGACATTACCAAGGATGGCTGTCGCATCTAGTGCACAATCAATTGCCTGAAATTGTACAATATAATACACATATTTTGTGATTTTAAGATTAAAAATTTATGAAAAAGTTATTACATGTCAGCGCCATGTTCTAGTAATTATTTAATTCAAATTTATTTATTTTACAACGTTTAACAAATAAGTTACACAACTTATTATATTAATGTCTCAAGTTGGCTCAGGTTTTGGCAAGAGGGGGTCCAAGGAGCAGGAGAAAATCAGAGTGCTCTGAGAAAAACCCCTTGCCGAGGTAGAAGACCCTTCGCTGAATCTAGGATTCAAACCAGGGACATTAGAAGTGAGAAGCAAGCGCACTACCACTGCGCTAACCCGACCTGGTCTGATATTTATGTGTTGGGCTAGTAACATTAAGATTGCTGACATATACTACATGTATTCTATGTTCTGTGTCGTCAGAGGTTTTTTTAAAAAATAAGTTATTACATGACAATTACCAATTTTCCCCTCATTATTTCAAATTCAAATGAAATTTTCAGTCAAAAGGACAAGGTAGAAGTATTGAACCCTGAGGTGAATTTAAAATAGTCAAAAGGACAAGAGAAGTATTGAACCCTGAGGTGAATTTAAAATAACTATCTAGAAATGTTCAATGCAAAAAGACAGATACAAGAAAAAGCAAATAATCTTTCATTCTTATTGAACTTTGTATACATTTTAGATGACAAAGTAAACTGAATCACAAAAAGAATATTGTCAAATTGCTTGCAGATAGGTTGTAGATATATTGTATCCAATAAAGGAAAACATACAATGTTTCATCATAAAGTTGGTTTGAATATCTAAAATTACCTTCGTGAATTCTCCAGCTGGGTCGGCAAGCATTCGTACCTATAATGAAAAAGGAAGACAATTAAACAGTATATTTTCAAGATTGTGACCCTGACCTCGACCTTGAAGATGTCCTTGACCCGCAATAGGTGTTTGAATCTTTTAATGATTAGCTATCCCAGTACATGTATTTTGATTCATTATCTAAATTCATATTATTGCAATTAATTTGTCACTTTCAATGAACTTAATTCCACAAGTGAAATTAATGAGAAACAAGCTTCAAATTTTCTTCTCCAGGCTATGTTAAAGGGTTTAAAAGATTTTAATGTCAAGGTCAAATGATGACCTCTAAGAGGTACTTGCCTTTCCTGTGGCATCATGAGCTTTCCCCCATGCCTCCATGACGAATGGATCGTTGACTGATATACAAACGACTGATGACACATTTTTTGCCTTTATTTTGTCACAATCTGCTACATAGCCAGGTAAGTGGGTCTGAAACCAATAAAAGGGAAATTCTGAAAAAATTATTTGCATTTCTTTTTTATACAAACAAACTATAAAACTTATTTCAACGTCTCACGGTTTTTGGAAGAGGGATCTTTGGATATGAGTTAGGTTATGCGCTAATTCAGAGTCCTATAGCCCTTGGACAGAGGATCTAATCCTGAATCACGGCAGTGAGATATGAGTATGAAACCATACCTGTCAACTCTTTTGGAGGGAGACTCCCTCTTTTTGACCCTGTCTCCCTCCCTGGCATTCCTTTGTCAAGGGAGACCAAAATCTAGCTCTCTCTTTTTGGCTGAATCACCCTCTTTCTCACACATTTAGTATATTTACCAAAGAAGAATAACTCTTGATAACAACATTCAGAGCATTTCATGAGAAATTGCATGACAAAATGCAAGAAAATATGTATAGGATGCAATAAATCATTGATACATGTTTTATTGTTTACAAATGTTTTTGCATTGAAATATCAGCACAATGAATTTCTTTTTAATTGTTTATTTTTGCAAAATGTCACGATTCATTAAAAATGTAGCAAAATGGGTTTACCATGTTCACATGCAATCTCCCTCTGAGACTCCCCCTTTTTAAGATTTCAATGTAGACAAGTATGATGAAATCCATCTGTGTTGTCCGTATCACATAATCATATACTGAATCATCAGATCTTAAAACCGTACCATACTTCTACTTGTCTGTTATTACACAGTTAATCAATTTCAACATATGAAAGGGAATGAATATATAATTATACTATCAAATGGGCAACTAGAAATAAAATGCACTTAAAGCAGGGAAGTGAGCACTTTCATGGCTTCATTATCTGATGTACTGGGTGACATCCTCAATTTGACACTCTAAATGGACATTTTCACGTTCACGGACTTCACACTACGGACTTTGCACTTCGAAGGGACTGTGTCACTATATATAGCTTTCTTTAGAATACATCGCTTTTGCATCTAAAGCTTAAGTGTAACTAAGGCAAAATGTTGATTTTAATCCAATGAACTTTGAATACTTTCTGTGAAGAATTTATTTGTTTTCATGTGTTAAAATGCATATTAAACATGTTGAAAGCTCTCCAGTGTCATTTCGTCAATTGTTTCTTTAGATTTTGCTTTTTCTAATCCCTCCTGATTTCTTTTACTGTAAATTGCTTTATTTTCGTCAGTACCAATTTTCGTCAATTCGTTCAAAATGACCATTTCGTCAGTACGTAATTTCGTCATCCAAGGGTCCCTAAAATATAAATTCCTCTATTCAAATGCCAACTTAATATTCAGGTATAGGCTGTATGTGTTTGTTTTCATTGTTTGTTTAACAATTATTGGTAAACAAACAATTAGAGACATGTATACCGCCTAGCTTGTTGTGAAAACAAATCATTTAGTAATTAGAAGTACATTATATATGTGACTTTGTGTGCTTATTCAGTTTTCATTTATTTATCATTTGCCTGTTGTATTTTAAACTCTTAAGATTCAATTTTTCCTTTTTTACACTATATTTTGTCAATACATTTATTTATATTCGTCGATATTTATATTCGTCGATACGTAATTTCGTCAAGGGAGGCACTGACGAAAATTGGTACCTGACGAATAAAAACCAATTTACAGTATATGACCCCTAAAGTGTGAAGTCCGAAGTAATATGAACTTCAAGTATGTCAACTTGAAAAATGTCTAATATGTTCAATCTCACATTACAATAATACATTACAACTGTGTTTAATCTGTCGATATGATAAACTCACTTAAAGATTATTAATTTTTCTTCTTTCAAATAAGAATTTTAAGATCTCAGTGCGGCTGTTTATAAATCGATTTTCATTATACATGCACATTTTTTTATCACTATGATATTGAATCATTCTGATAGCCTGACTATATGTCTCTGCCTTTAATATAAAACCATGATAAAAGAAAATTTTACCAAATGGATTTATATGGTTTGAATGCATACAGGTTTAATAAATAGATCAATACATTTCATGATCACTAACGGAAATTTACCTGGATATTACATAACGATCACAATGAGAATATTGTTTGAAAAAGATTTTGTCTAAGTACATATTAAATAGAAAATTTTGAACGTTGAATTTGATTTGCACTTAAAAGCATGTCACTGTGCAATGACAATATCAGACTAAGCCTTTAATTAAGATATCTGAGTAAACTTTCTTTTGTGATATGATAAAAATCCTTCTTTGCTCAAATCTCAAAGCAAACACTGCGGAATAAAATTCCAAAGAAATTTACCAAGGCTAGCTTTTTCTCCATACCAGGAACCTAATTATATTTTGTTCAATATTGTATTAAGAACGCTTAAACAACAGCATGAGCCTAAAGACACGAACTATTTAAACCTTTTTCCTTCCCATTTCATGATAATATCAAACGGGACCATGGTACCATCCATTCTTAAGACGTTAACAAGAAATTTGAGCGGATGAGTAGTTTATCATGATAAGTGCCAAAGCACCTCTGCTCTTAGACTCTATGACAAATCATAGATGGCATATTACGAAAGACACATTATAGAAGAAACATTCTATATGATATAATATACATCATCCTATGGCACATCTATCTCACCTTGGAGCAGCCTGGAGTGAAAGCGCCAGGGACGGCAAAAATAACATGTTTGCCAGACTTGAACAGATCCCCCGTCCTAACCTTGTTGCCAGGGTTGTCTTCACAGAGTTCTATGTCAGGCACTTGGTCTCCAACCTGAAAAAATGTTAACTTCATGGAATTGTGCTTGTTGCCAAAAAAATGGCTTCGTTACTCACAAGTAGAAATGAAAATAAGGTGTATTAACTCAAAATTGTAAGAACTTTTGTCAAAGGTAGGTCACAAGGTTAAAAGTCAATGTACCACCATTATCTTTGTGACCCATTGCACATTTCTGTTTTCATCTGCTTGCTGAGCTATAATACCCAATAAGAGAAGTCTGTCAAGCTGAGAGGATCAGAATTGACCCTTCCGAACGAGGGAAAAATTTGAGCAATTCCATGACGTCACAATGCAATTTCGATGTTTGACCAAGGTTCGAAGCTAAACACATGGTAAAAGCATTGTGACTTTACGAAATTTTGCTTTTTTTCCCGCAATCGGAAGGGTCAATTGTTTTTAAAAGCTTCAAAAGATGCGATACAAGTCGCATGGAATCTAATCGATTGTGCTTGATAATATAGCATGAAAGTCATATCCCATCGTTTCATATTTCACAATGGACCCTCTTCTTGCTTAATTGTAATTTTTTATGCCTATACTTACTTACATGTATTTACTGACCAAGCTTGAAAGAAAATTGTTACTACATGGAAACATGGGGTATTTCATGGTATTGCCATTATGATGCAATTGATATTGAATCGAATATTGCCGTAGGTCTCATATTCAAATTGAAGCTTTTACAAATATGAAATATATCTAGTAGTACTTGAAATAAGTCCTGTTTGAAGATCTGTACGAGTTTCATTTCAATTTCAACAATATCATTCCCCTGTGTAAGTAATACTGACTTAAGCGACCTGAAATCTATACAGAAAAATAATGCCAAATGCAAATAAGCCCTAGAAAACTGATGCTATCATATGCCCATAATATAGAATGGCTTTCACAAATTTATCTTCAGGCCCTTTGTTGATTTCTCTATGAATTTATAATAATAATATTAAAATGTACATCTACTTGTAATGTATAATAATGCATCAATTACTGTATTAAATATTGATTTTGTGAAGATTCAACAAAATTATAATCACCATAAACATGATAAATGTACATGATATTTGCATTTCAAGAAGTTGAACTTTTCATATCCTCTGTTTACAGTTCTAGATGAAAGCTTCGATCAATTTATTATAAAATGTACATATTTAACATCAACAAACTAACAATGAAATTCGATTTCGACTGTCGTCATTGATGAAAAATATGTTTTATACAATACACACGATCAGAATCCTATCTTAAATACAAAAAAAAACCCCAAAAAACAATGGTCGACGTGCAAAATTATGACTAATACAAAACAAAATACAATAATTTGCAAAGAGGCAAAATAGTCCTGTTCAATAACAGGATTGTCGCCTCTTTCATGTTCATACCTGTCAATTTTGAAATCTTTAAACAGGGAGATCTCCCTCCATGGCATTTGAAAAAGAGGGAGAGTGCACGTGAACCCATTTTGTTACTGTGATTTTTAATGAATCGCAGCATTTTGTGCAAAACCAGTTTTCAAAATAATTATAACTTCACTGTGCTGACATTTCAAAGCAAAAAACATTTATAAACAAAGAAACGTGTATCAATAATTTATTGCATTCTATACATCTTTTCTTGCATTTTTTCATGCAATTTCTCATAAAATGCTCTGAATGTCACTACTTAAAGTTATTCTACTTTGGTAAATATGCCAAAAGAGGGAGAAAGAGGGAGATTGGGTCAAAAAGAGGGAGATTTTGGTCTCCTTCGAGGGAGAAATGCCAAGGAGGGAGATGAGGTCAAAAGGGGGGAGTCTCCCTCCAAAAGAGGGAGAGTTGAAGAGTTGACAGGTATACATGTTTGACCATAAGTACATGACCTTGACAGTGACCTTGACCTTTATTGATTCTCATCATGCTTTACCATCCCTGCAAGTTTGAAAGAGTTATAGCCAAATATGTGAAAGTCAGACGGACAGACGAACACCGGACAAAGTGATCCCTACATTTTGCTCTTGCATTGCAGGCGACATAAAAAGTGAAATCTCAAATAGAGAAGATCGAGATCACGTACCCAGGGAGAGTAAGTATCTCCTACTTGCGTACATCACCCGTCACTTTGTTTGGTCAATGTTTTATTTTTTGATCATAATTTTCAGAGTTAAATCATTTTCAATTCTCACCTGTAAACCTATAAATGGTCATACAATTCTTTGGTGTTCAAATTTACCATCCCCCCCCCCCCCCCCCCCATCACCGTCAACACTTCAAATTCTGCATTCCTGCCATCTTTGGAAACCCACAGCCTATTGCCCTACTATTATAGGCCATGGGCGCAATTGTTAGGGAATTCTCGTTTTAATGCGTCATACGTAGTGATGAATCAATTGTCGCCGACAATCGATTGTCAATCGCTAAAACTCTAGATTCAGATTATCGATTTCAATTTCTTACAATCGATTGTCGCTAACAGGAAGGTGTTTTGCGCTGAGGAATTTATTTTCCTCTTTTCACGTGTCAAAAAAAAAACGCCACTTGTTGTCTTACCTGTAAACAGGTAGACACTTTGAAATTAAATGCTTCATATTTTGTTTTCAGCAATTGAAAGTCTTTTTGAATTTTATGCCGCAAAATAAAATTTTCTGTCTTTTATGTTGTATTTTTCATGGAATATTGTTTTTCCGATTTAATCGCGATTATCGATTCCTAAAGGCCTTCCAATGTACAACACTAGTCATACGGTTAGTCATACGCTTATTTATAGTAACCATGGTAACCAATGAAACAGATTCAGCTCTTCTGTGTTGGAGGGATTTTGTAACGTTTGTTCTTATTGGCTTAAATTCCCTGTTTAGATCATTTTGGAATACAAAGGTTATGCTGTCCCACAGTACCTTACGTAGTATAACAGAGAATAAGTCATGGGTTTCCGACGATGCATTCCTGCATTCAATTTTTTTTATCAATTGTAATTAATGTATTACATAAATCTCGAGACCTCACATGATTTCAATTTTATATGGTTACCATAGTTACATCTAAAGCTAACATAATGACTGATAGTGCATGTATTCACTCAGGACTTCCATCCATACTTTATCTTATCTTTTATTTGAATTAATAGGATGACATGGCTAACTATAATGTAAAACTAAGAAGAAGTTCTTATCAGTTCAATGGACATGAAAGTTAGAAATAAGACAGAATACCATGAATCTGTTCCATTACTTTTTTTTATTGTGTAGTCGGACAGTGATCACACTAATGGTCCAGCAGACTAAATAGGCACTGTCAAAGAGATACCTGTCCTGAACATGCTGAAGACTAGGACTGCAACGATTCACCGCAGTTCTCAATTAAACGTGGTTCTTTTTTACGGTTCGATTCACCATAAAGGACTGTCTGTAAATATCGAACTATTGCAATTCATTTAAAAAATGATTTGTAGACATTTTGACAGACCCTTTTAGATCTACTCTTGATTTGAACTAGAGTCAGTTGGTTATAACAATCTGAACAACAACACTGAAATAAAGACTGCAGTTTTTATAACTTCAATCCTGGCCTCTTCCCCCCCCCCCTTTTGTTGCACTTAGACAAAAAGTAAAGAAGCTCCTCAGTTTCCATTGAACCCCCCCCCCTTTCACCACAAGAAAAAATATCTACTTTCACTTTGATTTATTGTTTTACCCCATATTGTGACAAGTCCTATAAAGTACTTTGGCAAATTGCCATTGAATTATATAGTAACAAGAAGGAAGCACTTGACATAAGTACTTCTTGAGCGATTAGAGGAAGTTGCAAGTTGCACAAATATTTTTCGTTTTCTAAGAACCTCAAAAACCAAGTTGACCGAGTCATTGCATGCAGTTTGCACTTCCTTTTTCAGTTTATAGCGATCTAACAATTTATCAAGCATGTCATTTGATCAAATCAATAATACGTACTTTTATAGGCATGGCTGATAAGGAAGAAATACTAAAATTCCGCGCACCGACCCTCTTTGTCGCGTTGGCTAAGGACAGAATGAAAGACCTTGAGATACGCATGGTGTGTTTACTTTCCCCCACTCAATTAACGCATGCGCAGCGTACCGTTAGCTAGAGGGCGCTGCGTGCTCCTTCAACTTCATTTACGCGGGATTTTCGAAACTGAAAAATCAATTATTTTATCTTATGTCTTTGTAGACTTTTATAGGCCACTATAGACCCCGTTTTACATTATCTGACCGCTTATAAATCGATTCAGTATTCAAAAATTATTTTTACAACCAAAGGAGAGAATCGGTACAAGCAACACATGCATGGATCATTTTTAAAAGAAAGGAAGGATGTGTTTTATTCTTAAAAGCAATTCTCTGTAAGGACCAAAATAATTTCAATAGCACGTGGAAATAGCATGTCTCCAATTTTGGAGATTTTTGGTATGGAAGGTGTATATGATGTACTGAGACAAAAATAAACTTCCTTTTTACAAATTAAGTTGTCGTTGCCATGGAAACCATGTTTGAAATATTACGCATCAGTAGAATACTTGTTACATGTCATTTTCACAAGGCTCGTTTCCATGGTAACAGCTATTATAGTCAACTGAAATTTCCTTAATTTTTCTCTTTATATCTTTCATTATATAAATACTACACAAGAAGTATGCTTCCGCCCGCTATTCTTTTTGTCAGTATGCCCAAAATGTAGGCAAAAACCTGTTTTGAAGAGGCCCTTTTTAAGACAGAAAAAGCTCCTAATTTAACATGATTTTGCTCAATTTTAAGGGCAAATAATCAGAAATGTCAGGCTAACTTGATTTCTACTGCCAATTATCTTTTACGTTTAATCCTCGATCTTTAAGAAAATGTTAAAATTTGAGTGGGACCTCTTTACAATTTTATTCAAAAGGGTATAAAAAATGGTTACCATGGTGACATTCTGTTCAGTGCTATTACACATAGAGTAATTTACCGGTAAATTTTCAGCTGTCCGTTATATATTTTTCAGCAATTTTTTATCAGTGCATATAAAAGAGCATTATTAATTAAAAATGACCTTAAAAGTTTTCACGGTCACAGGACCCAATGTCAAGGTCATCTTGAATGCAATTCACAAAATTTGGCAAAATTCTGTGATTTTTAAAAAGTATGAGAGGCAGTTACTCATATACCGTGTGGTATTGGGTAAAACAAACACATACATTGTGATTTTGGATATATCCCCTACTTATTGACCAAAGTTGCAAAAATCTCAAAATCAATTATATCCTTGATTTGTAGCTAATATTTCATGCATACATAAAAAAATGTGAGATTATCATGATTTTTGTCTGGGGCTTATTTTTTTTACGAGAAATGTTCTGAACTAAAAATTATAATGTTTTTCCACCTATTGGTCCTAATTTTAGAAAGAAGTATTTTTCATACAAATATAGTTAAGCCTAAAATAAATAACAATAAATAAAAACAAAAATGCAAATTTTATTGAAATTGGAACCTTTATTTTGAATTGACCTTGAACTTAGAGTCGATGACCTTGACAAATTTTGGAAGTGCTCAAATAAAGAATAATTTCTTCTGTTGTCCCTACATAAAGCTTAAGCAATATAAGTTATTTAAACCATGATAACAATCGATTTGAAAAGATATAGTCATCATGTGTCAAATGAAAAGTTGCCATGGCAACCATTTTTGACCTCAAAATGTAGGAAAACTAAACAAGGTCCCACTTATTTTTTTCAGTGATTATATTTGGCAAATGAAATCTATTTTGTTCTGACAACAGTGATGGTGTTATCAGCCTGACATTTTGTGTTATTTTTGCTTAAAAATGGTAAAAATTGGACAAAAATAGGCCTTAATTTTAACCTTATTTTATGGCAATTTTTGACTGATTTTGATTTGATAGGATTCAGCCAATTGAAAGAAATTTCAAAAAATTGTTAATTTTTCTAAAAATAGAGGTTTTAAAAATTATAAGTTGTTAATAATAATTAACTCTTACAATGGTTTCCATGGCAACATAATAACCAAAGATGACTTATTTGACCATTTTTGTAGTGCTATGAATAGACAGACCTCGTTTCCATGTCAACCGGAATATTTATTTTTAAAAAATTGCTATTTTTTGTATTCAGGGTATTATACATACTATTTATGGAGAAAATCATAAAAATCCATGACATGCTGTTTCCAAAACATTTTGGTCCTTACAGAGAATTGATATTAATATGTATTTTCCATGTTTGAGCATGACTTAATGAATATTTCAGTTTTTGATACCATTTTTATTAAAAAAATTTCAACACTGAGTTCTAATTAAACCCTACCACTTTTAGTTCAAGAAATAAAGCCTAGTTTAAAGTTTAAGAAAAGTAGGTCATATTTCAAGGTCAAGTAAATGAAGTTAGTCTTTATGGTCAAGGTCATAAGATGATAAATCATGGCATCCATATAATTGTCTTGTAAGAAAGACGTGTTAATTATGAACATCCCATCTTTAAAATATTGCTGAAAGTGTATTTTTCTGAATAAACAAGAGCCCCAGGGGGCACAACGCTCACCTGATACCCATGCACGCTCTAATTGACATACTGACATTGAATACTGATAGTGCCACTACCAGGATTTTAGCCCACATCCTTTCTAACAAGATTTTTGCCGGATGCAGACAAGTTTTTTTTTCAGACAACCTTTAAAAGTACAAACAAGAGAAAATAGTCACATTTCAAAACAACATTTTTTTTACTGATTTGAAAAGATGGATTATGCGATCCAAAGTCATATGCCCAGCTAGTATAGTTTGCAACATCAAAAATAAAATCATTTTGTAAAATTCCACATTAATGTGCAACAGAAACAGAATAAAACAATGAAATGATTTCATAAATTAAGTTTATTTAAAATTGAACACCAAACCTTTCATTATTAATAGCTAGTATGCCAGAAAATAATAAAGCCTGTGTTTGTGAAACACGAATGCCCCGCGGTGGCATCTTTGTTGGTATAAACACCATTTTCTGTTAAGTATGTGAGAGGTCAGGGTCAGAGTAATGTTGGTATCAATGGAAAGATCTTGTCACAAAGAATACACATGTACAATATGAAAGCCCTATCACTAACCATTCAAAAGTTATGCCCACTGTTAAAGTTTTTTGAAAAGTAGGTCAAAGGTCAAGGTCACGAGGTCAAAAATTTTGGTATCAATGGAAAGGTATTGTCACAAGGAATACACATGTGAAATATGAAAGCTCTATCACCTTCCATTCAAAAGTTATGCCCAATGTAAAGTTTTTCGGACAAACAGACAGACGGACAGGCCAAAAACTATATGCCCCCGTATCTTTGATTCCGGAAGCATAAAAAACAAAGACTTTTCGGTTTTGCCTTTATTCATGTTAAATTATACAGAAATCTATGAATGAGAGCTTTTGAATAGTATTGATTTCATCTTAATACATGTAACGTACAGTCAAAATCGTGTTAATCCAATTAACACAGACAAGTTGTTAGCGGACAATATTAATTCAAGTGAGTTGTGCAGAAATTGAGCCAATTTATTTTCCAAACAGCAGTGTACGGTGTATCAAACCTCATGACCTAGTGAAGCCACTTGGACAAATTATTTTCGGTAAATATGCTGAAATGCGGCGCTTGGAAATGTATTTTTAGCATATTGAATCAATAGTCGTGATAAATTTAAGTTCGAACTTGATCTTGTCTTTTATGCAATCTACAGATAGGTTTGAAAATATGCAAAATTCGGAACATTTTCGATGAGGACGCAGAGTTCCTGTAAAAAAGTGAAATTTGCGAAAAAAAAAAAAAGGACATGCATGACCCCCCCCCTTTTTCTTTACATTTTTATGCGTGCCAAAGATTCGCAATCAAAAAAGACCAATTTTACAGGCTTCCGGGCATTTCAAGTCAGTCAAAATTTTTAGTGTGCACCTTTTTATTTCCTGTAGTTACCCCTACTAAAGGGGCAAGGAGGTATTGAACCAATAAAATCTGTAACACAAGATATATGGCGACTATGTTTACCATAGATACAGAAATAAGGCAGAGAAAATAATCAAGTACATGTATATTGGCTTTTAAAGGCAAAACCACTCAAGCAGAAAATGTAGGTCAAGGTCATTTTATGAAAACTTGATCAAAGATACATCCAATATGCAAGTTTGGTACATGTAGCAGTTATACTTTGCTCAATATTGGCTTTATAGAGCAAAATCACTCAAGCGGAAAAAGTAGGTCAAGGTCATTTTATGAAAGATTGATCAAAGATACATCCAATATGCAAGTTTGGTACATGTATCACTTATACTTTGCTCAATATTGGCTTTTAAAGGCAAAATCACTCAAGCGGAAAAAGTAGGTCAAGGTCATTTTATGAAAGTTTGATCAAAGATACATCTAATATGCAAGTTTGGAACATCTAGCACTTATACTTTGCTCAATATTGGCTTTTAAAGGCAAAATCACTCAAGCGGAAAAAGTAGGTCAAGGTCATTTTATGAAAGTTTGATCAAAGATACATCCAATATGCAAGTTTGGTACATGTAGCACTTATACTCTGCTCAATATTGGCTTTTAAAAGCGAAATCACTCAAATGGAAAAAGTAGGTCAGATGCTGCATCCGATGCATGGGTCCATCTCGGCATCCAAAGATGAATCACTTGTGCAAGTTTGGTTACTGTAGCATTAGTACTTTGTCAGATACTGAGCTACCCCAAACTTCTTAACCAAGTCACTCAAGCGGAAAATGTAGGTCAGATGCTGCATACGATGCATGGGTTCACCTCAGCATCCAAAGATGAATCACTTGTGCCAGTTTGGTTACTGTAGCATTAGTACTTTGTCAGATACTGAGCTACCCCAAACTTCTGAACCGGACGCGGACGCGTGGGGTTATAGCATAAGCTCACTCAACTTCGTCGAGGTGAGCTAAAAATGATGGTATGTGAAGAAAGGTCTTGTCACATGGAATGCACATGTGAAATATCAAAGCCTATCACTCAGCAATCGAAAGAAATAGCCAATCTAAGATTTTTTGAAAAGTAGGTCAAATATCTAGGTCTTGGTCATGAGGTCAAAAGTTATGATATGTGTAGAAAGGCCTTGTCACAAGAAGGAATACACATATGAAATATCAAAGCTCTATCACTTACCAATCAAAAGATATAGCAAATCTTATTTTTTTTGAAAAGTAGGTCAAATATCTAGGTCAAGGTCATGAGGTCAAAATTATGGTATGTGCAGAAAGGTATTGTCAAAAGGAATACACAAGAGAAATATCAAAGCCCTTTCACTTGCCAATCAATAGATATAGCCAATCTTGGTTTTTTTTAAAAGTAGGTCAAATATCTAGGTCAAGGTCATAAGGTTAAAAAATATAGTATGTGAAAAAAGGGCTTGTCACAAGAAATACACATGTGAAATATCAAAGCCCTATCACTTACCAATCAAAAGATATAGCCAATCTTAGATTTTTTGAAAAGTAGGTCAAATATCTAGGTCAAGGTCACGAGGTCAAAAAATATGGTTTGCGTAGAAAGGTCTTGTCACAAAGATTACACATGTGAAATATCAAAGCCCTATCACTTGCCAATCAAGAGATATAGCCAATATTAGATTTTTAGAAAAGTAGGTCAAATATCTAGATCAAGGTCACAAGGTCAAACATTTTATGTGTAGAAAGGTCTAATCACAAGGAATACACATGTGAAATATCAAAGTCCTATCACTAATCAATCAAGAGATATAGCCAATATTAGATTTTTAGAAAAGTAGGTCAAATATCTAGGTCAAGGTCACAAGGTCAAAAATTATGATATGTGTATAAAGGTCTTGTCACAAGGAATACACATGTGAAATATCAAAGCCCTATCACTAACCAATCAAAAGTTATGGGGTGTGACACCCAAGTGTGACAGACAGACGGAGGGACGGATGGACGGACAGACGAACAACGGACAAAGTGATCCCTAAGTGTCGCTGTGCTTCGCAGGCGACACAAAAAGTCAACATCTTAAAAATAAATTCAGAGTATATTTGATAGCGTATGTGGCCAAGTTAAATGGAAGTATGAAAATAAGTACACAAAGCCAAACTAGCTATAGCTTGTCTTATTTAAAAAATCATTAAAAATCTAAAAGTTGATATTTTGACAAAATTCTTTCACAGTTTCATTTCTAGCGATAAATATAAAAATAAAAAGAGAAAAAAAACTGAAAAAGGGAAAAAAAAATTGTTGGGGTCCCGCCGGGGTTTGAAGCTACTCCCCATGGGTCCATTTGGCATGGAAAACATACATTATACCAATGTACAATCTTAAAAAATATTCCTTAAAAATCCAAAAGTGGATATCTTGACAAAATTCTTTCACTTGTAGGGTACCATGCATGAGTACCTCATACCTACAAATTGTCATGACAATCTGAAGAGTGGTTATAGAAAAGAAGCATGAAATGTATGAAAATCAACCCCCCCCCCCTTCCTTTTTACATAAGAAAAAAATTCATAAAAAATCAAAAAAATAAATTTTAAGCATAAAATACATATCAAAGCATTAAGTAAGTTAAATATGATAAATATGTAGTAAATGAGTGTGTAAAATCATACACTTATTGAGTTATTTAAAGAAATAGTGCAAAAATGTGCATTTCTGACAAAGTCCGAAAAGACGTCAAAAACGCGTCAAAAATTTGACTTCCAAGTGGAACCAAAAATAACAACACTTCTTAAGACATCTCTCTAGATCATCCTGATGCTTTCGGTTTGTCGATACATGCTTCGGTTCTGAAGAAGAAGTTTGTCAAAGGAGGGTACCCCCCGTGACCTACTTTTGGCTGTGGTGGCGCCACCTGTTGACAGATCCGGACGAAAAACAACAACACTTGTAGGGGACCATGAGTACTTCATACCTACCAAGTTTCATCAAAATCCCTTCAGCCGTTCTGGAGAAGAAGTTTAAAATGTGAAAAGTTTACGACGACGACGACGACGACGGACGACGGACGCAACACTATGACAATAGCTCACTTGAGCCTATGGCTCAGGTGAGCTAAAAAGGGTCAGGTCAAATCCCAAGGTCAAGGACGTGGGGCCAAAGATTTAGGTGTCAAATGGAAAGTCTTGTCACAGGCAATCTACATGGTAAATATATAAACTGTATCTCATTTGGTTCAAAACTTATTGCCAAAGTTAAAGTTTTTGATTGAAATTCTTTAAGTTGATGTCAGTTATTGAGGTCAAGGTCATGGGTAACAAATCATGTTATTCTTGGAGCTATCTTGCCATAAGAACAACACATTTGAAATATGACCATCCTATCTTTATAGATGAAGGAGATATTGCTGATTTGTATTTTTCCAAATGCTGAACAAACTGCAAGGTCAAGGTAACGGGGTCAAAGATCAAGGTGTCAGATAAAATATCTTATCACACTCAGACAATTTACATACTAATATGAAACAGCAAAGCAATATGTTATTTTGTT
Organism: Pinctada imbricata; assembly: GCA_033119305.1. Lineage (NCBI taxonomy): Eukaryota > Metazoa > Mollusca > Bivalvia > Pterioida > Pteriidae > Pinctada > Pinctada imbricata. The sequence continues at coordinate 66,571,475 of VSWD01000009.1, forward strand.
AAAAAATTATGGCCAATGTTAAATCTTTTGTTAAAATAAATGATGAAGGTCAAGGTCATGGTATGTGTTCAGTGGTCTTGTCATAGTAAAGACAAATATGAAATATGAGAATCCTATCTTCATAGATAATGGAGATACTGCTGAAAGTGTATTTTTCTAAAAAGTCAAGGTCAAGGTCACAGGGACAAATGTCAAGCTTTCAAATGAAAGGTCTTGTAAGACGCAATCTACAGTTGAATTATCAAAGCTTGTTCTTATATGGTTCAAAAGTTACGTCCAAGGTTTAAGACTCGGACAGATCATCAGACAGGACAAAAATAATATGCACCAAAAGCTATATCCAAGAAATGAAATGATTCTATGTAACGGTATTATTTAAATGCTCAGGAAAAGTATGTAGGGCGGACGAACGGATGGGTGCACATACCGACGGACACATACCCCTGTCATTTAGAGGGAGTTCAAAAATAAATAATGCATTCTGTAAAACACAGGTGTATGAGTGGTGGGTACAAGGACATCGCTTCCTTGCCACGACTTCTTGGACTCAATGAAGTTTTTTATGACAACGGAATGTAATCAATTTGTCAAACTTGTCATATGTGCATCTGCCAATGTTGTACACAAACCATGGTATAATTAATTTGTCAAACTAGTCATATGTGCTTCAATCTGCCAATGTTGTACACAGTACATGGTATAATCAATTTGTCAAACTTCTCATATGATGTCATATGTGCTTCAGTCTGCCAATGTTGTTCACTGACTATGGTATACTGTACGTGCACTTATTTTAGTGCAACCAAATTTTAGTGGAAACAGAGCAGAATTGGTCCAAACATTGATCCATTTGTCTTGCTGACTCTCATTGGTTCAAACAATGGTCTGTTTGTCTTGCTCAATCTCATTGGTCCAAACATTGATGTATTTGGTTATGCCAACTCTCATTGGTCCAAACAATTTCCTAAATACTTTGCTTTATGAGGTGTTTGAGGAACGCAGGTGTACTGCAACATTGACCTTGACTTTTGACGTGTCTTTGACCTTTGCTAGGTATGGCGTCTTTGAATATTCAACCCTGTAACAAGTTTAATCCAAGTCCTTCTACCAGACAAAGGACAAAAATCTATCGAGGGATAGTTTACTGGAATAATGACCTTGACCTTCAATGTTTCCTTCATAATTATAGCAAGTCATGCTGCATAAAATTAGTGCCTGTGTACGTCACACTTTTGTATACAGCCTAGAGGAGAGTTTTGACTGGATCTTGACCAAACTTCATACAAGAGGAAGAACTCTATTGATTTTCAAGGTCATAGATCAAAGGTCAAGGTCAGATTGGAAATGGCTAAAAAGTTGTACACAGCCTAGAGGGCCAATCTGCTTTAACAGTCTTCGTGAAAACTTTTTTCAACCACTAGCCAAGAGACAATTTCTACTAGATATTTGTGTAGTTTATTAGTGAAATTCTACTAACAAGGCAACATTTCTACTAGCCTTGGGCTAGCAAGTTTTCGTAAGACTGGCTTATCAAAAAGAAGACAATATTTTTCATTTCATTTTTCTTTACATCTTCAAAACATCTTTAAACATGGAAAGAAAATATTTTAAAACACAAGTTACTAAAAATTATCTTATAATTCTATATATAAATACAGAGAATTCATAAAACATAATATGAAAAATATCAACAACATGTCTGCAGGCTTTCTACTCTACTTTGATGAAAAAGAAGGAAAAAAGTAGGAGTAGTCAATGAAAAAAAGTAGGAGAAAAATAGGAAAAAGTAGGAAATTTTCCATCACTTTTAGCGACAATTTTCAGTAAGTATGACACACAAATCACAGTAAGCAATGATTGTAGACTGGTAATGTTCAGCTTTGAGGAAATCACAGAGAGAAATACGGTCAGATTGATTGTTCATGTAAAATATACAGAATGGGCGAGCGAAGCGAGTGCGAAATTTTTTTAAAACTTTGAATCAGATGTCGATGACAAGTGAAGCAAGTAATTTTTTACTTTTGAGATGAAAAAGTAGGAATAGTAGGAGGTTTTGAAGAAAAAGTAGGAAAAAATAGGATCAAAATAAAAAAGTAGGAAAAGTAGGAAACAGTAGGAAAAAGTAGGAACAGTAGAAAGCCTGTGTCTGATACAAGTTCATAGATATATAACTAATGATTATGTCATAATTGATGCTATTTATACAGGAGGACTGCATGTTCCATTAATGTAAGGGATAGTGTGCTACTTTATAACTTAAGGATAAAATATAATGTGGATAGATGATTATTTCATTTTTTTTTACTGATGAAGGATAGTGTGATGTTTTGTTACTGATGGAGGATTGTGTGATGCAATGGTTACTGATGGAAAATTGCGATGTTTTGTTACCGATAGTGTGATGATGTCATGTTACCAAAGCATAATAGCGCGATAATGTTTTGTTACTGATGTAGGACAGTGTGATGATGTCATGTTACTGATTGAGGATAGTTTAATAATTATTAATGTCAAGTTACTGACAGTATAGTGGGATAATTTCATGTCACTATTGGAGGATAGTATGATGATGTCATGTTCCCGTTTGATGACGGTATAATGATATCTTGAATCAGCATCAAAGTTACAAACAGATTATACTGCTAAATCTTGTATCAGGTATGTTGGTTTCGGGGGTCATATGATAAGGAGGAAACCGGAGTGCCCGGAGAAAAACCTCCATGATCGTGGGTGGGTGACAAACTTAACCTCATAATACCCACACGTGCCACATTGTGGATTTGACAATGGATTGTAAAGGATAGATCTACAAAGCTCATGAAATTAAGAGACGTCTTTACATATAAATAAGGATTGTATTGTATCTGACATGTGAGTACGCTATAATAACATGGACAAAAATTAGGAGAGTAAACAGATCTGCAACAAAACCATTACAGCACGATTTCAATCGATCTTAGTATACAAATTACCTCCTTTAATCTCAAAACAATATCAAAATAGGATTAATGCTAAAACCTTGGTGTTATGAATTCATTTTTGTAGATATTAATAGCAATTCTCTGTCAGGACCAAAATAATCTCAAGTAAACAGACAAGTTCAAATCTAAAGAAATCAAGTTATATACATCATAACACCGGCATAGCAATATTTGTATAAAAACTTTGACATCTTTATAAGTACCACAAACCATAATAGCAGTGGTTTGTGGTGTGGAATGGAAAAGTTTGGCATTATGTTACAATAACCTAGTAACAGGATTTGACCAGAGGAAAATAAATCGGAGAGACTATATAGAATAACTAGATGAGAGAGGTCCTGGCAGATTGATTCAAAAACTTGTTTGGCCGTGCTTGCTTACATCAGTCTACCATGAACCACCACAACCAAAAATCTAAGCCAAAAAGACCAACGAAAAAAATAAAAAGTAAAAAAAAAAAAATCAAAAAGAAAATACCTAATGTAATCAAGATTGGTCAAACAAGTGTTTGAATCAAGCTGTCAGGACATCATATCTGAGCTGTTCCACAGTCTCTCCAATTTAGATTTCTCTCTGCAAGTACTATTACCTAGTTATTGAAACATTTACCTCCCTCTTCCACCCCACATCTCCCACAGATAACGATTCTGAGGGAGATTTAAGCTGAGGGCTGGACAAAGGCTGGATACAATCCCTTAACTTAGTGACCCATTCCTCCATAGTTTGAGGAGAATGCACCTTGTTCACCAAGAACAGTAGTACAGGATGGACAAAGGCTAGTTACAACTTTCCCTGAAAGTGAAATGTTCATATCAGTCACTTACTGAGAAAAGGAAGGAAGATTCTTGTACAATTTAGTACCAGCCCTCAGCTCTGTTCTTAAAATCAAAGGTATTAGAAATGCTACAGTTTATGGAACCCAATTTACAGACTTGATCAAATTAATATAAATGCCTTAAATTCTTTACATACCTAGTAAAGGGAGGAAACATCGGCTACATTACATGGACTATACTTGCATTTAAAAGATATTTACTGACAATATATTAACTAATCTTTATCATCTTAGAACTGTATAGTTTTCTCATTTAGGTCAGGTCTTCCTCAGGTTCAGGGTTCCATATTTCTTCAAAGTCCCTTGGCAAAAACAGTTATTCCTTTACAAAACAGTAATTTCTACACATCTGCAGTTATTTCTGAAGAACTACATTTACTTCCTGCACAAGTTATTTCTGCATAACAGATTTGTGCTCTTGTCCTGAATTAATTTATCCATCAGTTATTATTTTTATCTGGCATAATGAATACCATCAGATTTCTACAGTACATAACAATATTCCTAGTGTCAGACACTTCTTCCATAGGCTGACTGAATCCTTCCATCAATTTTCTCTCCCTAAGCTTCATCTTTATGCCTAAAATAAATAATAATTGGTAAATTTTATGCACACCAAAACGTGCAAAATTTATATTAAAAGCATTAAATACTCGATTAAGTAAACATCACGAAACTGTACAAGACTGTATAACCAGATTGCTAAACAGTTCCGCCAGACAGCCAGTCAAAAATTCACCTAAAATGTTGTATAGTGTGAAGGTCAAGGTCACAAGGTTATGGCATTATTTTCATGATCTCACATCATATTGTTCTAGTATATTCCAATGTTTCCTTCATAACAGTAAAGCACGCTCAATATTTTCTTGCTATATATATTGATGACGTCATAATGTATTATTTGTATATTTGCAAAACTCCTGATGATACCAATGAAAACAGTTGAGTTTGAATTCGGTGTTTGTTATTTTTCCAATATATTGAAACCAGTGGAGAGAATTACTAACTATTCATTGGTATATAGAACATATGTCCACTTTTAAAGGGGGGTTTATAAAATGAATATTGCTTAAATACCTTAACATACAGCTCAGGTCTCATTGTTCTTGATGATAAGGTGTCTGTCTGCATTTCTGTCATAGCTCTGAACCACTGCATCTTCTGAAAAGTATATTAATCGAAATAAATCGTCATACAACATACAATATTAATTATCACCTTTAAAACTCTTCATTATCTTCAGAGAGATTTATGGCACTGATTTTTATTGCTAAATAAAACCAAGGCAACAATAGCAAAAGATAATCTCAACTTTGTCGTGGTGAGCTAAAAATGAATTTTGCCGTCATAATACCTTAACATACAGCTGGTCTCATGGTCCTTGATGATAAGGTGTCTGTCTACATCTCTGTCATAACTCTGTACCACTGCATCTTCTGAAAAGTATATAGTAACCAAAATAAATCTTCATACGACATAGAATCTTAAATCTATCTCCTTTTAAACTCTTCATTATCTTCAAAGATAGAGTCCAAATTATCTCCTTTTAAATTCTTCATTATCTTCAAAGATTTATGACACTGACTTTCATTTCCAACTTGATCAATTAAAAATCAGCTACATGTATATAGTTGAATCTGATCTGTTGGTTGGTGTGACCTTGAACATTGACCTTGAAAAAAATTCATGGTAGTGTAGATTTCATATCACCACAAAAACATGTATATCTATGGTGATGGAAAAGAAAAGTTAGTAATTTTAATAAAGGCAACACACCCGTAGCATCCCCTCGCAATTCCATATTCTATATCACAGAGAAAAAAGGAATTCAATTCTAAGTTAATAGTGACCTTGACCTTTGACCCTTTCTCTTGAAAATTAATAGGGTTCATCCTCTCCCCATTGGAAACATTTGTGGAAGTAAGGAAGGTTCGATGTTTCAATGATGATTGCTTTGCCATCTATGCTATAGCCCAAGTCCACAGTGACCTTGACCTTAATCTCTTTCAAGATTCATGCACGCGTCTATTAGCTATGCTACTGTTTACTATTACGCTCGCAACAGTAAACAGCAGCATAGCTAATAGACGTGTGCATGAACCTCAAACGAGATTAATCTTGACCTTTGATCCTGAAATCAAAAGGGTTCATCTTCTCCCCATGGAGAACATTTGTGGAAGTTATGATTTTTCTATGATGACTGCTATGCCTTCTAGTATGCTGTTCACAGGATTTTAAGCCTAAGTCCACAGTGACCTTGACCTTTGACCTTGAAAATCAATAGGGTTCATTTTCTCCCCATGCAGAACATTTGTGGAAGATTTGATGTTTCTATGATCATTACTTTGTCTTCTATGCTGTTCACAAGAATCCAAACACACACCAGCATATACATGGACACAGGGCAGCGATGCTATATCCCCTACACAAACAGAGTTGCGAGGGGATAATTAAAGAAAAATTTATGATAGGACATACCAACTTTCTACTGAGAGTGTTACTAATTTAATGAATGCCTTGAAATACCTTATTTATGCAGCTTGTCTCATTGTCCTTTATAACATCTTCATTGGTTTCCTTCTCCTACATACATAATCAGTTTTCCTTTCTCTGGATCTGTCGTAATTCTGTACCATTTTATCTTCTGAAAAGTAAAATAACCAAAATAAATCTCTGTACAACATAGAATCTTATCTCCTTCTGAACACTTCAATATCTTCCAGTGTCTTCAAAAATTTAAATGTATGACACTGATTTTTATCTCTAAATCTATCAATATAAGCCATATACATGATATAGTTTAATCTGATCTCTTGGTAGGTGTGACCTTGACTAAATGACCTTGAAAAGGTGTTTAAGAGATGGTGAAGTTAGACAGCAATCATAGATACTGTAAACGTGGAAATTTTCGCATGGGGGTAATTTTTGTGTTTTTCTCAAATCTATGGACATCGCGAAAATATCCCGGCTGCATTCTTAAAATGGAAAACGCTGTTTTATCGCGAAAATTTTGCCCACACGCAACGTCTTGATGTTATAATCGCGAAATTTTCCCCCAGCAAAAATAACCACGTTTACAGTGTAAGGCATACCAACTATTACTAGGAGTTGAATATTGCCTACATACCTTAATTATGCAGCTTGTCTCATTGTCCTTTATAATATATCTTCACTGGTTTCTGTATCCTACATACATCATCAGCTTTCTTTTCTTTGCATCTCTGTCACAAAATGTACCACTTCATCTTCTGAAAAATACAGTAACCAAAATAAATCTTTGTAGCAGAGTAGAATCTTTATATCTCCTTTTAATCTCTTTATTATCTTCAAAAATTTTAGAGCTAACGTTCATTTCTAAACTTCTCTATTAACCTAGAGTTTGATATAATCTGTTTATATGTATGACCTTGAACCTTGACCTTGATCCAAAATTACAAGTATCATACTGTTTCATTTCATTTTTAACACAAATATTGACAAGGAAGTTTTTTTCATATACAAATAAACGGTAAAACAATAAATGAATTATACATTTTCAAAGTGAAAAGAACAAACCTTGAACACTGATGAAGTCCTTTTGTCCCCGATCCTTGATTTAGTACTTATCTGAATGCCGATGATGACGTTAAGTTGGCCAATCTGTGCTGTGTCAATTGATGTCAATTTCCGTCTAATCCTGCCTTGATATTCAAGCATCATTTGACCTTGTGATATGTCAATTTTGTTCGTTCTTCCTTGATTTACAAACACCATTTTTTCTGATGAAATATTGATTTCTGCCTTGATATACACGATGCACTATTTAATCTTTGAACTTTTTCTGAATGTTTTCTGTTCTTTGTTGACAAGATCCTGTCTTTTCAGTCTATTTCTGTTTTCATTATTTGTCTTTTTTTCAGAATTTCAAGGCTTTTTACATCCTTTTATAGATTCCATGTTATATAAGAAGCAATGATTTGTCTTCAGCTTCTACATGTACATCACACTTGCAGAATCACATTTGGACCGGGGAACATTCAACATCATCAGCTTTCTTATACACTGCAGGTTAATTAAAGATGTTAACCCAGAACCAGGACATGCAGGAAATAGGAAGTAGGATAGTGCAGTGCAAGGGAAAGGTGCCGAAACGTGCAAAGGTTAAATGTAATATTAGATGATGGGAGATATTGCAATGTACAATAGACTGACAATGTGAATTGGACGTCAGCACACAGTACGTCTGTTGGAAGGCCAATAATATTGATTCTGGTTCACATCCTCAAGTTTCCATCAGCTTGTTACACGTACATGTTATCCTCAGATAAGCTTGATGGTAATACACAGAACACACAATTTGCCGGAGATGTTTCCCATTTACATCTGTACGTGCATATTCAGGGTATTATTAGAGCAGGCTTGCTTGCATTCTGACTTGCAGGCTTGGCTGGATGACATAGTCCTTTTTCCACCATATAGATCCACATTTTTTGACTGATTTGGATACATTTGACACTTCTTTACTGTAAAACACAAGCTAAAATAAATCATACTGAATTAACCAATGCACTGTTCTATAATATTATTATCAGAATTACAAATCATGCATTCACAAGCAGAAAAGTCAATACCAGAAAATTAAGCAATTCTTCAAACAATGACAGAGGTAAAAAATTTAATACAATATAATAATAATTTCCTAGCAAACTTAGTGTTACATACCAGAAAATTAAGCAATTCTTCAAACAACATTTAATACCATATCATAATAATTTCCTAGCTCAAACTTAGTGTTACATACCTAGTGTCAAGCTGACGTCCGGCTGCTTATTTAACTCAATGGCTGGGTATTTTTACATCGCATTCATATTACAGGCTTGAAGATCATCAGACACTACCATGTTCTCATGAGTGCTTATGTCCATTTCTGGCTGGCTGTCTTGGCTAGATAGCTGGCACTCTGATACAGTCTAGCCAACAAGTTTAGGCTTGTGGATTACATATGTGCCCTCCCTTTTTTCTGTAAATAAGTAAAGAAAATGATGCTTAAATTAATAATTAAAGCAACACAAGCATAGCATCCCCTCTCAATTGCACGTTCTATGCAATCAGCAAAAGGATTGGATTTTGAAACAAAATTTACTACCACCTTATCCTTGAACTCTTAACCTTTCAAATTATTAAGGTTCATCCTCTTCCCCAAGGGATCATTAGTGAAAGGTTTGGTCATCTTATGATGATTACTTTATGCCTTATATGCTGTTCACAAGGATTTTAAACCAAAGTCCACTTTGACCTTGACCTTTGACCCTTGACATTGAAAATCATTAGGGTTCTTCCTCTCTCCATGGGAATCATTTGTGGAAGGTTTGATGTTTCTATGATGATTGCTATGTCTCAGAACACTGTGACCTTGACCTTTGAAAATAAACAGGATTCATTCTCTTCTCATGAAGACAATTTGTGATAGGTTTGGTGATTTTATGAGGATTGCTATATGCCTTCTATGCTGTTCACAAGGATTTTAAACCTGCATCCACTGTGACCTTGATCTTTGACCAATGACCTTGAAAATCAATATGGTTCATCCTCTCCCCATGGGGGACATTTGTGGTAGGTTTGATGTTTCTATGATGATTGCTGTCTTCTATGCTGTTCACGAGGATTCTAAGTCTAAGTCCACTGTGACCTTGACCTTTGAAAATCAATAGGAAAGACTTAAAAATTCAAAAGGTTGGATGAGTTTGCGGAAGCACCACTTTTAGAAATGCTGCAACTATCATGCATCCGACCATAAGCCATCTACGTATATGCGCATTGATAAGAGGACAATAATCTGGCGCAATATTCAGTCAAACTTCCTATTGGAAAGTTACCTTAAACATAATATGAAAGCTTTGGATGTGTTGTTTGCAGCACACTCAAATGCTGATACTTAGTGAGATAAATCTAAGTATTCTCAGAAAAAAAATCTCAATGCTTTAACTTTAATGCTCCTTCTAAAGTGAAGTTAAATGCTAAAAAGCTTGTAATTATAATGAAAAGGCCTTATTATAATGATGAAAAACATGTCCCTCTTTGGTGTTATACTCAGAAGTCCCTCTTTTTGATGCTTTGTCCCTCTTTGCAATGACAAAACACAGAAAAATTATGGCAAGTATGTTTACTAATGGTTAATGCATGATCACTACACTAACCTTGATGTTTGTCATTGTACTGCCTTTCATTCAGTTCACTGCTACTTCCTGGTCCCTCCATCTTCTGAAATTATAATGAAATCTTACACAATTTGTAGCAGATAAAAACATTGTCACAATGATACCAAGCTCAATACGCAAGATCGCAAATACAGCTGCGTGTCCGGTCTGATTTTTCATTTAGTCACCCACCTAAACCATTGTTCAAAACTTGGGCACCTTTTCTGCCCAAGTAAATTGATGACGTCATAACAATGGAGAACAATTGAAGAGTACGCGCGAACATTCGTATAGTCTTGTTTTAGAAGTATTTGCGATCTTCCGTATTTTAGGGCGTCTGTGATAATTACCTAATTACTGTGTATATAGAATCATTTGCTGTGTATTAACCATGTTAACCTTCACTACTTTCACGCTTGGCCTCCTACCGAGAAAGTTTGTCTCAGTGAATTTATATACCAGAGGCAAAGTGTAATGAGACCAATGGCAGATCCGCGAATCATTGTCCATGCTAAAGGTTTACTTTTATGAAACCGTGAAAGAAAGTACCAGCGAACGATTCTACATTAAAAAACACAAGTCAAGCAAAGGCCTACATAGTATCCCCTCACTTGGCAAAGTTCTAATATCTATTTTATCAAATCAGTTTAATATGAACAAGTTTTTTTTATATTGCCCATTGTGACATTGCCCATTGACCTTGGAATGCAATAGGTGATGTCTTCTTACAATTGACAACAACTTAGTTTGATGAACTGTCCACAAGGTTTTTCTATTATTGCCCATTGTGACATTGACCTTTGAATGCAATAGGTGATGTCTTCTTACAATTGACAACAATTAAAGTTTGATAAAGATAATTGGAAAATTGTGGCCTCTCTGCATGTCCAACTGGTTTTTCTATTATTGTCCTTTGACCTTGAACATTAAAAGGCGTTGTCTTCTGACCAGGGACAACTTGTATGCAAAGTTTGATGACAACTGGAAGTAAATGGCAACCTCTAGAATGTCCTAAAGCTACACACACACTAACGCACCATCACAGCCACTTACACATGGTGGCATTACTATTTCCCTTCGGCAACAAAGACAAATGAAAACACTAACCTTGATGTTTGTCTTTGTACTGCCTTCCTTCCTGGTTCCTTCCTCTTCTGTAATTACATTAAAATATTACACAACTTTATCAAATACATTAACACATATCAATTCAAGTCTATGCTTACGAGACATCAATAAAAAATTACAAAGACGAAAACAAGAGCCCCAGGAGGGCACAACGCTCACCTGATACCCATGCATGCTCTAACTGACATACTGACATTGAATAAGACATAAAATTGGAAGTGCCAGTATCACGATTTGAGCCCACATTCTTTCTAAAAAGATTTTTGCCGGATGCAGACAAGATCTTTTTTTACAGCCTTTAAAAGTACAAACAAGAAGAAATAGTAACATTTCAAAACATTATCTTTTTTACTGATTTGAATAGACGGATAATGTGATTCAAAGTCATATGCCCAGCTAGTGTATAGTTCAATTATTCAACATCAAAAAAATCATTTTGTAAAATTCCACATTAATGTGCAGCAAGTGATGAAGAAACAGACAAAAAGAATAAAACAATGAAATAAACTTAATACTCTGGTGTATGCTGCTTTTAGGGAAACAAGTTAATAGGCCCATGATATTGTAAAGCTTGTCCAACTAGCAGACCTATGACATCGTTATTTACTGTTAACTATGTTTCGCCTCGTGATAGGACTGTTACATGGACAAATTATTAGCTGACAGAGTTCATGAAAAGTATCAGCTGCATCGGATTTGCCGATAAAAAAATCATTTGGCCCGATAAAAACTCATGTTCTATCTATTATTTGGACAGATAAAAATTCCCAAATGTCTGACCACAGGAACCTGTCGTTTTATGAGAGAAAATGTTTTATTATTCACAACCTTAAGCCTCTGTGTTCATCTTTAGAAATGTTATACATACAAGATGTCGAACACAGTGGCTTAAGGTTGTGAATAATAATTTATTTTCTCTTTTAAAACAACAGCTTCTTGTGGTCCAACATTTCATTGAAAGATTTCAAGAACTCTGAACTGAATTATTTGTTTTCAAGAATTTCAGATATATCAAATGTCCTATACATTCTCAAAATCCTCGGGAAGAAATTGCTCATTTGTTTTCAAGAATTTCAGATATATCAAATGTCCTATACATTCTCAAAATCCTCTGGAAGAGATTACTCATTAGATGTTTCTTCAAGAAATCAGTCCGTATACAATTCATCTAAGATAGTCTATGACGAAGGAAATTCGAGCTAAGTTTATAAATGATGACAAGTATGGAATTGTTCCAAGTACACGAATAATAACAAGCATGAAAGTGTTCCCAGTATATGCACATTAAATAAAAATCTATTAAATACCAGTATTATTTTGTTAGCACGATAGGTCATCTATTAATCTCCTGAAATGTATCACGTGTACAGTAATAACACGGTGGGTAATCTCGCAACGCAGAACAATTTATTTTTCTATATTTTTGCGCAAAATAGCTAGATAATTTATTACAAAAAGGGAAATGTGATGCAGTGTAATAAAGCCCTAACTATGAGTTGCATCCAAAATAAGGTGGATATTATAGCTTTTTATAATGCACAAACACGATCGGCGTTCTACTTTCACTTTCATCTACACCAATCATGCCGATATTTTTTCGGCTTTATAAAAGGATATTACCTCTCTTACTTTCGATAAAACTCGTATCTAAGGCATCCTTACACTGCATCACATTCCCCTTTTTGTGAAAAATAATTTGTAATACACGAAATTTTAGATAAACCTAGTGTTCTGCGTTGCGAGATTACCCACCGTGACTATTAAATGGGCGTGGAGGAATATTGAACCAATCAAATCTGTAACACAAGATATATGGCGACTTTGTTTACCATAGATACAAAAATAAAGCGGAGAAAATAATCATTAAATAGGGAAATTGTTATGAAATATGCATATATGGAAAAAGTTAACATCTCAAAAATAAATTCAGAGTATATATTTGATTGCATGTGTGGCTGAGTTATTTCGACGTACGAAAATAAGTACACAAAGCCAAACTAGCTTGTCTATTTAAAGAATCATGAAAAATCTAAAAGTTGATATTTTGACAGAATTCTTTCACAGTTTCATTTCTAACGATAAATATAAAAAAAAGGCGAAAAAAAACCTGCAAAAGTGGGGTCCTGCCGGGGTTTGAACCACTACTCTTGGGTTCATTGGGCATGGAAAACCTACATTGTACCTATGAATGTTTTTCCATAAAAATCCAAAAGAGGATATCTTGACAAAATTCATTCACTTGTAGGGAACCATGAGTACCTCATACCTACCAAGTGTCATGTCAATCTGAGAAAAAAAGTAAGTTAGATATGATAAATATGCTGTAAATGAGTATGTACAATCATACACTTATTGAGTTATTTAAAGAAATAGTGCAAAAATTTGCATTTCTGACTAAGTCCGAAGAGACGTCAAAAAAGCCGGGGTTTGAAGCCACTCCCCATGGGTCCATTGGGCATGGAAAACATACATTATACCTATGTACAATCTTAAAAAATATTCCTTAAAAATCTAAAAGTGGATATCTTGACAAAATTCTTTCACTTATAGGGTACCATGCATGAGTACCTCATATCTACAAAATGTCATGACAATCTGAAGAGTGGTTATAGAAAAGAAGCAGAAAATGTATGAAAATCATCCCCCCCCCTTCCTTTTTACATAAGAAAAAAATTCATAAAAAATCAAAAAAATAAAAATTAAGCCTAAAATACATATCAAAGCATTAAGTAAGTTAAATATGATAAATATGCAGTAAATGAGTGTGTAAAATCATACACTTATTGAGTTATTTAAAGAAATAGTGCAAAAATGTGCATTTCTGACTAAGTCCGAAAAGATGTCAAAAACGCGTCAAAAATTTGACTTCGAAGTGGAACCAAAAATAACAACACTTCTTAAGACATCTCTCTAGATCATCCTGATGCTTTCGGTTTGTCGATACATGCTTCGGTTCTGAAGAAGAAGTTTGTCAAAGGAGGGTACCCCCCGTGACCTACTTTTGGCTGTGGTGGCGCCACCTAATGACAGATCCGGACGAAAAACAACAACACTTGTAGGGGACCATAAGTACTTCATACCAACCAAGTTTCATCAAAATCTGTTCAGCCATTCTGGAGAAGAAGTCGAAAATGTGAAAAGTTTACGACGGACGACGGACGGACGGACGGACGCCGGACGGTGCGCTATGACAATAGCTCACTTGAGCTTCGCTCAGGTGAGCTAAAAAGGGAAAAAAAATTGTAAGAGGTCCCGCCGGGGTTTGAAGCCACTCCCCATGGGTCCATTGGGCATGGAAAACATACATTATACCTATGTACAATCTTAAAAAATATTCCTTAAAAATCTAAAAGTGGATATCTTGACAAAATTCTTTCACTTATAGGGTACCATGCATGAGTACCTCATATCTACAAAATGTCATGACAATCTGAAGAGTGGTTATAGAAAAGAAGCAGAAAATGTATGAAAATCATCCCCCCCCTTCCTTTTTACATAAGAAAAAAATTCATAAAAAATCAAAAAAATAAAAATTAAGCCTAAAATACATATCAAAGCATTAAGTAAGTTAAATATGATAAATATGCAGTAAATGAGTGTGTAAAATCATACACTTATTGAGTTATTTAAAGAAATAGTGCAAAAATGTGCATTTCTGACTAAGTCCGAAAAGATGTCAAAAACGCGTCAAAAATTTGACTTCGAAGTGGAACCAAAAATAACAACACTTCTTAAGACATCTCTCTAGATCATCCTGATGCTTTCGGTTTGTCAATACATGCTTCGGTTCTGAAGAAGAAGTTTGTCAAAGGAGGGTACCCCCCGTGACCTACTTTTGGCTGTGGTGGCGCCACCTAATGACAGATCCGGACGAAAAACAACAACACTTGTAGGGGACCATAAGTACTTCATACCAACCAAGTTTCATCAAAATCTGTTCAGCCATTCTGGAGAAGAAGTCGAAAATGTGAAAAGTTTACAACGGACGACGGACGACGGACGGACGGACGGACGCCGGACGGTGCGCTATGACAATAGCTCACTTGAGCTTCGCTCAGGTGAGCTAAAAAGGGAAAAAAAATTGTGAGAGGTCCCGCCAGGGTTTGAAGCCACTCCCCATGGGTCCATTGGGCATGGAAAACATACATTATACCTATGTACAATCTTAAAAAATATTCCTTAAAAATCTAAAAGTGGATATCTTGACAAAATTCTTTCACTTATAGGGTACCATGCATGAGTACCTCATATCTACAAAATGTCATGACAATCTGAAGTGTGGTTATAGAAAAGAAGCAGAAAATGTATGAAAATCATCCCCCCCCTTCCTTTTTACATAAGAAAAAAAATTCATAAAAAATCAAAAAAATAAAAATTAAGCCTAAAATACATATCAAAGCATTAAGTAAGTTAAATATGATAAATATGCAGTAAATGAGTGTGTAAAATCATACACTTATTGAGTTATTTAAAGAAATAGTGCAAAAATGTGCATTTCTGACTAAGTCCGAAAAGATGTCAAAAACGCGTCAAAAATTTGACTTCGAAGTGGAACCAAAAATAACAACACTTCTTAAGACATCTCTCTAGATCATCCTGATGCTTTCGGTTTGTCGATACATGCTTCGGTTCTGAAGAAGAAGTTTGTCAAAGGAGGGTACCCCCCGTGACCTACTTTTGGCTGTGGTGGCGCCACCTAATGACAGATCCGGACGAAAAACAACAACACTTGTAGGGGACCATAAGTACTTCATACCAACCAAGTTTCATCAAAATCTGTTCAGCCATTCTGGAGAAGAAGTCGAAAATGTGAAAAGTTTACGACGGACGCCGGACGGACGGACGGACGCCGGACGGTGCGCTATGACAATAGCTCACTTGAGCTTCGCTCAGGTGAGCTAAAAAGGGAAAAAAAATTGTGAGAGGTCCCGCCGGGGTTTGAAGCCACTCCCCATGGGTCCATTGGGCATGGAAAACATACATTATACCTATGTACAATCTTAAAAAATATTCCTTAAAAATCTAAAAGTGGATATCTTGACAAAATTCTTTCACTTATAGGGTACCATGCATGAGTACCTCATATCTACAAAATGTCATGACAATCTGAAGAGTGGTTATAGAAAAGAAGCAGAAAATGTATGAAAATCATCCCCCCCCCTTCCTTTTTACATAAGAAAAAAATTCATAAAAAATCAAAAAAATAAAAATTAAGCCTAAAATACATATCAAAGCATTAAGTAAGTTAAATATGATAAATATGCAGTAAATGAGTGTGTAAAATCATACACTTATTGAGTTATTTAAAGAAATAGTGCAAAAATGTGCATTTCTGATTAAGTCCGAAAAGATGTCAAAAACGCGTCAAAAATTTGACTTCGAATTGGAACCAAAAATAACAACACTTCTTAAGACATCTCTCTAGATCATCCTGATGCTTTCGGTTTGTCGATACATGCTTCTGTTCTGAAGAAGAAGTTTGTCAAAGGAGGGTACCCCCCGTGACCTACTTTTGGCTGTGGTGGCGCCACCTAATGACAGATCCGGACGAAAAACAACAACACTTGTAGGGGACCATAAGTACTTCATACCAACCAAGTTTCATCAAAATCTGTTCAGCCATTCTGGAGAAGAAGTCGAAAATGTGAAAAGTTTACGACGGACGACGGCCGGACGCCGGACGGTGCGCTATGACAATAGCTCACTTGAGCTTCGCTCAGGTGAGCTAAAAAGATAACTTAATTATAACACTAACCATGATGTCTGTTGTTGTACTACCTTTCACTCTGGGTCCTGTCCTGCTGATCCTCCCTGGTTCCTTCCTCTGTAATGATCATGAAATATATCACAACTTTATAAAATACATTAACGTATCACTACAACTCTATGCTTACGAGACGTTAATGAAAATTACAAAGTAAAAAAAAACTTAATTACAACACTAACCTTGATGTCTGTTGTTGTTCTGCCTTTCTCTCTGGGTCCTGTCCTGCTGTTCCTCCCTGGTTCCTTCCTCTTCTGTAGTTATAATTATGAAATATTACACAACTTTGTAATATTACAAGTCTATGCTTAAGCTGGGCTTCCACTGTCGTGAATGCAGGCAATAAAGCACTAGATTAGGTGATTTTGTTTAATCATAGCGCATTCTCCTCTCAATCGTGAGCATTCTTGACTCATCATGTCACAATCCATGTCACAATTCTCCTGCATTCTCTGTTTAAAACATTTGGGTCTGAATTTTTATTTGCCTCATACTCATGGCACATGCACAGCGATTCTCTTCCAAGTGTGCGGATCAATACATGTATTTTGACAACTTTGACAAATTGCCTCCAAAGATAATACAACATGGAAAGAAGTCAAAGTCAACCAAGGTATTGATGCTCCTGGATATTTCAAATGATCTTGGGTTTTGTTTTTTTCACATTCTTGCCATGATCGCAGCGCTATCGGGTTAAAGTCGTGTCTCAATATCCTGCTTCGCAGCGCTATCGGTTTAAAGTCGTGTGTAAAACTCCTGTATTTGCCTCATGCAGTGTATTTCTATTGTGGCACATTTGTGTTGCATTCTTCTCTATTCTTATCACACTCATCTCACTATTGTAGTGGACTTGTAGCATATTCTTGTTGCATTCGCGACGCTATCGTAACTTTTTGTGTGCCTATCGCCCCAAGAAATACTTCCTGAGAACAGATGATAGTTCTTTTGCATCTGATCGTAGCTCACTTTCCTCTACATTCATGACAGTTGAAGCTCAGCTTCACAAGATGTCAATGAAAAATACGAAGTTGAAAACATATCTTGGTATCAAATTAAAATGTAGCACCTCTTATGTTGAATTTATGTATAAAATATGAAAGCCCTATCAATTATACTAGAGAGATATATTCGCTTTAAGAACATCTTCACAAAGATATTACTACAAGGTCAAAGTTCAAAGTCAAGGTCACTAGGTCAAATGTCTTAGTATTGACAGTACATGTACTTGTTATGGTGAATGTATGTATGGAATATGAAAGCCCTATCATTTATACTTGAAGAGTTATCTGCTTTAAGAACTTCTTAACCGGACGGACGGACAGGGTGTTTCCTATATACCCCCAAAACTTTGTTTGCAGGGGTATAATTATATAATACTAACCTTGGTGTCTGTCGTTGTACTACCTTTCATTCTGGGTCCTGTCATGCTGTGCTCCCTGGTTCCTTCCTATTCTGTAATGATCAGAAATGTAACACATTGTAAAAGATAAAACATACATGTAGATACAAATTTGAGCTTCCAAGATGTATACCAGAATTATCAATTCACAAAACATAAATTACAATACAAACCGTGATGTCTGTTGTTGTACTGCCTTTCACTCTGGGTCCTGTCCTGCTGATCCTCCCTGGTTCCTTCCTCTTCTGTAATTATAATGAAATATTACACAACTTTATAAATACATTAACAATTATCAATACCTTAGTCTATGTTTACAAAATGTCAATAAAAATTACAATCTGAAAAAAAAACTTAGTTAATAACACTTACCATGATGTCTGTCTTTGTATTACCTTTCTTTCTGGGTTTCTGTCCCGCTGATCTTCCCTGGTTCCTTCTTCTGTAATTACAATGAAATATATTACATAACTAGATAAATGCTAATCATATTGATACAAGTCTGAGGCCCCCTTAAAACTTTTATGGATCCGGCCAAGGATAGCTACAGATCAGGAAAAATTTTACATTCAAAGCCACCAGCAGCAATCTGTGCCAATCCGTAACTTGATCCGGCACTAGTCTTGACAGGTCGTACATGTAGCTACATCCTTAGCAATCCGTAGGTCTTCTGGATGACAGAACAATTTTGAACATGTTCAAAATTTTCTACAACTCTGCTATGGATAAATTTGTCAAAGCGGACTCGTAGGGGAGTCTTAGCAACCCTTAGTGGAGTTGTAGCTATCCATAGGAGGGTCATAGCAACCTGTAGCTATCCGGACAATTCTTGTGATAAAGTATTGCATGTCAATTAGCAATCCGTATCTATCGGTACGCGTGTCATAGCAAAGTGGGGACAACATCCGTAGTAATCCTTAGCTATCTACAGCTATCTGTACTCTATTCATATCAACCCGTATCAATCCATATTGGAGTCACGAGTTCATGGTTCACTGAACATTTTGTGTCCCAACTCGTCACGGATACATCTTTTTTTGGAGTCAAAGCTTGATCCATGAAAGTGTGAAGGGGAATTAAGCTCACGAGATGTCAATTAGAATAATTTTTAATTATATAAAACTAACCTTGATGTCTGTCGTTGTACTGCCTTTCATTCTGGGTCCTGTCTTGCTGATCCTCCCTGGTTCCTTCCTCTTCTGTAATTAAAATAAAATATTACACAACTTATGGATTCAAGTCTATGCTTACAAAATGTCAGTGAAAATTACAAAGTTAAAAAAGATTTAATTACAATACTGACCATGATGTCTGTGGTTGTACTGCCTTTCACTCTGGGTCCTGTCTTGCTGATCCTCCCTGGTTCCTTCCTCTTCTGTAATTATAATGTAATATTACATAACTTATGGATTCAAGAGTCTATGCTTACAAAATGTCAGTGAAAATTACAAAGTTAAAAAAGATTTAATTACAATACTGACCTTGATGTCTGTTGTTCATTCTTGGTCTTGTCCTGCTGATCCTCCCTGGTTCCTTCCTCTTCTGTAATGATTATAAAATATTACATATTATAGTAAATAGAACAAAATATCATACTGATACAAATCTGAGCTTTATTAAAGGCCTCTGAGAATAGCCAATACACAAAAAATTCACAATACTTACCATGATGTCTGTTGTTGTACTGCCTTTACCTTTGGGTCCTGTCCCATCGATTCTTCCTGGTCCTTCCTCTTCTGTAATGATTAGAAATGTTACATATACAAATTTGAGCTTCTAAGATGTTTACCAGAATTACCAATTCACAAAAGATTCACAAAATATAAATTACAATACTAACCATGATGTCTGTTGTTGTACTGCCTTTATCTTTGGGCCCTGTCCCATCGATTCTTCCTGGTCCTTTCTCTTCTGTAATGATCAGAAATGTTACATATTGTAACAGATAAAACATATAGTAATATTGATACTAATTAGAGTTTCTAAGATGTCTATCAGAACTACCAATTCACAACATATAAATCCCAACACAAACCTTGACGTCTGCTTATCACTCTTGGTCCTGTCCCATTGATTCTTCTTTGTTCCTTCCTCTTCTGTAATCAGAAATGTAACATATTGTAACAGATAAAACATACAAATTAGGGTTTCCAAGAAGTCCATAAGAACCACCAATTCACAAAATATAAACCACAACACTAACCTTAATGCCTGTCATTGTACTGCCTTTCATTCTGGGTCCTGCACCGCTGTTCCTCCCTGGTTCCTTCCTCTTCTGTAATGATCATGAAACAGAACATAATGCTTTATCTTCGTACCAACATCAACAATTTTACCCCTTATGGTTCTTTCCCAACTAACCTAAACACAAAATTACATTTTTCAAGGTCAAGGTCAAACCTCAAGGTCAAGAACAATACCTATGTTAAGATCCTCTCACCATGCTTTACCTTTGTACCAAGTTTGAAGATTGTAACCCTCATAGTTCTTCCACAACTAACCTAAACACAAAATTACATTTTTCTAGGTCAAATCTCAAGGTATAAAACTTTCAAGTTCTTTCACAACTATAAACCTAAACACAACAGCTAAACTAAATTGTTGACGCAGACAAACAGACAGATAGACAGAGACAGACATCAACATTTCAGCAGCTGGATTTTGCTTTGCAATCCGGCCAAATATGAATTACACAATTTCAAAGTGAAAAGAACAAACCTTGAACATTGATGAAGTCCTTTTTTCCCCGAACCTTAATTTAGCGCTTATCTGAATGCCGATGATGACGTTAAGTTGGCCATTCTGTGCTGTGTCAATTGATGTCAACTTCTGTCTAATCCTGCCTTGATATTCAAGCATCATTTGACCTTGTGATATGTCAATTTTGTTCTTTCTTCCTTGATTTACAAACACCATTTTGTCTGATGAAATGTTGATTTCTGCCTTGATATACATGATGCACTATTTAATCTTTGAATCTTTTCTGAATGTTTTCTGTTCTTTGTTGACAAGATCCTGTCTTTTCAGTCTATTTCTGTTTTCCTTATTTGTCTTTTTTTCAGAATTTCAAGGCTTTTTACATCCTTTTATAAATTCCATGGAGCATAATTATATAAGGAGTCATGTTTTGTCTTCAGCTTCTACATCACACTTACAGAATCACATTTGGACCGGGGAACATTCAACATCATCAGCTTTCTTATACACTGCAGGTTAATTAAGAATGTTAACCAAGAACCAGGACATGCAGGAAATAGGAAGTGGGCAAGTGCAGTGCAAGGGAAAGGTGCGGGAACGTGCAATGGTTAAATGTAATGTTAGATGATGGGAAATATTGCAATGTATAATAGACTGACAATGTGAATTGGACGTCAACACACACATCTGGTGGAAGGCTAATACTATGGACACTGGTTTACTACATGAAGTTTCCATCAGTTTGTTACACGTAGATTTTGCCCTCGGATAGGCTGGATTGTAATACACAGAACACACAATTTGCCGGAGATGTTTCCCATTAACATCTGTACGTGCATATTCAGGGTGTTATTAGAGCAGTCATGTTTCTTACAAATATCTGCAATTTATATCCTTCCACCAATTATGGACATCAGTTGTTGTGCAGGGCTGGATCCTTTTTCTTCTTTAAGCTCAGCTTCCCTCCATTTTCACCTGATAAATGTGATAATAAAATGTCGTTTATACATCTACTTAATCATCAGAGGATAACGGAAACTTAACCTGACTTGTGCTTTGTTTCATATGAGTAATACAGACGCATCATTTATATTACAATTAGTTTATATAAGACCATGTTTTATTAATAGCAAAGCCCTAACCCAAATACAGTTGAGATACATGTACATGTATTTAGCTGATTTCAACTCTTTTCAATGTGGGTCAAAGTTCAAGGCCAAGGTCTCGTCAAAGTTCAAGGCCAAGGTCTCAAATGAAGGGCTTGTCATAAGGAATTTTAAATTGAAAAATAAAAGCTTTAACCACTTGTGGTTCAAGAGATGCCATTAAAATTAAGTTAAAATTAAGAATGCCAAACTTCAAAGCCACAAGGTCAAAGTCAAGGTCATGTATGAAGGGTATTGTCGTATGGAATCTACTTAGCGATATATGCATGGAAGCCGTGTCTGGTCAATTTTTTTGAAACGCAGGTCAAACTTCAAGATCAAGGTTACTAGTTCAAAGGTCAAGGTAAAAATAAACATCATGCTGGGTTCATTTCATCATGTTCCATCGTCTGGAAAATGAGGTACAATTGTAATCAATGAATTGCAACATGCCAAAAAAAAAGGGACGGAAAACACCAAATCTGATGCTGCTGGGAGTGTCAAAACGCATGTGCCTCAATGTTTTGCTTTAGAAAATGCAAGCTGCTTTTATCAGGAAGCTCGGTTGAATCATAAAATACAATAATATAGATCACATACCTAGATAGGAGGTGACAAGGCTTTTTGGGCTGATGTCCATTTTTGACTTGCTGGCTTGGCTGGATGATGTAGTCCTTTTTCCACCATATAGATCCACATTCTTTGACTGATGTGGATACATTTGACACTTCTTTTCTGTAAAGCCCAAGTTGAAATACATCATACTGAATTAACCATGGCACTGTTCTTAAATGATTATTATTAGAATTAAAAATCTAAAGTTCAATTATCAATACTAGTTCATTCCAGAAAATCAATCAATTCTTCAAACAATAGCAAAGGTCAAACACTTAATACCGTATAATAATAATTTCCTGGCACAAGCTTAGTGTTAATTAGTGTTACGTACCTAGTGTCAAGCTGACGTCTGGCTGCTTATTTAACTGAATGGCTAGGTAAATTTTTTTTTACATCACATTCATATTACAGGCTTGAAGATCATTGGACAGTTCTCAGGTGTGCTTATGTCCATTTCTGGCTGGCTGTCTTGGCTAGATAGCTGGCATTCTGATACAGTCTAATCCACAATTTTAGGCTTGTGGATTACATATGTGCTCTCCCTTTTTTCTGTAAATAAGTAAAGAAATTATTGCTTAAATCAATAAAGGCAACGCAAGCTAAGCATCCCCTAGCAATTGCATGTTCTTTGCAATCAACAAGAGGATTTTAAAATAAAGTTTACTGCCATCTTATCCTTGATCCAATGACCTTAAAATAATCAGGGCTCATCCTCTCCCCTAAGGGATCATTTTTGAAAGGTTTGGTGATTTTACGATTACATGTATTTCTATATGCCTTCTATGCTGCTGTTCACAAGGATTTTAAACCTAGTCAACTGTGACCTTGACCTTTGACATTGAAAATCATTAGGGTTCATCCTCTACCCATGGGGATCATTTGTGGAAGGTTTGATGTTTATATGATGATTGCTATGTCTCAGTCCACTGTGACCTTGACCTTTGAGAATCAATAGGATTCTTCCTCTCCCCATGGGGAAAATTTGTGAAAGGTTTGGTGATTGCTATATGCCTTCTATGCTGATCACAAGGATTTTAAACCTACGTCCACTGTGACCTTGACCTTTGATCAATGACCTTCAAAATCAATAGGGTTCATCCTCTCCCCCAAGGGTTAATTTTGGTGATTTTATGATTATTGCTATATGCCTTCTATGCTGTTCACAAGGATTTTAAACCTATGTCCACTTGTGACCTTGATCTTTGACCAAAAACCTTGAAAATCAATAGGGTTCATCCTCTCTTCGCATGGGGACATTTGTGGAAGGTATGATATTTCTATGATGATTGCCGTCTTCTATGCTGTTCACATGGATTTTAAGCCTAAGTCCACTGTGACCTTGACCAATAGGAAAGACTTAAAATCTTTACAGAGAATAAATTCAAAAGGTTGGACGAGTTCGCAGAAGCATCAATCTCAATGCTTTAACTGTAATGCTTTTTTCTAAAGTGAGGGAAAATGCTAAACAGCTTGTAACTGTAATGAAAAGGCCTTATTATAATGATGAAAAAAGTGTCCCTCTTTGGCATTATACAAGTCCCTCTTTTTGATGCTTTGTCCCTCTTTGCAATTACAAAATACAGAAAAATTATGGCAAGTATGTTTACTAATGGTTAATGTATGATCACAATACTAACCTTGATGTCTGTCGTTGTACTGCCTTTCATTCTGTTCACTGTCCTTCCTGGTTCCTTCATCTCCTGTAATCATAATGAAATATTACACAATTTGTAGTTTGTCACAATAATACATGACTCCAAGCTCAATTTTAGGGTGTCTGTGAGGATTACATAATTACTGTATATATAGAATCATTTCCTGTGTATTAACCATGTTAACCTTTGCTACTTTCCTGCTTGGCCTTCTACCGAGAAAGTTAGTCTCAGTGAATTTATATACCAAAGGCATAACCTAATGAGACCAGTGGTGGATCCACGAATCATTGTCCATGCTAAAAACTTAATTTTATAAAATTGTGAAAGAAAGTACCGGCGAATGATTCTACTTATACAGTAATAAAAACACGAGTCAAGCAAGGGATACATAGTAACCCCTCGCTAGGCAACAAATCTTCTAATATCTGTTTTATCAAATCAGTTTAATATGAACAAGTTTTTCTAATATTGCCAATTGTGACATATTGACCATTGACATTGGAATGCAATAGGTGATGTCTTCCCTACAATTGACAACAAAGTTTGATGAAGATAGAGAGAAAATTGTAACCTCCAGACTGTCCACAAGGTTTTTCTATTATTGTCAATTGTGACATTGACCTTTGACCTTGAACATCAAAAGGTGTTGTCCTCTCACCATGGACAACTTGGATGCAAAGTTTGATGAAGACTGGAAGTCAACTGTGTTGACCGGACGCAGATGCGTACGGGGACACGGACATTGGGGTTATAGCATAAGCTCATCTCAACTTCGTCAAGGTGAGCTAAAAATGAAAACACTAACCATGATGTCTGTCGTTGTACTGCCTTTCTCTCTGGGTCCTGTCCCGCTGATCCTCCCTGGTTCCTTCCTCTTCTGTAATGATTATAAAATATTACACAACTTTACAAAATACATATCAATTGCAAGTCTATACTTAAGCTGGGCTTCCAATGTCGCAATGTCCAGGCAATAGAGCGATATATTTAAGAAATAAAAAATGACAAGCCGGGCTCTATTGTCTCATAATGCCCGAGCGTCCTCAGCCGATCACATTTATTAACGAGCCGCATCAGCGGCGAGGTGATAAATGTGATTGGCTGAGGACGCGAGGGCATTATGAGACAATAGAGCCCGGCTTGTCATTTTGTATTTCTATTCTAATGATGACCAAACTTAGACATTTTGATTCTTGGTAAAAACCAGTTCCTGCCGGTTTATCTGCTTTCAGAAAATGGGTAGGCGTGGCTTATCGCTATAGGGCCTATATTGGAGAATAGAGCCCGGCTCGCGTTTGTTGTCTTAATAGGGAAAAAGAATCAAGTCATATTAGAATAGGTGATTTTGTTTAATCGTAATGCATTCTCCTCTCAATCACGGGTATTCTTGTCTCATTGTGTCACAATCGTGTTATATTCTCCTGCATTCTCCTCTGTTCCTGGCACAGACGCAAATGTTTCAAACTGTTTAAAAGATTCTGGTCTGAATTTTTATTCGCCTCACACTCGCGGCACATGTGCAGCGCATTCTCTTCTATTCGTGTGCATTCTTGTTCCCAATGTAGAGGAGAATTAGCCACGATAGATCTCCAACAAGAAAGAATCTGACAAAAATGTAATGCGAATTCACGAAGAATGCGACGCAAATGAAAAAAATAGCAATCCAAGGAATGCTTGTGTCGCCTGCGAAGCGGTTTGATTATTATTCTAGAAAGTGGATCAAAATTATTGGTATCAGTAGAAAAGTATTTTCAAATGAAATTCATTTGAAATATCAGACCACTTAATTACAAATTAAAAGATGTGGTGATTCTCAAATTTTCAGAAAAGAGTGTCAATCATCTAGGTCAAGGTCAATACGTAAAAATTGGTAACAAAAAGGTCTCATCATAAGAAATATTAAAGCCCTATCACCTACTGTACCAATTGAAAGATATATACAACCTTAGAAAAGTAGGTCAAATATCTAGGTCAGGGTCAAAAGGTAAAAAATTATGGTATGTGTAGAATGGCATTGTTAAAAGGAAAATACATGTGAAATATCAAAGCCCTATCACCTACCAATCAAAAGATATAGCCAATATTACTTTTCGTGAAAAGTAGATCAAATATCTAGGTCAAGTTCAAAAGGTCAAATATTATGGTCTGTGTAGAAAGGTCTTGTCACAAGGAATACTCATGTGAAATACCAAAGCCCTATCACTTACCAAATCATAAGATATATCCATTCTTAATTTTTTGTGAAAAGTAGGTCAAATATGTAGGTCAAGGTCAATAGGTCAAAAACCATGGTATGTGTAGGAAGGTCTTGTCACAAGAAATACACATGTGAAATATCAAAGCCCTATTACTTACCAATCAAAAGATATAGCGAATTTTATCTTTTTTTCAAAAGTAAGGTCAAATATCTAGGTCAAGGTCACAAGGTCAATAAAACCTACGCTCACGCAGCAAGATACGCCCGTTGGGATTTTTTTCACAACACCAAAATATCTAAGTCCCATAACTCCATAAGGACAAATTGGATGAACCTAGCTTAAAATCGAAAGGCGGCTTCCTCTTCAAAGTCTGATCAAAATGTACAAATATCATGAAAATCTGTTGACACATATTCAAGTTATTGCGTTCCATGCACCTATATTTTGCCCTTAGCTTAACATGTATGTGCATATAACCCCCCCCCCCCCATTACACATAATTTCTGGATTATGTGACAAAAAATTCAAGAACCCCTTATATATGTGAAAGAACATCCTTTCTACTTGAAGTATACAAAATTTCAAAACATTTCAACCAGAAATAGATTTTTAAATAATTTTTAACTATTTTTAGTATATTTTCACTGTATTTTAAAATATCTAAGTCCCATAACTCTGTAACGACATATCGAATGAACCTGAAAATCGAAAGGCGGCTTCCTCTCCACAGTCCAATCAAAATGTATGAATATCATGAAAATCCTTTGACGCATATTCAAGTTATTGCGTTCCATGCGCCTATATTTTGCCCATAGCTTAACATGTATGTGCATATAACCCACCCCTCCCCCCTTCCTATTACACACAATATCTCGGTTATGCGACAAAAAAATTAAAAACCCGTTACATATGTCAAAGAACATCCTTCCTACATGAAGTATACAAAATTTCAAAACATTTCGACCAGAAATAGATTTTTAAATAATTTTTAAATATTTTAGTATATTTTCCCTGTATTTTAAAAATCTAAGTCCCATAACTCTGTAACGACATATCGAATAAACCTGAAAATCGAAAGGCGGCTTCCTCTCCACAGTCCAATCATAATGTATGAATATCATGAAAATCCGTTGACGCATATTCAAGTTATCGCGTTCCATGCGCCTATATTTTGCCCTTAGCTTAAAATGTATGTGCATATAACCCACCACCCCTTCCCATTACACACAATATCTCGGTTATGCGACAAAAAAATTAAAAACCCGTTACATATGTCAAAGAACATCCTTTCTACTTGAAGTATACCAAATTTCAAAACATTTCGACCAGAAATAGATTTTTAAATAATTTTTAAATATTTTAGTATATTTTCACTGTATTTTAAAAATCTAAGTCCGATAACTCTGTAACGACAAATCGGATGAACCTGAAAATCGAAAGGCGGCTTCCTCTCCACAGTCTGATCACTATGTATAAATTTCATAAAAATCCGTTGACGCGTATTCAAGTTATTGCGTTCCATAGGCGGACGGACAGACGGACAGACGGACGGACTTCGCCATACCATAATACGTCCCGTCAAATGACGGGCGTATAAAAATTATGGTATGTGTAGAAAAGTCTTGCCACAAGGATTGCACATGTGAAATATCAAAGTCCTAACACTTACCAATCAAAAGATATAATCATTCTTAATTTTTTTTGAAAAGTAGGTCAAATTTCTAGGTCAAGGTCACTAGGTCAAAAATCATGGTATGTGTTAGAAGGTCTTGTCACAAGGATTACACAAGTGAAATACCAAAGCCCTATCACTTACCAATCATAAGAAATATCCATTCTTATTTTTTTGTGAAAAGTAGGTCAAATATGTAGGTCAAGGTCAATAGGTCAAAAACCATGGTATGTGTAGGAAGGTCTTGTCACAAGGAATACACATGTGAAATATCAAAGCCCTATCACTTACCAATCAAAAGATATAGCGAATCTTATCTTTTTTCAAAAGTAGGTCAAATATCTAGGTCAAGGTCACAAGGTCAAAAATTATGGTATGTGTAGAAAGGTCTTGCCACAAAATTGCACATGTGAAATATCAAAGTCCTAACACTTACCAATCAAAAGATATATCCATTCTTAATTTTTTTGAAAAGTAGGTCAAATTTCTAGGTCAAGGTAACTAGGTCAAAAATTATGGTATGCGTAAGAAGGTCTTGTCACAAGGAATACACATGTGTAATATCAAAGCCCTATCACTTACCAATCAAAAGTTATGGGCTGTGACACCCAAAGTGTGACAGACAGACAGACGGACGGACGGACGGACGGACGGACGGACGGACGGACAACGGACAAAGTGATCCCTAAGTGTCGCTATGCTTCGCAGGCGACACAAAAATCAACGTGAATCAGCCATGATCTTGATATGTTATTGCCACTATAGTACTACATACACATATGACCGAGTTGATGTAAAAGTGTGCGGATCAATATTTTGAAAACTTTGACAATGCCTCCAAAGATAATACAATATGGAAAGAGGTCAAAGTCAACCCAAGGATATTGATGTTCCTGGATATTTCAAATGATTTTGGTTTTGTTTTTTTTTTCACATTCTTGCCATGATCGCAGCACTATCGGCTTAAATTTGTTTCTCTGAATCTCCTGTATTCGCCTCAGTGTCTTTTTACCGTGGCACATTCGTGTCGCATTCTTCTCTTTCTATTCTTATCACACTCAGCTCACTATTGTAGCAGACTCATAGCATCCTTGTTGCATTTGCGACGCTATCATGTGCCTATCGCAAAAAGCAAGGTGAAGGTCAAATTGCCTTCACATTTCGCACCAAGAAATACTTCCTGAGAACAGATGATTGTTCATTTGCATCTAATCTTAGCTCACTTTCCTCTACATTCGCGACAGTGGATGCCCAGCTTTACAAGATGTCAATGAAAATTACGAAGTTGAAAAAATGTCTTTTGTATCAAAATGTAGCACCTGTTACGGTGAATTTATGTATAAAATATGAAAACCCTATCACTTATACTTGAATAGATATTTGCTTTAAGAATTTCTAACAAAAATATTACTACAAGGTCAAAACTCAAAGTCAAGGTCACTAGGTCAAACGTCTTGGTATCGAAATGTTGTACATGTTATGGTGAATTTATGTATGAAATATTTTAAAAAGTCCTAGCTACATTTGTATCACTTATATGTGAAAAAATATATGCTTCAAATGTCTTGATATCAAAATGTAGTACTTAAAATGGTGAATGTGCATGTATGTATGAAATATGAAAGCCATATCACTTACACTTGAAGAGTTATCTGCTTTAAGAAATTCTTAACTGGACGGAAAGAGGGAATGCGGACATGGTGTTTCCTATATACCCTCAAAACTTTGTCGGGGGGGAGGTTATAACTATATAACACTAACCATGATGTCTGTCGTCAACTACTGCCTTTCATTCTGGGTCCTGTCACGCTGTTCCTCCCTGGTTCCTTCCTCTTCTGTAATGATCAGAAATGTAACACATTGTAACAGATAAAACATTGATACTTTGAGCTTCAAAGATGTCTACCAGAATTTTTACCAATTCATAAACTATAACACAAACCTTGATGTCTGTCAATGCACTGCCTTTCACTCTGGGTCTTGTCCTGCTGATCCTCCCTGGTTCCTTCCTCTTCTGTAATTACAAAGTATAATGAAATATTACATAACTTTATAAACTACATATAACACACATCAATTACAAGTCTATGCTTACAAGATGTAAATGATAATTACAAAGTTAAAATAAACTTTAAATAAAACACTTACCATGATGTCTGTTGTTGTACTGTCTTTCATTCTGGGTCCTGCACCCCTGTTCCTCCCTGGTTCCTTCCTCTTCTGTAATTATAATGAAATATTACACAACTAGATAAAATGCTAATCATATCGATACAAGTCTTAAGCCCCCTTCACACTTTTACTGATGGGGCCATGGATTAGCTACGGATCAGGACAAAGGGGTAGGCCAAGAAGCCATGTGAATGATATAAAGACATATAGAACCCAAATCTGTTTAAAAACAAGCGAGACCGTCTCAACTTTTAAATATTAGATGTTTTAGTAAATAATTATGATTAAAAGCCAGTCCTACGAATCCGTACTGAAGTCGTAGCTATCCGTGCAGGAATCGTGGCTATCCCTACTGGAGTTGTGATAATCTTTAGGTCTTCCTTAGCAATCTGTACCTATCCATATCAATCCCTACCTGTGTCGTAGCAATCAGTATCTATCCGTATGCGTGTTGTAGAAATCCATAGCAAAGTCGGGACGACATCTGTAGTAAGCCTTAGCTGTCCATACTCCATTCGTATCAACCCCTACCAATCCGTTTTGGAGTCGTGGGTTCATCAAACATTTTGTGTCCTGACTCACTACAGATAGATCTTTTTTGGAGTCGTAGTGGAGTTGTGGCTAGATCCGTGAAAGTGTGAAGGGGGCGGGGCTTAAGCTGACGAGATGTCAATGAGAAATTTTTTTTTAAAAAGTTAATTATATAAAACTAACCTTGATGTCTGTCGTTGTACTGCCTTTCACTCTGGGTCCTGCACTGCTGATCCTCCCTGGTTCCTAATCCTCTTCTGTAATGATTATAAAATATTACACAACTTTATAAAATACATGTACATATAACACATATCAATTTCATGTCTATGCTTACAAGATGTCAATGAGAATTACAAAGTTAAAATAAACTTAATTATAAAAACTAACCTTAATGTCTGTCGGTTGTATACTGCCTTTCATTCTGGGTCCTGACCTGCTCATCCTCCCTGGTTCCTTCCGCTTCTGTAATTATAATGAAATATTACTTTATGAAATACATAAACACATATCAATTGAAGTCTATGCTTACGAGACGTAAATGAAAAATTACAAAGACGAAAAAAAGATAAACTTAATCATAACACAAACCATGATGTCTGTCATTGTCCTGCCTTTCACTCTGGGTCATGTCCTGCTGATCCACCCTGGTTCCTTCCTCTTCTGTAATTATAATGAAATATTACTTTATGAAATATGAACACATACCACTACAAATCTATATGCTTACGAGACGTCAATGAAAAATTACAAAGACAATAAAGCCTGTGTTTGTGAAACACGAATGCCCCCAGTGGCATCTTTGTTAGTATAAACACTTTTTTTTTGCTAAGTACTTGTATGAGAAAGGACAAGGTCAGGGTTGGTTAAATAAAACCTGTGTTTGTGAAACACGAATGCCCCCGGTGGCATCTTTGTTAGTATGAACACTATTTTCTGCTAAGTACAAGTATGTGAAAGGTCATGGTCAGGGTCACTGGGTTAAAAGGTCAAAGGTCAAGAGGTAAAAAATTTTGGTATCAATGGAAAGGTCTTGTCACAAAGAATAGACATGTCAAATATGAAAGCTCTATCACTTACCATTCAAAAGTTATGCCCAATGTTAAAGTTTTTGAAAAGAAGGTCAAAGGTCAAGGTCAAGGTCATGAGGTCAAAAATTTTGATATCAATGGAAAGGTCTTGTCACGAGGAATACACATGTGAAATATGAAAGCCGTATCACTTACCATTCAAAAGTTACGTCCAATGTTAAAGTTTTTCGGACAAACAGACAGACAAACAGACGGACAGGCCAAAAACTATATGCCCCCGAATCTTTGATTCCGGGGGAATAAAAAAAAAGATAAACTTAATTATAACACAAACCTTAATGTCTGTCGTTGTACTGCCTTTCACTCTGGGTCCTGTCCCGCTGATCCTCCCTGGTTCAATCCTCTTCTGTAATTATAATGAAATAGAACATATTATACAAGTTATAGCAAATAGTATGCAATATCATACCACAAATCTGAGCTTATTAAAGGCCAGTGAGAAAAGCCAATACATAAATAATTCACAATACTAACCATGATGTCTGTTGTTGTACTACCTTTACCTTCAATGGGTCCTGTCCCATTGATTCTTCCTGGTTCTTCCTCTTCTGTAATGATTAGAAATGTAACATATACAAATTTGAGCTTCTAAGATGTCTATCAGAATTACCTATTCACAAAAGATTCACAAAATATAAATCACAACACTAACCTTGACGTCTGTTGTAGTACTGCCTTTCACTCTGGGTCCTGTCCCATTGATTCTTCTTGGTCCTTCCCCTTCTGTAATGATCAGAAATGTTAAATGTTGTAACAGATAAAACATAAGGTCATATTGATACCAATTTGAGCTTCTAAATGTCTATCAGAATTACCAATTCACAAAAGATTCACAAAATATTAGAGCTGCAACGAGTCGGGAACTTCTCGATTCGGTTCGATTTCGATTTTTATGTCTCGATTCGATTTTTTTCGGTTCGATTTATTTACGATATAATTTTCCATGGATACGTTATTTTTTTCCATTTATTTGAAAATTTAATTGAAAACCTCATCTGAATCTAAAAGCAAAGCATAAAAACCCAGTTCAAGTGAAAGCTTTGAATGATGTACATGTTTATTATTATTCAAAGACATCCCCCCTTCCACAGAACACCCTTCTTTGGATATAAAGTCAGTACTGTACACAAAGGATACATGATAATTAAACAGTTTGCACAAAGAAGTGCATAGGTCAACTTCTTTAAAAGAGGCATTTCAATATTTGGGGCAGCACTCGTCGATCTTCGAGAAAAGTCTCTGTTCGAATTTCCTCTGACCCTGTATTTTCTTACGAATTTCTAGGTGAAATGCACCTGAAGGGTTCACCTTTTATTCTAAATCACCACCTAAAACCATTCTTATTGGGAATCCTGCGATTAGTGAATCTTTAAAGTTGAAATTAGAACGTCTTTCTGCATTATTTATAGACTATTCGACTCGAATCGTTTCTGACCACAACGACTCGCGATTCGAGTCAGAGCTAAGAATCGCAATTCTCGGTGCACCGCGGTGAATCGTTGCAGCTCTACAAAATATAAATTACAATACTAACCATGATGTCTGTTGTTGTGCTGCCTTTATCTTTGGGGACCTGTCCCATTGATTCTTCTTGGTCCTTTCTCTTCAGTGTAATGATCAGAAATGTTAAATGTCATAACAGATAAAACTTATGGTCATATTCATACAAATTTGAACTTCTAAGATGTCTATCAGAATTACTAATTCACAAAAGATTCACAAAATATAAATCACAACACAAACCTTGACGTCTGTCGTTGTACTGCCTAAATCCATTCTGGGTCCTGTCCCGTTGATTCTTCCTGGTCTTTCCTCATCTGTAATGATCAGAAATATAACATATTGTAACAGATATAACATATGGTCATATTGATACTAATTAGAGTTACAATGTACTAAGAATTCCATCAGAACCACCAATTCACAAAATATAAATCACAACACTAACCTTGATGCCTGTCACTCTACTGCCTTTCATTCTGGGTCCTGCACCGCTGTTCCTCCCTGATTCAACCTCTTCTGTAATTGATCAATGTTCAAAAATTAACAAACTGCAAGTTCAAGGTCACAAGGTAAAAAAGTTTAGTATTTATAGAAAGGTTTTTGTCAAAAGGAATACACATAAAATATAACAGCTAATACCGGGTTGTGATAGTGAAAGACTTACCAATCAAAAGTTATGTCCAAGGATAAAGATTTTGTGACTGAGAGATGGATAGACAGACAAGCGTCCCCCTTATATTCTAACCATGAATTACAAATTACAAAACGCCATTTTCTGTTAAGTACATGTATGTGAAAAGTCAAGGTCAGGGTCACTGGGTTAAAATTTTTGGTAACGATGGAAAAATCTTGTGACATGGAATACACATAAAAAATATAAAAGCCATATCACTTACCATTCAAAAGAAATTCCAAATGTAAAGGTTTTTGTAAAGTAGGTCAACGGTCGAAGTCAAGGTTAAAAATTTTGGGATCAATAGGAAGGTCTTAACTTAATTAATGAATACACATGTGAAATATCAAAGCCCTAGAACTTACCATTCAAAGGTTATGCCCAATGTTAAATTTTTGAAAAGTAGGTCAAAGGTCAAGGTGTCAAAATTTTTGGTATGAATGGAAAGGTCATGTCAAAAGGAATAAACATGTGAAATATGAAGGCCCCATAACTTCCCATTCAAAAGTTATGTCGAATGTTAAAGTTTTTCAGGACAAACAAACGACAGGCCAAAAACTACATGTATATGCCCCCCGAGTCTTTGATCCAAAATTAGTCGGTATATGACTACTTCAGGCTATCATAGAGACCAAATACATGCATATACTAGATATACCAAGAATTTTTGCAGGTATCAAATTTCACAATTCAAATTGCAAATTGAGGTGTATTTATTTTCCCAACAATCTTGGTATAGACCTTTGAATTGACCTTGAAAACCCAGCTTTTTTTAAGTGTGAAGCTTTGAAGATTACATTTCCTTGTGTCAATAGTTCAGTCCTCACAATATTTTACTTCTGACCTGACCTCTGACTTTAACCTTTGGTCTTAAACATTTATAGGATTGTTCATTTTGTTCTTGTAGGATTATATTAACCTCACGTTTATTGAAACAGACAGGGTTCTATAAATCAAAGCAAGAAAACTGCAGTGTACTATATAAATATTTCCTACCTCACCACATCTGCCATTATACCGTTTTCTTCTGTACGTCATGTCCTGCTGATCCTCTCTAGTAAGCTACT
Organism: Pinctada imbricata; assembly: GCA_033119305.1. Taxonomy (NCBI): domain Eukaryota; kingdom Metazoa; phylum Mollusca; class Bivalvia; order Pterioida; family Pteriidae; genus Pinctada; species Pinctada imbricata. The sequence goes on from VSWD01000009.1 coordinate 66,606,780, forward strand.
CTTCTACAAACATAGGGTAATCAAAGATTACATAGCTCACCGTAGCAGGTTTTTGTCAAAAATCAAATAACTTCCAAAATACAAAAAGTATTGTCATGAGGATTCTACACATCTAATGTTAGTCTCATCCCTTAAAGAGCTAAAGATACAGCCAAAGTATGAGTAATTAAATAGTAGGTTAATGGTTAAGGTCAAAGTCCAAGGTCAACGTCACTGGGTCAAATGTCATTGTCTCAAATGAAGGGTCCCATCACAAGGAATATACATGTGAAATATAAAAGCCCTACCCCTTATAGTTCCAGAGATAAAGCCCAGGTTAAAGTTTTTGAAAAGTAGGTTAAAATCCAAGGTCACTAGGTCAAAGGTCATGGTCTCAAATGAAAGGTTTCATCACATGGTATATACTTGTAAAATAAGAAAGCCCTACCCCTTATGGTTGAAGAGATAAAGCCTAAGTTAAAGTTTTTGAAAAGTAGGTCAAAGTCCAAGGTCAAAGTCACTAGGTCAAAGGTCATGGTCTCAAATGAAAGGTCTTGTCACAAGGTATCTACATGTGAAATATGATAGCCCTACCCTGTATGGTTGTGGTTGTAGAGATAAAGCCAAGGTTAAATTTTTTGAAAAGTAGGTCAAAGTCCAACGTCACTAGGTCAAATTTCATGGTCTCAAATGAAAGGTCTCATCACAAGGTATCTACATGTAAAATATGAAAGCCCCATCCCTTATGGTTGAAGAGATATAGCCCAGGTTAAAGTTTTTGAAAGGTAGGTCAAAGTCCAAGGTCAAGGTCACTATGTCAAAGGTCATGGTCACAAATGAAAGGTCTCGTCATGAGGTATCTACATGTGAAATATGAAAGCCCTACCCTTTATGGTTGAAAAGATAGCCCAGGTTAAAGTTTTGTCTACGGACGACGACAAGGACGATGAGGGTATGACATTAGCTCTTTGGACTTTCGTCCCAGCCAGCTAATAAAGGTGATATAACAAAACTTTAGTGTTTTTCTACAGCATCTTAATATTATTATCATTTTATGTTTTCATCATTTTGCATACCAAACTACATAATTTTGTAGAATAGTAACTGTAAACATGGAAATTTTAGCAATGGAGTAATTTTCGCACAAAATCAATACGCCTACACATTTCTTTAAACTGGAGCATAAACAACTGTTTAGCATGTATCGATCAGTCGAGAAATGAAAATAAATAAATTCACCTTTGATTTACTGTACTTCTCCCTTTAACTAGACTTTTCTGTTTATGCTCCAACTTGCTTTCCTCATTCAAGCAATAGTCACACTTTATTTTCTCACCGGGTACCTGAATCAATACAAAATTAAAGAAAGGTAAGTCATTTGAAAGATACTTTATCTTCAAAAAGAGTTCCATTATTATACTGTACATATATATTTAGGTTAACTTTTTTCCTGCAGTTTGAGAATGGCTTAATAAAATAAATAAATTATCTGATTTCTTACCTTAAAGTCAATTTAGATGTTCTGTGAGTATCATTGCCGGTTTCTGGAAGGTCCTAGTGCATTCATAATGGAGTCAAGTTCCGTCTATTTCACTGATGCTAGTGTGCCAATTACATATTATCTTCTGATTGGTTCGTGCTCGAGTTATAATATATGTATTGTACATCATACGTCATTCTTTTCTGGTGCTCTTGGCAATAGACTCAAAATAATTCTTCTTGAATCAGTCGGTCCCTGCATGCATGTAGCTCTGTATCTGGTGGGAGGAAGCAGTGGTTTATGATCATCAATGTAAGATTATATATCAATGGCTCCTTCATTGTTTGCCCAATCAATTATACATGTATTGACCAGTCTTATAATTCACACTTCATAAAGTAATACAGCTCTCTTATGGCATCCTCCCACATTGCGGTACGGAAAATTTCCCCAAACATTACACTCACCCAGTGATATAAGGCATGAAGAGGGGAATCTTGAAGGTTTGAGAGTCCATCAACGAAACAACTCAGACAGGGTGGATCTACAGGGGTTCAGAAACTTCCTTAGCCGTGAACGTCTCCCTCAGTCTACCAAGCACACCATAACCAAAAAACCTTACCAAACAGACCAACCTGGTTAAAAAAAAATCAACTGACCTGATGGAGACAAGGCAAGGAAGTATCTTTATCCCTGTAGATACATCCTGGGGCATCTGACCTGCTCATAAGTCTGTCAAACCTACATATTCCCCACTCCAGGTCCCAACATTGAATGATTGTAACACCTGGTTCCCTTAACCATACCACTGCACACCAATAATCCACCACAGTGACTGCACATCAATAATCCACCACTGAACATAAATAATCCACCACTGAACATCATCAATCCATCAATGGACACCATTTATCTAACATGGTAGCATTGCACGGGTCTTTTGTGTATGGGAGTTTGTATGCTTTTCATCAAGTACGCACTGATAACTGAATTCTTAAACAGAGTGATGTTTTTGTTCATACACTGGTCACTGTTCATTAAGGCAGAGTGGTTGTTTTTCTCATATACTGGTCACTGTTCATCAAGGCAGAGTGGTGGTTTTCTTATACACTGGTCACTGTTCATTGAGGCAAAGTGGTGTTTTTTCTTCATACACTGGTCACTGTTCATCAAGGCAGAGTAGAGTTTTATTCTGCATACATTAGCTATTGTTCATCAAAGCAGAGTTGAGGTAATTTTTACATACACTGATTACTGTTCGAGGTAATTTTCTACATACACTGGTCACTGTTCAACTAAGGCAGAGTGTTTTTTTTTCATACACTGGTCACTGTTCATTAAGGTAGAGTGGTGGTTTTTCTCATACACTGTTCATTAAGGCGGAGTGGTGGTTTTTCTCATACACTGGTCATTGTTCAATTAAGGCAGAGTGGTGGTTTTTCTATATACACTGGTCACTGTTCAATTAAGGCAGAGTGGTGGCTTTTCTATATACATTGGTCACTGTTCAATTAAGGCAGAGTGGTGGCTTTTCTATATACACTGGTCATTGTTCAAGTAAGGCAGAGTGGTGGTTTTTCTCATACACTGTTCATTAAGGCGGAGTGGTGGTTTTTCTATATACACTGGTCATTGTTCAATTAAGGCGGAGTGGTGGTTTTTCTCATACACTGGTCATTGTTCAATTAAGGTGGAGTGGTGGTTTTTCTCATACACTGGTCATTGTTCAATTAAGGCGGAGTTGTGGTTTTTCTCATACACTGGTCATTGTTCAATTAAGGTGGACTGGTGGTTTTTCTCATACACTGGTCATTGTTCATAAAGGCAGAGTGGTGGTTTCCTTCATACACTTGTCATTGTTCATTAAGACAGATGTGATTTTTTTCCTATACACTGGTCACTTTTCATTAAGGGAGAGAAGTTGTTTTTTTCTTCATTCACTGGCTACTGTTTATCAAGGCATAATGGTTCTTTTTCTTCATACATTGAATGATTGGTTTTCTTTAAGGGCTAGTCTCTGTTTAGATGTCTCTGTTCAGAAGTAAGAGTTGCTCCATGTGTTTTTTCTTAATGCATTAGGCACTTTGAAAGCTGTGTTTTTCTCTATCCACTCAGGTCATTTAAACATACATGTACATCCATGCAGGGTTAGCTACGGGTATATAGGTAAGGCAGGTAATGTAGGTCAATTATATTAATGAACATTCCTACTGTGACTCCATGCGATATAGGTCAGGCTGGTAATTTACGTCAATAATCTTAATACACATTGGTACGGTGACTGCATTCTTCTTTGCTCATTTTCTTGTCAATCTGAAACAAACACAAATATGACAAATAATACACTAAAAAATAGCAATCCAAGGAATGCTTGTGTCGCCTGCGAAGCGGTTTGATTATTATTCTAGAAAGTGGATCAAAATTATTGAAAAGTAGGTCTAGGTCAAACATCTAGATCAAGGTCAAAAGGTCAAATTTTATGGTCTGTGTAGAAAGGTCTTGTCACAAGGAATACACATGTGAAATACCAAAGCCCTATCACTTACCAATCGAAAGATATATCCATTCTTAATTTTTTTAAAAAGTAGGTCAAATATTTAGGTCAAGGTCAAAAGGTAAAAAAAATAATTGTATGTGTAGAATGGCATTGTTACAAGGAAAATACATGTGAAATATCAAAGCCCTATCACCTACCAATTAAAAGATATAGCCAATATTACTTTTCTTGAAAAGTAGGTCAAATATCTAGCTCAAGGTCAAAAGGTCAAATTTAATGGTCTGTGTAGAAAGATCTTGTCCGAAGGAATACACATGTGAAATATCGAAGCCCTATCACTTAACAATCAAAAGATATAGCGAATCTTATCTTTTTTTCAAAAGTAGGTTAAATATCTAGGTCAAGGTCACAAGGTCAAAAATTATGGTACGCGTAGAAAGGTCTTGCCACAAGGATTGCACATCACCAATAAAAAGATATATCCATTCTTAATTTTTTTTGAAAAGTAGGTCAAATATGTAGGTCAAGGTCACTAGGCCAAAAATTATTGTATGTGTAGAAAGGTCTTGTCACAAGGAATACAGATGTGAAATATCAAAGTCCTATCACTTACCAATCAAAAGATATAGCGAATCTTATCTTTTTTTCAAAAGTAGGTCAAATATCTAGGTCAAGGTCACAAGGTCAAAAATTATGGTATGCGTAGAAAGGTCTTGCCACAAGGGTTGCACATGTGAAATATCAAAGTCCTAACACTCACCAATAAAAAGATATATCCATTCTTAATTTTTTTTGAAAAGTAGGTCAAATATGTAGGTCAAGGTCACTAGGCCAAAAAACTATTGTATGTGTAGAAAGGTCTAGTCACAAGGAATACAGATGTGAAATATCAAAGTCCTATCACTTACCAATCAAAAGATATAGCGAATCTTATCTTTTTTTTCAAAAGTAGGTCAAATATCTAGGTCAAGGTCAGAAGGTCAAAAATTATGGTATGTGTAGAAAGGTCTTGCCACAAGGATTGCACATGTGAAATATCAAAGCCCTATCACCTACTAATCAAAAGATATATCCATTCTTAATTTTTTTGAAAAGTAGGTCAAATATGTAGGTCAAGGTCAATAGGTCAAAAATTATGGTATGTGTAGGAAGGTCTTGTCACAAGGAATACACATGTGAAATATCAAAGCCCTATCACTTACCAATCAAAAGTTATGGGCTGTGACACCCAAAGTGTGACAGACAGACAGACAGACGGACGGACAGACGGACGGACAGACGGACAACGGACAAAGTGATCCCTAAGTGTCGCTATGCTTCGCAGGCGACACAAAAAATGATTAACTGTTAACATCTCGAAACCAATGCTTTGCATGAGTATCAAAGAACTCACTGTATGTATCAACAGGCTTTCTACTCTACCTTGATGAAAAAGTAGGAAAAAAATAGGAGTAGTCAATGAAAAAAAGTAGGAGAAAAATAGGAAAAAGTAGGAATTAATAGGGGAAAAGTAGGAAATTTTCCATCACTTTTAGCGACAATTTTCAGAAAGTATGACACACAAATCACAGTAAGTAATGATTGTAGACTGGTAATGTTCATGTTTGAGGAAATGACAGAGAGAAATAAAGGCAGATTGATTTTTCATGTAAAATATACAGGATGGGCGAGCGAAGCGAGCGCGAAATTTTCAAAAACTTTGAATCAGATGTCGATGACAAGTGAAGCAAGTAATTTTTTACTTTTGAGATGAAAAAGTAGGAATAGTAGGTTTTGAAGAAAAAGTAGGAAAAAATAGGATCAAAATAAAAAAGTAGGAAAAGTAGGAAATAGTAGGAAAAAGTAGGAACAGTAGAAAGCCTGTACCAAAATAATGTAGAATTGACAAGAAAGCAATTACATTCTGAGGTAAATATAAAATATGATGAAGTTAATATTATAACTTACCAAGAGGTAAAGCCCAGATTACCATACACGCTAGAATGATCCATTACAAACAGCTAGACTCATGCATTCAAGATACCATTACAGCTATATCCATGTCGTATCATCTGAAATCAAATAAAGACTGTAAAACTGATGGATGCTCCCGGAACAGGAATAATTCTGATAGCAAAAGTTGACCTTTCAAAAATGATCATGAAATAACTTGACCTTTAACCCTAATATGACCTTGAAGACCTTTGTTTGAAAGCCCACATATCCCGCAAAACAGTATGTGAAAGTTAGAGCAAATTATCCCCCAGAAGTTACTGTAAATTGCTTTATTTTCGTCAGTACCAATTTTCGTCAATTCGTTCAAAATGACCATTTCGTCAGTACGTAAATTCGTCATCCAAGGGTCCCTAAAATATAAATTTGTCTGTTCAAATGCCAACTTAATATTCAGGTATAGGCCGTATGCATTTGTTTTCATTGTTTGTTTAACAATTATTGGTAAACAAACAATTAGAGACATGTATACCACCTAGCTTGTTGTGCATGTTGTAAAAACATATCATTAAGTAATTAGAAGTACATTATCTGTGACTTTGTGTGCGTATTCAGTTTTCAATGATTTATCATTTGCCTGTTGTACAATGTATTTTAAACTCTTAAGATTCAATATTTCCTTTCTACACTATATTTTGTCAAGAGTATTTATATTCGTCGATACGTAATTTTGTCAAGGGAGGCACTGACGAAAATGACGAAAATTGGTACCTGACGAATAAAAACCATTTACAGTATGTGTACTGGATCCTTCCCTTTTTGGAATACAATTCTTCATCGATGCAATAAAAATCTTAATAACAAGAGGCCAAAGAGGGTCACATTGCTCACCTTAGTTACTTTAAGGTTTTGTGAAATTATGAGCATCTGTTTTGGAAATGATGAAAAGCGTCAGTCAATCAGAGCCCTCAGTGGCCATATTTGTAAGCAAATCAGCACGAAAAACACAAACTTTGTAGGTCATGAGTACTTGCCTCCAGTAAGGTTTTGCGAAATTCTGTGCAACAGTTGCAGAGGAAAAGTTGAAAACGTGTCTGCAAATCAGAGACGTCGGCGGCCATATTTGTTGACCGATCAGTATGAAAAATACTAATTTGGTAGAGGTCATTGAGTACTTGCTTCCTGTACGGTTTCATGAAATTCTGTGCAGCGGTTGCAGAGGAGAAGTCAAAAATGCGTCAGCCAATCAGAATACTCAATGCATTTTCCCATACTTATTTTTCCCAAACACAGATGTGAACACTTCCTTATATTTCACTTTTTGACACATTTGTATACAATAATGTTTTCATTACTTACGAAGGAAAGGGTTTGTGACTACTTTCCGCTCAACTCACTTCAGAAACTGGATAAACGTAATTTTAATAACTTTATCATGCAAACATAGGTAATCACAGATTACGAAGCTCACCTTGTGGCAGCCAAATTCAATTCAATCATATTTCTTAGTACATATATATTGGCTTTTAAAGGCAAAATCATTCAAGTGGAAAAAAGCCGTTTTATGAAAGTTTGATCAAAGATACATCCAATATGCAAGTTTGGTACATGTAGCACTTATACTTTCCTTTATATTTGCTTTTAAAGGCAAAATCACTCAAGCGGAAAAAGTAGGTCAAGGTCATTTTATGAAAGTTTGATCAAAGAGACATCCAATATGCAAGTTTGGTACATGTAGCACTTATACTTTGCTCAATATTGGCTTTTAAAAGCAAAATCACTCAAGTGGAAAAAGTAGGTCAGATGCTGCATCCGATGCATGAGTCCATCTCGGCATCCAAAGATGAATCACCTGAGCAAGTTTGGTTACTGTAGCATTAGTACTTTGTCAGATACTGAGCTACCCCAAACTTATTAACCAAGTCACTCAAGCAGAAAATGTAGGTCAGATGCAGCATCTGATGCATGGGTTCACCTCAGCATCCAAAGATGAATCACTTGTGCAAGTTTGGTTACTGTAGCATTAGTGCTTTGCCAAATACTGAGCTACCCCAAACTTCTTAACCGGATGCGGACGCGCGGGGGTATAGCATAAGCTCACTCAACTTCGTCGAGGTGAGCTAAAAATAAACTGCTAAAGACAGTATGGCCGGATTGCAAAGTAAGTTTTTGTCACTAACTGGGTCAAGGTCACTGGGTCAAATTGAAAGGTCTTGTCACTAGGTCAAATGTTATGGCATAAATTGAAAGGTCTTGCCATGGGCAACCTACATGTACATGTATAATATAAAGTTTCTACTGCATATGGTTCCTCAGATTTTGCCTCAACCAGAAACTTTAACCAAAATCTTTAACTAGGTCAAAGTCCAAGGTCAAGGTCAAATGTTATGGCATAAATTGAAAGATCTTGTCATGGGCAACCTTCATGTATAATATAATGTTTCTACTGCATACAGTTCCTTAGATTTTGCTCAACCAGAAACTTTAACCAAAATGTTGACGACAGACAGACGGACGAACATCGCCAATCTATAGACCCGAATTACTTTGCAATCCGGCCAAAAATATATGAAATTGATAAAATTCAATAGATCTTAATTGGTTAGTCATAAATTTGCTGGTTTTAGATGCTGACATATTGAGATGACCTTAATTGGTTATGGTCATCTACTTATTGGTACCAAACAACATAAATCTGAACAGAATTCCTATGTACATGCACTGCACATCAGAGTCATACATATCTTACCTAAATATGTCAAGGGCGTAGAAGAAGGGGGGGGGGGGGGGGGGGCGCAGTGGGGGCACATGCCCCCCACTTTGAAAAGTGTTTGTGCCCCCCCACTTTTCAATCACAAAATTTTATGATGCATTAACATTGTTTAAAATAGCAACATTTTGTACCATAAATCTACAATTTTTCGGTCAATTTTCAAAATTTTTCTTTGGCTCGATACCGCTCGCCAGTTCTTTATACTAGACTTTCTGAATAATTTAGCTATCCTGATCCATTCTTTATACATCAGTATTACTTTATCAATGTACATGAAGACATTTAACTCAAACTATATAGAATATTATGACATGTAGTTGTTAATGATAGAGGGTATAGAAAGTATTTTCTGATAAGTCAATATCTTGCTAAAAAAAATTTATTCATGTACTTAAAATTTAGAATTGCACCAGAAATGTTAAAATTTGTGCATAAAGAACATGAAAAAAATCTATTCCCCCCCCCCTTTTTTTTCTTTTTGCTTGTTAGAAATTTTGGGATGTTTTGCCCTTCCACTTTTTCAGGCAGAGCTACGCCGTTGCAACATATCTATGACAATCTTTCCTGCGCTTGTGCAGGTCCTTTTCTAGTACATGTAGTATAAAATACCATTGATAGTATGAAAGTTATTTGCTCTCAAAACTTCTTAACCTAAAACGCAACATAGGCTCAAAGTCAAGGTCACATGGTCAAAAGTTGCTTTCAAAACTTCTTAACCTAAAATTCTATATAGGGTCAAGGTCTTGCAAGAGGTCACAAGATCAAAAGTCATGGTAACAAAATGTAGTACTCTTAACATATGTATGAAATATGACAGGCCTACCATTGGAAGTGAAGAAATCTGCTTTAAACTTCTTAACCGGACAGACAAACAGATACACAGACAGGGCTATTCCTTGATACCCCTCAACTTCTTGCCGAGGGTATAATTAATGTCAAGGAATAGTTACCACTAGTATAACTATGAATGAGTGAACATCATGATCAGTTTGACCTTCAGGCTAGTGTTAAATCTCATCAAACCTATAGTAATTACTACGTCTTTTAAGCACCTGAGTGTACATCAGTTTTACCTTCAGGCTAGTGTTAAATCTCATCAAACCTATAGTAATTACTACGTCTTTTAAGCACCTGAGTGTACATCAGTTTTACCTTCAGGCTCGTATTAAATCTCATCAAACCTATAGTAATTACTACGTCTTTTAAGCACCTGAGTGTACATCAGTTTTACCTTCAGGCTAGTGTTAAATCTCATCAAACCTATAGTAATTACTACGTCTTTTAAGCACCTGAGTGTACATCAGTTTTACCTTCAGGCTCGTATTAAATCTCATCAAACCTATAGTAATTACTACGTCTTTTAAGCACCTGAGTGTACATCAGTTTTACCTTCAGGCTCGTATTGAATCTCATCAAACCTATAGTAATTACTAAGTCTTTTAAGCACCTGAGTGTACATCAGTTTTACCTTCAGGCTCGTATTGAATCTCATCAAACCTATAGTAATTACTACGTCTTTTAAGCACCTGAGTGTACATCAGTTTTACCTTCAGGCTCGTATTGAATCTCATCAAACCTATAGTAATTACTACGTCTTTTAAGCACCTGAGTGTACATCAGTTTTACCTTCAGGCTCGTATTGAATCTCATCAAACCTATAGTAATTACTACGTCTTTTAAGCACCTGAGTGTACATCAGTTTTACCTTCAGGCTCGTATTGAATCTCATCAAACCTATAGTAATTACTACGTCTTTTAAGCACCTGAGTGTACATCAGTTTTACCTTCAGGCTCGTATTGAATCTCATCAAACCTATAGTAATTACTACGTCTTTTAAGCACCTGAGTGTACATCAGTTTTACCTTCAGGCTCGTATTGAATCTCATCAAACCTATAGTAATTACTAAGTCTTTTAAGCACCTGAGTGTACATCAGTTTTACCTTCAGGCTCGTATTGAATCTCATCAAACCTATAGTAATTACTACGTCTTTTAAGCACCTGAGTGTACATCAGTTTTACCTTCAGGCTCGTATTGAATCTCATCAAACCTATAGTAATTATTAAGTCTTTTAAGCACTGTACCTTGACATTAAGACACTCCAATACAAATACATCTGTTGTAACACACCAAGAAATATAAGTCTTTTTATATACTTACCTTCATAGCTGTCAATGAGATGCCGTCTTTCTTTCTGAATCTTCTGCGGTTTGGCTCCTCTTCTGTGAATATACATGAAAAATAATGTAAAAAGTTTTCAATTCAGACAGAACACTTGGAGTTCACTGCATGATGTCAGTTGCAATTTAATCTCCATGTAGTTTACAGAATAGAGGGAGAGATTTTAATTAGATTGTTATGACTAAATCTAAGAGTCACAAAACATTGATAAAGGCAATGTTATAAATGACATATTTTTTCAATCAAAAAAATTATTTCAGAAAAAAAAACAGTATTGTATATTGTACATTTTCTGTCTCGCAATTCTGAAATATTGTGGTCGTCTACAAACTTTTGGAACAACCCTCATACATTGTACTTGCTCAAGTAACAGTTGTCTCCCCCCTCCCTCTAAATTACTTTGACCTTGGTCCATTGACCTTTTGTCAAGTTGATGTTAAACCTTTGAGTCATGAGCAACATTAACTAAAATATGAAAGTGACCCATTTCATTGTTTCAGAGGTATAGCTCGTACACGATTAACATATACATGTACAATTTCAGTATAAGCATATTGAGTGACCTTGACCTTGGTCACATGACCTTGGATATAGGTGATCTGAAAGCTATGGATCATGAGCAACAACAAACTAAAAATAATAGTGATTGGATACAAGTTCAAAAGATATAGCCTGGACATGATTAACATGTACAGATTCATTACTATAGTAAGAAGTGACCTTGGGACAATTTGATGTGAAACTTATAGTCCTGAGAAACAACAAACTAAAATATGAAAACAATTGTAAAATGAATACAAGAGATATAGCCTGGACATGATTAACATGTACAGATTCATTACTATAGTAAGAAGTGACCTTGGGACAATGTGATGTGAAACTTATAGTCCTGAGAAACAACATACTAAAATATGAAAACAATTGTAAAATGAATACAAGAGATATAGCCTGGACATGATTAACATGTACAGATTCATTACTATAGTAAGAAGTGACCTTGGGACAATGTGATGTGAAACATTTAGTCCTGAGAAACAACATACTAAAATATGAAAGCAATTGTAAAATGAATACAAGAGATATAGCCTGGAAGGTTCAGCATGACTGTACAGTTTCATTAAAAAGATCTAATGACCCTGACCTTGGACACATGATCTTGGATCAAGGTGATAAGAGACCTTTGGGTCGTAAGCAACAAAATGCTTAAATATAAAAGTGATCCGTAAACGATTCAAGAGATATGTACAATGTATAGCCCGATATAGCCCGGACAGAATAGCATTTACAATTTCATTAAAAATATACTAAGTGACCTTGATCTTGGTCACACGACCTTAGGTCAAGGTGATGTGAAAGTTTTGGGTCATAAGCTACAACATACTAAAATATTAAAGTCAAACGAAATATAGCCCTGACATGATGTGTGACAGACGGACACAAAGGCAAAAACAATGTCTACTCACATTGAGGGGGGGGGGGGAGGGGACATAATGACCTTGATACTGTATAGATTGATGAATTTATGGTAAGAAAATTGTACATTTACTGTCTCGTATTTATGAAATATTGTGGTCGTCTAAAAACTCTTGGAACAACCCTTGTACATTGTCAACTAACTTAACTACACTCATTATAAATCTATTTATAACATTAAAGTCTTTTTCATACAGAGTTTACTAAAAGTTAATGATCACAACACTAACCTTTATGTCTGCTGTTGTACTGCCTTTCTCTCTGTGGTTCCTCCACTTCTGTGACGAAAATGAAATGTTACACATGAAACAGATAAAATACATGTACATAATTACGATGATACAATTGTCAGTATATACATGTATCACATCATTCCATGGTCTTGAGTGGAAAAATGTTACACGGAATGACAAAAGTGATCCGAATGAACCTTATCGTGAAAGGGTCTATACAAACCTTGATGTCTGTCGTTGTACTGCCTTTAAATCTGGGTCCTGCACCGCTGATCCTCCCTGGTTCCTTCCTATTCTGTAATTATAATGAAATAATACACAACTTATGGATTCAAGTCTATGCTTACAAGATGTCAATGAGAATTACTACAATACAAACCTTGATGTCTGTCGTTGTACTACCTTTCATTCTGGGTCCTCTCCTGCTGATCATCCCTGGTTCCTTCATCTTCTGTAATTATAATGAAATATTACACAACTTTATAAAAAAACATAAACACATATCAATTTCATGTCAGATTCTATGCTTCCAAGATGTCAATAAAAATTACAAAGTTAAAATAAACTTTAAATTATAACACAAACCTTGATGTCTGTCGTTGTACTGCCTTTCATTCTGGGTCCTGTCCTGTTGATCCTCCCTGGTTCCTTCCTCTCCTGTGATTATAATGAAATATTACACAACTTTATAAAAATACATAAACACATATCAATTTCATGTCAGATTCTATGCTTACAAGATGTCAATGAAAATTACAAAGTTAAAATAAACTTTAAAAAAATTATAACACAAACCTTGATGTCTGTCGTTGTACTGCCTTTCATTCTGGGTCCTGTCCTGTTGATCCTCCCTGGTTCCTTCCTCTTCTGTAATTATAAAAAAATATTACATATAGGAAATATATCACAACTTCATAAAATATATAAACACATATCAATTTCATGTCTATGCTTACAAGATGTCAATAAGAATTACAAAATTATAAACTTAATTATAACACTAACCTTGATGCCTTTCATTTTACTGCCTTTCATTCTGGGTTCTGTCCTGCTGATCCTCCTTGGTTCCTTCCTCTTCTGTAATTATTTTGAAATATAAACAACTTTATAAACAAGAGGCCCAAGGGGGCCACATCGCTCACCTTAGTTGCAAACAAAAGAATGATAGTGGACAATTAGGTTGAGGTTCTTGAGTACTTGCTTCCTTAAGGTTTCGTGAAATAATGAGCATTGGTTTTGGAGAAGTCGAAAATGTGTCAGCCAATCAGAGCCCTTGGCGGCCATGTTTGTTGACCTATTGGCAGGAAAAACACAAACTTAGTAGAGGACTTTGAGTTCTTGCCTCCTGTAAGGTTTCCTGAAATTCTGTGCAACGGTTGCAGAGCAGATGTCGAAATGTTAAAAGTTTATGCAGGACGACGGACAGTGTGCTATGACATTAGCTCACTTCAGCTTCCCTCAGGTAAGCTAAAAACTTATTGATACAAGTCTATGCTAACAAGAAGTCAAAGTCGAAAAAAACCTACAAAAAACCCCACTAACCTTGATGTCTGTCGTTGTACTGCCTTTCATTCTTGGTCCTGTCCCGCTGATCCTCCCTGGTTCCTTCCTCTTCTGTACTTATAATGAAATAGAACATATTATGGCAAATATTATCACAATATCATACTGATACAAATCTGAGCTTATTAGAGGCCTGTGAGAATAGCCAACACATAATAAAAATCTGTGTTTGTGAAACATAAATGCCCCCCTCGGCATCTTTGTCAGTATTAACACCATTTTCTGTAGGTGAAAGGTAAAGGTCACGAGGTCAAAAATGTTCATATAAAAGGAAAAGTCTTGCCGAAAGGAATACACATGTGAAAAATCAAAACCCTATCACTTAACATTAAAAAGTTATGCCCAATGTTAAAGTTTTTGAAAAGTAGGTCAAAGATCAAGGTCAAGGTCACCAGGTAAAAATTTTGGTATCTATGGAAAGGTCTTGTCACAAGGAATATACATATTAAATATGAAAGCTCTATCACCTACCATTCAAAGGTTATTACCTATGATGATTTTTTTCAAAAGTAGGTCCAAGGTCAAGGTCATGAGGTAAAAAATAATGGCATCGATAGAAAGGTCTTGTCACAAGGATGTGAAATATTTAAGCCCTATCACTAACAAATCGAAAGTTATGTCCAATGTTAAAGTCTGAACTCGCCACAGATAGATCTTTTTCCGAGTTGTAGCTTGATCCGTGAAAGTGTGAAGGGGACTTATTAAGCTTATGAGATGTCAATTAGAATAAAAAAAAATTTTAAAGTTAATTATATAACACAAACCCTGATGTCTGTCGTTGTACTACCTTTCACTCTGGGTCCTCTCCTGCTTATCCTCCCTTGTTCATTCCTCTTCTATAATTATAATAAAATATTACACAACTTATAGCAAATAGAATACAATATCATACTGATACAAATCTGAGCTTATTAATGGCCTGTGAGAATAGAAAATATATAAATAATTAACAACATTTTTAAAAACCACTAACCGTGATATCTGTCGTTGTTCTGCCTTTCATTCTGGGTCCTGTCACATTGATTCCACCTGGTCTTCCTCTTCTGTAATGATCAGAAATGTTACACATTGTAACAGATAAAACATAATTACAGTCATATTGATAAAAATTTGAGCTTCTACCTATTCACAAAATATAAACCACAACACAAACCTTGATATCTGTCATTGTACTGCCTTTCACTCTGGGTGACTTGCTCTGCTGATCCTCCCTGGTTAAACTTCTTCTGTAATTATCATGAAACATGCTGCCAATTTATCTGTTCTTAAATAATGCTATTCAATTTTAAGATGTTAAACATAATATAACTACTGTAAACATGTAATTTTCACATATCTCACAAAAAATTCACCCATGCGAAAATAATTCCGCTGCATTCTTACAAAGGCAGATACATTATATCACGAATATTCCCCCCAAGTGTAAAGTTTTGATATCATAAATCACGAAATTTTCCCTACGTGAAAATAACTATGTTGACAGTTGATGATTAATGTTCAAAAGTATGCAAACTCTAAGTTCAAGGTCACAAGGTAAAATTTTTTAGTATTTATAGAGAGGTTTTGTCAAAAGAAATATACACATAAAATTTTACAGCTAATAGGGCTGTAATACTAAGACTTACCATTCAAAAGTTATGTTCAAGTCTTAAGATTTTGTAACAGCCATTTCATCTTCTGAAAAGATAAATAACCAAAATAAATCTTCATACAACATAGAATCTTATCTCGTTTCAAACTCTTCATTATCTTCCAATATCCTCAAGATTTAAATGTATGACAACTACCTTTACCTCTAAATTAATCTATTACATAGTAGCCATATAGTTAAATCTTATCTCTATAGTAGGTGTGACCTTGACCATTGATCCTGAAAAGGCGTTTAAGAGATGGTGACGTTAGACAGCAATCATAATTATAAGGCATACCAACTATTACTTATAGTGTATTTCACGAATATTAACTATAAACCTTAATTACGTCACTTGTCTCATTGTCTTTTTAACATATCTTCACTGGTTTGCGTATGCTACATATATCATTAGCTTACTTTTCCTTGCATCTCTGTCACAATTCTGTACCACTTCATCTTCTGAAAAATAAAGTAACCAAAATAAATCTTAGTAGCAGAGTCGAGTCTTTATATCTCCTTTTAAACTCTTTATCCTAAAACACTTTGGAACTGACATTCATTTCCACATTCCACTTCTCTATTAACCTAGAGTTTGATATAATCTATATATATACATGTATATATATATATATATGACCTTGAACCCTGGCCTTGATCCATAATTAACAGTATCATACGGTTTCATTTCATTTTTAAAGCAAATATTGACAAATAAGACTTTTCATTTGCAAATGAGCATTAAAATAAATGAATTGTACATTTTCAAAATGAAAAGAACAAACCTTGAACACTGATACAGTCCTTTTGTCCCCGATCCTTGATTTAGTATTTATCTGAATGCTGATGATGACACAAGAGTTGGCCAATCTGTGCTGTGTCAATGGATGTCATTTTTTGTCTAATCGTGCCTTGATATTCTTGCATCATTCGATCTTGTGACATGTCAATTTTTGTCTTTCTTCCTTGATTTACAAACACCATTTGTTGATTTACATGATGCACTATTTAATCTTTGAAACTTTTCTGAAAGTTTTCTGTCCTTTGTTGATGAGATTCTCTCTTTTCAGTCTATTTCTGTTTTCATTTGTCTTTTTTTCGGAATTTGAATGCTTTTTACATCCTTTCATATTAATTCCATGGAGCATAATTATATAAGGAGCAATATCTTGTCTTCAGCTTCTACATCACACTTGCAGAATCACATAAGGACCGGGGAACATTCAACATTATCAGCTTTCTTACACACTGCAGGTTAATTAAGGATGTTAACCCAGAACCAGGACATGCAGAAAATAGGAAGTAGGATGGTGCAATCATGCGAGTGCAGTGCAAGGGAAAGGTGCAGGAAAGTGCAAAGGTTAAAGTGTAATGTTAGACGGTGGGAGATATTGCAATGTATAATAGACCGACAATGTGAATTGGACGTCAGCACACACATCTGACGGAAGGCTAATACTAAGGACACTGGTTTACACCCTCAAGTTTCCATCAGCTTGTCACACGTAGTCATGTTGCCCTCAGATAGGCTGGATGGTAATACACAGAACACACAATTTGCCGGAGATGTTTCCCATTCAAATCTTTACGTACATTTTCCAGGTATTATTATTAGAGCAGCCATGTTTCTTACAAATATCAGCGATTTACATCCTTCCACCAATTATGGACATCAGTTTTTGTGCAGGGCTGGATTCCTTTTCTTCTTCTTAGCTCAGCTTCCCTTCATTTTTACCTGATACAATTAATTCATATAAGACTGTGTTTTATTGAATCTATGAGTGAAATATCAAACCCCTAACCCAAATACAGTTTAAGAGATATTTAGCCGATTTCAACTCTTCTTAATGTGGGTCACAAAGTTCAAGGTCAAGGTCTCAAATGAAGGGTTTGTCATAAGAAATTTTAAAATTGAAATATTAGAGCTTAACCACTCATGGTTCAAGAGATACCATTAAGTATTAAGGTTTTGAAAAGTATGCCAAACTTCAAAGCCACAAGGTCAAAAGTCAAGGTCATGTATGAAGAGTATTGTCGTATGGAATCTACTTAGTGATATATGAAAGCCGTATCTCTGACAGTTCAAGAGATATAGCCATGCAAGGTCAATTTTTAGTATTTTTAAGTAGGTCAAGATTTAAGATCAAGGTTACTAGTTCAAAGGTCAAGTTAAAGATAAACATCCTGCTGGGTTTATTTCATCATGGTCCATCGTCTGGAAAATGAGAAAACTTTTGAAACAACGAATTGCAACATGCCCAAGGAGGGACGGAAAACACCGCGTCTGAAGCCACAGGGAGTGTCAAAACACATGTGAGTTTTGTATTAGAAAATGCAAGTTTCAGCTCTTAACAGGAACTTAATTGAAAAATCAAATTCAACGAATTGTGGTCCCCCTGCTTTTGGGTGTTTATATTTAAAGAGATGCTTACAGACACCCCCTCCCCCATTCTCAAGTTCCAATAAAATATCTCATGTATTTTCACTCTTCTAAAGATCAAAGATTTAACTCCAAGAAAAAGGTCAAAAGGTCCAAACTTTTGTTACCGAGGGAAAGGTCTTGTAAAAGGAATGCACATATATGATAACGGTTGAAGTTGTTTTTAAAGTATGTCAAGCTCAAAGGTCAAGGTCCCAAGATCAAAATTGGTATTTATGGAAACATCTTGTCACAATGAATTCACATGAGAAAAATATCAAAACCCTATCACTTACCATTTGAAAGTTATGGACAAGGCTAAAGTTTTTTGTGACTGACGGACAAACCAGTTTTAATGTCCCCATGCTTTTGCAAAAGCGGGGGAGAAAAATACAATAATATAGATCACATACCTAGATAGAAGGTGACAAGGCTGTTTGAGCTGATGTCCATTTTTGACTTGCTGGCTTGGCTGGATGATGTAGTCCTTTTTCCACCATATAGATCTACATTTTTTGACTGATGTGGATACATTTGAAACTTCCTTTCTGTAAAACACAAGTTAAAATATATCATACTGAATAAACCAATGCACCATTCTTTAATAAATGTAAGTATCATTATAGTATGCACGAAAAACCATGGCCCTAACGTAGACCGATTGGCTTTGAAAATTTTGAAATAGAATTCATGAATGAAATCCTGTGCGCAAAAACTTATCCTTTAATAGAGATGGCGAAAGACACCAGCTCAAAATTTCAATGATGGCATGGGAGGAAAGTTACGCAAGTTCATAATAAGAATTTACATACCAAATCAGTGAGTATAATTTAGCTGCCTGCTGACGTCCACTTCTGGCTTGCTAAATGAACTGACGGCTGGATTGCTGGGTGTTTGTCCTTGTGATCCGCCTCCTTCACTGACATCTCTGACTGTAATAATAAGCGAAGAGAAAATAAAGTTCTATATTTTCAAATGATATGGTGGTAGAGGTAAACATTGAAAGTATAACAGTAATAGTAGTTTTTATCTAAAATAATTCCCAGTTTTTAAAAGATAAATTGATTTCAACGTATTGATACACACATACTGGATGAAAATAAAGAATGAGAAAAAGGAATTATAATAGTAGTGAAAATCCCTAGAAGAAAAAAAGAAATTCTTCTAATTGACTACAAAGTTTGATGAAGATTAAAAGAAAATTGTGGCCTCTAGACTGCCCACAAGGATTTTCCATTATTGTCCATTGTGACATTGACCTTTGACCTTGAAAATCGCATCATTGGCAACTTGGATGCAAAGTTTGATGACAATTGGAAGTAATCTGTGACCTCTAGAATGTTCAAAAGTTTTTGTGGACTTACACACGCACTAACGCACCCTCACACCTACTTACACACGGTGGCGTTATTATATCCTTTACTGGCAACAGAGACAAATTACAATACTAACCTTGATGTCAGTCGTTGTACGGCCTTGCACTCTGGGTCCTGTCCTGGTGATCCTCCCTGGTTCCTTCCTCTTCTGTAATGATTATAAAATATTACACAACTTTATAAACAAGAGACCAAAGGGGACAAATCGCTCACCTTAGTTGCAAGCAAAAGAATGATAGTGGACAATTTGGTGGAGGCCCTTGAGTACTTGATTAATCATTTAAGGTTTCGTGAAATAATGAGCATCACGATTTTGAAGAAGTCAAAAATATTTCAGCCAACCAGAGCCCTTGGCAGCAATTTTTCTTGACCTATGGCACAAAAAACACAAACTTGGTAGAGGACTTTAAGTACTTGCTTCCTGTAAGGAAGAAGTCGAAAATGTGTCAACCAATCAGAGCCCAAGGCGGCCATTTTTCTTGAACTTTCGGCACGAAAAACACAAATTTGGTAGAGGACTTAAAGTACTTGCTTCCTAAAAGGTTTCGTTAAATTCTGTGCAGTGGTTGCAGAGGATAAGTTGAAAATATGTCAGCCAATCAGAGCATTTGGCGGCCACATTTGTTGACCAATCAGCACAAAATGAGTAGCTGAGTTCTTGCCTCCTGTAAGGTTTCGTGAAATTCTGTGCAACGGTTGCAGAGGAGATGTCAAAAAGGTAAAAAGTTTATGCTGGGATGGTGCGCTATAACAACAGCTCACTTGAGCTTTGCTCAGGCAAAATAAAACATAAACTTATTAATACAAGTCTATGCTTACAAGATGTCAAAGTTGAAAAAACCTAAATAAAAAACTAACCTTGATGTCTGTCTTTGTACTGCCTTTCACTCAGGGTCCTGTCTTGCTGATCCTCCCTGGTTCCTCCCTCTTCTGTAATTATAATGAAATATTACATAAATTATGGATTCAAGTCTATGCTTACAAGATGTCAGTGAAAATTACAAAGTTAAAAAAGATTTAATTACGATACAAACCGTGAAGTCTGTCGTTGTAACCTTTCACTTTGGGTCCTGTTCCGCTGATCCTCCCTGGTTCCTTCCTCTTCTGTAATAATCATGAAATATAACACAACTTTATTAAATACATGAACACTTAATTATATATCAATTCAAGTCTATGCTTACGAGACATCAATGAAAATTACAAATGACGAAAAAAAAACTTAATTATAATACTAACCATGATGTCTGTCATTGTACTACCTTTCATTCTGGGTCCTGTCTAGCTGATCCTCCCTCTTCTGTAATTATAATAAAATATTACACAACTTATGGATTCAAGTCTATGCTTACAAGATGTTAGTGAAAATTACAAAGTTAAAAAAGATTTAATTACAATACAAACCTTGATGTCTGTGGTTGTACTGTCTTTTTCTTTGGGTCCTGTCCTGCTGATCCATCCTGGATCCTTCCACTTCTGTAATGATTATAAAATATTAAACAACTTTATAAAATACATAAACACAATATATCAATTCCAGTTAATGCTTACGAGACGTCAATGAAAATTAACAAAGACGAAAAAAAAACTAACCTTGATGTCTGTCGTTGTAGCTGCCATTCATTCTGGGTCCTGTCCTGCTGATCCTCCCTGGTTCCTTCCTCTTCTGTAATTACAACAAAATATTACATACTTTACATGTTATAGTAGATACGAGGGCTGATTGATATGTTGTGAGCCTCAGTTTTCTGAGTTACAGAAGGTATTCTGCTGGTAGATTATCTCCAAACATAGGGTTCTAATCAAAGATTACATAGCTCGCCTATACAGGTTTTTGCCAGAAACCAGGTTTAAGTTTTTGAAAAGTAGGTCAAAGTCCAAGGTCACTAGGTCAAAGGTCATGGTCTCAAATGAAAGGTCTTGTCACAAGGTATCTACATGTGAAATATCAAAGCCCTATCCCTTATAGTTCAAGAGACATAGCCCAGGTTAAAGTTTTGTCTACGGACGAGTCCGACAACGACGCCGAGGGTATGGCATTAGCTCTCTGGACTTTTTCGTCCCGGCGAGCTAAAAAGGACAATCAATCACTGACACATATAATACCGGAATGCATCACTTCTACCAGTTACGGGAAAATAATAAATTTAATTCCTGCGGAAAGCTCACTAGTTAAATGACATGTGTTAATTTGTTCCATCAGAACAATGCTCATGTTCACAAGTCTGTCGCTGCCATGGCTGCCATTCACGATTGTGGCTTTGATTTGATTGAGCATCCACGTTATTCACCTGATCTTGCTCAATCAGACTTTCATCTATTCCCAAAACTGAAAGCAGCTATTCCAGGCCCCCGCTATAAGTCTGATGATGACGTCATACTTGCAGTGGATGGTTTTCAGACCAGTTGAGTTCTTTAAAAGTGGTATTGAGGCCCTTAAACACCAGTGGCAAAAGTGTATAGATACTGATGAGGATTATGTAGAAAAAGAATGCAAAATGTCTGATAAAATTTAAATCCTTAAAATTTGAGGCTCACATCATATCAATCAGCCCTCGTAGAATACAATATCATACTGATACATTTTTGTACAAATCTGAGCTCATTAAAGGCCTGTGAGAATAGCCAATACACAAAAACCTCACAATACTAACCTTGATGTCTGTTGTTGTACTGCCTTTCATTCTAGGTCATGTCCCATCAATTCTTCTTGGTGACCTTCCTCTTCTGTAATGACCAGAAAATGTTAAATATTGTAACAGATAAAACATAAGGTCATATTGATACAAATTTGAACTTCTAAGATGTCTATAAGAATTACCAATTCACAAAAGATTCACAAAATATAAATTATAACACAGACCTTGATGTCTGTCGTTGTACAGTAGTACTTTCTCTCTGGGCCCTGTCAAGCTGATCCTCCCTGGTTCCTTCCTCTTCTGTAATTATAATTATGAAAATTAATTTAATATCACAACTTTATAAAATACATGAACACATATCAATTCAAGTCTATAAAGTTATATATACAAAGTTATATAACACTAACCTTGATGTCTTTAGTTGTACTGCCTTTCTCTCTGGGTCTTACACCGCTGTTCCTCCTCTTCTGTAATTTTATGAAACATTAACATATAAACTAGATGATCAAAAGTTAGCAAACTCCAAGTTCAAGGTCACAAGATCAAAAAGTTTAATATTCACAAAATATAAACCACAACACTAACCGTGACGTCTGTCCTACTGCCTTTCATTCTGAGTTACCTGTTGTACTGTTCCTCTCTGGTTCAACCTCTTCTGTAATAATCATGAAACATTAAAGGCCTTGTTACACGACGCGATTAATCGTTTGCAATTAGTTGCAAGCGACAAATCGTGTCGAGTAACATAGCTTAAAACTAATCGCATGCGACTTTCAAAAGTCGCATGCAACTTTTTTCAGATAAGAACATGTTCTATTCCTTCCAATTAATCACATGCAACTTTTAGCGTCAACCAATCAAAATGCAGGGTATTCCTTATATTTTCAATCGTAACTTAGCGAATTTTGGTCATATCCATTACATTGACAACGAAATGACGACTTTTCTCACAAAAGTTCACAGTACACTTCCTGCAAGCTTTTTTAATTCAAAATTTGATTTTCTTCACTCTTTTCGTCGAGAAAGTTATGTGAATGTAATTGTAATGGAAATTGAAAATACATGCTGTATTGTCTGTTGATAATACAATTTATTAGTAGACTTTAGGCGGAAAAAGTATGAATTTAGCACAAAAAATATGCAATTAGTTGCAACGTGTAACAGTGCGAGTCGTTGCAACTCGCTCGGACCAAAAAATCTCTGCAATTAGTTGCATGCAACTAATCGCGTCGTGTAACAAGGCCTTAACATAAGTACTGTAAACATGGATTTTTTTCTCGTGGGGTAATTTTCGCGTATTTCATAAATCATAAGGGGTTTCACAAAAATTTTACCAATGTGAAAATAAATCCGCTGCATTCTCACAAAGGTGGATTCCTTATATCATAAAAATTTCCCCCAAGCCTAATGTTTTGTTGTTATAATCGTAAAATTTTCCCTCAGGGAAAATAACCACATTTACAGTTAAAATATGACAATATTCATGTGAAAGTGAATTTTAGACTTACCATTCAAAAGTTATGTTCAAGGATAAAGATTTTTTTGACTGAGAGATGGATGGATAGACAGATGAACCAAATTAAATGGCCTCACGGTTTCGCTAAAATGGGTTACAGTAAATGACATTAACCTTAATGTCTGTCAGTGGAGGCTTTTATGAACATCACAGGTACTTGTATACTGAGACAGACAGGGTTCTATAAATTAAACCAAGAAAACTCTAGTGTATTATATAAATATTTCCTACCTCACCACGTCTGCCAAAGAGCCGTTTTCTTCTATCCCCTACCTACCCACGTCTGCCATAATGCTGTTTTCTTCTATCTCCTACCTCACCACGTCTGCCATAATGCCGTTTTCTTCTATCTCCTACCTCACCACGTCTGCCATAATGCCGTTTTCTTCTATCTCCTACCTCACCACGTCTCCCGTAATGCCGTTTTCTTCTATCTCCTACCTCACCACGTCTGCCATAATGCTGTTTTCTTCTATCTCCTACCTCACCACGACTGCCATAATGCCGTTTTCTTCTATCTCCTACCTCACCACGTCTCCCGTAATGCCGTCTTCTTCTATCTCCTACCTCACCACGTCTCCCATAATGCCGTTATCTTCTATCTCACCACGTCTCCCATAATGCCGTAAGCTACTCTTCTATAATAGAAGTAATATAATAATTATTGATTCTACTTGATGTTTCCATTATTATGCATACAAAACTAGATTAATTTTTGTGAACGTGGAAATTTACGTGTGGGAGTAATTTTTGCGCTTTTCGCGATATGGTCATTGTCGATATTTGTCATTTATACACCCCCACATGAAAATTACAACCAGTATTGAAGAATAAAGAAAATACTCTTGATGTTGTTAAAATTACCCCAACGCGTAGTGTTGCAATGCAATGGTCATGCATTTTGCGAAAAGCTGCCCCTGTAGAAGTTTGACATTTGAAACTATTATGGAAGGAAAAATGACCTTCACCTTTTACCTACTTCTTACCTTGGGTTAAATGTTGTGCTCCTTATATATCTTTGGATGGTTGGTGTGGTCCTCATCTTTGGTTGGCATTCTGCACACAGCTATATTTTTCCAATTTCATGCGTGACTCCACCTTTGCCGTCAGCCAAACTACTTTTCTGCAAGAATCATGCAATAAGTTTCAGGAGTGGAGATACATCAATAGATTTTCTCTTCTATTACAACTCATTTGCACCAGACTTGTCAGAATGACAACATAGATCGCCGGTGGCAACCATATGTAAATTGCAACAACAACAATAAATAACTCCTCTGATTAACAAGTTAAAGTTTTTGAAAAGTAGCTAAAATTTCAAGGTCAAGGTCACTAGGTCAAAATTTATGGTACGGCATGAAAGGTCTTATCACAAGGAATGCACATGTGAAATATCAAAGCCCTATCACTTACCATTCAAAAAATATGGCCCAAGTTAAAGTTTTTGAAAAGTAGGTAAAATTTCAAGGTCAAGGTCACTAGGTCAAAATTTATGGTACGGCATGAAAGGTCTTATCACAAGGAATGCACATGTGAAATATCAAAGACCTATCACTTACCAATCAAAAAATATGGCCAAGGTTAAAGTTTTTCAAAAGTAGGTCAATCATCTCCAAGGTCAAGGTCACAAGGTCAAAAATTTTGGTATCCATGGAAACGTCTTGTCACAAGGAATACACATGTGAAATATCAAAGCCCTATCACTTACCATTCAAAAAATATGGCCAAGGTTAAAGTTTTTCAAAAGTAGGTCAATCTCCAAGGTCAAGGTCACAAGGTCTTAAATTTTGGTATCCATGGAAAGGTCTTGTCACAAGGAATGCACATGTGAAATATGAAAGCCCAATCTGTATTGGTTTAAAAGTTATAAGCAAGGTTAAAGTTTTTGTGCACGCGCACGCCGACGCAGACGCCAACGCCGACACCGGGGGTATGACAATAGCTCTCCGGACATTCGTCCCGGCGAGCTAAAAATACTCCAACAGTCAGGGGTATAACTCATTTCAGTGATAAAATTTTATAACCGAAATCAGTTACTTTTCTTTCTATGAAAATCAGTAATGTTAAAGTAGGTCATGAAAAATAACTGATTTCTGCATATAAAAATTCCTATGGGAATTGCTTCATATTTATTCATTGGGTAAAGGATTATTTTACAAAATTTAAGGTATTGATGTATTAAGATGATACTGAACACTTGATTATCAGCAGGAAAAATCTGGATTAGAAGATTAAAGCAATACCAAAAAAATATAACCAAAAATGGTTATTTAAAAGTAACTTCTTTCAGTTATATTTATTTTTGACCCAGATTTTGCACAAAGATGATTTTATCCAGCTGTGACCTTAATTTATTTTTAAAGAGGCACCAATGTTGTATCTGATGAAGTCAAACTTTTCTGTACGCATTGGATGATATAATCGTATTTGACCTTGGAAAGTTTTGTAACCTGAACCAGTTATATTCTGGGTGATTCTATAAATATCTTGCAAGAAAAATAACTGATTTCAGTGACGAAAAATATAACTGAAATGAGTTATACCCCTGACTGTCCAATGAAGATAAAATGTATGAAGCCATTAAAAATTTCGTAATATTTCTCGTTGCGAACAAACATATCTTACGTAAACAGGGACTTTCAGTGCTAAAGTCACCGTAACGGCCTTTTGATACATTGCACTTCTATGATGTCTTATTAACTGAAGTCTGTATAGGTGAATATAACTGCAGGTCAGGATACTATGCCATACTTGTCTAGCTCTTTTCCTTGTGTGCGAGATGGGTTGGTTGGTGTGCTCCTCATCTTGGGTTGGTTGGTGTGCTCCTCATCTTGGGTTGGTTGGTGTGCTCTTCATCTTGGGTTTTTTGGTGTGCTCCTCATCTTGGGTTGGTTGGTGTGCTCTGCATCTTGGGTTGGTTGTTGTGCTTATCTCCATCATAGACTTGAAAAGTCAAAGACAATATTAAACATCATGTCATATTAACTTATTACTTTAAAATTCAGATTAAACAGTAACCGTTTTATTTTCATTGTGATTCAATATAAAAAATAATAACCTGGTTGGTTTAATCATCGGTTGGTATGTACATGTGTCATCTGAATTCCTCCATAGGCTTCACATCTGTACTACGCTACTTCATCTCAGTCTGGTTGGTGTGCTTATCTCAATGTTTCATCTCAGTCTGGTTGGTGTGCTTATCTCAATGTTTCATCTCAGTCTGGTTGATGTGACTATCTCAGTCATGGCTTGGTTTCATCTCAGTCTGGTTGATGTGACTATCTCAATCATGGCTTGGTTTCATCTCAGTCTGGTTGGTGTGCCTATCTCAATCATGGCTTGGTTTCATCTCAGTCTGGTTGATGTGCCTATCTCAATCATGGCTTGGTTTCATCTCAGTCTGGTTGATGTGACTATCTCAATCATGGCTTGGTTTCATCTCAGTCTGGTTGATGTGACTATCTCAATCATGGCTTGGTTTCATCTCAGTCTGGTTGGTGTGCTTATCTCAATCATGGCTCAGTGGTTTCACCTCAGTCTGGTTGATGTGTCGATCTCTTTTGAAATATAAAGCAGGTGATCTAAAAAGTCGTGAAATTAAAAGACAGAGAGGAAAATACTTGGCTCATATTTGTGACTGCGTCATGATTCCTCCAAGTTTGTTTCAAATATGACAATTAATAAAGTTAGATCATATTATAATATTTTAGACAAACTAATCTAACAAAGAGACAAACAGACAAAAACAATTTGCCGCCAAAAATTTGACATGAGGGTATAATCCCCTGTTCAGTATGTAACAGCCAGTTAAGAAACAAAGTTAATATATTCACCTTTGAATGACTAAAATTTTCTCCCTTTCACTGTATCATATAGACTGTCTGCTAATGCTCCAATGTACTGTATTCGTTCATACAATGGTAATCACCTGTTTCAAACTTTGTCAATTCAAAAAAATGCAATGATCGCTGTGCGATATAAGTCCCCTACCGGCGGCATAAATTTATGACTTGCATCTCTGTTCATCAGTTCATCTTCTGCAACAACAGCCAAGAAAAGTCTGGGAAACTGAATTCACGAAATTTGCTAAGTCCAATGGCCATAACTCTTGTGAAAATTAGTCAGTCTAAATTAAACTCAAATCTGCATCACACTATAATGTATTCACATACAAAAAATCAGCTCATTATCTGCAATAACAGGCATGAAAAAGTCCGGGAAACTAAAAATTTCATGAAATTTGCTAAGTCCAAGGGCCATAACTCTTGTAAAAATAGGCCAATGGAAACCAAACTCAAACTTGGTCTGTATCACACTGAGATGTCTTCATTTACCAAAAATCAGTGCATTATTTGCAATAGAACCAAAGAAAAGTCTGGAAACTGAAATTTTCATAAAATGTGCTAAGTCCAAGGGCCATAACTCTTTTAAAAATAGATGAATCTAAAGCAAACTCAAACTTGATCTGTATCACATTGAGATATATCCACATACCAAAAATGAGTTCAATATATGCAACAGCAGCGGAAAAAAGTCCGGAAAACTGAGATTTTCATAAAATTTGCTAAGTCCAAGGGCAATAACTCTTGTAAAATTAGGTCAATCGAAAGCAAACTCAAACTTGATCTGTATCACATTGAGATATATCCACATACCAAAAATGAGTTCAATATATGCAACAGCAGCGGAAAAAAGTCCGGAAAACTGAGATTTTCATAAAATTTGCTAAGTCCAAGGGCAATAACTCTTGTAAAATTAGGTCAATCAAAAGCAAACTCAAACTTGATCTGTATCACATTGAGATATATCCACATACCAAAAATGAGTTCAATATATGCAACAGCAGCGGAAAAAAGTCCGGAAAACTGAGATTTTCATAAAATTTGCTAAGTCCAAGGGCAATAACTCTTGTAAAATTAGGTCAATCAAAAGCAAACTCAAACTTGATCTGTATCACATTGAGATATATCCACATACCAAAAATGAGTTCAATATATGCAACAACAGCGAAAAAAAGTCCGGAAAACTGAAACTTTCATAAAATTTGCTAAGTCCAAGGGCCATAACTCTTGTAAAATTAGGTCAATCGAAAGCAAACTCAAACTTGATCTGTATCACATTGAGATATATCCACATACCAAAAATGAGTTCCATATATGCAACAACAGCGAAAAAAAGTCCGGAAAACTGAAAATGGGACAGACGGACAGACGGATAGACGGACGGACGGACGGACGGACAGACAGACAGACCGAGAGGAAACTAAGAGTCCCCTTCGGCGTTGCCGGTAGGGGACTAATAAAAGAAAGATCAATCCTTTGTTTTAATAGAATACAATTATCAGTAATTTGATCAACAGTTTGATGGTCAATATCATACCATACATTATTTATATATGTATTTATCACATGAAACACCCTTTATGCAGTTTCATAAAGCCATTTCATAAATATGTGATATGACAACACGTTACATATCGCTTTGCTTGAATGCGATTGGTCAAGTTTGGAACCTAATCACATAAACCTTGACAAATGTGACCTTTCAAATATCGGTCAACTGTCAAACTCAGACCCAGAGTCAATATCAATGATCAAAATTGTTGTCGTTAAATTAATTCATGCATTTTAATAAATACTATTCAAAATTGAAATACTTTTCTCTTACGCACAGAATATCTATACGATGGGGACACTACTTCTCATGGCGTAGCAGACGCCTTCTAGATAAAGGCGTGATTCGCCTCTATAGTTCTCGGAAACGTTGATTTCACGTTAGAAATACACATTTTTAGGCAATATCATGTGATAAAAAGAATCTCAAATGAATTTTCATTTCATACGATGTATTATGAAACTCGTTGTGCGTTTTATATCCCCTCGCCAAGGCTCGGGGATATAAAACCCACAACTCGTTTCATAATACATCGTATGAAATGAAAATTCATTTGAGATCCTATATATATTTATAGGTGCACTTATAATATCATGTATTAAATTTGAGACCACTGAGAAATTAATTTTAATAGATTTAAAATTGTTTTATTTCTTAAATTACCTTAAGTAAATCAGGATGTTCTGTATAATTGCTTGTTCTTTTTAAAAGCCTCCATGCTCAATTGCTTGTCGAGTCACAAATATTTATCCTTCTTCGTTATTGTCAGTTCCTAATGGCACGTTCCTCAATCCTCATTTTGATGTATTTGGCTTCATGTATCTCATTTGTGTTTGCACGTTGCACTACTTCTTTTGTGGGAGGGAACAATGGCTTAAGTTTGTCAATAACAGTTTATTTTAGATTGCATATCAGTATCTCCTTCATTGTTTGCCGAATCAATTATACATGTATGGATCAGTCTTAAGTATAATTCACACCTCATAAAGTAAAACAGCTCTCTTATGGCACATTGTGGTATGGAAAAGTTCCCCAAATATACTACAGTCACCCAGTGTTACAAGGCCTGAAGAGAGGAATCTTGAAGGTTTGAGAGTCCATCAACAAAACAACTCAGACAGGATGAATCTACAGGGGTTCAGAAACTTCCTTAGCCGTGAACGTCTCCCTCAGTCTACCAAGCACACCATAACCCAAAAATCTTACCAAACTGACTCACCTGGTAAAAAAAAATCAACTGACCTGATGAAGACAAGACAAGGAAGCATCTTAATCCCTGTAGATATATCCAGGGGCGTCTGACCTGCTCCTTAGTCTGCCAAACCTACATATTCCCCACTCCAGGTCCCAACACTGAATGATTGTAACACCTGGTTACCTTAACCATACCACTGCACACTAATAATCCACCACTGCACATCAATAATCCACCACTGCACACTAATAATCCACCACTGCACACTAATAATCCACCACTGCACATCAATAATCCACCACTGCACACTAATAATCCACCACTGCACATCAATAATCCACCACTGAACATCAATAATCCACCACTGAACATCAATAATCCACCACTTCACACTAATAATCCACCACTGCACACTAATAATCCACCACTGCACACTAATAATCCACCACTGCACACTAATAATCCACCACTGCACACTAATAATCCACCACTGCACATCAATAATCCACCACTGAACATCAATAATCCACCACTTCACATCAATAATCAACCACTGCACATCAATAATCCACCACTGCACATCAATAATCCACCATTGCACATCAATAATCCACCACTGCACATCAATAATCCACCACTGCACATCAATAATCCACCACTGCACATCAATAATCCACCATTGCACATCAATAATCCACCATTGCACACCAAGTTACATCAATGGACATCATTGCATTGCACTGGTCTTTCTCATGGCAGTGTTGATTTTCTTCATACACTGGTCACTGTTTGTCAAGGCAGTGTGAATATGGTTTTCTTCATACACTGGTCACTGTTCATCAAGGCAGAGTGAATATGGTTTTCTTCATACACTGGTCACTGTTCATCAAGGCAGTGTGAATATGGTTTTCTTCATACACTGGTCACTGTTCATCAAGGCAGTGTGAATATGGTTTTCTTCATACACTGGTCACTGTTCATCAAGGCAGAGTGAATATGGTTTTCTTCGTACACTGGTCACTGTTCGTCAAGGCAGTGTGAATATGGTTTTCTTCATACACTGGTCACTGTTCATCAAGGCAGAGTGAATATGGTTTTCTTCATACACTGGTCACTGTTCGTCAAGGCAGAGTGAATATGGTTTTCTTCATACACTGGTCACTGTTCGTCAAGGCAGTGTGAATATGGTTTTCTTCATACACTGGTCACTGTTCGTCAAGGCAGAGTGGTGGTTTTTTCTTCATGTACTGGTTACAGTTCATCAAGGCAGATTGGTGGTTTTTTCTTCATGTACTGGTTACAGTTCATTAAGGCAGAGTGGTGGTTTTTTCTTCACGTACTGGTTACAGTTCATTAAGGCAGAGTGGTGGTTTTTTCTTCATGTACTGGTTACAGTTCATTAAGGCAGAGTGGTGGTTTTTTCTTCATGTACTGGTTACAGTTCATTAAGGCGGAGTGGTGGTATTTACTCACACACTGGGCAGAGTGGTGGTTTTCTTCATGCCATGATTGGTTGATTTTTCTTCATGCACTGGTCACTGTACAGTACAGAAAAGCTGATGTGGTTTTTCATAATGCATTATGTTGGAGAGCTGTTTTTCCGCATGCATTCAGGTCCCTAAACATACACATGCATCAATGCAAGGCTGGTTATGTAGGTTAGGCTGGTTTAATGTAGGCCAGGCTGGTTATGTAGGTCAGGCTGGTTTAATGAAGGTCAGGCTGGATATGTAGGTCAGGCTGGTTTAATGTAGGTCAGGCTGGATATGTAGGTCAGGCTGGTTTAATGTAGGTCAGTAATATTTATGGCATTCTTTGACCATTTCCTTGTCAATCTGAAATATAAAATATAACATATAATAATAGTAGGAAAATGTTGTAAACATCTGCCTTCACTGTAGCAATTTGCAACAACAATCAAAAGTGACCTTGACCTGGTTGACCTTTAATGTATTGAATCTAAATCAATTAGTTTCTTCCCTTTCCTTTGCAGTATTCATGGTTTGGATAGATGAAAGTGATGTTGAATACATTGTATCTGTAAACCCCAGTTTGAAATCTATTTTTCCTAAAGGTGACCTTGAGTTAGACTTATTGGTCCCAAAATTAATGGGCAGCTGACTTTTTCTCCTTTTATCCGTGTATTAACATTTTGCTTGGATATAAGACAGAGTTGTAGAGTTAATTATCATCTAGAAAACCCTAATCGAAGCAAAAATTACATGACAGTGACCTTGACTTTTGATATATTGACCTTAAAATCAATAGGTTTCTCCTCCTAGCAAGAACTTATATACAAGTATCCAAATTTGATTTGGATACATGTAAGTGAAAAGATTCCTGAGCTTGTACCTGGTAAATAACACTTGTTAGAAGACAACATCGCAGGCAAAGTGGTTTTTGATAGTAACATGACAATCTTATGAAATAGTAAAATATGGTCCAGACTTAAGTTTTTGAAAAGAAGGTCAAACTCCAAGGTCAAGTTCACTATCAGAAGTCAAGATCAGAAATGAAAAATCTAGTTGGGAGATATCCACATATGTTTTAAAAATATTAAAGCTAAATCCCTAATAGATCAAAAGATTAGGGGTCCAAGTTAAGTTAATGAAAAGCAGGTCAAACTCCAAAGTCAATGTCGAAATTATAGGTCTACATGTAATTATGAGGCATTCACACATGTGAAATATCTAAGCAATATTCCTAATACATGTAGCTCAAAGGTTAGGACCTTGGTTAAAGTTAGAGTTGCATATGGTCTCGTAAAGATTAAATTGTCCATAACTAAGTTTAACCGTAAGAATGGTTTCAAAAACTACCATTTGAGCATCTATAATGTCTATAAATTACTTGCATATATTAAGTCTGAAATCATTGTTTTATAGATGTTTTTATTCTGGGATACACAGCGTTTCGGCAAATTTCAGAAATTGCATAAACAGTATGTAAATATGTCCCATATTCAAGTCAGAGTGAGCGCACTACTTCTATCAGCCAGTCGCTTGAATGAACTTTGCTGCACTGTGGGATTACTTACAGAACATAAAGTAAACCACTTGTACACTTTTGCTTTTTAAAATTCTCACAACAGAAAAAATAAAGCCTGTGTTTGTGAAACATGAATGCCCCTGATGGCATCTTTGTTAGTATAAACACCATTTTCTATTAAGTACATGT
This sequence comes from Pinctada imbricata, assembly GCA_033119305.1. Classification (NCBI taxonomy): domain Eukaryota; kingdom Metazoa; phylum Mollusca; class Bivalvia; order Pterioida; family Pteriidae; genus Pinctada; species Pinctada imbricata. Next base: position 66,640,240 of record VSWD01000009.1, read on the forward strand.
ATGTGAAAGGTCAAGGTCAGGGTCACTGGGTTAAAAATTTATGATATTGATGGAAAAATCTTGTGACAAGGAAAACACATGTGAAATATCAAAGCCCTATCACTTACCATTTAAAAGTTATTAGTTTTTGAAAAGTAGGTCAAAGGTCAAGGTCACAAGGTCAAAAATTGTGGTATCAATGGAAAAGTCTTGTCACGAGGAATACACTTGTGCAATATCAAAGCCCTATCACTTACCATTCACTAAACATCAATTCATTATCTGCAACAGAACCAAAGAAAAATCCGAAAAACTGAAATTTTCATAAAATTTGCTGAGTCCAAGGGCCATAACTCTCGTAAAAAAGGTCAATGGAGACCAAATTCACACTTGGTCTGTATCACTCTAAGATGTATTCATATACCAAACATCAATTCATTATCTGCAACAGAAGAAGAAAAGTCCGGAAAACTGAAATTTTCATGAAATTTGCTAAGTCCAAGGGCCATAACACTTGTAAAAATAGGCCAAATAAAACCAAACTCAAACTTGATCTGTATCACATTAAGATATATCCACATACCAACCAGAAGTCTCTGACGAGACTGTAGCTCTCCTGGTTGTTTTGTTTTATTCACTCATTGACAAGTGAATAAGATACATAACACTTTTACATAAGAATACTCTCAATTCACTCCTCATTACGTTTAATCAGAAAAAGTGAAGAATGACACATGTACAATATGAACATATGTAATGGATTTAACAATTTATGATAAACCTTATCAAATACAATTTTTCGCGAGAATAATTTTTCGCGATTTCAAATCACTCGCGAATATAGCGAAAATTAGTATCTCGCGAAAATTTCTGGTTATACGGTATAAGTTGTACAATAAAACAACATATCCATTAGACTGCAACTAGAATATCCCTCATATCCCTAATTAATAATATCCGAAATATAGTACATTGTATTTACATAAAAAAATGCTACATCAATTTTCCAAGATCCTAGTGGCCAGGGGGTGCTGCCTGAAATGAAACATCAATGACACAAGAAGACTATAGATCCATCATATTGCATAAAGAATAAACAAATTCCATCACTAATAGCTTTAGAAGTGTTGAGAGCACAATTATGTAGTGAAAATTACCACACCAATTGTCTAAGACCCTGGGGGTCAGGGGCTCAAACAAAATATCAGGTGCACAACAAGACAACAGACTCCATCAGTTATAGTGTCAGAGGAGTTGCGAGCACAAGATTACATAGGGTTATATAGGAGAAAATGACCACACCCATTTTCTAAGACCCTGGGGGTCAGGGGCTCAAACAAAATACCAGGTGCACAACTAGACCACAGACCCATCATATTACAAAAAGAATTAAGTCTCCATTTATAGTGTCAGAGGAGTTGCGAGCACAAGATTACATAGATTTTCATAACCACGCCCATTTTCTAAGACCCTGGGGGTCAAGGGCTGAAACCAAATGTCAGGTGCACAACTAGACCACATACCAAGTAGGATGCAAAAAGAATTAACTTTCTATCACCTATGGTTTGAGAGGAGTTGTGAGCACAAGAATTGTTTACGGACGGACGGATGGACAGACGGACGGACGGACGCCGGGTATCGCATAAGCTCGACTGGTCTGAGACCAGTAGAGCTAAAAATGCACTAAGTGACCTTGACCTTGGTTACATGATCTTGGGTCAACAACATACTAAAACATGGAAGTGATTGGGCAAACAGTTCAGGAGATATAGACCAAAGATGATGTGTGACAGACAGACGGACGACGAAGGCAAAACCAGTATGTCTCCTCACTGTTGGGGGGATAAATTAATATGAAAGCCTTCCAAAGGATAAAGATTTTAAAAGCAGGTCAAACACCTTCCCAAGGATTTAGATTATAAAAGTAGGTCAAACGCCATGGTCAAGAGAAAAAAAAAATTTGGTATCCATTGAAAGTTCTTTGCACAAGGAATACACATGTGAAATATGAAAGCCCTATCACTTACCATTCAAAAGTTTGAGACAGACAGACATACAGATGGACAAACCTGTTTTAATGTCCCCATGCTTTTGCGAAAGCGGGGAACAAAGAGTTACATTGCCTTATCTTTCCAATTTTTAGAGAACTGGGAGTACAAGAATCTTTACGGATAGACGGATAGACATTGCTATTTCATAAGCCGGAATTTGCTTCACAATCCGGCCAAGAATATGACAATGCAGGCAAGAGATGGCTATAATACATAACATCAGAGAAATCTAAATGCCTCAGAGTTGAATGATTGGTTCAACTCTGAATATTACATTACTAGTAAATTCCCCATGTTGAACGCCCATTAGGCAACTAGAATTATATTCCAATAACTTGGGTTGCTATCGTGACGCCACGTGCAAGTTTTGCATGTAAGGAGAATTTACCAAAGCGAAGATACATTTGACGCTGTTACAGGCAAAATGCGCGATGTTCATGCAAATAAAAATGACCAATAATTAGGATAAATGTAAATATTATAAGTAATGACTTATCGCTTCGCGATTCACGGAATTTGCACGTGACCAACCAGAATTATACACCCATGAACACCAAAAGTAAGACAGTCATTTCTTAACAAAACAATGATTAATATTAGGGTAATAAAAGAGATTACAACATTAGCAAATAATAAATACATGGGCAATGGCAATATAATGATACAACTTACAGTAATAATATGACATGGCATGAAGTACAGGTAATACAATAGATGTTGACAAGGCAGAGGTTAGGACTAGACTAGGGTGAGTAGCAATGTGGTCTCACGTGGCGTCAGTGGGATCCAGGTATTGCCCAATTAACTGTACTGGTGTCGGAACAGTTTCCGGACAGTCGCCCTTTTCAAGTACTTTGAAAGAAATTATTTTCAAAATTTTGTGACAATTTTGTAGATTTTTAAATGCAGAATTCAAATCACGAATCATATAAACAAAATTTTGCATCTAAGATGCTTTTATCACATCTCCTTTTTACCTCTTTCTGCCCCGTTTTATATCGAGCTCTGGGGGGAGTCGCCGAGAAACATACTATTTTAATCTACGTGATTTGAGAAGTTTTGGTTCTATTTTCAAAATTATTTTTACACAGTCATTTGTAGAAAAGATTGAAGAAAACAATATCAAAAACTCATCCAGTTTGGGCCGAAATTGATTGAGATTGACATATTTAAAACCAGGTGTCCGGAAACTGTTCCAGTAATTTGCGAAAAATGGCCAAAATATACAGGTTCGGGAGAAGTGCAAAAGTAGCTATTATAGCTATTTATAGCTATAATAGCCTTTTATAGCTATACATTTCATTCGTTTTTCTTGGAAAAATCCATTTTCTTTGTAAGTATTCATTTCCGCAAAACATGCTGATGGGATTAGATACATTTTGTGGATTCATCATGACTTTCATTCATGAAAATTTCTTAGGGGGTTGCAACTTTTGCGCTCACGACCTCCATTTTGAGTGAAAATGGAAGGTTTAACAAATTTATAATTTATCTTGCACAAACCTTTTGAATATGTTCAGATATCATAGAAAATATATAAAAAGACTGCTTTTAGCCATAAACAGTCAAATCAGTATGATAGATCAGCTTTAAATTACATATTTTCAATGTTCTATTTTTAGATTTGGATTACCCCAATAAAGGACAACTAGACTAAACATTTGTTCAATCCATAACAAAGCATATTCTTTGTAATTGTTTTGTCTAAAAATGAAAATGAGAATATTTTCTAATCAAATGCATGTATCTACATTAAAAACAAGTTAATAAGATTTGAAATACATGTCAAGTTTTACTAGTAGAACACAAATTATATTCAAAAATATTGGGTTGAACTGCATGCAGCACAAACTGACTGAACAGGAATTCTATATTTAGAACAAATGAGACCAAGAATTATTGAATAAACTGCAAATTAAACAAATAAATCAAGGTATTTATGGCTGAAACTGTAAATTTCAATGTTTTCTATCATTGAAGTGAATATTAAAAAGGTTTGAACTAGTTATATCATTACTTGTTAAAACTTGCATTTTTTACTAAAAATGGAGGTTGTGATAGCAAAAGATGCAACACCCTAAGAAATTTTCATGAATGAAAGTCATAATGAATCCTCGAAATGTATCTGATCTCATCCGCTTGTTTTGCGGAAATGAATACTTACAGAGAAAATGGAATTTTCCAAGAAAAACAAGTGAAATCTATAGCTATAAAAGGCTATTATAGCTATAAATAGCTATAATAGCTACTTTTGCACTTCTCCCGAACCTGATATAGGGTCATAAAATCGGTCTAGAAACCATATTTCTTGAGAGATTTAATATTTTCTTTCAACATGAGTATCTGTGGGAAGGGCATAGCATTATTTGAGAGAAATTTGAATTTTTTCCATTGATGGATGGAGGAGTTATCCCCGAAAACCCTTCAAAATCGTCCGGAAACTGTTCCCACACCAGTATCCCTATTGTTCAGTGAACCATCAAGTTACGGAAGGGTCGAAGTATGGTAAATGGAACGACCCAATTTTACTGAAATAACTTGAGAAAAAGACTCACTCACACCTTCTCTCTGCGCATAAGATAAGATAAGATAAGATTTATTTAAAGTCGGCATGTGGATAAAACATGTGCACTGCACGTACATGTATATATACGACTCGCTGTGTGTTTACACACTTGTGACCCCCTCCCCTCCCAAATGGACCAAGAATAAAGATGTTTTTTTCTTGTCTTTCAACTATCAACGTTGTACCAGATGTAACTTAACCAGAGTCGTTTTCTTGTCTGTCGGCATGTTGCTGCGAAAGTTATCGAGAGTTTACGCGCCAAATTTCAACATCGTGAATATTGAGTTCGAATAATTCGTCATTTAAATTTCAGATAAACGTTATTATTTATTGCATTTACTAACTTATCTAATCGGCATTTAATTATTTTAAAATAATACTTCTATTTACCTAAACTTTGAATCTCTCATTTCTTTTTCTTTCTTGTCGACTTACAGGTGCATGTCAGGAACTTGAAAATGAAATCTAATCACTCACACTGACCTGCACAAAGACAATGGAAAAGTCACGTGACTCGCAGGTTTGGTCAGGTGAAACAGCAAGAATCACAACAAGCTCACTTGATTATGTTGATTAATTTTAAACAGGGAAAGATTGCAATGTTCATGTTCTACGTCAGGTTATGTACACGACGAACAGGTGCATATCCCGGCAACGTGCTAACTGTCACTTTACACGAGGCGCCGTTAAATATATATATATATATATATATATAATTATATAAATTATATAACAAGATTTTTATAATCACATATTCCCTCCGAGGCTCATATTTTGTGATATCAAAACATCCATTTTTTTTTTTTTTTTGGTATCATGCACTGACAAATTCGAATTGTGATATCAAAACATCGATTTTTTGATATCACAAAATATGACGGAATTTGTGATATAAAAAAAAAAGAATTTTTGACATAAAAAATCTATTTGTGACATCACAAATTCTATATTTTTTATATAAAAAAAAAAAAAGGAATAAATACAAAATAGCAATCCAAGGAATCTATTTGTGACATCACAAATTCTATATTTTTTATATAAAAAAAAATAAGGAATAAATACAAAATAGCAGTCCAAGGAATGCTTGTGTCGCCTGCGAAGCGGATTTTTTTTTTAATTATTGAAAGTAGGTCAAATATCAAGGGCAAGGTCAAGAGGTAAAAAATTATGGAATGTTTAGAAAGGTCTTTTAATAAGGAATACACAAGTGAAATAACAAAGCCTTATCACTTACCAATCAAAAGATATAGCCAATCTTAGATTTTTTGAAAAGTAGGTCAAATATCTAGGTCAAGGTCACGAGGTAAAAAATTATGGTATGTGTAAAAAGGTCTCATCACAAGGAATACACATGTGAAATATCAAAACCCTATCACTTACTAATGAAAAGTTGTGGGGTGTGACTCCCAAAGTGAGACAGACAGACAGACGGACGGACTGATGGACGAACAGACGGACGGACAGACAGACGGGCAACGGATAAAGTGATCCCTAAGTGTCGCTATGCTTCGCAGGCGACACAATAACACGGCGAACTAAAGTTTATTTTTTTTGAAAATCACAAAATCGATTATTTGATATAAAAAATAAAATTAAAACGGCGTCTCATAACTTTACATATATGCGAATCTATTTGATGTAGTCTTGCGATTTGGAAAATTCCTCAATCATTATGAACAAAAATGTAGCTATGAAAATTTGATGGTTAACGAAGAGCGAACAAAGAGAATTGAAACCATTTATTGCGAGAGATTTACGAAGTCATTCGTTTATATCATTCTTTCCACCAATCTAATTCTCAAGAGAGAAGAAGATCTTAATTAGATTGTCTTTCCACCAGCGATACTTTTTAAAAGGTGCGTAAAAATACTGATATTAGCGCAGCTACACAAAACGCATACATCCGTCACAGCTTCCCGAAAATATATTGCTAATTGCAAAATAGGAACAAACGTTCAAAGAAAATATTAAAGGTAGCAATAGCATAACATATATTAAAATGTACATAGAATTTATACAATATTCTACATGTACCTTACCTAGGTCACAAATTATAATCTTGTGATTTGTTTTATTCTTAAAGTTTCCATTTGATTGCTATTTTCCCCTTTGTATGACATGTCCACATTTTAGAAAAACTCGATAGACAAACAGAAAGAAACTTTTAGGTAGATTAATCTGAATCAAAACTGTTAAAAGATTATCAATCGCCTTCTGGATACCATACATGTAATTCTTAAGTCATCGAAAGAACGTAGTGCTTGGTATTGGACCCATCTACAGATTTTTCCTAACTGGTACACTAACCAACCGTGAGAAAGGAATTCTATGACGGATACTGTCCAAAGCTCATCCACGAAGCGTGGACTCTGATCCGTCGTCCTGAAAGAAAGTTTGTCGGGGTCCAGAGCGATTTAAGTTGAGATCGCGCCTGTTGGCATGTTGTACGCCCGGATCTTTTAATATCCAATATAAGGCTCCTGCGTCTCTTTATCTGTCTTATTTGTTTGTTTGCTTTTGGTCACCTTACCATGACAAGGCTTTTTGGGGGGTTTTTTTACAAAAAAAAAAAGATAATTCTTTCAACTTGTTTGCCAGAAAGGGTGTCAGAGAGCAGCCCGTTGGATATGTACGCACAGTCACAAGACACAAATGTTTCGATTACGAATTTTTGTCAGAGGAACTTCAAGCTTAAATTATTCAGCGAAACAAGTATACAATTTTAATGCACACCTTCAAACTTTAAAGTTTCTGGTAGCTTTTTCGACAACAGTTTTTTTTATTATTGCCTTTGAATTTGCCTTTGGTCTATTCAGAGGCGTATCTTAATTAATGAAAATTGAGACTAAACTCATTGGTGGTTCGGCGCAAGGATGTTAACTTCCAATGGTTGGTGATAATTTAGAATGTGTTGCATCATTTGATACCGGTGTTGATTCGGATAAATTGAATGATTGTGCACAATCCGGATAACCACACCATTTGGTATCCAAGAGCAAACAGGGTGATCGAGCTCCTTGCTTGGTCATTGGTCTTTCTACATTTATGTTTTGTTCTTCAAGTTTGATCTCCAAAGATCACGAAAACATATGGAAATTGAAAAGTGAGTCTGGCATACGGACGGACTACCTTGATTGCAGAACTGTAGATCAATTCAAATTTTAATCCCAAAGACTGTGATTCGTCCCAATTAGATTTGATTCGAACTTTGTAGTTTTCCTTCGTAATGATTCGTATTCAAGCATTTCTGCTTCGTTTTCTGGATTCCTAACACTCGTTTTGATTCGCAACAATTCGTCATAGAATTCGTATTGAAACAGCTGCGAAAAGCAGTTATCTCATACATATCATATTAGTTCGCCAAAAATCGTAATGATACGTCTTACTAACGACCACAATGATATTGTTGTTGATTTTTCTGACCACAGTGACATTGTTTGTAAGCGTTAAACATAAAAAATTATGTTCGGGCACTATTCCTTCTAAAAGCAACAATATAAGAGATCAAAATAGGTAAATATAAAGTACAGTAGATGGGGATTCAAAGTCGGCACCTGCTGCATATTGGGTCTTCCTACATTATATTGTTTCAGCCATGTCTCATAATTGTTTGTCAATTTGGTGTCTGGATAACCACACCATTTGCTACTGGCGTACCAGATGGCCATGCACCGGTTGTCAGTTGGTCTCATTGGTTTATGTGTTTGAAGATTCTGTGTTGTTTTTTGGTGTTCCTTATCCCTTTTGCGTCCCTTGCTTTACATATCAACTCTGTATTTTTACATTGGTTGGCGTATGTTGGTGCCTAAGAAGCAAGTCTAGCAGTAATATGAAGGAGGTCTACTTAATGAAACCAGCCTGGTTGCCTTACTGTTCATGGAAAAAAGTTTGAAATATTGGGCATTTGCGGAATACAGAGTTATTTCCCATTTGAGACGGTATCTGACATAACATCATTATGACGTCATGAAAATGATATGGTAATGTCCAATTTTTACCGTCATTTCCCAGAGTTTAGGGACCGTGTCCATATATTTGGATGACGTCATAATTACTCTACGTCAGATACCGTCCCAAACGGGAAGTAACTCTGGTTTTCGAAAATAGCTAATATCATGTGGCAAGAAATAAGCAGGAACACCATTTTATTGTGTTAGGGAATATTTATTGCTGTATAATATGATATAGATACAATCACATATTGTTCATAATATCAACTTTTTTTTTCAAAATACATTTTATAACCAATGTTTAAAATGTACCCAAGTAAGTTTCCATGCAGTATATATACATGTTTAATACCCATTCTTATACTATCACTATGTTTGTAAAATCAAAGGTTTAAAATCTCATGTTTATGTAATTCTATTTAGCTTTATTTAAAACATAATTCTTTCATTTTTCATTTCTTACATTCATTTACTGTAACATCGAAAAATTACTTTCTCGTTTTCTAAAGAATCAGAACACAATGTGCATGAACTAGAATTTTTTTCATCAGGTGAATTCCAAGTAAAATTACTAAACAAATTAACAAAAGTGCTTCATACTGAATACATTGAACACTTGATTCTGCATAAAAATGTTACAAAGAAAGCTAGGTACAAGCATAGAATATTAGAGACATTGCAACTATTGACTAGGCTGTGAAAGAAAATATTCTGACAAATTCAAGAAAAAATACGGGAGTTTTGACAAAACAAAATTACATGTTATTTGTCATTCCCTAATTAGACACGTTAATCAGCACCTATGTTTGGCAGATTACTGCAGTACAATGTTCTATATACATGTATCAGTACCTTAAGCATACTTTTCTTTTTTTATTCCTTTAGACAACAGTGCATCTCTGAGTCTGTTCTATCCTGCAGAATTCCGACTACGTTTATCTTTTTTTGTTTGTTATACACGTAGATTATACCACATGTAATAGTTTCCAGCAGATGAATTATAACTGCATTTTTTTCTTCTCAATAATAATTTGAATTCAACATAATTTCAACAGATTTAATTTCTATTCTAATGAAAATATTTACTTAAATCACAGGTTCTCATGGACGTGGTTTATTTACTTCCAATTTATTTGTTCAGATAATCTCTGTCACTCATAAATGTATCCCGAGATGGTCCCCAGCATTTTACTCAATATAGAAAACCGGGGACCATCTTGGGATACTTATTGACTGATTATCCACGTCCACGAGCACCTATGAGTGTTCATGTACTTCGATTCATTTCTTTATCAGAGTACAAACCTTATAGAAAATAAGGATTCAAAGCTCTCTTTTATAAAACATTTGATCTAAAGTGAATTTTAACAACTTATTAGAACTTATGACAAAAGCCTCTGACTAGCATTATTAGTATAGTCCTTCAATCCCAATAAAATACCAATTATATTATAAAATATGTATTTATAATGCATATGTGAATTATTAGGCATATTGTATATACATTTTACTACGTTATATGCTTAATTACATATATGTTTTTATTTTCTGTACGTAAATAGCATATGTGTGCTCCGACACTACAAAGCCCAAAATGTAAAAAGGACTAGGTGCGCTAACCCCTCATATCGGCCCTATAATTTTGACAAAAATTGCTTTTAATAAACCAATTATTAATCATCACTTTTTGCAATGTTGAATGCTTGAGAAAATACGGCGTCATAATTTTAAGTCCTGGTAATGTCACGCGCATGATGACCTCATGTTCTGACGTCATTTGCCCTGATTAATGACGCAAAACAAGGGAAAATCATCGTATTTGACACAAAAATCTACAAAATTCATCTACATGCCAGGCCTCGCCCACAATATTTTTTATGCAAATAAAAAGGCTGATCAGAAATACATGGATTGGTACAAAAATTATCATGGGTAAGGCTGGCGCACTACTTGATTTCATAATTTTGCATCGAATTTCGCTCATTTATTGATATTTTCAATGATTTCAACATTTTTGGATATTTTGAACATCGTAGTTTTAAGTATAGGACTGTGAAATCAAAAAAGGCTTTTCTGATTTGTATTCACCATACATTTGAAATTTTATAAACTAGAATATCATGGATATCTGAACAACTTTGAAAATAGGGCCGAAATGGCAGGTTACCGCATCTACTCCTTTATGTGAGAATCAAACTATCCTATATAAAGTGGAATATACATATTCAGCACCAGCATTTTTACGTTTTTATACAAAGAGAATTCATTAATGTGAATTTTGATATCTTAAGTTTTAAGAGAATTGAGACTGCATTTGCTTAATGTATAATAATGTTATCCATAAATGTTCAGCAACTGACGACATTGTTAATTCATAATCATAATAGAGTTTCTTCACTAATGGTTATGACAATTTCTCTACTAAAATTTTCATTTTTCATTCTCTTGACAAAATATATGCACAGCTCAAAGTACCAAATTCATCCACTTTTACCTCCTAAAATGTCAAAGACAAAACATCTGTGCTTGATAACAATAAATAATGACATCATAATTACAAAACAAGCAACTGGCCACGAAATCAAAATTAAAATTTTACGCATAAATAATTGAGCAAAACTGCATGATAGCTTAGTGGTTAACAGTGAACACCACAATCCTGTGTCATAAATACAAAAAATGCTCGTCTATCACTTAAAACAAATACGTAAATTATTCGTCAGTTTTTTACAATGCATCATCACTTTATTTAAATCACAACACCGAGTCTTAAGACTATACCATCTAAAATAATGTAAGTACCATGTCATGAATATTTCTTATATACATGTACATTTCATTAATCATTGTGTATACATACAGTACATATAACATACAGATACATGTATACGGGTACAATCAAACAAATTAAATTCTAAGGCACTAACATTAATGAAGAAAAGAAAATCACCATTTTTAGAGATCTACGTGTAAATTAACGGATATTTAAAACATTTTGAACAACAGAATTTGAGACCATTATTACATGGAGAAATCTGCTACGTACATGTATTCTACTGATTTGTTATCTTCTATTCTAACTCTAGCTAAAGTTGCTTTACAACGACATACATTTGCAACAGTATTACATACCCTTTAGGTTTTTTAAAGTGTTAATCTGATTGGTCAATCAGGACTTCCAAGATTCTCTAAGGCAGTCTCTGATTGGTTAGTTGAAAATTTAATTTCTCCTATTTCAGAATCAACATAAAACAGTCAGTTAATTCAGAATATTTATAAATACAAAAGATATTTATAAACCAGATAAAAATTTAATGCGAAATGATACAAAGGATATCAATGGAACAAAAAATTCCCCAATAATCTAATTTTCACTATTTCAGCCTAAAATTTATGAATCAAATTAAGAACATTTCTGTAAGAAATTAAAAGGGAAATTATGCTGGAAAAGGATTTTTTTAATTCAGAAAAAAGTTTGACTAAGTACATAAAACGTCTAATATGTACATTTACATGTATCATGACTACTTTAATTGGTGAAACTATACTAGACCCAATTTTTATGTTTAAAAATTCTAAATCTAAACAGTATATACATATGTACTTATAGCACTATTGACTACCATATGTATATATGAAAGACATGTTATATGTGAATGCCCCACAATAATCTCTGTACAGTAGTGATGGAGAAAACCACCAGTTTTTTTTTTTTATTGATTAGTCTGAGTATTCAACGTATCCAATGTACAAATGGAGATCTCGCTGACATCTCGTCCATTTAAACATGTTAAAATTATCTCGGTAATCTTCGGCAGTGTCTCGATATTTTCCGTGGCTTAGTAAGAGGTTGGATTGTTGACCTTTGGTGTTGGAAACCAACTTTTATGTTGCATTGTGGTATATTTAGGTAAAGATATGCCGTAATTCTAACTACATATTACACTTGATTTTCATTTGTACAACGGATACCTTAAGAGGCAAATAATTTCATTCTAATTAAAGCTCTCAATATTAACGGCAAGGGATATGGGACAAGCAATTTCAAAATTAGCACATTATGCCTAAGGGCATTTGTGTCCTAGTCCTACATCTACCTTTAAACCTCCCCTCCCAACCTTTTGAATAAAAAAGAAAATCTTCAAATTGCTATTGAATTCTAAATCTAAATAAATAACCTTTTTATCTACATGTAATTTTCTTGTCATGATATAGGAAGACTTTGTTACAAAATATGATAAAAGCTCGATTTTTTGGATCATAAATGTTGACAGTGCTTTATTAGATAAAATTTTCCATAACGAGTTCTAATTTCAGATTATTAATCCTAACGAAACTTCTACAGATTCAACATTCTTAGAACATGTAACCGAAAAAAAAAAGAGTCTAATGCCATATGATAGCCATTTACCGAATTAAAAATAGAAAAAGATGCCACTACAATGTATTAGATGACAAAAATTTCATTAACTCCAGGAAATTCAATACAGAATAATTCACTCAATGCCATTCAACGTATCATAGTAAGTAATTTAGGTCACTTTTTATTCATATCATTTATTTCATCGGAAAGAATTACGAGTGATTTTTTAGATTTTACAAATAGGAGTATTTTTGGTATAATCTATTAAATATAAATTATGTAAGATACACGTCCAATATATGTATATATGGGTATGTAGAATTTTGAATGTCGCAATCAAATTCACCGGTATTTACGTAAAACTTTCCTGGAGGAATGTTTTATGCTTAGAATACTGAAGGGATCTTCAAAAAATAATCTCAAAGTACTTATTTAATTTGGAAAGGGCAAATACATGTAGTACAGACCTCATCTGACAATTTTTTTTTCGTTCAATCACTTTACAGGAAGCTGTTAATTATTTCAATGCAACATACATGAATTCTAAACCATTTTTTGAAATAAGGTTAAAGTTTGAGTTTGCATTACCTACTCCTTGTACTGTATTGACTTGTGAACATTCCCAGGATATTATTATACATACAAGTGAGAATATGAGAAAACAAACAATAATGTACATTTCATGGCGATCCGTGTCTTAATATGTCTCGGCAAATTAAAGCGTCCATGTAGCACTACGATCTTATCAAACGAAGAAGCACAAAGATGAAATCAGACCATTCATTAATTCTTCTACCTTAAAATTTTTTATAAACATTTTCTGAAGATAAAATTATGCAAGTAAATTATTATTCTCGTTAAAAGAATTTTGAACCCATAGAAAGGACATGTTCTGGTTCAAAGTAAAATATCTTCATGTACACACAATGCAGTTCACCTAATAAAATACATGTAATTCCAGTCAGTTCATCTTTGACCCCTTAGCTTAAATTTAATAATTTGAAATAAATAAAAAATTAAAATTATTTCAAAATGGGGTTCTTTCATGTATTTAGAAGACAGAATTTTAAGAAAATAACATCAAATTTCATACCATGAAAAAGTAAAAAATATCATAGTCATGTAATGTAACAAGCAATATCATTATATCCGATATCAATTTATATGAACTGGCACATTGTACCAATGGGTAGATATGGTATTCATCACATATACATGTACTTACATGTAAATATTTGCTACATTTGAATTATTAAAAGCATGCAGGAGATAACAATGTCTTTAATTGCCTCTAAGATATAACAAAGAATTATAAAAAGAAAAAGAACTGTCATATCTTACTTAATGTGCTTGAATTGTACATCAGTGCTACTTTAATTCTATACTTCAAGTGATGTATACATTCTATTGCTAGTTTTAATCTATTGATTTACATGTAAAAAGCATTACAAGGTTTACATTGATATAATATTACATCAGATTTATTTTAAATTTCAACAATAATTGTAAAATTTTGTGAGTTGTCAGAAAAATGTAGTACTGAGTGAAAACTACTGGTGAAGATGGTGCTTAAATGCACACTGTACTGCATACAATTTACAGAGTTACAAAACACATCAAAATGTCTGATATACATGTACATCTAAAAAAATTCTGTAAGATAGGGGGAAAATCAACAATGACTCGGCTAAATAACTGATAAAATCTATAAAACTGTTCCGCAAATCAAAATTTAAAAAAAAAAGCTTAGTGAACGATAAAATTCTTAAGACTAGAATATTTCGGAAGATAAAGTGTTCTGATAAAATATAGTTACACGCAAGTCAATACTGGCAAATAAAAGCACCTTTTGTGAGAAGTGTAACGTGTACATGTATATATACCCTATGTTGAAGACATAATTAGAATACAAAATCATTCCAAGGAATGCATGTGTCGCCTGCGAAACATAGTGACACTTAGGAATTACTTTTGTATAGGGTGTGACATCCAAGTGTGACAGACAGACGGACAGGCGGACAACGGACAAAGTGATCCCTAAGTGTTGCTATGCTTCGCAGGAAAATATCGCTACAACTACTTCTATAATTATTCATCAACCTTTCAACTTGTAGCTGAAATAATCTACTATTACTGTACCATGCATAATTTGATGGGATCCATTTGGGGATCTAAAGCGTGGTTTCTAGTGGTATGAAACTCTCTGTTCCTTGAAAAAATTACAAGAAAAGTAACTTTATCTTTTTAGGGATGAATTCATTTTTCTAGCTAAATATTAGAATAAAACGTTTGAAATCCCAATCCCTTTCTTAAATCTGTACATAAGATTTATACTTAAGTAGAGTTCAAGCTGCCATGAGTGTATTGTTCTTTGATTTAAATTTAAAGTAAAGCATATGTATTTACTGATGTTAACACTATTATGCCAATTTGTCTACTTTGAAAATATTTCAATTGAAATTCTGTTGTGCTTATTAAATCCACATAAAGTATCTGTAGTTGCATCATTGTAAATCTTTTGTTCGTAACATATACACGTACATGTATAAGTTTTAAAGAAATTTATGATGATTGATTTCTTTCTCTATTACAAACACTATTGTGAAAAGAATATTTTTCCTTATTAAGTATGAAATTTTGTCTCTCCATGTATATCATATACTATATTAGAAAATCATTCCAAGGAATGCATGTGTCGCCTGTGAAAACATAACGACACTTAGGAATCACTTTTATAGGGTGCGATATCCAAGTGTGACGGACGGACAGACAGACAAAATGATCCCTAAGTGACGATATACTTCGCATGCAACACAAAAACAGTTCAAAAATCATCAAATTGAATTCAAATGTGGTATCAGTCAAAGAAAGCTGAGTATGAGTATGTTGAGGAAAATTTTAATGTCTAGAAGTTAAAAAAATTTTTTACTTACATGTACATGTATGTTAAAGTCAACAGACACGACTAGCTAAGTAATCAACAGAAAGACTGTATGGTTCAAATTCACCTTCATTTGGCTAGTAAAAAAAATTGGAAACAATAAAAATTCCTAACAATGAAATTAAAACTTAAAACTTCCTCACACTAAAGCTAATGTTATGAGTAAGAACACATGTCAAATTTTCCTGCCGTTCTCAGGACAACGAAATTAAAAAAAAAAAAAACAAACGAAAAAGCACCTAATCCTTCTTTGTTCTGTTTGGAGATGATGTCGACATTTGACGACTTATTGCCATTGTTGGACGTAAATACTGACGGAGATGGGCGATGCTAAGCGGTTGCTTAGAGACCATTTCTTCGATCAGCGATTTCTCAGCAGCAGTTTGGGAACAAAGGCCAAAGTTCATTTGCATGACGTAGGTAACCATGGAGTAAAGACGGTTCTCCTTTGTGATTGGTTCTATGATCCAACCGCTTGTCATCATCTGTAACCATGGAAACAACAGTAGATTAACGCTATAAAATTCAAACGCTATAAAATTCAAACAGTTTTATTAGCTTTATGATAGTGTATTTCATTTTGAATAAGAGCTCCTCACCATCAAAATAATTCTATCAACATTAGTCTTTTTGAATTTGAATTTCATTATGCATGATAATAACTTAAATCACTGATTAAAAGTTTAATTAGACATATTAAGGCTACCATGTCTAGGTAAACTAACAGAGATTATTGTGAGATAAATGCCTTGAATGAAACATGGACTATTTTCTAAGAGGGGAATTGAGTCATTGTGTAGAATGAACCTAAAGGTGAATTTATTATTAAACTGCTCAATCTGAATGATGGTAGCAAACAGGGATAATCTGAATCAAGACTTCAAACTGCAGGTTTTCTCAAGTTCATTAACTATAAGAAACGGACAAAATACCCTTGAAAATCCCTATAAATAGAATATCATGACAAACCTTGACCCTATTTACTCCTGAGGCTATCTACTCATTTTCCTAAATCCTCTATTTACTGTTTCCATGGATAATACCAGTTTCTCTCCGTCTCCGTGTTCACTCTGTATGAACAATTACAATGCTCTATAAATAGAATTTATGAACTGACCTTGACTCTGTTGACCCCTGAGGGAATGGGAACCCCTGTATCAACAGTTTCCATGGACAGTACTAGTTTCTCTCCGTCCCCGCGCTCACTCTGTATGATGGTGAAGTCGTACTCTATCCTCTTAAACATGTGTAGTATCTCGTGTCTGTAATACACTGAAATGAATAGGAGATTTTTTTTAAACACCACAGACATTTAGACACAACATAGACTAGGACGTTTTTCATATATAACATGTAACTGTATATACATGTATGTCCAGGGATTTTTTTAAGGGTTCTCCAGGGCCGAAATTCGGCCTCATTCCCAATGCTGAAAAGCAGGCATTCTTCCCAATTTCTGTGCTTAAAATTCACAATTTGAAAAAAAAAAAATTCCTATAAATAAAGTATAAAATCCCTTTGAAATTACTGAAAATATATTTATAATTATATCTGTTTTGCGATGTACACTATCTGAAATATAATATTCTTGGTACTACAGGTGTCTATCTCATTAGATGCATTTTTGCTTGTTTTCTCAATTTATTTGTATAATTTTTTTTTCAATTTTAACCATATGTCGCTATTTTACCCAATTTTGAAGGTCCAGGCCCCTGGAATCAAAGGGTAAAATAATCCCTGATGTCAGCAGACCCGTGGTACTAGTGTGATTCGAACCAGTAACCTATCTGTCACTGTTAATTCAACTTCTCTGTTCATTTAAATTTTGAGAAAACATGAACAGTTAATGAAATATATTTCCTTCACGAACTGATGTGACGTCTGGATTTTTCCGAATCAAGTAGGCATGAAGTTATTCTTACCTATCTTTATTTTATCTGAGATCTCTTCAAGCACTTGAACCTCCTGAAATCGAATTATGAAATATAATTCAAATAGATATTTTATTTGATG
Organism: Pinctada imbricata; assembly: GCA_033119305.1. Taxonomy (NCBI): domain Eukaryota; kingdom Metazoa; phylum Mollusca; class Bivalvia; order Pterioida; family Pteriidae; genus Pinctada; species Pinctada imbricata. The sequence continues at coordinate 66,658,103 of VSWD01000009.1, forward strand.
TTCATATTCATTTTGCAATACATGTAGTGATAAAAGCAGACTTTTTCAATAATGGAGACTTTTGTAACTATTGTAACAGTTATTCAATTTTGCTTATTAACTAGAAGATAGCATTCTTATTCTGTAAATACAAGAAATACACCATTCTTCTTTGATGTGTTATGTTTATTTCATGGATGGCCCACATGTGATATTTCAAATTTCAAAATGGGATTTGCGCAGACCAACAAAAGCATAAAAGTACTTAATGGCACATAAACATACATGTATATGTATAAGACTTTCTTACCTTCAGGCTCTCATCATAGGTAAATCTGGTCCTAGGGTTTTTAATCACGTCCATCACACTTTGGGGCGGGGCCTGGATGATACCCTTCCCTATATAACTGTTGGAAAAAGTATTCCATTATTTATTTATATGTTGAACTTCATCAAATCATCAAAATGCTATGAAGAGTTTGTACATGGTTTTTCTTCAAAAACTTATGTTCTTATGTTTTCTCCTTTCAGATCATATTTTATATTCTTTATATTTTAGCCAATCAGATCTTATGTTATATTCTAATATGTTATAACCAATAAGATCCTATGTTATATTCTATGTGTTTTAGCCAATCAGATCTTATGTTATAGTCTATGTGTTTTAGCCAATCAGATCTTATGTTACATCCTATGTGTTTCAGCCAATCAGATCTTACATTACAAATTCCTTACCTTCCACACAGGTTTATATTGTGATAATGCCTCTTAATAATGACTATATCATTCTCCAATCCACAGAACCTGGAAAAACGATGATATACAATGTACATGTACATATACATGTGGTATACATGGTAGATTTTTTGTGATACCTTTTTGTCAGTGTTACACAAAATACAAGTACAAATGAGTTAAAGAAGATTCTGACAATAATCTCAACAGCACTCACAATAGAGCACAAAACTGAGCATCGACCGACCCCTAGCAAGCTAGAGGTGGGACCTGGTGCCCGGAAGGAGTAAGCATCACCTGCTGGCTAGCCACACCCGCCGTCAATGTTCACGCACGAAAATGAAACAATATATAAAATACATGCACTGTCTGAGGCTATGTCTATATAGAAGTTTTATTACATCAAATACTGTAAAATTTTTGCGTATTTCACAAATCAAGGAACTTGGCGAAAAATAACGTTAACCGTGTTCCTGCCATAGCAGAGACTTTTATATCGCGAATGCTCCCCCCCTCCCCCAAACGTAACGTCTTGGTATCATAATCGTGAAATATTCCCCAAGCGAAAATATCCATGTTTACAGTACAGACCCAAAAGGCAAACAAAACTAGGTACATGTATAACAGAAAGACAGAATACTTAAAAGGACTTACATCCATCCACCTGTTGTTTCTTGCTGAACCTGAATGGGAGATCTTAAATCTAAGTTGGACACTCGGACAACCTAAAATATTGAAATTGTTATAAGTTTCTCTGACAAAAGAAAACTATGACCGATGACCATGTTGGCAGTAAGCTTATACACAAAACTATACAAACATAAACAGTACAAAATCTTGAATATGAAATTTTATATGTAAATTTACAAATGAAATTGCAAGATAAAATTTAGAAAATTTGGTAACTTACAAGGGCCAGTAACTCTGCTGCCACCTGGTTTGCTAGTGTTGTGTATTTTACTGCATTTTCATTCAGCGCTTGTTTATCTGAAAAAATGACATGCATGTGAATGCTTGATGTATATTATATGAAAACATTATACAATTATTGACTGTGAATAAGGGCAATATATGATTTGTTGGACTTGAAGATAAAATATTGCTCAAGGCCGAAGGCTATATTTTGTCTTCAGGTCCAACAAATCATACATGTATATTGCCCTCATTCACAGTCGGCCTCGGGCAATATTTTGTCTTCAGGTTCAACAAATCATATATTGCCCTCATTCACAGTCAATAATTGTTTTGTTATACCATACATTAATACTGCAGCAACGAACCGATTAACCCAGCATGTTTATGTTCATTTTTGTCTATAAGAGAAAGAGCGCGGAAAAATTGGTAGAGCTAATAGTGTCATCAATGACGTGACGTCACAGACAATTTACTGTTTATCGGTCAATATTTTTTTAACTATTGCCCTAGGGCCAATATTGATGTAAATATTGACTGCTTGGTCAAATATTCAAATTTATAGGCATTTTTCTTATGGAAATTTTATACTGAGATACTGATAAGGGTATAACAATAAATGTTTTATTAGAAATTCAAATAAAATTCTATCAATATTTTAGACATGTTAAAATATAATATCTTCCTCAAAGAATTCTAATCATCTACGATCCAATGTAAAATTCAAAACAGTTGATGGAAAGAATTATACATAAAAGACAATGAAACAAAATTTGCATGGAGGCAAACTCATTTTTCTGCAAACATTTGAACTTTCCTTCAAACTGAAATTCCTTACCTCCTTTAACAACCCCTCTATCATCCGCGTCTTTATTTTCTTGACTAGATAAATCACTAACATCAGAATCCGTGAAACTTGTATAAACAACTTCACGTGGTTTATTGACTTCCGTCTTTGTAACGTAGGAACACAACCATTTTGACTTTGAGCATTTTTCAAGTCCCTTTCTTCAAGCTTGGAAGACTCCACTTCGGCTACATTTTGGGAAGAACATTCTTTCTCTGTATTTCCATTTGGCAAATTCTTTTCTGGCAAGACATTTCCGTTCGGCGTGGATGCTGGATGCGTTTTTGCTCTTGGACGAGATCTATCGCTCCCAGACAAGTCACGCGAGTTACTGTCGGACAAAGTGTTCGTGCGACCTTTCGATGACGGTTTTGAAAGTTTAAGGATAGACTCTGACCTCTGCAATATTACATTGCGTTCCTGAGGATTCAGATTGGAGAATTTTACGGAAAAAACATCTTTCTCCGTCTCTTCCTCGGATGACGATAAATTTTCTAAATCCGGGTCTCTAAACAGGTGATGTGAATGTTTGGAAGGCAATCTAATATCGATCAGGGGCGTCGCCCGGAGTTTTCTCTGAGTAAATAGATCTAGGACGGATAAACTGATCGATGATAATTTCTGTACATTGTCTTCAATGCTGAAGGGATATGACATGTGACTTACAATGGTCAGTAGGCATTGCTCTACATCTGAAAATAAATGACAACCTTTAAGCTGTATATTCGATACATTGTAACAAAGTATCAAGGTGAATAACTTTACAATTCACAGGTTTAAAAGAGAGAAAACAAGCTAAAATTATAAGAATTCAATGCACATTGCAAGGATTCAATTCTTTTTCCATGTCTCTCTTTCAAGGAACAAGATGCGAGAAACGTTACCGGTAAATTCTCAAAAGAGAAAAAATAATACAATGTAATTCCAAGGAATGCATGTGTTGCCTGCGAAACATACATGTAGGGACACTTAGGATTCACTTTTATTTAGGGTGTGACAGACATCCAAGTGTGACAGACAGACAGACAGATGGACAACAGACAAAGTGATCCCTAAGCGTCGCTATGCTTCACAGGCGACACAAAATGTGTCCTTTAACATGTTTTAGTACATGTACAACCAATATGGTGCAAGTAATTTTATAAGGGAGGGGACACAACCAAATTACTAATAATTGTCCCATACACGTGTAAAATGTGTTTATTTTTTCTAATCAAAAAGGAGAGTGAATTTCTTCCACTCCAGATTTCCGCTGCAATTTTACATGTGTTCTTGAGCCATTTTTAACCCGCAGCGCACCCTAAGCAGAGTACTCAAAATTGAAGGCGCTTAGCAAAGAGAGATAGATAACAAAGTTGCTTACATACTAAGCTTACCTTCTAGTGGTTGTATGAGGTAAAATGAGTTATCACTTTTGCCGACCTCAGACTCGGCCACCCAACAGCAACCATTTTCTTCTCGAAACCAAAATCTATAATATTCAAAGAATCATCCAGTACCGTTATAACCCTCAACACTGAGAACACGTACCCTCCCGTCTCCGTAACAGAAGAAAGAAGAGTGTTCTCCACCTATCAAGTACAACAGAACAAAATAATGATATAACACATTGGAAATGGTTTAATAACATCAAAAGTTGATCAATACACCATCTTGTTAGAAAGCACAAAATGTCCGAGTCAACATCTTTTGGCGTTGTTTTACATTATGACGTCACTGTTAAAAGACGCAATTCCATAGTGACGTAACAATGTAAAAGTGTGCCTAAATTGCCTACCTCGGACATTTTTCGTCATTTTGTCAGCCATTATGAATTTCGGCAAGAGGCCTATTACTCTGTGACAGGCGAGGTCAAGGTCAAATATAATATGACCAGGTAATATGTCTCTTATAGACAATTCTCAACTTTGAGAAGTAAAAGTCAAACCAACTTGTTGTTTGAACTCCGATATTTTGGGTATACATTGTTGTGGGTCATGTATTATTTTAGTTTTACTTTATGTGTAGGTACACATGTACTTAGTCATGTTATTTAATGATTTCATAATAATTCTTTCTAGATTTTACTATGTCATGTTTGTTTCATTAGAGAATATTCCAGTATGTTCTTTGTTACATCATTATCATCACATGACTGTGATTTCTAGAATTTACTCTATTGTTAATCATTTGTAATGAGTCATTGTTCTAGAAGCTTCTGGTAAATTCATTGGTATTAAGTATAAATACCTCTGAGGAACTGTGTTGAAGGGACATTCGTACACATTCGTAGACACGATTCATTCATCTATTCTGATATACTGGGACACTTTATTTGTTGAGACTTTAATCCATTTAACAACGTTTGGACACCGATCTTTCGAGAACGTTTGTGATTACCGGAAACCATACATTCGATAGACTTTGTGGACCGTAACGGACACTTTGATCCGGACATTGTATTGTAAGTTGTAAACATTTCAAATATATATATTTTGTACATAATTAAACTTGTAAATTTATATTCTGTCTTTGTCTGATTTTTGCTGGCGTTTTGGGGTATTCTGACCCATAACAACATATATGTCAATATGTATGACAGACTTGTAAAATGTGTGTGTGATCGTATAGTCTTCTGATTCTTATCGCTATGATTTTGGCCCTGGCAAGCTCACAATTTAGAGCCCATATGTCCCTTCTGAATTGTATTTGAGAATATGAACAGTTTACTTCAAATGACTTGAACTAAGTTTCAATATTCTTAATATAACATGATGATAAATGAGGTAACGAGATGGAATACAAAAATATGTGAAACATGTGTAGACACCATCATAGTACGGAGTAACCAAAAATAATCCTCCCTTCCCATAATGTACGGACGGACGTATAATAAGTAAGGCTATAACTACATGTACATAACTTATAAACTACCTGACTGAGTCTGAGCAAGTGAGGCCCCTAACAATAATTTCTATCTTTTAGACATTCATGCCGAAATAAAGTAAACTAGAGTAAAGAAAGGGAATGGTGAACTTCTTGCAAACTTACGGTCACTTACAAGCACACGCCACACACAAGATGCAGGGGGTTTATATATTCGCTCCAGTCTATAGTAATCAATTAACCAATGAAAACATCGGTAAAGTAATCTATCTACCAATCATGGACAAGATTACAAAACGAGTAGAAATAACGAGTAAAATGGCGCTAGATTAAAGGTAAACAAAATAGACCCATTGGGTTTTATTAAGCTACCAAAGAACCCGGTATATATCGAATATGAGGACATACATAAGTATGCACTATAAATATAACGTGTAAAATAACGAATGAGATCTTTTTACATGTGTTAACGGACTAAGCCGAATGTAAACAAGTTATAAATCAATACGCTTTGGTCAACTAGAAACATGTGACAGATCGCGACCGTCACAACTTTTTACTTGAGTCTTACTGGAGATCTCCTCATTTCTTCAAAATGAACAGAGTGATTTATTTTTTACAATCAATGTGTTGAAAAATCACCTAAATTAGGAATTATTATTGTAACTACCTTCTACACTGTCTCTGTACAGTCTGCACAACGTACGCCGAGGAATTATCGAAAACGGTTTCCACGAGGACATCCTGACCTACATTGGTATCCATCCATGATCCACCCTTCTTGGATCCTCCCCCTGACCTTTCTGTACCGACATTGGAAGCCCCGTCCGTGCCAGGCCTCCATTCACATCTCTTTGTCACATCACGTAAAACTTGGTACACCACCTATTATGTCATCAGGAAAGCAATACATTATATATCAATATGCTGGGGATCGTGGGAAAAGATTCCTTGAACAAAAATATTTAATTTTCAAACTTCATCTCAGAATTTATAAAGTACATGAACAAATATAACACAAATGATGTATAGTACGCTTCATCTTCGCAAGTCAATTTTCCCATTCCCTTTACTCATCTCTACCCTGGCAGATTTACAATGTAGGTAACCTACACTCATCAAAATTTAATCTGTACAAATTTTTTGTATAATTGCGGTAAATGTCAATGTTTGCCATAGTGTAATTGTTTCTGTGTCACTAACCCAAACTTTTCTGCACTTCCTGCTTCATTAAAAGGGGTAGGGCAATGAAGCCCCCTAATCGGCCCTGTTTCTTAACATTTGAATAAATTGATACTTTGTGTGATTTGATACTTTGTAAAGTACTTTATTAAATTATGTATTGAGATTTTGTAAATAATGCATTTATCGCTAGCTTTAAGCCTTTTAAAAACCAAAAATCGGCCATATTCCGTAACATTGCTTCAAAACATACATATTTCTTTAAAATTAGTTACTTCTTTAGTAGAGAATTTCGATGTGGCCACATGCATCGAGAAACATGAAAAATTTACAAATGAAAGATAATCATCATATCTTCTTGTCATAAAAGTTTTATGTTTCTCAGTACATATGGCCACATCGAAATTCTCTACTAAAGACATGTTTTCGAGCATTTTTGACCATATTTTGTCAATAACGCTAAAATGACCTCACTTGATGACGTCATAAGACATCCAATGATGCTTCGATTGATAATATTTTCCTTTCATTAAATGCGGGAAACATTTGTTATATCTTATGTAATGTATTGAGTATTTCTCATTCAGTTTGATTTCAAGGAAAATTTTTATAGGGCCGTTTTAGGGGCTTCATGGCCCTACCCCTTTGATGCAGGTTTTTTCTTTGATTGCAAAACTCTCATTGGGAAATTGTGAAGTGGCCTAAATCCAACAGCGGGGAGACAAATAAAAGTGAAATGGAAAATTGGCTAGCAAAAGTGAGGACACAAAAATGTCATACCAAACTATAAGCGAGATTGAAAAAGAAACCATGAGCAAAGTTCAATGCGTTCAGGAGTAATGAGTGAAGAAAGCTGTCATATCTGAAACTGTAATCATGGTAGTTGTAGAGTGTTTTACCTGACAAGAAGCCGGTAATTTAGTTATGGTAGCAAATAGTTGTACAGTTGTTTCATCTTTTTCAGAGAAAAGCTTTCGTATCCATATCTTACTGGCGTTGTGACATGAATAATTTCTCCATCCTTTCTGTGTTCCTACTGGCAAGATCTGAAATGATGTAAAATCAGACAAGTTTTAAAAAAGAATTAAACAAAATGTTTTTCATAAAAAAACAGATGTCTCCCCCCTCCCTCTAAGTTACTTTGACCTTAGGCCAAAATGCAAAATGATGTGAAACCTTTGAGTCATGGGCAACATCATACTAAAACACGAAAGTGATTCATTACATTGTTTGAGGTAAAGGCCAAACATGATTGGCATATACAATTTCATTATAAGCATATTTAAAGAAATTGACTTTGGTCACATGACCTTGGATATAGGTGATCTGAAACCTACACTCACTGACGAGGGTTAAGTACCCGAAACATGCATGTCTGGTCCATGCCGCAAACTTATCTGCTTTTAAATGATGCTATTGAATTTGAAGACGTTTAACATTGTATGGATCATGAGCAACAAAAAACTGAATTAGTGATTGGATACACGGTTCAAAATATAAAGCCTAAACATTATTAGCATAGACAATTTCAGCCTGGACATGCTTAGCATATACAATTTCATTACCAAAGTAAGAAGCTACCTTAACCATGTGACGTTGGGACAATGTGATAAGAAACATTTAGTCCTCAGAAACAACATACTAAAATATGAAAACAATTGTAAGAAGGGTTCAGGAGATATAGCCCAGACAATATTAGTATGTACAATTTCATTAAAAAGAACTAAATGATCTTGACCTTAGGCACATGACCTTGGGTCAAGATGATAAGAAACCCTCCAATCCTGAGCAACAGCATACTATAGTATAAGAGTGATCCAGTATACGATTCCACAGATATAGCACAGACTCAATAGCATTTACAATTATATTAAAAAATGTAATACTTGACCTTAGTCATATGACCTTTGATCAAGGAGGTGTGAAACCTTTGGGTCATCAGCACCATCATACTAAAATATGACGTCATCCGATCACGGTTCAAAAGATTAAGCCTGGACATAATACATGTAACAAATACAATTTCATTTAAAATATACTAATTGACCTTGACTTTGGTCAAATGACCTTGAGTCAACGTGATGTGAAACCTTTACGTGATAAGCAACAACATACTAAAATATGAAAGTGATCCGGCAAACGGTTCAAGAGATATAGCCCGGACAAGAATGTATGCACAATATCATTAAAAATGCACTAAGTGACCTTGACCTTGGTCACATGACCTTGGGTCAAGGTGATGTGAAACCTACGGGTCATAAGCAACAACATACTTAGATATGAAAGTGATCCAGCAAATGGTTCAAGGGATATAGCACGGACTGGAATGTATGTACAGTTTCATTAAAAATGCACTATGTGACCTTGACCTTGGTCACATGACCTTGGGTCAAGGTGATGTGAAATCTTCGGGTCATAAGCAACAACATACTAAAAAATGAAAGTCATCCGGCAAACGGTTCAAGGGATATAGCACGGACTGGAATGTATGTACAGTTTCATTAAAAATGCACTAAGTGACCTTGACCTTGGTCACATGGCCTTGGGTCAAGGTGATGTGAAACCTACGGGTCATAAGCAACAACATACTAAAATATGAAAGTGATCCGGCAAAGGGTTCAAGAGATATAGCCCGGACAGGAATGTATGCATAATTTCATTAAAATTGCACTAAGTGACCTTGACCTTGGTCACATGACCTTGGGTCAAGGTGATGTGAAACCTTCGGGTCATAAGCAACAACATACTAAAATATGAAAGTGAACCAGCAAACGGTTCAAGAGATATAGCCCGGACAGGTATTTATGCATAATTTCATTAAACATAGGTAATCACAGATTACGAAGCTCACCTCGTGACAGCAAAATTCAATTCAAACATATTTCTTAGTACATGTATACTGGCTTTTAAAGGCAAAACCACTCAAGCAGAAAAAGTAGGTCAAGGTCATTTTATGAAAGTTTGATCAAAGATACATCCAATATGCAAGTTTGGTACATGTAGCAGTTATACTTTGCTCAATATTGGCTTTATAGAGCAAAATCACTCAAGCGGAAAAAGTAGGTCAAGGTCATTTTATGAAAGATTGATCAAAGATACATCTAATATGCAAGTTTGGTACATGTATCACTTATACTTTGCTCAATATTGGCTTTTACAGGCAAAATCACTCAAGCAGAAAAAGTAGGTCGAGGTCATTTTATGAAAGTTTGATCAAAGATACATCTAATATGCAAGTTTGGAACATCTAGCACTTATACTTTGCTCAATATTGGCTTTTAAAGGCAAAATCACTCAAGCGGAAAAAGTAGGTCAAGGTCACTTTATGAAAGATTGATCAAAGATACATCCAATATGCAAGTTTGGTACATGTATCACTTATACTTTGCTCAATATTGGCTTTTACAGGCAAAATCACTCAAGCAGAAAAAGTAGGTCGAGGTCATTTTATGAAAGTTTGATCAAAGATACATCTAATATGCAAGTTTGGAACATCTAGCACTTATACTTTGCTCAATATTGGCTTTTAAAGGCAAAATCACTCAAGCGGAAAAAGTATGTCAAGGTCATTTTATGAAAGTTTGATCAAAGATACATCCAATATGCAAGTTTGGTACATGTAGCGCTTATACTTTGCTTAATATTGGCTTTTAAAAGCGAAATCACTCAAGTGGAAAAAGTAGGTCAGATGCTGCATCCGATGCATGGGTCCATCTCGGCATCCAAAGATGAATCACTTGTGCAAGTTTGGTTACTGTAGCATTAGTACTTTGTCAGATACTGAGCTACCCCAAACTTCTTAACCAAATCACTCAAGCGGAAAATGTAGGTCAGATGCTGCATCCAATGCATGGGATCACCTCAGCATCCAAAGATGAATCACTTGTGCAAGTTTGGTAACTGTAGCATCAGTACTTTGTCAGATACTGAGCTACCCCAAACTTCTTAACCAAGTCACTCAAGCGGAAAATGTAGGTCAGATGCTGCATATGATGCATGGGTTCACCTCAGCATCCAAAGATGAATCACTTGTGCCAGTTTGGTTACTGTAGCATTAGTACTTTGTCAGATACTGAGCTACCCCAAACTTCTTAACCAAGTCACTCAAGCAGAAAATATAGGTCAGATGCTGCATCCGATGCATGGGTTCACCTCAGCATCCAAAGATGAATCACTTGTGCAAGTTTGGTTACAGTAGCATCAGTACTTTGTCAGATACTGAGCTACCCCAAACTTCTTAACCGGACGCGGACGCGGACGCGGACGCGTGGGGTTATAGCATAAGCTCACTCAACTACGTCGAGGTGAGCTAAAAATGCACTAAGTGACCTTGACCTTGGTCACATGACCTTGGGTCAAGGTGATGTGAAACCTTCGGGTCATAAGCAACAACATACTAAAATATGAAAGTGATCGGGCAAACGGTTCAGGAGATATAGCCCGGACACGATGTGTGACAGACGGACAGACGGACAGACAGACAGACGGACAGATGGATGACGAAGGCAAAACCAATATGTCTCCTCCCCAACCCGCACACGATGAGTGACAGCAGACAGACGGACGACGAAGGCAAAACCAATATGTCTCCTCCCCGTTGGGGGGGAGACATAATATACTAATTGACCTTGACTTTGGTCACATGACCTTGAGTCAATGTGATGTGAAACCTTTACATGATAACCAACACCATACTAAAATATGACGGTGATCTGATAAATAGTTAAAAGAGATAAAGCCCCAATGGGATAGCATATACAATTTCATTAAAATGTACTTAGTAACTTTGACATTGATCAAATGACCTGCAAACGGTTCAAGAGATATAGCCCGGACAGGAATGTATGCATAATTTCAATAAAAATGCACTGAGTAACCTTGACCTTGGTCACATGATCTTGGGTCAAGGTGATGTGAAACCTACGGGTCATTAGCAACAACATACTAAAATATGAAAGTTATACGGCAAACGGTTCAAGAGATATAGCCCTGACAGGAATGTATGCATAATTTCATTAAAAATGCACTAAGTGACCTTGACCTTGATCACATGACCTTGCATCAAGGTGATGTGAAACCTTCGGGTCATAAGCAACAACATACTAAAATATGAAAGTGAACCGGCAAACGGTTCAAGAGATATAGCCCGGAGAGGAATGTATGCATAATTTCATTAAAAATGCACTAAGTGACCTTGACCTTGGTCACATGACCTTGGGTCAAGGTGATGTGAAACCTTCGGGTCATAAGCAACAACATACTAAAATATGAAGGTGATCGAGCAAACGGTTCAAGAGATATAGCCCGGACAGGAATGTATGCATAATTTCATTAAAAATGCACTAAGTGACCTTGACCTTGGTCACATGACCTTGGGTCAAGGTGATGTGAAACCTTCCGGTCATAAGCAACAACAAACTAAAATATGAAAGTGATCGGGCAAATGGTTCAAGAGATATAGCCCGGACAGGAATGTATGAATAATTTCATTAAAAATGCACTAAGTGACCTTGACCTTGGTCACATGACCTTGGGTCAAGGTGATGTGAAACCTTCGGGTCATAAGCAACAAAATACTAAAATATGAAAGTGATCGGGCAAACGGTTCAAGAGATATAGCCCGGACAGGAATGTATGCAGTATTTCATTAAAAATTCATTAAAAATGCACTAAGTGACCTTGACCTTGGTCACATGACCTTGGGTCAAGGTGATGTGAAACCTTCGGGTCATAAGCAACAAAAATACTAAAATATGAAAGTGATCGGGCAAACGGTCACATGACCTTGGGTCAAGGTGATGTGAAACCTTCGGGTCATAAGCAACAACATACTAAAATATGAAAGTGATCGGGCAAATGATTCAAGAGATATAGCCCGGACAGGAATGTATGCATAATTTCATTAAAAATGCACTAAGTGACCTTGACCTTGGTCACATGACCTTGGGTCAAGGTGATGTGAAACCTTCGGGTCATAAGCAACAACATACTAAAATATGAAAGTGATCGGGCAAACGGTTCAAGAGATATAGCCTGGACAGGAATGTATGCAGTATTTCATTAAAAATTCATTAAAAATGCATTAAGTGACCTTGACCTTGGTCACATGACCTTGGGTCAAGGTGATGTGAAACCTTCGGGTCATAAGCAACAACATACTAAAATATGAAAGTGATCGGGCAAACGGTTCAGGAGATATAGCCCGGACACGATGTGTGACAGACGGACAGACGGACGGACGACAAAGGCAAAACCAATATGTCTCCTCCCCGTTGGGGGGGAGACATAATGAAAAGATGACATAAGTATCAACATACATGTTTGGCAACAAAGCCATTCAGGTACAAAATATACTGTAAACGTGAAAATTTCATGATTAGGTAATTTTCACAAATGATTTCTTGAAAATTTGCCCCACGCAAAAATAACCCTGGTGCTTTATTACAAAGGCAGAGACATTAATGTCGCAAATAATCCCCCCAAACATAACGTCTTGATGATATAATCGTCAATATCTTCCTTAGCGAAAATAACCACTTTAACAGCAAGTCTAGGACAAAGTTTAAATTTAGCATGAGTGATGTGTATTTATCAGGATCGAAAATAACTGCTTGTCTTAGTTGTTGCTGACAATCAAAATTCAGGCAACAAAGATTTAATTTGAATGTCAATGCAGTCATCATTTGAAAACTTGTCACAAGTATCAGAGTCAATGTACATCTCTTGCAATATTCTATCTCTAAGGTACATGGAATAAGAACATGAAGAATGTGTAAAAATATTTCCAAAAAATTATTGATTTGTATGTGAATCAGCTTGTCAACATAACGTCCAGAATTGTTACAATTTATCTTTATTATACATGTAGCTAACTGACCATGAACATGTGCCTTTACGCAATATGCATGCATGTACTTGTATGTGCAGTTTATTCTAAAAATTTTAATAGATATGAAAAAAATACAGTACACTACTGTATTTTTTTCATATCTATCATTTTTCATGATTTTAAAGGTGTTACAGTAGTCACATTTATACATGTTGTACATCAAAGACATGTACTGATGTAGTGAAGCTTACCTTTTGCTTCTTGATTAATTTGAGAAATTCGGTCGCACCAAACTGCACATCATCCTGAAATGAAAGGGATTTGAAATTGCCAAAAAAAAAAAATTAGTAGATGTAATCTATAAAGCTAAAGTGCATCTTCAATATTGTAGAGGCTCATGATAGTCAAAAGATTTGTTTGAATTGGAGTGAAATCTCACGTTTCATACAGAAACTGTAGACTTGAAAAGAATTAACTGATATTAAATATTCAACTATAAGTTATTGTGACCTCATCTTGAACAACATGACGTCTAATATCTGTTATTGAAAGTTTAGAGAGATTGCAGGATTAATATAATATACATTATTCTATTAAACTGAGATTATTAAAGATGCAGGCCTCAAAATTAAGGGGAAACACTCGCAAAATGCAAGTGAAATTTGGGAATTGCAAGTAGGAAATTAACTTTTATTAATTAGGAACTCGAAAAAAATTTGCCAGTGGCTTTTTCACATCTTACAATCTTCGTTCCGCCCATACCGGTATTTATCTGATATAACAATCATAACAATATTTCTTATTGAATCAGAGGTGGATTGTCACTGTACAGTACAATCACAGAAGTTACCACCACTAAAGACTTGACACTAAAGACTTGAGGCAAATCCAGAAAATGTCTTGTTTTTGGCGTAATGTAATACTGGCTACTGCGCACAATTTCTGATACAAATTGTTTATCATTGGTTTAGAAACATCGCCTTTCTCTGCGTTAATCTGATTATCATATTATCCATTTCTATAAGTATGACAACATCCATTGATGATAGTTTCAAGACTTTCTGAGAGGTGAATAAAAATGAATATCAGATACTTGCAATTTTCTCTTATTTTAGGCATTGAAGAAAAACTGAAAAGATGCAATTCTAATCCATTTCCGGTGCAAGGAGTAAACAAAATATTTTTACACAAAAATGTGGGAATTGATATTTCTGAATACAATAATTCTTTTTTCCTTAATTTGTAGATTTTGGATTTCAGCTTGTGGAATAATTTAAGCTTGTGGTAATAAAGTTAATTTTAATGCCTGAGATGATTATATTTAGTGGTATGAAATCTGTCACACATGTATAATATTTGATGGAGCATTTACGATTAGGATTGTAACAGGGAATTTTGGGAATGGCGACAGGACCATTCAAATTTGGAAAAACAGAGCTCTTGAAATCTTCCAATGAAATGTTGGACATTTGGGAATTTTCATTGGTCAAAATAATAGACACAACGTGAGTTTTTATATGACCAAATAAATTCTTTTATCGGCAAATCCGATAAAACTGATACTTTTCATGAACTCTGGAAAAATAATGGCTTTTAAAGCATTTGACTGGGAATTTTGTGAGTTTTTATATGACCAAATAAATTTTTTATCGGCAAATCCGATAAAACTGATACTTTTCATGAACTCTGGAAAAATAATGGCTTTTAAAGCATTTGACTGGGAATTTTACAACTGAAATGAAATAAATGTATCATGAATGGTGTATTCCTTTTTAACACTTCATTCAGGCAACATTGTTTGTTGATAGGTGGTTGAATTATCAGAGACCACAGAAAATTGTGAATCTTTTACAATATGTTTTGAGCCTTAAATTGAGAAAATATACTATTTTGCATGTTTGTGCAGGGATTTTTTTGCCCCTTTTTGGGGCCATTATTCGGCCCCATTCCCAATGAAAAATAGTATCTTTTTTTACCAACTGTGGCTCAAAAATTTCCCAATCATATTATAGATGGAATTTTCACTGAAATTATTGAAATTTTCTGGCTCAAAAGTTGCACATTTACTGATTATTTGCCATATTGTTGTAAGCATAAGAAATTAAATCATATTTAAAAGAAAATTATTTGATTGAACATTAAATTCTGAACTTTTGAATGTAAAACTGTTATTTTACTTTCCCAACTATTCCCAAATGTTGTTAATTTTCCCAATTGTACAGGTCCCGACCCCATTCCCAAAATACTGAAAAAAAACCTGTGTGTATGAATTGTATGAAATACAAAATCATCCTTTATTCTCTACTTCTAATTCTTCACCGATCGAATTTAACGCAATGAAGATTTATTATACACATATCAAATTTTAAAAGGTTAAAATATTTTCAAGCGCATGCGAAACCCCATCCCTCTATTGGTCATACATTGAAATAGTGTCTTTTCTTGTGGTACATTCATGTCTAAACCATTCGATACTACTGTCCGCGCAGCTTCAGAAATCGGAAAATTGAAGTTTTCTCTACTTTATCGGCAAATTTTGCGATTAAAATTTATACAGGGGGACAGATCTCGAACTCTCATAACTAACGGTGTGTGATATGTGTACCTACGACCAATACTACGCTCACAGTGAAAGAAAATACATGTAGTTTTAGATAGGGAGTTTTCTATGTTAATTTTAGCGCGACGTTGCTGATGTTTAACACTGAGTCTATGGAGAACGTCGACGACGTCACGCTAAAATTAACATAGAAATCTCCCCATCTAAAATTATTTTCTTTCACTGTGTGCATAGTATTGGTCGTACAGACATACATCATACACCATTAGTTATGAGAGTTTGAGATCTATCCCCCTATATCAATTTCAATCTGAAAATATTCCGACAATAAGAGAAAACTTCAATTTTCCGATTTCTGAAGTGAGCTGCGCGGACAGTAAAACATGTAAAAAGAGAAGTAACATTCTTTCATTCTAACAATTATGTTTTCTGCCTGGTAATCCCTTAAGTATTTAAGTAGCTGTTCACCAAAGAACGCTGTTAAGGTATCCGATGTACAATAGGGCATTTTTCCATGCCTGGTAATGTACTATAAACTATATATTTTCTGAAAGGTTATAATGCCCACTGCTCAGAAATAATAATTTTGGGACCAGAAAAACAAAGGGGACTAACTGATGAAGCATTTAAATCATCTATTTTCACTATATAACATATGCAAAAATAACGATGTTGTACAAGATTTTTCCGGGTCCATAGAATTGCAGAAAACACCGAAAACACCCTAGTATTTACAGAAAACACCGATAAATGTACAGAAAACACCCATATATCATTCAAAAACACCCTCAGGATGGTAAAGTGGACCGATTTACATATACTACCAAAGTTTCATCTGTGTAAATTGCATTTTGAATGACTTAGGACAGATTAATTACCGGCAGTCATGACTGCCGGTATACTGTAATCAATCGTGACATACTTGCACGGATAAAATAACTCTTGGCAATATGATTGGTGGACAATTACAAAATATGCAAATATTCGTCAAGGTTATTTAGAATCTGTGCATAAGATACTTTCATCAGGTCGGATCAAGAGTCTAGATGACTTGACAAATGAAAGTCATATCGTATCAGTGCATTTTCATCCGAAAGATGCATCGAAAAGTCTTTGTACCGATAGGTCCTACAACAATCACAGATCCTCGGAAATTTCCGTAGCTTGAATCGGAAATAAAAACGGAAAAGCCCGGAAATGTGCGATTGGTCAACAAGAACAATTTCGTCTAAATTCAAATTTTTTCTTACTAGTATTTTACAACATTTATTAAATTAATGTCAGCTAACTGCCGGCAAGCTTTTTGTAAAAGCTAATACTTGTCATGTTATTAGGACAGATTAATCATGTTAATATTTGATACACACATTCTATTTTTAGATCCGCGCGTCATATCGTTTTTCATCTATTTCATTCCTGAGCATAAGTAATATGGCTTTTTTGATTTGTTTGTTTGTTTGTTTGGTTTTTTATATTTTGGAAACTAGAACACCCCACCCATTCACGTTTGAAACAACAAAAGGAATTTTAAAAAAAGGGGGGGGGGGGGTTCAGTTTTGTCCAATTTGAATATTATTAATTTTTTTATGTATGTTTTATTTATTTATTTATCTGTTTCTATTTTTTTTTTATTTGATTGATTGATTTTATTTATTTATCTATTTTTTTTATGAATCATTATGCTTCAGTCATTAAGTATGTTTGATTCACGGGCATTAGACTTATTTATTTATTTATTCATGAATGAATGAATGAATGAATGAATGAATGAATGAATGAATGAATGAATGAATGAATGAATGAATGAATGAAATCACACATCTTGAGCATTATTGAATTGTGCAATATGGATCTAATTGAGATTTTTTAATTTCTTTTTTCAGGGACAGATCGAGGATATACAGAATATGTAAATTTAATAGCGAGCGAAGCTCGCCCTTATGGTAACGCGTATACACGTATTTTATTGAGAAAATATGCTGAATCAAAGAATGAGAATGTACTACTATGCTTTCAAAAACTTTCGTCCCCTAGCAGACAGAGTTGCTGCGGAGATGCTAGATATTGCCATTTAAATTTTTTTTCGACTCCAAGTAGACGTATATGTTATACTCAATTTTTGTTTATAAGTTAAATTTATTGAAAATATTTTTCGTAAATCAGGTAACGATAAAGCATCAACAAGGCGGCGTAACCACGGGGAAATCCGACATTTCCGGTTTTAAACGAGACGTTTCGCTCTGATTGCTTTTCTCGTCTCGGGTGGTTTCGTACTGTCAGAAGTCGGAATATGTTTGTTTTTTCTTTTGTTCTTAAGTAATTTATTTTCAGCTAGCCTAAATATTATTCTTACAAAATAAAAATGAATTATAAAGAACCATATTTTTAAAGAACTATATTTTTTAACCCCCCCCCCTTAAAATGTTCATCTGCTGGTCTAGATCAATTTTACAAATGCTTCTGTGTTTCCTCTCGCCTTATACTACCTTTTTTGGCAATCATCAAATAGAAAGTTTTGTAAGATAAGATAAACCATCATAGTCAAAATAAAAAAGAAAGATCTTTTTTTATTTTATATAGTCATATCTATTTTCTCTCCGCTCGCACAAAAAGGCTTTGCCTTGATTCATATTATTGCATTCATACTTATCATGCCTTTCATCATAGAAATAAATACAATGTAAATGAAAAACTTTGAGTTAATTTATGGAATAATCAGAGATCACTTACCCTTTCCCACACTTTTTTGGGAGGACCAATGTAAAAATGTGGGGGAAAAGTGAACTCAGATTATTTATGGAAGAAATGTACGATCTCCTTAATTCTAGTTCATTTGATAATTTGATATGTGTCCATCAATAGCTGGAAAAAAGAATGGTCTTGACGTACGGTGGGTGCATGTATCATAGGCGGATCCAGTCAAGTACCCTCCCCCCATTGTGGCACCCAAAAAAATTATGTGATGAGAGAAAGAGAATTTGAATTAAAGTCACTTCATATCGTCAACCGAAATTCTTGATAATTTGGAGAGAGGGGTTGACATAAGAAAGTAACACATATGATAGAAAAGGGTGCAATTTAGAGCATATTTTCATCGTTTTTTCACAGCGTACACATTTCCTTAAGTAGTATTTAGAACAAAAAAGTGTGAGGTTACAAACGTTTCAAAATTCTTATTAACCAGTAGCACAGTATCAACTGTTATCTCCTCTGCTTTTTGTTCTTTCTATCCCAGAAAAATACCCCCCCCCCCAAGAGTTAACCACCCAAATATATGCTATCGAATATCTGAATCGCCGAACACTGTTCAAGAATGTCGCCTATGTAGCATGGTTAGCCAAGATATGTGATATGGGCCTTGACCACCAATGAATGTTGAATCTTATCATGCTCGACTATCTCTGAAAGTTTGATAAATGTACACGGCATATCAAATTACAGTTGTTTATGTTAAAGTGTGACTATCAGACGGACAGGCAGACAACAGATTCGGTGAAATTTCAAGGTTTTTTTTTTTTAATTCCATCTTTTCAACATTTTCCTCCTTCTTTTCAACATTTATTTTACTACACTATAAATGATATCCAGTGTCAAGATTTGCTGCTGGAATTATTTTTTGTCTCGTTACAAAATTCACATTATTTCCACGTTTCTCCGGGGATCATTCCGACACGTCTCCGCCTCTCTACCGTATTTATAATGTCCTGGAGTAGCTCCTTGGTCCCAATGGCACCATATTTGTATGTATTCTCCCAGACTAACAAAATTTGGAAGTGTGAGACATGTCCGTCTGTCATCTGTCTTTCTAGATGAGTTGAATTTGAACTAAGTTTGTTTCATTTTATAGTACAGAGGATGTTATACTCTTTTTTACATCTCTGCAATTTTTATAAATTATTTGTCAGGAATTTTCGAAACCTGAGGATGCACGGATTGTACAGGGGTTCAGATACACGAATGTGTACTGTGCTGTGGCGTATCATATATGTCACATTGGAATAATCGGACAGAAATTTTGAATTTCTTCTTTGAAATTACAACCAATTGTCGATATTGCCCTAGGTTGTGTTGGGGACTTTTTTCATCTTAAAACTCGTCAATTTAAGATATTTCAATAAATCAAGACGTTGATAAAAGACTAGTAAGGAATGCAAAATAAAATGAGACTGATTTTAAAGTTGGAGTTCCTTAACTTGTCAAAAATAATGGATTTACGGGTCAAGGGGGCGAATTTTGCCGATTTTTGCTGAAAATGGGTCAAAATATATCTAGGGGTTTTATTTTTTATTTCATCTTTCTTCATCATTTACGCATTTGAATGGAAATTTAAGATATGGCATCCTAATACCCAACGTCTTTCGAAGGTACATGCATTTGCTGAAAACATTTATTGATTAATTATTTACTTATTGTCATTAGCTCACCTCGATATAAAAAAAAGCCAATATACATGTACTTAGAAATATGTTTGAATTGAATTTTGCTGCCACGAAGTGAGCTTCCTAATCTGTGATTACCTATGTTTTTGGGTTGGTTTTTTTTTTTTTTTTTTTTTTTTTTTTTTGTATTGGTAGTGTAAGTCTGTTGCGCTTGTGTAACATCCCAATAAACAAATCGTTGTTTTGACAAGTCAATCACGCAGGGGTATCTGCTGTACATGGAAGGTGTGAAAATCATCAGAGCGTGATATCGCCGAATGCGGTCATACGGAGAATTGCATGGAATTCATTAATTAAATATGATGATGATGAAATTGATGATGATGATGATCAATGATGATGATTTATTGATACTTTGTACAGTATGGTAATCCAGTGTTACATGTACATTGTCATTATGATAATACTATAATAAGAAAAATCGTACAAACGTACGGTAATTGAATCAACCATACATATCTCATACTTCTTGACTAGGCACACTCATATCATATTAATGAAGAAGAACATATATTGATTGACTAATTAATTTTATGTTAACTTTGAGACTTGATTGAAAAATCTTCGCTCAGATATAAAACAAATGTGAAAAGTGTCATATTAAAAAAAAACTAATTCAAAAGAATCGGTGAATAAAAGTAGGGTTTTTTTACAGAAGAGAAGGAAAGAAGAAAAAAATATGAATACGGATACAAAATCTGGGGAAAATTGAATGAAAAATAGGAAAGTAAGGAAAATGTTTTATAGTATATAAGGGTCCGGAATTCGATCCCTATATATATAAGTAATTTTTACATGAAGAGGAAGAGAAGAAGCGACTCCTCCTTAAAAACAAAAAATAAAATCTTGATTATCAAACTGTACATGTATCACTATATACCGTTTTTTTTTTTCAGGGAGTGAAAGTGAAGATCATAATTTTTTATTTTCTTTTTGTTTGGCCATACAACTATTGTCCGAAAAAAAAAACGATTTCTAGTAAGTAAAACATTTCTACCCGGGCCTGATCACTTGGTTCAAAATGGTTCATAAAGGGGTTTTTTTTTTTTTTCGTTTTATATTGGAGTTCATTGCACGTTTTTCTGTACGTCATAGTTTAGAATATAACATGTTGTCATAATTGTTTTTATCGTTTTTTTTTTTTAATGAATAATTTGATCACATTCGATGCATGCACGTACGTTACATATATACAGGATACTATTATCCCCTTTCGGGCCTCTTTCACACCCAATGTTAATTAGTGGGGGTTAAATGTCAGTCAATCGAATAAACAGTACATTGTTGCAGAATTCATTTAATCGCCGTCCGTGTTAATTTTTTTTTTATAAACCAACATTTTCCCATCTCCTTTTTTATGTACCTTTTATACACATATATATACAACTCATGTAAATTGTTTTTATAAAAATTGGAAAATTAATAGATAAAAAAAGATTATCACCATATACTTTTATTTTATTTGGAAACTTGTTAATGACATAGGCAGCCTGTGGATCAGATTATTCGATGCCGTTATTAACAAGTTTCCAAATAAAATATTCCATGTAACATAACAACGGAAAAATAAGGAATTTTGGGAAAAAAATCACATGAAGGGGGATCCTGATCCCCTCTTTACGCCCCGACTCTATAGATCTGCCCTTGAGGAAGTTTCCATCCGATCCATCTCCCCTCTGTTGCCGGAATGCTGCTATACTAGTATTTTGTTCAGTGAAATGACTTTTCATCATACAAATACCTGTAGCGTATATTTCTTTATGCCTGTGAACATGCTTTGTTAATTTCAGGTAGAATTTAAAAATTGAGATAACAAATACAGTAACTACTTGGAATGAGGACAATTTTTCGAGCATAAAATAAACAGAAAACCCTTTACAAAAACTTCGCGAATGTCTGTATGTATATATATATCCATAAGTACTCCAATATTCAATGTATAAAACTCTATAGGAAGTATCTCATCTTTATTTCATCAATTGTACATTTGATCATAACATATTCATACTGTAAAACAAACAAGAATTAGGAAGTTTGTACATTTCTAGAATGAAAAAAGAAAATCATAATAATTATAATAAGGATCTTCTTCATATTCTGGTATAACCATTGTTGCAACGAATCTTTCAGATGGACATCTCTCCCTGAAAAAGTTGAATAATTTCAATTAGATATTGTAAAGTTCGTTTCACATACTATAATGCGTTAAAGATCAAAGATTTTTTTTGTCAAAGGAGGTCAAACAAAGTCGGCGAATCAAACATACTTAATGATTGAAGCATAATGATTCATAAAAAAAAAATAATAATAAAAAAAAATAAATAAATAAAATCAAAATAATAAGAAGTAGAAATAGATAAATAACAAAATACTTAAAAAATAATATTCAAAGTGGACAAAAATGACCCCCTCCCCTTTTCATTCCTTTTGTTGTTTCAAACGTGAATGGGTAAGGTATTCTAGTTTGAAAAAAAAAAACCAAACAAACAAGAAACAAAAACCAAAAAAAGTCATTAAAAAATGCACAGGCAGTGAGGCACAGGAATGAAATAGATGAAAAACGATATGACGTGCGGATCTAAAAATAGAATGTGTGTATCAAATATTAACATGATTAATCTGTCCTAAGTCATTCAAAATGCAATTTACACAGATGAAACTTTGGTAGTATATGAAAATCGGTCCACTTTACCATCCTGAGAGTGTTTTTGAATGATATATGGGTGTTTTCTGTACATTTATCGGTGTTTTCTGTAAATACTAGGGTGTTTTCGGTGTTTTCTGCAATTCTATGGACCGGATTTTTCCCCTTTGATTTTTAAGACCTGGGAGTCTAATATCTGTACTCAGGACATCATTACCTTTCAGCAAATATATAGTTTATAGTACCTTACCAGGCATAAAATTTACCATACTTTACAATGGAGATGATTAAAACGCTATGTAAAATGACTCAATTGTACAACGGATACCTTAACGATTACATGTAGAAAACTCTTCTACATTCCTGAAACTTTTTAAGAGTCTATGAAATATATTTGGTAAAGTGCCAAAAAAGCATCATTGCCCCATATCACAAATAAACAAACCTGTTGATTTCTTGACAAATGTTTCAATGGAGAATATTTCAGCAGTACGATAAGAATCAAACAGAAGCACAGAGCAGACACCGAAAGTAAATACAATAACATCTTCACGCGCTCATTACAAGATTAGGGCGTCTTATCCTACGTAAGACTCCAAAAACAACTCGACATAACATCTTCTTCTTCTGCCACTGAAGTTGCAAAGTTCGCCGGAAGTTAACAGGAGTGAAGTCCCTTGACGAAAATCCAAGATGGTGGCCTCCAGTCGGACGAAATCTGAAAGTGGCGGTTTGTTCAGATAATTGTCTGCAGAGAGCCTTAAACGAATAATTTTGCGCAAAATTTTCATAGGTTAGAACAAATATTTTTAACATTCTCAATTTTTATTCAGGAAAACGCTGACGGTACCTCTGGAAAATGTTGTCTTTGTTTTTCTTTTTGAAAAATTTCTTCCCTTATGTTGATTGTTCCATCTGCACTCTGTGTGCTTCTTAACTTTGGCCCCGACTTGATTTATTCAAATTGGCAGACAAAAGCATACACCAATCACATGAACGGTTTGTCTGTCTGGGTCAAATTGTAATGGGATTTCTTCTTCTTCTTCTTCTTTATGGTTTAAACACGCTGTCAATATTTGACAATTATGTGCCTCGGCATGGTGGCTGGGGTTAAAAAATTTATAATACAGAAAAATTTAAAACTATTTACAATTGTTATGTTAGGATCAAAAATAGAGGCGCAGGCGACATCATCGACACACACTTCCTATTCTTCTTCCGTTTCAGTACAAACTGTAGTGATCTTAGCACTCATGCCCTCATCGGGTATTGAACCGTGGTTGTTTGCTTGGAATACCAGAGTGTAACCAAGCGAGCTGGTGTCTGCCCAGTATTCCGAAGGTCCGATAGTTCGAGGGCCCATAAAGCCAAAGGTCCGATAAATTGACGGCCCGAAAATCCGAAGGCCCAATAGTCCGAAGGCCCGATAGACCGAAAGTACTGCATTCAAATAAACAGAGGGATTCATAATCCAAAGTACCCGAAAAATCGAATATCCCATATTTCGAAGGTCTATTAGACCATAGGTTTAAAGGTCCGATAGTAAGAAGGCCTAATGGTTCTATGGTCTGATAGTCCGAAGGTTTAATGTCCGAATGCCCTGTACATGTACATATGAACTTGATACAAGATACCTGACTGTACAATTGAAATTGATGGATTTATAAATCTAAATGGAGGGGGAGGGGGCTGAAAGATATATTATCAAGGAACTTGAATTGAATATATACCCAATTATTAAATAAGATTTTAAAATGTAACAAGATAAATCATAAAGCAATGATATCAGCACAAGGACTGTTGTTTGAAATAGATCTCTGCAATCGCATGTAAGTAAAAAAAAAAGGAGGGAGGGGTGCAGTTCAACAGCGCAAACTGCTCCTAAACAACTATTAAAGTTATTTTGAAAGTAGTTAAAAATATTTGTAACAAGATCTAGTTAACTGTCTCAATTTGGCAAAGATATGTCTATACTGAAAGCCATCAATCAGAACGTCGGAAATCTTAGTTGTTTGTATAAGTCAACCAAAAGAAAAAAAAAATAACGAGCACGTCCTTATTTATTCAAATTTGAAAATGTACGAATACATTTATCGGCGATAGATGCAAAACACCTTGTACAACACCTTATTTATTCAAATTTGAAAATGTACGAATACATTTATCGGCGATAGATGCAAAACACACGTTTTTTATTTCTTTAAACATGTATGTTCTAGATCTTATAGAAATATCATAAGTGCAAAGATAGCCTGGGTAGGGGTATGAGCTTTTAAAACAGTGAATGAATGTCAACCCCAAATCAGACTCCAAAAATAGTAACACCAACGCTGCAAGATACGCACGTCGGGGTTTTAATATTTCTCACGGACAGCACCATGATATAATACGTCCCGTCTCATGACGTGCATATAAGAATCACATTCAATCAAAAAGCTAAAACTTACAAATTTAGGAATTTTATTGGATATTCGGACTATTGGGTCTTCGGACTATCGGGCCTTCGTAGTTATGGGCCTTCGAACTATAGGACCTTCAGACTATCGGGCCTTCGGGCTATCGGACCTTCGTAATATCAGTCCCTCGAATTATCGGGCCTTCGAACTATTGAACCTTCGTCTTTTTAGACCTTCGGAATACTGAGTAGTCACCAGTGAGCTGAAGGGTCAACTCGATAGCTCAGTCACTGAATTTTAACACTGAACGATCGGAGGATCACAAGTATTAGCTTTTACAAAAAGCTTGCCGTCAGTTAGCTGACTTTACAAGTTGTACAATTCTAGATAGAAAAAATGCATTTTCCAATGGCACAATTCCGGACTTTTCCGTTTTTTTTTTTTTCGATCCAAGTGACGGAAATTTCCGAAAATCTGTGATAGGTATAGGATGTATCGGTACAAAGGCTTTTCGATGCATATTTCGGAATATAATACATTTTGTACACTGGTGCGATATGACTTTCATTTGTGAGGTCATCTAGACTCTTAAGGCGACCTAATGAGAGAATCTTATATACAGATTCTGAATTAAACCTAGACGAATATTTGCATTTTATACAATTGTCAACCAATCATATTCCTAAGAGGTATTCTATCCGTGCAAGTAGGTTACGAATGATTACAGTATACCGTCAGTCATGACTGACGGTAATAATCCCACAACAAAACCCATTAAGTATTATTGCACTTGGTGCCGCATGCAATATACTTGGATGAAACATTTAGAAGTGTTTCAATAAAATTAGAGTAAATGTAAAGTAATTCAATGACACTTTTAATCCCTTTTGCGATTCAGGCAAGGGCCGTTCGATTGTGCTGTGGTTGACTGATGTACATTTATCCTTATCCGAATCCCTTGTCAGCAATTCATAAGTTTATTTATGGAGAAGGCCCCTATCTACCCCATGACATACCGTATTCCATGGTAAGATAGTGGTAGGTGGAGGGATTACTACCCCATGACATACCGTATTCCATGGTAAGATAGTGGTAGGTGGAGGGATTACTACCCCATGACATACCGTATTCCATGGTAAGATAGTGGTAGGTGGAGGGATTACTACCCCATGACATACCGTATTCCATGGTAAGATAGTGGTAGGTGGAGGGATTACTACCCCATGACATACCGTATTCCATGGTAAGATAGTGGTAGGTGGAGGGATTACTACCCCATGACATACCGTATTCCATGGTAAGATAGTGGTAGGTGGAGGGATTACTACCCCATGACATACCGTATTCCATGGTAAGATAGTGGTAGGTGGAGGGATTACTACCCCATGACATACCGTATTCCATGGTAAGATAGTGGTAGGTGGAGGGATTACTACCCCATGACATACCGTATTCCATGGTAAGATAGTGGTAGGTGGAGGGATTACTACCCCATGACATACGTATTCCATGGTAAGATAGTGGTAGGTGGAGGGATTACTACCCCATGACATACCGTATTCCATGGTAAGATAGTGGTAGGTGGAGGGATTACTACCCCATGACATACCGTATTCCATGGTAAGATAGTGGTAGGTGGAGGGATTACTACCCCATGACATACCGTATTCCATGGTAAGATAGTGGTAGGTGGAGGATTACTACCCCATGACATACCGTATTCCATGGTAAGATAGTGGTAGGTGGAGGGATTACTACCCCATGACATACCGTATTCCATGGTAAGATAGTGGTAGGTGGAGGGATTACTACCCCATGACATACCGTATTCCATGGTAAGATAGTGGTAGGTGGAGGGATTACTACCCCATGACATACCGTATTCCATGGTAAGATAGTGGTAGGTGGAGGGATTACTACCCCATGACATACCGTATTCCATGGTAAGATAGTGGTAGGTGGAGGGATTACTACCCCATGACATACCGTATTCCATGGTAAGATAGTGGTAGGTGGAGGGATTACTACCCCATGACATACCGTATTCCATGGTAAGATAGTGGTAGGTGGAGGGATTACTACCCCATGACATACCGTATTCCATGGTAAGATAGTGGTAGGTGGAGGGATTACTACCCCATGACATACCGTATTCCATGGTAAGATAGTGGTAGGTGGAGGGATTACTACCCCATGACATACCGTATTCCATGGTAAGATAGTGGTAGGTGGAGGGATTACTACCCCATGACATACCGTATTCCATGGTAAGATAGTGGTAGGTGGAGGGATTACTACCCCATGACATACCGTATTCCATGGTAAGATAGTGGTAGGTGGAGGGATTACTACCCCATGACATACCGTATTCCATGGTAAGATAGTGGTAGGTGGAGGGATTACTACCATGTAAGAGCTGTGCCAGGTGTTGTGGGCAAACACAATGTATATACCGGTAGCCTAGTAATCCCAGCCTTAAGTCTTTCAGGAGGGACAATAAATGGGGTCCTGTGTCTGGGATAGGCGTAGGCACATAAAAGAACACTCTCTGCTTCGAGTGGGTCCATTGCATAGGTTAAAGTTCCAACATACAGCTTACGTCTTTGGACGGTACGCCTAGTAGAGGTGGAATCTATGTACATTGAACTGAACTGAACTATTTGTAATTCTTGCTTATTCTGATACATAAGTCCACAACACTTTTTTCATGCCATGATCGATATGTTGCTGGAAATGACAAAGCTATTTAGCGCATGGTTGATTAGACTCGCACAACTTTTTGTAAATGGTATTAATGCGTTAACTATTGGTGGGTTTCTATATCTGTAATTGTCAAACTTTTACCTCAAAACTTTGGAAATCATACATATCGTGGTATCATACAAATATGATATAATTGTAAAACTTGGAAATCAAATAAATTTTTCAATGGCTCTTTGAAATTTGAAAATGGAGCGTCCGTCTTGAAAATGTCCCATTTGGTTCTTGATAGGAGAGGCCATCAAGAAGAGGCCACAGTCCCATTGACCCATTTCACCTTCCAGAACACTGCAAATATAAGAATCCATTTTATCTGATTAATTTATCTTGATTTTTAGCTCTACTGGTCTCAGACCAGTCGAGCTTATGCGATACCCCGTCGTCCGGCGTCCGTCCGTCTGTCCGTCCGTCCGTCCGTCCGTAAACAATTCTTGTGCTCGCAACTCCTCTCAAACCATAGGTGATAGAAAGTTAATTCTTTTTGCATCCTACTTGGTATGTGGTCTAGTTGTGCACCTGACATTAAGTTTCAGTCCTTGACCCCCAGGGTCTTAGAAAATGGGCGTGGTTATGAAAATCTATGTAATCTTGTGCTCGCAACTCCTCTGACACTATAAATGATGGAGACTTAATTCTTTTTGCAATATGATAAGTCTGTGGTCTAGTTGTGCACCTGATATTTTGTTTGAGCCCCTGACCCCAGGGTCTTAGAAAATGGGTGTGGTCATTTTCTCCTATATAACTGTATGTAATCTTGTGCTCGCAACTCCTCTGACACTATAAATGATAGAGACTTAATTCTTTTTGCAATATGATGGGTCTGTGGTCTAGCTGTGCACCTGATATGTTGTTTGAGCCCCTGACCCCCAGGGCCTTAGAAAATGGGTGTGGTCATTTTCTCCTATATAACTCTATGTAATCTTGTGCTCGCAACTCCTCTGACACTATAAATGATAGAGACTTAATTCTTTTTGCAATATGATGGGTCTGTGGTCTAGTTGTGCACCTGATATTTTGTTTGAGTCCCTGACCCCCAGGGTCTTAGAAATGGGTGTGGTCATTTTCTCCAATATACATGTAACTCTATGTAATCTTGTGCTCGCAACTCCTCTGACACTATAAATGATGGAGACTTAATTCTTTTTGCAATATGATGGGTCTGTGGTCTAGTTGTGCACCTGATATTTTGTTTGAGCCCCTGACCCCCAGGGTCTTAGAAAATGGGTGTGGTCATTTTCTCCTATATAACTGTATGTAATCTTGTGCTCGCAACTCCTCTGACACTATAAATGATAGAGACTTAATTCTTTTTGCAATATGATGGGTCTGTGGTCTAGTTGTGCACCTGATATTTTGTTTGAGCCCCTGACCCCCAGGGTCTTAGAAATGGGTGTGGTCATTTTCTCCTATATAACTATGTAATCTTGTGCTCGCAACTCCTCTGACACTATAAATGATGGAGACTTAATTCTTTTTGCAATATGATGGGTCTGTGGTCTAGCTGTGCACCTGATATTTTGTTTGAATCCCTGACCCCCAGGGTCTTAGAAATGGGTGTGGTCATTTTCTCCTATATAACTCTATGTAATCTTGTGCTCGCAACTCCTCTGACACTATAAATGATGGAGACTTAATTCTTTTTGCAATATGATGGGTCTGTGTCTTAGTTGTGCACCTGACATTTTGTTTGAGTCCCTGACCCCCAGGGTCTTAGAAATAGGTGTGGTCATTTTCTTCTATATAACTCTATGTAATCTTGTGCTCGCAACTCCTCTGACACTATAAATGATAGAGACTTAATTCTTTTTGCAATATGATGGGTCTGTGGTCTAGTTGTGCACCTGATATTTTGTTTGAACCCCTGACCCCCAGGGTCTTAGAAATGGGTGTGGTTATTTTATAACTCTATGTAATCTTGTGCTCGCAACTCCTCTGACACTATAAATGATAGAGACTTAATTCTTTTTGCAATATGATGGGTCTGTGGTCTAGCTGTGCACATGATATTTTGTTTGAGCCCCTGACCCCCAGGGTCTTAGAAAATGGGTGTGGTCATTTTCACCTATATAACTCTATGTAATATTGTGCTCACAACTCCTCCGACACTATAAATGAAAGAGACTTAATTCTTTTTGCAATATGATGGGTCTGTGGTCTAGTTGTGCACCTGATATTTTGTTTGAGTCCCTGACCCCCAGGGTCTTAGAAATGGGTGTGGTCATTTTCTCCTATATAACTCTATGTAACATAATCTTGTGCTTGCAACTCTTCTGACACTATGAATGATGGAGACTTAATTCTTTTTGCAATATGATGGGTCTGTGGTCTAGTTGTGCACCTGATATTTTGTCTGAGCCCCTGACCCCCAGGGTCTTAGAAAATGGGTGTTGTCATTTTCTTCTATATAACTCTATTTAATCTTGTGCTCGCAACTCCTCTGACACTATAAATGATGGAGACTTAATTCTTTTTGCAATATGATGGGTCTGTGGTCTAGTTGTGCACCTGATATTTTGTTTGAGCCCCTTACCCCCAGGGTCTTAGAAAATGGGTGTGGTCATTTTCTCCTATATAACTCTATGTAATCTTGTGCTCGCAACTCCTCTGACACTATAAATGATGGAGACTTAATTCTTTTTGCAATATGATGGGTCTGTGTCTTAGTTGTGCACCTGACATTTTGTTTGAGTCCCTGACCCCCAGGGTCTTAGAAATAGGTGTGGTCATTTTCTTCTATATAACTCTATGTAATCTTGTGCTCGCAACTCCTCTGGCACTATAAATGATGGAGACTTAATTCTTTTTGCAATATGATGGGTCTGTGGTCTTATTGTGCACCTTATATTTTGTTTGAGCCCCTGTCCCCCAGGGTCTTAGAAAATGGGTGTGGTCATTTTTTCCTTTATCATTCTATGTAATCTTGTGCTTGCAACTCCTCTGACACTATAAATGATGGAGACTTAATTCTTTTTGCAATATGATGGATCTGTGGTTTAGTGTTGCACCTGATATTTTGTTTGAGCCCCTGACCCCCAGGGTCTTAGAAAATGGGTGTGGTCATTTTCTCCTAAATAACTCCATGTGATGGAGACTTAATTCTTTTTGCAATATGATGGATCTGTGGTCTAGTTGTGTCATTGATAGTTCATTTGAGCTAGAAGCCTCTGGCCTCTAGCATCTTTTAAAATTGATGTGGCTTTCTTTTTTGAAATACTATATCTCGGATATTATAAATTATATGAGTGATTTTAAAGTTGCAGTCTAATTGATATGTTGTTTTTTCGTGCTACTTATAATTTGTTTGAGCACCTGCTCCCTATGGTCTTTAAGAAAGGAAATTGATGTTTTAAAGAAAAAACAACCAGGAGAGCTACAGTCTCGTCAGAGACTTCTGGTTCCATCCAATTCACATCACTTTTTTATTAATCATGACAATACAAATCACGTAAAACATGCACGTAAAATGAATGAACAAAAAGGTTCAAAGTTGATAAAAAGATTTCTCCAAGTTGAATCATACATGTAGCATTTGAATACAAACTTGGATCAGTTACATTGTTTACGAAAAATGCCGGATTTTTGGCAATCTCTGGTGGGTTATGTGTATGTTCTATGGATTTTGGGAAATTTGAAACATGTTTAAGGTCCTTTACGCGAATATTTGATTTTAACCTAAAATTTGTATAAAGGTATCTCCCATAGTCATGTGACATGGCATTTTATTGTTTGGGCAAATTTTGTGAGTAATGGTTTTTCTGCAAATTCTCATAGATATTATATGCAGATACTAGGGTATTAATTTCATACCTATTTATCGTTACAGGTGAGACAAATCTTACATCATGACGTCTATCGTCAAGTTACAAGCATTCTCGGGAACCTACGACGAGAGTCCCCCTTGCTACCTGTTACAGGTAGACGAATTCCGATTCCTACTGGACTGTGGATGGGATGAAGACTTCAACATGGCCTTTATCAAAGAAATGAAAAGGTATGGAATGGAACAGCATTAAGAGGAAATATTCTGCAAAGGATCAGACGAGAGAAATATTTGTTTGTAGGACCACTGTATGATTTTGTATTTCATGCAGTGTTAAGGATGTATTATTTGACAACACATTTAAAGCCATGCATTACTGAAAGTGGATAAATATAGCCTTCTGTTTTGTCTCGTCTGTCCATCCATCTGTCTATCAGATACTGAGGTTTTCCAGACGAAATTTGATAAAAGTAGTTAAAGTCAACAGTCTTTCCGAAAACTTTTTTCAGCCACTAGCCCGAAGATAAATTTTACTAGTTTTTTGTATAGTTTCTTAAAGAATTTCTACTAGCCCAGCAAAAATTTTGGTAGCCTCAGGCGTTGGGCTAGTGAGTTTTGGGAAAGACTGATGTCAGAAGCCTTTGAGCATGTTGAGTGCAAAACCTGTCAGCTGAAACCATAACATTGTTTTCTGTTATAGACTTCATGGATAACATTTTGTTTTATGCATAATTTGTTGCTTAACTCTTTCTGCTTCTAATTTTCAGGCACATTCATCAGATAGACGCTGTCCTTATAAGTTATCCTGACCACTCCCACCTTGGTGCTCTACCTTATTTGGTCGGGAGGGCGGGATTAAATTGTCCGATCTATGCCACTGTGCCTGTGTATAAGATGGGTCAGATGTTTATGTATGACTTGTATCAGGTATGATTGATTTTGTGATAAGTTCTAATTGTCTTTATATTTTCTCTATGATTAATTCATAAGTACGCACTTTGAACTTCAGAGAAACAATTTTGTAATGTACATGTAAGTCCCACATTCATTCTACATGTATATTTTGATTTTCTGTTTAGAGATACTGCCAAATTTTGAAAGCATACAGTAGAGTATGATATAAAGAAATAGATTGAAATATTTCTTCCAGAGGGAAGGGATAATAGAAATACTCGTCTACACAAATTTTCGGCCTTTTGGCCTTTTTTTATGCCCCCGGAATCAAAGATTTGCCCCCGGAATCAAAGATTCGGGGGCATATAGTTTTTGGCCTGTCCGTCTGTTTGTCTGTTTGTCTGTTTGTCTGTTTATCTGTTTGTCTGTTTGTCTGTTTGTCTGTCTGTTTGTCCGAAAAACTTTAACATTGGACATAACTTTTGAATTGGAAGTGATAGGGCTTTCATATTTCACATGTGTATTCCTTGTGACAAGACCTTTCCATTGATACCAAAATTTTTGACCTCGTGACCTTGACCTTGACCTTTGACCTACTTTTCAAAAACTTTAACATTGGGCATAACTTTTGAATGGGAAGTGATAGGGCTTTCATATTTCACATGTGTATTCCTTGTGACAAGACCTTTCCATTGATACCAAAATTTTTGACCTCATGACCTTGACCTTGACCTTTATCCTACTTTTCAAAAACTTTAACATTGGGCATAACTTTTGAATGGGAAGTGATAGGGCTTTCATATTTCACATGTGTATTCCTTGTGACAAGACCTTTCCATTGATACCAAAATTTTTGACCTCGTGACCTTGACCTTTGACCTACTTTTCAAAAACTTTAACATTGGGCATAACATTTGAATGGGAAGTGATAGGGCTTTCATATTTCACATGTGTATTCCTTGTAACAAGGCCTTTCCATTGATACCAAAATTTTTGACCTCATGACCTTGACCTTTGACCTACTTTTCAAAAACTTTAACATTGGGCATAACTTTTGAATGGGAAGTGATAGGGCTTTCATATTTCACATGTGTATTCCTTGTGACAAGACCTTTCCATTGATACCAAAATTTTTGACCTCATGACCTTGACCTTTGACCTACTTTTCAAAAACTTTAACATTGGGCTTAACTTTTGAATGGGAAGTGATAGGGCTTTCATATTTCACATGTGTATTCCTTGTGACAAGACCTTTCCAATGATACCAAAATTTTTGACCTCATGACCTTGACCTTGACCTTTGACCTACTTTTCAGAAACGTTAACATTTGGCATAACTTTTGAATGGTAAGTGATAGGGCTTTCATATTTCATATGTGTATTCCTTGTGACAAGACCTTTCCATTGATACCAAAATTTCTGACCTCGTGACCTTGACCTTTGACCTTTTAACCCAGTGACCTCACATACATGTACTTAACAGAAAATAGTGTTCATACTAACAAAGATGCCACCGGGGGCATTCGTGTTTCACAAACACAGGCTTTATTTTTGTCTATACATCGATAGACTGAAAAATTGTTACAGTCATTTCTTAAATAGAATTTATATTGAATAGGTAAATGTAATTGTATTTAAAGTTAGAATATAAATTTTATGAATTGAAAGTGAGAAAATGACACTATCTATGTTCATATTGCAGTCTCGTCATAACACAGAAGATTTTGAGTTATTTACATTGGATGACGTAGACGCAGCATTCGACAAAATTATTCAGCTGAAATATTCACAAACAGTTCACTTAAAAGGTGAGGGTTTCTACATGTTCTACAGTGAATTTCAGTTACAGAGCAAGAAGTTGAGATGCGAAGTAAAATTAAATGCAGTGTGTCATTTTATGGAAACTTGTCAAATATGCACCTATAATAAAGGGTAGGGCCACAAAGCCCCTGAATCGGCCCTGTTTCTTCACATTTAAATTAATCGAATATTTTTTTGTTATTTGATACTTTGTAAAAATCTTTACTAAATTATGTGTTGAGATTTTGTAAATAATGCATTTATCAGTAGCTTTAAACCATTTGAAAACCCCAAAATTGGCATTTTTCTGTGAAATTGCTGCAAAACCTACATGTTTCTTTAAAATTATCATTGGCCACATGCATTGAACATGTTGAAAAACATGAAAAATTTACAAATGAAACATAATTATGATATCTTCTTGTCATAAAAGTTCTATGTTTCTTGATGCATGTTACCACATCGAAATTCTTCCCTTAAGACACTTTTTTGAGCATTTTTGACCATGTTTTGTCAATAATGTCAAAATGACATCACTTTATGACATCATCAGACTTCTTATGGTGCTACAGTTGGTAATATGTTCCTTTCATTAAAAGCAGGAAACATTCATTATATTTTATGTGATACATGTATATCAAGTATTTCTTAGTAAGTTTTATTCTAAGGAAAATGGCAAGACCGTCTTAGGGGCTTCGTGGCCCTACTGCTTTTATAATGCATAAAAAAAATTGACTTTGAATTGCAGGTAAAGGTCATGGTTTACAAATAACTCCACTACCTGCTGGTCACATGATCGGAGGCACAATATGGAAGATTGTCAAAGATGGGGAGGAGGAAATAATCTACGCGGTGGACTACAATCATAAAAAGGAGAGGTAAAGAATATACACGTCAGTTTTTGTAAAACATCAGTTTGGTAACCCTATTCTAATGCTTTGGTCAGTAATGCACTAGAAAACATCTGCTTTTAACGACGTAGCCATGGGAATGTATGACGTCATAGCAAAAACTGTAGAGAATAATAAGTTCTATCACGATCTACTGAGTGAGACATAAAGATTTACACGAGTGACGAAAATTTCCGTCACTCCTGTAAATTTTTATGTCTCACTCAGTAGAGAGTGAAAATCTATTTCTTCTTCATTTCTAAGTAGCTACGATGTTGTCGTTACTCCTTGACAACGGTTACTACGCATTGTCGAGACAAAATACTAACCGGTAGAGAACAGTGGTGGACTAGATAACAATCGTGCTTGTCTTACTGATAAATGGAATTTCACAACAGTTTGTCCCATGTCCATGATGTCTGCAAAATCAAATGATAGCACTCTAGCGTCAAACTCAAGCTTCGTCAACAGTTCATTGCCAGTTACCGAAAGTACTTTCAAAAGCCGCATGCGTCTTTAGTATGATATCTCTGATTGGTCGTTTGGAACAGCTGATTGGTATATGGATGATGTAGCCTTTGAGACAACTTATGTTTCTCACATAGGCTGTCATACAGAGTACGAGCAAAACTGAAGAAGAAACATGAATCCCCTCATAGTTTTTTAATTGTTCAGCCAATCAGAATATATGTTACAAACGGAGTACATTAGAGTTTACATTTAGCTCACTGTTTTCTTGAAAATTGAAAGAAAAGAAGTGTTTGTATTAGAATAAATAATCTGTTTTGATATACATGAATATACAATCATGTAACTATCTAATTGCAGACACTTGAATGGATGTGTGTTAGAGAATATTTCTTGTCAACAGTTCATTGCCAGTTACCGAAAGTACTTTCAAAAGCCGCATGCGTCTTTAGTATGATATCTCTGATTGGTCGTTTGGAACAGCTGATTGGTATATGGATGATGTAGCCTTTGAGACAACTTATGTTTCTCACATAGGCTGTCATACAGAGTACGAGCAAAACTGAAGAAGAAACATGAATCCCCTCATAGTTTTTTAATTGTTCAGCCAATCAGAATATATGTTACAAACGGAGTACATTAGAGTTTACATTTAGCTCACTGTTTTCTTGAAAATTGAAAGAAAAGAAGTGTTTGTATTAGAATAAATAATCTGTTTTGATATACATGAATATACAATCATGTAACTATCTAATTGCAGACACTTGAATGGATGTGTGTTAGAGAATATTTCTCGTCCTTCCCTTATGATCACCGATGCCTTTAACGCCACATATGTACAGTCCAGGAGGAGGGCTCGGGACGAACAACTGATGAGTGAGTATTTAACTTTGGACAACTAAATCTTAGCAGGGTTGAAAATCTTGTCCGAGAATAGACCATTTGCCATGAATCATAATGGCTGACAAAATGACGAAAAATGTCCGAGGTAGGCAAGTTTTGCATTTTTTTTCATTGTTACAACTCAATGGAATTACATTGCATGTCTTTTATTAGTGACGTCGTAATAGAAAAAATGCCAAAATATGTTCACTCGGACATCTTGAGCTTTCTCAGAAGATCGGAAAATGGTCTATTAAACATGGTCAAGCAGTAGGGCTGGATATTATCATCAAATGACCACCAAAAAAAAAAAATTCCCAGTTATTACAGTTTTGGATATCTTTTGGAAGTTACTATTCTTAAATTGTTTTGTTACGAATATTTTTGACAAAACTTTTTTCAGCACTTTATAGGTATTTAAAAACACTTGCATTGAATTACTGGTACATGTATTTGGACATGTAAATTTCTTTGTGAGTAATGATTTATGTGGTTTGACTCTTCTATGAAGAACTTAAACCATTTTGTTCGTGACATGAACGACAATTTTAGATACTGATATTCATTTGAATTCTGTTTAAGCGACCATTTTGCAGACGATGAGGAATGATGGGAATGTTTTAGTTGCCATGGATACAGCTGGGAGGATGTTGGAATTAGCTCAATTATTTGTAAGTTTAATATTCAGAACAATGAAATTATTGTATCAGTTGTAAATTGTTTAAGTTTGCTCATGACTATGAACATTGTCACCTTTAAAAAGAAACTTAGTGAGTCAACAATGACTGTTTAATGAATTCAGCATAAGAGGTAGGGTTGTCATTTTCGGTATGGGCATTTCATGTAACAATACCTTGCGTTTGTGTTAAGCTTTTTTATCTTGTCACCTTGGTTTATAGTGACCATTGACCTACGTTTGAAAATCTTTAAATTGGCTATAGCAGTAATCGGTGTAAACTGTAAAAGCTTGGGCTTTTCTCATTAGGCAATTATGTTCCTTGCAACAGTACCGATATTTTCATTTATCATTTGAAGTTCAGGATGAGCATTGCTTGAAAGGTTCTATCTTACAGTTAACATATCTTTCTGTTGGTTCCAAAAATTTTGATCATAGTCATTGAGGAAAATAACACAAAGCCATCAACCAACAGTATAACTGCGTTTCCAACAGTATATCCAACATATACCTATCGGAACCACAAAACACAGTATCTTTTTCCCCTAATGTCATACATATTACATTTATATTTATATTTTAGGAACAAATGTGGCGTAACTCAGAATCTGGTCTCTCCCCGTATTCTCTAGCTCTGCTGAATAATGTCAGCTTTAATGTGGTGGAATTTGCAAAATCTCAAGTAAGTAACTTTTATCTTGTTTTCCAATGTTTTTATTTTCTTCCTCTCAGAATATGTTAGTATGTATAGCTTTTTTCGCCATCATGAAGTAATTTTTCCCAGATCTTGGAGGCTCTACTTGTTAAATTGTCTTGTTCATCAATTTCAGGTTGAGTGGATGAGTGACAGAATCATGCGTGCATTTGAAGACAACAGAAATAATCCATTCCACTTTAAACATATGAAACTTTGTCATAACCTGGCTGAACTGGCTAAAATACCCGAACCTAAGGTAAGTGTCCTTGTTTGTGCACTTGTAATCCTGATAACCACATCGTTCCACTTCACACATATGAAACTTTATAAAAGTCATCCCTGTCTGCCCAGTGCACACTTTACACATTTTGGCTTTCTCCTTAGTGTATGCGGAACAATTGGAACCATCAGACCTGTTTAGCAATGTAAATGTGGAAATATTCACGAGGGGATAATTTTTGCAATTGCATGAAACAAGAGACCTCGCAAAAAATTCCCCTACGTGAAAATAAACCTGCAGCATTTTTAGCTCGCCGGGACGAATGTCCGGAGAGCTATTGTCATACCCCCGGTGTCGGCGTCTGCGTCGGCGTGCGCGTGCACAAAAACTTTAACCTTGCTTATAACTTTTAAACCAATACAGATTGGGCTTTCATATTTCACATGTGCATTCCTTGTGACAAGACCTTTCCATGGATACCAAAATTTTTGACCTTGTGACCTTGACCTTTGAGATTGACCTACTTTTGAAAAACTTTAACCTTGGCCATATTTTTTGAATGGTAAGTGATAGGGCTTTGATATTTCACATGTGTATTCCTTGTGACAAGACGTTTCCATGGATACCAAAATTTTTGACCTTGTGACCTTGACCTTGGAGATTGACCTACTTTTGAAAAACTTAAACCTTGGCCATATTTTTTGAATGGTAAGTGATAGGGCTTTGATATTTCACATGTGTATTCCTTGTGACAAGACGTTTCCATGGATACCAAAATTTTTGACCTTGTGACCTTGACCTTGGAGATGATTGACCTACTTTTGAAAAACTTTAACCATGGCCATATTTTTTGAATGGTAAGTGATAGGGCTTTGATATTTCACATGTGTATTCCTTGTGACAAGACGTTTCCATGGATACCAAAATTTTTGACCTTGTGACCTTGACCTTGGAGATGATTGACCTACTTTTGAAAAACTTTAACCTTGGCCATATTTTTTGATTGGTAAGTGATAGGGCTTTGATATTTCACATGTGCATTCCTCGTGGTAAGACCTTTTTTATTGTTGTTGTTGCAATTTACATATGGTTGCCACCGGCGAGCTATGTTGTCATTCTGACAAGTCTGGTTATTCTTACAAAGGCCAAGATGTTAACATCGCTAATATTTCCTCCAAGCGTAATGTCTTGATGTTATAATTGTAAAAATAACAGCAGAAAAGGTGTCCAAGTTTTGAACAATGGTTTAGGTAGGTGACTAAATGAAAAATCAGAACGGACACGCTGCAAGTGCTGCATTTGCGATCTTGCGTATTGATTGTTTTAGAGAACTATGATTTACAGTGGATCTGCACTTGAGAATCGTGCACTTTGTCTATTGACATGTGGTTTCAAGGATTTTTTTCGAAAATCAGTAAATATTTACCTGTATTGGTTTTCTTATAAAATTTATAGATATAATATTTCTTTTTCATAATTTTGGCCGTCACTTTAAAAAAAAAATGATTCTTTCTGTGAAGGAAAAATAGTAAATGATTCTTCATGGAGTTATCTTTCTTTCTCCAATTCAAATGAAAAAAGTGCATAAGTTCTTGAAAAGAGAAGTAATGAAAGCTGAAAGATTGCTAATAGTACATAAAGTTATATAGCTTCCCTGGCCTATTGAATAGGAAGCCTTTACTAGAAAAGTAAATTGATATTTTTGGATGGTTCCTCAGCATGCAATCCAACGTAAGCAGTAATTAGTTGAACTGACGGACAAGTTATGTATTAACGAGAGAAAGTACATCTATTACCCTTTACACAAATAGAGCGGAGTTTGAGGGGATTCCAAACATAATTATTAGTAGATTGGAAGGAGATAATTAGCATTCTTAGTAATAATTAGGAAACCTGATGGAATTCATTGAGATGTTTCGAAAACAGATTTTTTTTGGTCATAATTACGTCGATTCTGAAGCCATGGAATGGTGTACTGGCTGTAATTATTCTGAACAACTACTTGATATGATGGGGATGGCAAACTTAATGATTGCTTTTCTCTCACAATCAATGTAATGCATGAGACGAAACAATTCACAGGAGATTGATTTCAATTCACAATGCATTTTCAAGAGTTTTGTCATTGTGCAATTATAAGTGCATCTTCACTGTGATTAGCCGAATATTACCAGGAATGAACTAATTACCTTCAAGAATGTAAAAAATTGATATATAAAGGTGCCTCTTACATGGAGAAAAATTTCATCTATGTTATTGTACATAATATAAAAAGCACAAGGAAGAAATAAACAACAACATTAAAATTTAGAAAAAAAGGTGAAGGTAAAGGTAGGGTTTAAAGTCTCGTTCGCCACCCGACTTCTACAATCATCCTCCCTGGCGAGACCTGTACAATCCTGATTCCAGTGCATTCTCAACTCCCTTGGGAGTATACAAGCAGAGCTGCCGTTTAGGCGCTAATGCTTTTCATTCACATTACAAGCTCGTCTCATGTGCCAGGTACCCGGTTTACTCCTGGGAGAAAGAGTGCAACATAGTGTAAAGTAACTTGCCCTAGTTTACAATGCTTTTGAAATGATTGGCGACGGTGAGATTCGAACCCACAACCTATGGGTTCATAGTCCACCGCGCTAACCACTACTCCACCAGCATTACATGTAGGTTCGGCCCAAGGGCTAATATTGTGCATAATATATATATATATATATATATATATATATATACATGAGTTAAAGAAGATCCTGACGATAATCTAAATAGAACTCACAATAGAGCACAAAATTGAGCATTGACGGACCCCTAGCAAGCTAGAGGTGGGACCAGGTGCCCTTGAGGAGTAAGCATCCCCTGTTTGGCTAGCCACACCCGCCGTCGATGTTCTCGAAAAAAAATGAAAACAATAATACTTGTATAATGCGTCATCTTCAATAAACTCTTATCAATTTATAAAAAAGAATTTCAGGGTATTTGGCAATGATTACAGTGTCCTTAATGACGACCAATGATGTGTTAAATACAATTGGATATGGTTTTGGATATCTGAAGTTCTGAACTCTATGTCATTATTATAAAAGGCATCATAAATTCAATTGCTGACTCTATTAGATGAACCAAGCAGATTTTTAAGTGTTTCATTTCAAGAATATTCCTCTAGCAAGTTTTGCTTTGGTGAAAGGGCGAGGGAGGGGGGGGGGGTTGGAAGGTCAGGAAATTGCAAAGTACATAGTCAATTGACTCTTTTATGACAAAAAAAAAAAGAAGACTTTTAGTTGACTAAAGGACATATCATAAATATCAAGGATGTGAGATCCAAGGTTAAGGTCAAGGTCATTGAACAGAAACAGCATCATATGTACACAAACAAAGGTTGATTAATACTTCAAGGTCAAGGTTTCATTGATGTGAATTTGCTACATATGAATCACATATAAATGCTTCCTAAACAGCTTAGTTTGTAGCAAGGTAAAGCAATATTCCCGTTCTCTGATCGAGTTGAGGATAACTGATGAATAATTAATGATTAAGAGATTAGACCGTCTGGTTTACAAGCTGTTTGTCTACCATTTCATTCTGACACGTGAGCAAGCAAACCACGTGCGCGACTCTAGAGGGGGTGGGGTGTCTGGCAGTGATTTGAGTATGGGCCATTTTCCATGATTTTCTACAATTTCAATGTGTTATTTCTAAAGAAAGTACACACGATTTCTATGGGTAATTTTTCAAATGAATACATGTATACTTAGACTTAGTGCATAGTCACTGTCCTTCCCAATCACTGTTCATGGAAATTCTTGAATATTCCTTTTCAACTTAAATTCATTAAAAGTTCAAATCATTATTTATGAAAGTAAGAAATTCAGAACCTGATCCTTCCGTCCTCCTGTCCAGGTTTGATCCGCCCCAGAATAAACTCTAGATCCGCCCCTACCCTACATGCCTGTAGATCCCTGCAGTGACAGATCGGCCATTCATTTTCACGTTTTAGTGTGTTTTCCCTGGCATGAGAAGAAACACATGTTTAATAAAGATGTTGGCAAATGAGCTTTTAAAGAGCTTGATTTATTTCTTACTTCTGCCACCCATCGATTTCAGCATCCTTTTGGAATAAATCATTTTTGGCGGCGTAAAAGCGTAGAGGAATTATGGGAATTCTTACGTTTTTGACAAGACGCGCATGTCGCCTGCTTTGTAAATATGCTTGTAGAGGAATTATGGGAATTCTTACGTTTTTGACGAGGCGAGCATGTCGCCAGCTTTGTAAATATGCTTTTCGCTACAGGTAGTAATAATCTGAATTGTTTTTGTTGTTTTGTCAATGGGGAAGTAAATAAAAAATACTCCATGTTTTTACAAAGTTGTAATGAGTAGTTAAGCTCGCCAAATGATGCTGTAAATTATAAAATAATCTAAGTGCAACTTATTTGTAAGGTATGACATACATGACGATTATGCTTTCTAAAACTTCTATTATCACCATAGGGAAATAAAGACGTTTTAGCCAATTAGTTTTTAGAGAGCCACCCGTGATCGGTTTCGGGGCGTCGGATCGTTTCGCCCTTTTCCCCCTTCGCTTCCCCCCCCCGGGTCGTTTCGCCCCTTTTCCCCTTCGCCCCGGGTCGATTCGCCCCTCAAGGTGGGTCGATTCGCCCCTCAAGGTGGGTCGTTTCGCCCCTCAAATGTGAGTCGTTTCGCCCCTCAAGGTGGGTCGTTTCGCCCCTCAAATATGAGTCGTTTCGCCCCTCAAGGTGGGTCGTTTCGCCCCTCTTTTTAGGAATACTCTTTCTGCATGGTGAGTCGATTCGCTCTTATTTTAATGGTTGTTATTGTTGGGTCGTTCTGCCTTCATTTGATACTTAATTAATTACGCTATGATAATGAGCGTATGTTTTGACATTAATATTTGTTTATTGACGGCTTTTTTTGGCTTATTGTTGCTTTCATAGACATGAAATTTCGTAGGATCTGTGTATAAACGAATGAAGAAACATGTAGATGAACAAATGAGAATAAAAGAAAATAAAAATAAAATATATATATATAGATGATAAAACAAAGAAATAAATAGAAAAAGAAATACGTAGGTGAACAAATGAGAATAAAAGACAAAAAAAAAATAGATTAAAAAAAAGATAAGAAATTAATGAAAT
Organism: Pinctada imbricata; assembly: GCA_033119305.1. Classification (NCBI taxonomy): domain Eukaryota; kingdom Metazoa; phylum Mollusca; class Bivalvia; order Pterioida; family Pteriidae; genus Pinctada; species Pinctada imbricata. The sequence continues at coordinate 66,701,688 of VSWD01000009.1, forward strand.
CAAGTAAAGAAATATGTAGGTAGGTGAACAAATAAGAATAAAAGAAGAAAAAATGTAATAAAAAATTAGATAAAATAATAAATTAATAAATAAAGATGTTACGTATAGAGGGACGAATCGACTCAAATAGATAAAAAAAGAAATAAATAGATAAAGAAATTAAGAAAAAAAAAAGATCAAATAGATAAAATAATAAATAAATAGTAACGTATAGAGGGACGAATCGAAAAATCTTCTAATTCAGAATAGAAGGGCGAAACGACCCACCATTCAGAGAAAGTGTTCTTAAAAAAGAGGGCGAAACGACCCGCAATGAGGGGCGAAACGACCCACGATGAGAGGTGAAACTATCCATCTTGAGGGGCGAAACGACCCACCCTGAAGGGGCGAAACGACCCACCCTTGAGGGGCGAAACGACCCACCTAGAGGGGCGAAACGACCCACCTTAGGGGCGAAACGACCCAGGGCGAATCGACCCGGGGCGAAGGGGAAAAGGGGCGAAACGACCCGGAACCGGTTTCGGCATCCTTTTGAATTAAATAATTTTTACGGTGTAAAAAACTTCGGTGTTTGAAGAATAATCAGAATTTTTACGTCCTGCTTAGAAAATATGCTTTTCATTTAGAATTCTTCATTATGTTTGTTGTTTTGTTAATGGAGAAGTAAATAAAAATACTCCATGTTTTTACAAAGTTGTAATGAGTTGTTAAGGTCGCCAAGTGATGTTTTTCTTATCGACATAGAAATAACTACTTGGCTTAAACGATGGAATCCACTTCAAAGATTAACAAAAACAAAACAGGAGAAAGGGAGGATTTGAGGGATCACTAACTATTCGACAGCGCACCTGCATGCTGACGTATGCACTATGACATCATAATCAACTCACCTGTCAAACCATTGATTATGACGTCGTATTGTAAAAGTCCACCAGCAGTTGCGATGTCCGACATGATTTGTATGGTCGCAAGCTAATCACATGTACTTCTCGCTACTAATCTCATCACAGAGCAACTTGCGAAAACAAAAATATGACATTAGGGACGATTATTCTTTTTTTGAAAATCTTTTTTACCCCAAAGGGAATTATTAATTTAGAAATACAATGTAACAATTTTCGGGCCAATGTGATAATTTTCGTGCTTGCGTTTTTATTTCTAGTTTTCTACGGTAATTCGTTTTACAGTCGTAAAGGAGCAAACAGGCTATGAAAATCAAGGTTATATTTCAGCGTTGCATTAGGCTAGCTGCAAATTGATTTTTACTGAAAAAAGGAGGGGGAATACAAAAACTCAGTTTGTTTTCTCTCGTAATGACAGCTGTTGTTACATTGTGCTTAAAAGCCAAATATAAACCTCCTTTTTACTCATCTAATTGTCATTAACGAATAATGGTTAGTTTTGCCCCATGCAGTTACGAATCCTCGTTTTACTTTGAATTTTCTCATTAGAGAAAACTTCAAGCAAATATGAATGCTTCGTAATGTAATAGGTTATAGCTCATTTAAGTAGAAGCAGTTTGTAGACGTATTTTTTGACAAACGTTGGGATTTACGTACAGGGCACATGTCAGTACGTCACGTCTTTGATGATTGTAAAGATTCTCGTGGGAGGTCCAAAGGTTAGGGACATTATCGTTTATGCAGCAAATTAACATCTTCTTCATTTCACATCTCTGATGCATGATAAGGGGAGATTGACGTATAATGTTACCTTGTTTCGTCCTTCATTGATCGTATGTGTAGTGTGAAATATGCTTTTAATCATACAAATAGACTATTCAAAGAGGGAAACGTGCAAAGGGGTGATAAGGGGAGGAGTTCTGGTCCTAGAGAATCTCTCTCATTTCGGTTTTCGTCAAACATAAAACTTAATTTTAAGTTTACATACGATTCGCGGAAAAGCATTTGTACATGTAGGACTCACTGGCCTGGTTGGATTCAATCTATCAAGCAAGATTACCGCCACTAATTGGCCGCTGTCGTTTAGGTTATTTACACTAAAATTATGCGTTCTTCGAGACCTCTGGGTAACCGGAAAAGTGAAAGGTTGTGCGCACGTAATCCGGATAACAACGCCATTTGCTACTGGCGTGGTTGATGGCAATCCCAAGTCGGTAATGCTTGTCCATTGGTTTCTTTGGTTTTCGTGTGTTTGATGTTTCTATTGTGTTTTATGTCCCTTGACCCTTTAGCGTCTCTTGCTATACATGTCTACTCTGTGTTTTTGCATTGGGTGTTTTGCTGTTTTGCCGTTGGTGCTGCACCGGGGTGTTGTTGGATATCCCCTCCTTTCTTTTATATCTGCACAAAATTTCACGAAACGTCTGTCGAAATCTTACTTCCCCGTCCGATATTTCAAGGAAGATGGCCGCCAATGGTTCTGATTGGCTGACGGAATTTCGACTTTTCTACAACTATTGTGCAGATTTTTTTTTTCGAACATATACTGAATTTGGTATATGCCAAGGTTTAGTATGAACACCCCCTCCTCCTCCGGAAAAAAACCTCTCGCACGAACGTTCCTTTCCCACTTTGGCCTCTTGTTGTAGTTACCCCATCGATCCAGTGGAACCTGATTATTTTGACCGACAGGATGACCACTTAATAACATGTACAAAACAGTTGTTTATCGGTGTTTGATGAAGGGGACGATCAGGAAATTTGTCAGATTGAATTAAATGATCGATGATATAATGAGAAGAACTGGAAACAACACAGCAATCTGGTAAATTACACACGAGTGATTAACCCCCGTAACACCCCAGAGACCAAAGTATGGTTCAAATAAGCAGCTAATACACTTAATTCTGTCATATTGTGACACATCGGTTATGTCTGTTAGAAATTGAGAATATGCCGTCCGTGACCATGGAATAAAAAATGAGAGATATAAGGCGACAGAAATTTTATTTTTAGTTTCACATATCTTATTTTTTCAAAATAGGGTAGGAGGAGGGAATAGAAATAAAATAAAAATCAGTAAATTTCAACGTTTTATGTTTTGTGTCACGATCACGATCTTAATTCAGCTTGTTTATCATGTTTTGCTTGCACGATAAAGATGAAGTGAGAATGAAAAGTAATAACCAGTAATTCACATGAGCGGAAGAAAAAATTGTACAATCTTGCATTTTATTTTTTCCCCAATTGTGGTAAAATTAGGGTCGGCGGATCCGTAAAACTAAGAATTAAATTTCTGTCGCCTAATGAACATGTTTGTATGGAAACCATGTTCATTTAATAAGTCAAGGTGCGGATCCAGAATTTGATATTAGAAGGACAACACACTTTTCGAAATTTATATTTATATGATGGAAATATATGATTGAGACATGTAAAATGCAAGAAATTAATTCAGGTAGAATTATAAAGAAAACAGATTTGCAAAAAAGTATTCCTTTTCGGGAGGGGAACGCTATCTTAGCTTGTAGATTTCAAGAAAAAAAATCAGTATTTCGATTATTTCAAAATTTAAGAAGGGACGCACTGTGTGCACCCCTATGGAATGTAGAAGACTGGTACGTCCTCATGTGATATGAATATGAGACCCCCCTCTCAGAAAAAAAAACAAAAACAAAAACAAAAAACAAAAAACACCCCCCTCAACCCCCCCCCCCAAAAAAAAACAAAAAACAAAATCCCAAAAAACAAAAACAAAAAACCAAAAAACCAAAAAACCAAAACAAAACAAAGCAAAACAAAACAAAACAAAACAAACAAACAAAAAACACAAAAAAATCGAAAGAAAACAACATAAACCCACATTCAGTATGCATATTTTTTGGGGAAAAATATTCTCACGCCACGGATTCTTTCACTGGACCCATGGGAGTTTAATTTTATCACAGAAACCCACGGATGCAATTGGGCGTGTTGAAATCTTGATTTTATCGTGTACTACATAAATGACTACTAATCCCGTCCCACGGGCCTGACTTTTTATGACTTCATATTCCAGATCGGTAAATGATTTGATCAGTCATGAAATTTTCAGATTTTTTATTTCACCCTATGTCCCTCATGGGATACCTTATGGGATACGCCCTCAGCATCATTAGAGCGAATACGGCTTATTCAAATTTCTATACGGAAAATAGTTTTTCCCAGAATTTTCACTTTGATTAGTGCAAAACTCTGTAAAAGACGACTTTGCTTCCGTGTTGTAAATGAATGGAGGAATTTAACATCAATGAAGAAATGAAATACACATTTGCCAAGGATACAAACCACTCGGATAGATAGACGGGTTGAGGCAATGAGTTTTGCCGATATTCATACATCTCGGTGCTTGAGTTTTTATTCGAAAAAAAAATCTTCCTTGTTGAAGATGCCGCTTATTTAATCCTGAAAAAGAGAAATAAATGAAAATTACAATTTTGTCGGATGTCATTTGTGTGTCACTTTCTTGTGGGTTTGTTTCGCTGGGTGTGTGCAGGGTGGTCATGCTGGAGATCATTCCATTTTCTTCTTTTAAAAAGTATCATAAAAGACCCCAGCTTTCTCGCTCTGTGTTCAGATTTGTAGGTGCCTCTACGATTTCGTCATAATACGTGAACGATGAAAGCCTTATATCTTTTCATTTGATTTCCTTCTTACACGTTTATAACATTGTTCATTTGATGCTTAAACAGAATTAGTATAATAAATACCCACCTACATACTGATCATACAGCATGTAAAATTGGTTTAATAAATTTTCAATGAGAAATATTAACTTTCCCCCGACTGTATTGTATCCCACATCCACTATTCTGTACAAAAAAGGGATACCAACGCACAATATGTAATGATCATATCAAGGTTGAAAATGCGGAAGCAACCCCCTCCTTTATGAATTCGTCCAAAAGGCATATTCTAGGTATCCCAAACTTGCTGAAAGTAATTAGCTAGAACCTTCCCTTACACCAGCACTTGACTGGATTGACTGGATTACCCCCTCCCCTTGGACCATCCTCCAGGTTCGCGCCTGTATTCCATCTTTTTTGTTCACATGAGCACACCTTCTGCAACCTGTTACATCAATGTTCTGTGACATGCCGTTTTTATGTTGGATTATAAAAGTAGATATTAGCTTTCACTTCCTCCCAGGGATGGGTATTACAGTATAACAGATGATCTTATTGTAAAAACACACACATCTGCTGGGATACTACATTGTGACATTTGCCTAAGAAGATTTCCATGAATTGAATGTTATGTAGTTGAAAAAAGTATTGGTTTAAGATGATTCTGCTCATTTTTTGGTTGTTATTGATGGAATTGTTAGATTACAGATTTTGATGTCATTTTGCAGCGATGGGGTTTCCAAGTACGTTTATTGAGTCTTTGAATACAGAGTTATTTCCCCTTATAGACGGTATCAGACGTAAAACCATTGTGACGTCATGAAAATGGTATGGTAACGTCGATTTTACACCGTCATTTCCCAGACTTTTAGGACTGTTTCCATAGAATTTGATGACTTCACAATCAGTCTACGTCAGATACCGTCTCAAATGGGAAGTAACTCTTGTTTTCGAAAATAGCGAATATTATTGATGTCTTTTGTAATTGACGCTGAAACCTCTGCTGTGTGTTCCAGTGAAGTGAGTCTGTGTGTGGGGGTTGTACAATAACACTATTGTCATATTTATGATGAATAGACCCTGCTTCTGTGATCATTTGTTAGCTGGTTCTCTTGATTCGAGTGTTTTCTTTTGTCTCGTTATCGCCTGATGTCTGTTTGTATTGGCGTTTTAAATGCTGTCCATTACTGTATGTGCAAATAGACGGAGACAATAACACAGCTCTTTTAACTCTACTTTATGAACATTCTCCAGCGTCCAGCTTAAAAACGTAAGAACGGAATTTATATTGTGTGTGGTACTGTTAAATAACGCGCTGTATTAATTAGTAAAGTTTAAACATATTCAAATATCACATGAAAAGAACTGCTATACATATTTATATTACATTCTAATGCAATGTCGCTATAACGTCGAATTATGGCTGTAAAACGAGAACATACGAGGCTTCGACGTTGCTAACGACTCATTTCGCTTTATATTCACAAAAATATAGATTGCATTAGAATGGGAATAACTAGATACTGACGTTATATTTGCGGACAGTAAATGCTTATTTTACCGTGCAAACACCCGTTTTTCTGGCTCCGCTAACGCGTCGCCGGGAAAACTCAGTTTGCGACCGTAAAATCAGCATTTACCATCCGCAAACATAACGTCAGAAGCTAGTTATTCCCTAAATATTGTACGCCTGAATCTTTCTGTTGTTTTTTTTTTCAATCAACCTTAAGTTTGATACCTAGTCCTTTTGTGAATGAATATTTATCAAAATTGATATTACATGGGCTAATCATCCATACATCAATTTTCAAACAAAATTCAAAATCATCCCACACAATGCTTCATTTTCGTAAACCTTTGAAAATGTATTCCCAGACCCCCTGGCACCTCCTTCAGAGATCCGTGCCTGACGTTCTTTTTCACGATTTTTTCCGTCATAAATGCTCAAAGGAAAAAATGCTTAAGTAGAGGTAAATAACATGGTGGACGTATTGATTCCATCAAACACAATAGTTTCATTGCATTTCCTAAATGGTTTCCTGAAATGAACATGTCACATGTCACTCTAATTGAAACTGATAACAACTAATTCGACCGTAACATCATTCGTTCCTCTGCTATGATGTAAGGGCCTTTTGTGTATTCGGAATATGCATTTGTTTATTTGATATGTCAAGCGATAGACATACCGCGTCCTGATATTGCAATAACAGATGTAAGAATTTATACGAAGTCACCCTTCTTTTGTCATTAATGATGGCAGAAAGTACATTGCTTTTTATGCTATTATATATCTAAGTATCGTAGACATTAATTGATAGCAACCGTATGATATTTGTCAATGTTTTCATACCACGTAAGGTGTCTGTAATCAATTATATGACCATTACATGCCAATAGTAACAAAACACGTCGTTTGAATCAACTTATTATTCATACCACAAGTCATATATCCTCAGTTAAGTATTGACCCAACACGATGGCAGACTTTTATATTCATTATTTTTTGTGTGTCTGGAAAGCACACCGAAGGTGCATAATTCGTTTTTGTCTGCTTTCTAATCTTATAAGGTCTTTAGTTCTCGTTGAAGGGATCTTGATGTCAATCAAAACATTCAGCTCGCACCCTTTCATAAAAAATAAACTCTAAGCTTGATTATATATGTTCTAAATTAAGGGATGGGTTGTAATATTTGGTATAATTAGGCTCATGATATGAGGTTTCATTTACTTTCATTACTTTTGATTGTTTGAACTATGGCTTTGATCTTCATAAATTTGCAGTACATGTAGCTTTTCTTGTACTAGTATGTTTGGTTTTCCTTGTCCCTTTGGTCTTCTTGTTATGCTATTACCCCTCTGTGGTTTGGTTTGTCGGTGTTTTGGTGTGTTACTGTGGGGTTATTTCCCTCTGTGGTTTGGTTTGTCGGTGTTTTGGTGTGTTACTGTGGGGTTATTTCCCTCTGTGCTTTGGTTTGTAAGTGTTTCGTTGTGTTACTGTGGGGTTATTTCCCTCTGTGGTTTGGTTTGTCGGTGTTTTGGTGTGTTACTGTGGGGTTATTTCCCTCTGTGCTTTGGTTTGTCGGTGTGTTGGTGTGTTACTGTGGGGTTATTTCCCTCTGTGGTTTGGTTTGTCGGTGTGTTGGTGTGTTACTGTGGGGTTATTTCCCTCTGAGCTTTGGTTTGTAAGTGTTTCGGTGTGTTACTGGATAATCGGAAAAGTTGGAGGGTTGTGAGCACGTAATTCGGATAACCACACCGTCTGCTACTTGCGTGACAGATGACTGTCTTAAATCGGCACCGAATTCCCATTGATTTATGTGTAGCCGTTTGTGTTTAATGTTTCTTTGATGTGATGTGGTGTTTCTTGTCCCTTTTACGTCTCTTTCTGTGTCTGTTCTGTGTTTTACATTGGGTGTTTTATGGTTTTTCTGTGGGTAGTGCAACCGAGTGTTGTTGGAGATCCCTTCTTTTCCTACTGTAGGTGCTACTGTCGACTCCTGTTGGAGAATCCGACGACCTATGTTGTCCTGGTGTGAACTATTGATCTTCAAATAGCATGTACTGACCTTTACAAATGGCTGAAGTCACAGTCTTGATCAATACGAAATTAGTATGACAATTGCATAAATATTGCATTAGAAGTCAATACCCGGAGTTTTATTGTGTACAAATTATACTGTCCCGTCTTTATCTGCAGACAAAATCTCTGTTATAACGTGGTCATCACCTTACAATAACCTCTACAAATATTCCCCTTTGGATATATAAGTGGGAAGATCGTACATGGACATGTATTCCGTTTGAAATTTCTATCATGCACCTGTTACATAGCAGGCAAATAGTCGAAAATGGAAAATATGAATTATGAAAATGATGAAATCCAGCAACGTTTTTGGTACATTTTTGGACATAACAACTTTCACACTCTTTGGCAGTATAACATTGTTTAGAATGAAGATCAGTGACGAGGGTTAAGTACTCGAAACGTGCTTGTCTGGTCCATGCTGCAAATATGTCTGTTCTTAAATGATGCTGTTGAATTTGAAGAGACGTTTTAAGATAGCACAGGTTGAATTTGAAGACGTTGAACATTGCACAAATTGAATTTGAAGACGTTTAAGATAACACAGGTTGAATTTGAAGACGTTTAATATAGCACAGGTTGAATTTGAAGACTTTTGAAATAGCACAGGTTGAATTTGAAGACTTTTAAAATAGCACAGGTTGAATTTGAAAACGTTTAAGATAGCACAGATTGAATTTTGAAGACTTAAACTAGCACAGGTTGAATTTGAAGACGTTTAAGATAGCACAGGTTGAATTTGAAGATGTTTAACATATCACAGGTTGAATTTGAAGACGTTTAAGATAACACAGGTTGAATTTGAAGACTTTTAAAATAGCACAGGTTGAATATAAGGGCGTTTAACATAGCACAGGTTGAATTTGAAGACGTTTAACATAGCATAGGTTGAATTTGAAGAGTTTTATATTATTGAATTGTTCCGAAAATTTGGTCATACTCTTTGTGAACGTTTGCTGGAAGATGAAAACATTTATCATAGTACTGAAACGAAGTCTTCCAACTTTGCAACTAGAGAAATTCCACGTTGGCAAAAATAAGTTCATGATTAAGATTAAGTTTTGTGTCGCCATCTATAATAGATTTCGTTTTTGCACGGTTACTTTGTATATATTATTCATTTGTACGGTGTTGTCCTCTGTGCTTTGTTAATATGATGTTGGTCTCATCTCCCCCTGTTTCTTTCTTCTTCTTTTTTTTTTGTCTTGAGTATGACACACACTGTATCACCACAACTTCATCATCAGTGAATGAAAGTCCCAACCGTTCCTATGGAAACTCTAATGATTTGTCCTTGCCTTCTCGACCTTGAGACTGAATAACTGATAGGTACATCTTTAATGTATATTTAAAAAGAGAAAAGAAAAAAAAAAAGGAGAAACAGACCGAGACAATAACACAGCCTCATAGAAACGCACAGGATAGCCTTATCAAATGAACAATATCCCGAGTCCAGTGCAAGTACAGGATGCATTGTAGGTGGCACCGTGCTAATTAGTATTTCATATATATGATGCAAGTTAAAGTATCTAGGTAAGTAGGACAAAAAAGAAGCTTAAAGCGTATTTGATTTCTCTCGATGTTTTAAAAAAGCAACAACAAGGTATTAGAATAAAGAATAAAAAAAAACCCACTAAAATAATTATAAGTGGCGCCACCTTGGAGAAATAAATGCCTGTATTCTTGGGAGCTCCTCAAAATCTTGGTTTGTCGTCATTTTGCTCTCGTTGGTTTATGAGTAGTCCTTTGTATTTAACGTTTCTGTGTTGTGCATTGACGTTCTTTGTCCCTTTGCGTCTCTTTCTGTGCTTGTCTGCTCTGTGTTTGCATTGGGTGTTTTGGGGTTTTGCTGTAGATGTTGCAACCTGATGTAGTTGGAGATCTCCTCCATTGCTTTGCCTCCGGTTTCAAGAAAAATAACAAGACTTTAAGAACTTATAACAAAGCGATCAGAATGACAACCGATAGGATGATCTAGTACTAATATCACAAAAAAGTAGTGCGGCGATGTAGAGTCCTAGAGCTTTCGCGGGAATCTCCCCATAAACTTTGTTTTCGTCATCTTGCTTCCGACTTTAACAGAAATAACAGATTAGCAGTTAGAGTAATAACCGATAGGGTGACCTAGTACTCGTATTACAAAGAAAAAGTAAATCATGAGACGACGAGATAGAGTCCTGGAGCTTTCATTAGAGTTTTTCAAGGAAATGACCGCCTTTACTTAATACCTGTGGTGATGCTGTCATTGTTGACATTTATAAACAAAAAGGTTCATAATTCCTTAGGTCAAATTTTAAATTTAATTCTAGCTCATACGTGTCACCGTCTGATTATATGAAGTCTTTGTGATATTTAGAAAATTCAAATCGATCATTGTCTTAGGTATTTCCAAATGTTAAAATCGAGAGAGGTGTTTGCCTCTTTTGTATTGAGGAAGTGGAAATTGTATTCTTTTTTGTCTAGAGGCATCAACCTTTCTTGTTTAAGAGTGGAACGAGATTTACCAGAAGGGAGGGGATCTCCAACAAGACCCTGTTGCAGCACCAACAGCAAAACACTAAAACACCCGATGCAAAAACACAAAAGACGAGCATAGTATGAAACGAAAAAGAGACATACGACATGTAAACATCAAACACAAAAGACTACACATAAACCGACGAGACAAATGGGCCACTACAATTGTCTTGATGTAAAAATAGCTATATCCATGTGAATCAATGTAGTGTTTCTTGCCGAAATTATAACATTTCTGTATTTTTTTTTTAGATTTTAGAGTTGTTGCTCTGCGTTTGGGAACATTGGTATAGTAGTTATACAATATAATTTCCTTCGTTTGCCATTCGGCCTCTTAACATGTATTAGAGTGACAATCTATCAGATAATTATGCTGTGCACGATTTATCAAGAAAACAAATATCACTTCTGTTGCGTGTGGCCTTGTCAACTGAAATCCTTTTTTCTACATGTATGTCTTTTATCTTGGTTGTATTGTTAGCTTGATCGCTCTGATTGGGTTTCAGGGATCGATATGACAGATTAACAGCAAGTGTCGCCTCTTCTACACTCCCTGTACTTAGCCCAACCCTACGTTAGGTGATTTGAACGCGTTTAATCGTCTTACTGATCATAAAAAGTGTCCTGCGATCTTTGATGAAATATCCTTTTATTAAGATCACTTGTTCTTGTGACAAAAAGATGTAGTAACATCTTTGATTTCGTTTGAAATAGATTGTTTGCTATGTTAAACATACTTAAAGGTGTGTGCACGTAATTAATTAAGGTGTGCATGTCAGTAATGAAAGAAGTGACGATAACATGCAATACATTCATTTCAAGACGATTTGTGTTTCTGGGGATATTATTGTACTGCCCCATCCGTCTGTCGATTTGTCTGTGCATAAAACGTTTAAATTTTCAGACATCTTCTCACATGATTCGTATTTTATACCCTTTTAGCTACTACATTTAGGGGAATGTTAGTATGGATATATGCATTATTTTCCAATTGCATTCCATATAATTTGTTATATAGGAGGCAGGGTAGATATGAGAAAGAAAAAAACGAGAGCAGCTTTCTTAAGAGCATATTTCATTTTGCTATGGTGTATGTGGGTTATTATCATAATTCTTTTAATCAAATTATTACTATGAGAAAACAACAATAAAGCAAGCTGCGGGTGTTGCATGTAAGCAGGAGATGCTCACTCTTCCTGGGCACCTGATCTCACTCCTTCGCAGGGAGTTTACTTCTCTTTAGATAGGTAGATTTTTTTTATTTCTGTTTCTTTGCCTTAGTTCTGGTTTTATCCTGTTTTTGTATGCCCTTGGTAGATGATTTTTTTATTAACGATTTTGTACTTATTGATAGGGATATGTTTTTTTTTTCCATATTTGTCTGTTATACATTTTACTGTAATTTTTCCCCCTCGGTGAAACACAAATGACCATTTGATTTGCTCTATAAAGAAATCGAATGTTTCGGAATATGGTCGTTTCCCTTTCATAACCCAACCCAAAACACAACGCTCTATTTAGAATTTATTATATGAGCCAACATTTAATATTCAAGCTTAATGGCACAAATTAAGGGTCGTGGATGTAATAATTGACATATCTGCCTGTGAAAAGTCTACTTTTTGTGTCGCCTGCGAAGCATAGCGACACTTAGGGATAAAGTTGTTCGTTGTCCGTCCATCCATCCATTCGTCCGTCCGTCCATCCGTCTGTCTGGTACGCGTTGAGTGTCACACCCTATATAAAATTGATTCCTAAGTGTCGCTATGTTTCGCAGGCGACATATGCATTCCTTGGAATGATTTTTTTAGTAGATAGTGTATGTGTGTTTTTGTTTTTATGTGTCGTTCTCCTCGTCTCACATGCGTCTTGTTGGAGATCTTCGATTCCTAACTTTCTCTCTGAGCAGGTATACTCGTACGGAAAGAAAACAAAATTTTCAGTATGTTTTCACAAGTACAATTTATGTCACCCCGGGGGTTGAGCATCCGTAAGAACAAACGGATAATGAAAGATTGGAAGCTGTTTCCTTCATAGAACTTTCATTAGTATTCAATTGCTCAGTGTTTTCCATTAGAAAATATGATGCCTCGGATTCGTGTAGGAAATAATTACGACTTAATGCTATCCAAACGAAATAGTTTTAGCGAACTTTAACATTTCATTCCTGGTACTTAAAACAGGACAGTTCTCATTTCAAAAACAAGGTCAGAGAAATTTATGTTTTGTTTGTAGAGGTTGTTCTCCTTTTATTGTCCAAAGCGGCCTTGGAACATGCTAATTTTTAGTCACTTCCAAGCATAGAATTTGATGTTAAAGCTGACCCATTTGATTTTTGTCATGGCGAATTTGGATTTTGAGTAATAAGATTTAAATTGTGCACGGAAGCCAATGTCTGGTAATTTTATAAGGATGAGAAATTGACATTTTACCGACCGGCTTCCGTAAACAACAACAACAACAACAACAACAACAACAACAACAACAACAACTGGGCAGTCCATTTAGGTGCAGTTTCATATAGAGGATGGTTTCAATATCTGAGACTCTCTTGTAGAGGAAAAAAATATCTTGACGTTTGCATCTTACGCTCAATTTGACCAATATTCAATTTCTCAATGGTTTCTTTGTGATTGACCTTCTAGAATGAAACACATTAAGGACAAAATATGTTTAAAGTTTCATCACCCTTGGTCAATAATTGCTTCAGTTATTGAAAAGAATTAAATGTCATTGGAAAGACAAACAGACAGACGGACATATAAAAATCTTTCGCAAACATTCCAAAAAAAACGACCTCTTTTGTTAAGCCGTATGTCTTTCGTGCGGTTATTGACATTTTAGATTAATACCTCACAAAGAAGTCCTGAAGAAAACCTGATTGCAAACTGATTTTTACAGAGAACCGATACTCTTTTTTACCAACAGCTGATATACCGTGATATTACCATCAGGTTTTCTTCAGGACTTCTTTGTGACTTTATGAAGATAATCAAAATGAAATCTATGTATTTCAACCTGTTACACATGAACCTGGTCGATCGCAATAAATTATGGACTTGAAAGGCAAAAAATACAATTTTTCAATAAGATATACTGAACACAGATTTGATTTCTAGTTTTGATTTTATATGACCATAATCAATAGACATTAAACAAACAACTCTTAGTGCTTTTGATTTTTCCTCGATGCGAGGAAATAATGAATCATGAAAAATAACTTAATTACTTGTTCATTAGTTTGAACCGTTTACCCTAGTAATTGACCGTATTTCATGTTCATTATGGTTTGTGACAGTATAGGTGTAACCGGTGTTTCTAAGTCTTAGCTTTTTCATATTTCTTCCCACGAGCTTCCCCAGCTCTTTCCGAAAATTATCGTTCAGCCATCCGTAGAAAAACGGGTTTATACAAGCAGAACTCATTGCAACAATTTTAAGGATAAGGTCGGTAAACTGGTACGCTGGTCCCAGGCTTTGTACTATTTTTAGTCGATAAAAGTATAGAATGACACTGAAAATCTGGAAAGGCAGCCACGAAATTGTGAAGAAAACAGTAATTGCTAGTAAAATCATGGTCGTACGATAGTTCCTTCTCCTGTCTTTTCGTTTTAGTGGCCTCATTTTCAGAGAATGATAAATTTTGAAGTATAACACACATATTACGATGTACGGAATGATAAATTGAACGATGAAAACGAACATCGTATAGGAACGATTGGCTATAACAGAAGGCCATACTTCGGTGCAGTACGTTTTGTGAATGTCGACATTCATATCCGGTACAACAATGTTAAGTTCATCAAAGTTTGTGTACATAATAACTGGTAAAGATAAGCACACCGATGTGATGACTATTATAATAACTACGGTAGTGGCTGTACGTGACGTCATCTTCTGCTTGAAGGGAAATACTATCAGGACGAACCGTTCTACTGCAATAGCCAATATGGTGAAAGTAGATACGAATATCGGAACGGCAAAAAGAGGGTTGATTATACGACAAAGAACGTTTCCAAAATGCCAGTGATTTGTAATACCGTAGTGTAACTGAAAAGGTAGACTACATACACAGATAACGATGTCCGACACGGCTAACGTGGAGATGAAAATATTTGTCACAGTTCGTAACTGTTTGTTGCTTACTATTACAAGAAACACCAGTAAATTTTCAAGGAATCCGAAAACTATGACGATGGTGTATAGGGAAATTAGAAAGATCCTCCATTGGCTTTCCTGGAGCATGTCAGTTATTGCAAAGCTTAGATCCGCTGCTGTACCGTTGGTACTTCCACATAACCTCCTAATGAGTTCGCCACTGAAATTGAAGAGCATCGCTTCGTAGCACAAAGAATTGTTGTAATTTTCCATCATGAATTTTCAACTTTTCGCATTTTCCGAACAGACTGCTGATTTTCTGAATAAGTACTTTAACAAAAAGGAAGTTACTGATCATCTTTTGTACATTGAAAATTTTCAGGACTAAGCATCGTCATTTTGGTTTAAAACACCTCAAAAATTTTAAGTTTCTGCAATTTTCCGAGTCTTAACAGTTCAAAGCATCGAGCCAAATATCACCCGACTCTGCTATTTTTGATTGTTTTCCACCGGGCGACTTCTTCTTTCCTCTGTTTAGTGAACTGTTTCAGAAATATCCCTTCTCGCAGTCAATTTCTAATTTCAGTTTCAAAATTGCTACAGAAGCATCCACACTTGATATTTCAATAAAGATCAAATTCTTGTTCCATCAAGTGTCAAATTCCACGTAATATCAAGTACAAAGTAAAAGCTTCATCTCCCTGCAATCTCAATTTGGACTAATCTCTTTGCTCCTGAAATGAAACGAGCATTATATGACAAGTGTTATAGCTTCTTCAATGGGGAATCTAGCTAAAAAGTGGATGATTAATTAGACTACTTCGCTTTCTAGCTGTTTAGAGCTCTTTCTGATGATATAATAAAAAAAAGAATAGTCGACCATTGAATCAGCCCTTGGTAAAACAATTTTAAGTTCATGGGCCGTATAAAAGAAGTATGACGCCGTTAGAAACATTATTTTGTTCATGTCGAGGTTGTTTATTTGATTTTCTCTCCTTCAAGAGATGAAAAGAAAGATTAAATGATGTTTGAAAATTATGAAAAATTGTATCAGTGATGTACTCCTTTCTATGTAACCTGCAGAGCAACAGTAAAATGTAGGAATTACTTTGTTCTGTTTCTTTTTATCTTCAATTGATCCTTCCGAACGCGGGAAATATTTGAGAAATTCCATGACATCACAATGCAATTTCGATGTTTGACCGCGGTTCGAAGCTTGTTTGTCCGAGGTAAAAGTATTGTGACGTCACGTAATTTTGCATTTTTTTTTCCCGCAATCGGAAGGGTCAATTACAAAATAGTGACAAATTTAGGCCGTAGTAAAAACAAAACATGCTACCCCGAAAATCTTAACAAAAAAACCCCCATATTCATGAAAATGTTGTAAAACTAAGCGTATCTCCCTGATGGCATAGCTCTGTCCTTAGCAGGTTCTTTGACGGAAATTATAGTTGAGACTTGTGCTCTTCATGATTTCATATTCTTTGGATTTTGTCTTTTTTGGGCTAAAGCATTACTGATGAGACATATCTTGTTGCAATGAAAATTGCTTATATCTTATAATTGAACATATATTTCAATATTAACAATACTAAACCATGCACAAATAGAAGTAAAGTAAATAAAAAGAGGAGAAGTGTTCAGAAAGGATGAGTTAAAGAAGATCCTGACGACAATCTTAACAACACTCACAATAGAATACCAAAGGAGCATCGACGGACCCCTAGCATCTCTTGCAGGAATGCATCACCAGTGCTGTCACTTAAATATGTCAAAATTATTGCTGATATATAAGAGACATGGTATACTGAGACGGAACATCCAGTGAGAGTCGTTATCGCTTTCAATGTCAAGGTCAGAGTAATTTGGAATCAAACATATGACGGGCAACAAACATGTTCATTATTAATTTTGCTCACAAGCAGTACGGATTTGGTTTAGGTAAAAGGAATATTATTCGTTAAAAACGCTCAGAAATTCAAATGGACATCGATCAGAAAAAACACTGCTTGCTTTCCATAAAGGCCGAAAAATGTTTTGATTAGCTAAGGTTTACAAATGAAACGAGATTGTTCCAGTCGTAATTATTTTCTCAGCTTTAAATGATATTTGCATAAAAAACACTGAGTTCAGTATCAATGCTGCCAATTTGATGCTGTTGAATTTGAAGACGTTTAACATCCATTAGCCGTAACACGCATGTCTTGTACAAAATTTTGTTTAGAGGTCTGCTATTTGGCAGCATAGTTGGGCACTTCGTTATTCTTGGAAATTTTAGACACCAACTGCTTCTTCTTCTTGTCATAATAAGGCATCATTGCCTGGGCAAAACATGTGAGATATCGGTATCACATCTACATGGTAGGTCTGTTGGGGAATGCTGTCGTAAGTCAGAAACTAGAGCCGGGTTAGCCATCATTATTATAGGTCAATGTACTCGGTATGTAATTGTAGTGTTACAGACTTCCAACAATTCTAGGATAATCCCTACAGTACACTACTGAATGACCTTGACAATCATTAGCAATTTAAAAGTTGATGTCAAAGTTTAAATATTTCTATTTTGAAAGTGTATGTTTTTTCTTTTTTTTCTTCTTTTATTTGGGTACCAAACACTTAGTGGTTATATTGGGGGGAGTGGGGTGACACATATGGACAATTTGAAAGCAAAAAATTAACATGACTACGATATTATCGACAAAGCTACAAATGTATGCTTCTATTATTTCAAGAATTTTTTTTTAGATTTATGGAACTTCAAAAACTAGAAATATTAAAAAAAACCAATGCAAGCGTACTTATCCTTTCGTAACTGCAATTTTATAGCTATCTCGTATCATAGAATGGATCGTCACGATCACGATCTTTACTTCAAACGAAGGAAAAATATGGGGAAGATTATAAGACATTTTGTTAATTCGTGTTCATCGGTGTAAAATGATGACACAATACCTGCAATGATGTATTTACCTGAATCTTTTTGGTATAGATTAGAATTACGGGGAGTCATGTAAGGAGAGTCATGATAAATAGTGGGAATATGCTTTGTAATCTATTGTTAGAAAGCGACAGGAAGTTTATTAGTTCTTGATAATGAATATAAGTCTCGATTCTGTTCACAAAAAGACTTCAGTTGTTCGACAAAATTAAACCGTACTCAAAATTGAAAACTACAGAAAAACATAGTTAGATTCAGATGAGTAATGAACCACTTTTTAATGATTTTTTTTAAATTAGAACAAACCGAAAAAAAAGACGTTCTGCACGATTTAAGGAACGGATGTTGCTAGAAGAGCAGGAGATGCTTGCTCTTTCCGGGAACTGGATCTAATTTCAAATGGGGATTCTTTTCGAATGTTTTCTTTTCATTTTGTATTTTCCTAGTTCTTTATGCCCATTGGTTGTATTTTTTAGGAGGGGGTGTTTAGTGAAGACTTAGTAAGTTCATAACGTTATGCTTAACCTGATGAAAAACCAATGAATTGGATAATGTATATAACATTTTGTATTTGATTAGAATTAATTAAATTACTCCTACCAGGAAAGTACAGTATGTACCAAGAACAAAGAATTATCTGGCAAAATTCAGATATACAAGAGTGTATAGCTTCATTGACCAACCGTTTCCCATTCGTCTCTAATGATAATTGATTAGCATAGCTATCTTCTTATTGCTCGCAATGTCCCATAAAAGGGACATCTCTCAATAATCACGGACATTTCCGATCGTGGTAAAAGCCCTCACTTTCCGAAATGCATGCGCTGTTCTAAAATGGTCAAGGGGGTCAGTAGTGTCACTACCCCTCTGCAATTTGTATAGTGTATAGAAAAAAAAAACTCATATGTTTGTTATCTTTGTGATATCTTTTCTCATAATAATAGCCCCTCCCACTTTTGAACCGACCCCCCCCCCTTTATGTAATTCTGGAACCGCAAATGTAAAGGCAATAGACATATATTTTCCATCATACTTAATTTCCTTCCTGTAGGTTTACGTCTGACAACGTAATTGTAACGATACATTTTCTCACGTGAGGTTCTACATACTTGGTTTGTTGTGTTTGGTTGCAAGAGTTCACCCTCTAGTTCACTTGTACGAAGAGTGATATGTTTTTATTTTCGGCAGCTCTAGATTGACATGGAATAGTACAGCATCCTTATGTATCCATTAAAATGAAAATGGCGTTCGCATGTTTGGAAATAGTTGGAAGAGAGAGAGAGAGAGAGAGAGAGAGAGAGAGAGAGAGAGAGAGAGAGAGAGAGAATGTTTGAAATTACAAACAATATTTAAAAAAGATATTTTTATGGATATATTTGACAACAAATAGTTGTTCAAGGTCATGTAGATCTAACAAGTTAATTTTTGCATACCTATTGAAGTTCTTATACCAGAATAAGCTTACGCCTCTCATTTTCGAATCATTGAACAACTAAGAGTGATAAATTCATAAGTTAAAAAGCAGAGAAGTAATGCGTCGGAGAGCTTCTTCGTATTCTTAAGTTGATTCGTTAATTCAAATGGAAATTGATTCATTCAAAATGGAAATTAATTCATATATTAAGTTTTTTATAATGCTAACGATGTTCCGTACAAAGGACATGGTCACATCTTTCTACTATCATGTTAAACGTCTTCAAATTCAATAGCATCATTTAAGACCTGATAAATTTACAGCATGGACCAGACATGCACGTTTCGGGTACTAAACCCTCGTCAGTGATGTACGTTTATGAGCTTCCACCTTGAAGATGACAGTAGACCCGTCATACTTTTCTTCCTTCCTGTAGGTTAACGTCTGACAACATAATTGTGATGATACATTTTCTCACGTGAGGCTCGGAATATTTACTTTGTTGTGTTTTGTGGCACAGATTCATTTCTGGTACAATAGTATGATCGGTAACACATTTATTTATTCCTAGAAGCTTATTAGTGGACATGGAATACTAGAGCGAATAAATGAAATACAGATTTCGTTAAAGTCAAAGACTTATATACCTATTTTGTTTATATAGGCGCGCGCGCGCGCGCGCGCGCGCGAGAGAGAGAGAGAGAGAGAGAGAGAGAGAGAATACATGCGTAAAAAAAGAGGTGATCTACAACAGGGCTCGAATGCAGCACCCACAACAAACCTAACACACACTCATGGAACTTAATTAAACTATTTGATGGCTTTATTTATAAACATCTCTGATGTCAAATTAAATTGAAAGATGCGAAAGGTTTGAAATTCCGGCATTTTGACGTCATTGCATGAAGAAAGGTAGATTTTTACTTCATTCTAAAAAATATAGGTTTAGCTTGTTAATTCTTGTAAACTCAAGAAGTTCCCCAATCAGTATTGTCTGCTATGACATTTCAGCCTCTAGGTGGAGTCTTCTATCGTCACATTTTGATTATAAAGAACAAAGTATTGCAACGGAGATTCTTTATGTCTCCGTTTGAAAGTTAATTAACGCGCTCTGTTATTGTTTGCATTTCGTGAGTTTCCAAGATTTGCTATCGGTGACAGACTTGTTTTCCTGCGTTTTACCCCAGTATAAAGAAATGAGAAAGATCGACTTTATTTTTTACTTTCTTAAGTGCAAACAAAAAAAAAAACTTTAAAAAAAGAAGTTGACTTTTCCATCGGTGCTGCATAACAAGTATGATTATGTCTGATCCATGCTGAAAAATCTGTTCTTAAATGATGCTATTGAATTTGAAGACGTTTAACATTAAAAGGAATATATAAGAATATTATATTGATAGTGACAAAAATTACAAAAGGAGGAAAGAGAGCATTGGTTTCAATAAAAAAAATTAACATGATTGTATTGAATGAATAGTAAATATTGATTAATACTAGTATCAAAAAGTTACAAAAGAAGAAAAGAGATAATTGATTTTAGAAAAAACCTACATTATTGAATATAACAAATAACAAATATTGATTGACACGAACATTGAAAGGGGACCTTTTTGCATTTTATATCGTTGATATTAATTTAACCATAAAATGAGAATTGGCTAACCAACAGCTGGTCCCTTTCATGATATGGGGACCTTCATCCACTAAGGTATAGTTCAAAGATACAATGATAGGTAAATGGTCCCATTATCAGATTGCGGGAATATGTATACCAACAAAAGTCACATAGAACGAGTAATATTTAGCTTGATTAAACTTCCCACGCGCAGATCTGTATGGCGGGAGAGGAGCAATTTTGGAATAAAGAAAATGCGTATTTGTTAATGAGATTAATTATATCGAAATGTACCTTCTATTGTAAAACTTTCAGAGCACCATATGCGCGTTTTAACATAAAATGTCTCATCAGTGATGCTCGACTTCGAAAAGAGCAAATCCAATAACTGGATATTTGAGGAGCGAACTTATTAGACATTTTTCAAGTTGACGTACTTCGGGACTTCGCACTTTAGGGGCCATATAAAAGAAATCGGATGCTATTAGGAAAGTAAAATCTGAATACACAATGGACGAAATGACACTAGAGAGAACCTCTAGCTTGTTAGGGATCCGTCGATGCTCAATTTTGTGCTCTATTGTGAGTGCTGTTGAGATTGTTTTCAGGATCTTCTTTAACTGAATATATATTTCACACATGAAAACAAATAAATTCTTCACACAAATTATTCTAAGTTTATTGGAATAGAAACAACGTTTTGCTTTTGTGACACAGTCCCTTTGAAGTGCGATGTCCGAAGTGCTAAGTCCGTGATCATGAAAAATGTTCAAAATGACCTAAAGTGTATGTCAACAAACCATCTAAGAATAGTGCTACGCCATGAGGGAGATACTCCTTAGTTTATGTTGTGAAATAATGACAAATCCTAATGCTATCATAGTTATGAACTTTATTTGGAGAAAAAAAATGAAGTCATCAAAATGGTCTGAAAACTGAATTCATTGAGGGTACATGTACCTAGGTGTAAAATGCGAAACGAAAAGAAACGAAACAAAACGAAACGAAATGACTACCCATTCATTTACATGTTTAAGGTATTTAAGACTAAGGTTCAGAATTAGTCATCTAGGTACACACTTAAACTTTGCAGAATTTCGAAAAGCTATGCAAAGAATTTTCATTTACATCACTGAAACCGTTCATTATGAATGTCAACCTAAAAATATATCGTTGTTATATAAACAAGGGACAAATGTAAAAGAGGCAAAGTTTTATAAAATTTCACATAGCTTCGCATTATTTCTCCCATATCTAAATTTAAATTATAAGCATGCTAAATGAGCATATTTCTTCCCTTATAATGAACGTTAGATTATTTCATAGCGGATAGCAGTCCTTACCTTCAGCACTTGATACATATACAATCCTCTCTTATCGAATTCTCTCGCTCTAGGACTCTATATTTCCTATGTAAGATAAATGATAACATATTTATATCATATAAAGATTTATGAATCGACGATTTTCTACCATAGTATTACTACTGTCGCAAGAGATGATGTGATTGGCTGTAGTATTTTATAAGACGATCATTGATTGGACGTTACATCAATCAAGGCGGGGCTTAGGTTCCATTGAATGTTGCAATGGAAAGTAATATATTTTAAGCAGTTTTATTGTATAGAATTTTTTTTTTAGGAAAAAGAAATCGATGCTGGATAAACCGTTATTGATTATAGTACTAGTTTTCCCTTCCACATTTATTGTCAAGGTATTGTTTACATAGGTTATATGTACAAATCGACCGTATAACAGTATCAGTGATATCGTTTCGCTAATGAATTAGATATAGGATAGGTCAACGAAATTAGAGCAGAAAAGCTTTAAGCAATTCTCTCATTTCTTGTTTGCATGCCCAGCAAAATCAAAATCAACATTAACCCCAAATCTTGTTCTTGGTCATGCCTTGTCTGTATAACTTTGTCATTTATGAGTAATGAGCATTAAAGACTAAGTGAAAAATTAACAATAAAGACCTAAATAAAAGGTCGATGACCAAAGGAAGCAATAAACCGAAAAATCAATGTAAAGTAATAAAGCAAAAGAAAAATAAAAGACGAACATGTTTTGTTTCATAAAAATAAGAAAGATTACAATTATGACAACGTTACATTAATCACTGTGGAACTGACACATGAAATGCGGCTAGCCAACAGGGGATGCTTACTCCTCCCGGACACCTGGTCACATTCTAAGCTTGCTAGGGGTCAGTCGATGCTCAATTTGGTGCTCTGTTGTGAGTGCTGTTGAGATTGTCGTCAAGATCCTCTTTGACTCATTAAAAAGTTAACAAACTTTCGGAGAGAACAGGAACTATATGTTTTCAGATTATTGTAAGAACAACACTATGTTTATGTATAATCTCCAGAGTTCCATTGTGAACATTAAATACAATGGTCGCGCCACTGAAAGTAATTTTTATGACATTGTATACATTCAAAATGTTTCAAATCAATAGATTTATGCATATTTTTGCACTATCATCATCGTATAGAAACTGTACAAAATAAAACAGAGAAGGTCAAAAATATTTTTTGAGTGCGTGGAACAAAAGGTTGGATTCTTTCGCGGAAATACTACTTTTACTGTGCATGCAGGTAATACTTATGCATGACTTGCAAAATTTATAAATAAGAGTTGGATATAGTGAACATTGAGGACTTGTTACTTCAGTCGGCACCGATTGCCCATTGGTCTCGTTGGTATGTGTTTCATGTTTCTATGATGTAATTTGGTGTTCCTTGTCCTCTTTCTGTGCGTGTCTGATCTGTGTTGTGCGCACGTAATTGGGGTTTTGTTGTGGGTGTCGCAACCGAGCGTTGGAGTTGGAGATCTTCTTCTTTCTTCAACTCATTAACATACCAACAAACAACATACACATCATTGCCATATCAATAAACGCTAGAAAAACATTTATATTATGGCGTTAATGAAAGAATAATTGCTGCTCTAGTGTTGTTCAGAGACATCTCATACGAATGAAGTTGTTTTCAAATTCTTATGAATTAAAACTTGACTGAGTATGTAAAAATTTCACTTGTTACTAGAACTTGTCCAAAATCGGCACCGGTTGCCCATTGGTCTCGTTGGTTTATGTGTAGTCTTTTGCGTTGGATGTTTAAATGTCGTATGTCTCTTCTTTGTCTCAGTGTGCTCGTCTTTTTGTTTTCGCATCGGATTTGCTGTTTTGCTGTTTGGTGCTGCAATAGGGTCTGGTTGGAGATCCCCTCCCCTCTTTTGGAATCGACATAATTTCCCCATTGGTCTTGTCGATTTATCTGTAGTCTTTTGTGTTTGGTGTTTTGTTGTCACATTTTGTGTGTCTTGTTCCTTTTGCGCCTCTTATTTCAGATGTCGAATGTGGGTTTTCGCTTGGGGGTGTTTCGGTATTTTGCTGGGCGGGGGGGGGGGGGGTGATGTTGATTATTCTCTCCATTCTTTTAGATAGCAATAAAATTTAATTTGTGCAATATTACAAAATTTAAACTGCACTTGTCTTTAAAGTTAAAAGGGTATGAAAAGAACAAAGAGAAACAACCTTTACTAAATAAAAATCCCGGTCTCCAGCTTAGCTTGTGAAGGTCATTATTTTGTGCTTTTTACAATATTTTGACCTTGACTACTTACTAGTATGTCAATATGTACTGGTTAGATCGTTCTTAGTGAATAAACAAAGCTAATATCGTGATATCCTTTAAGCATCTTACATATATGATGTATAATTACTTATTGATCCAAGGAATATCTGAATAATTGCGCCAACGGTTCTTTTCTCTGAGACGGGTAGTGAAGTAGAATCAGTAGAATATCATCATTAAAAGTACAGAGGAGGTTTATACTTAAAACGTTACACACAATTAAGGTAACATCTGTGTAAATATGATACAACTGGACACAAAAGTACGCGAGGCCCTGCTTAATTTATTTACATGCAGCGCAAAGTGTATAACATTAAGGTATATAAAAATCAAAGAAGTACCTATCAGTTATTTAGTCTCAAAATCGGGAGGACAAAGCAAAATCATTAGAATTTCCATTGGAACGGTTGCGAATCTTGGAATGAATAACTTTCCGAAGTGACACCAGGTGCCCGGGGAGAGTCAGCGCCTCCTGATTGCATGCAACACCCTTAAACAAAAATTAAAATTAAAATTGCAGAAGTAGCAAGCTATGAAACATAAAAAAAATATGGCCAAAGCCTGTCTTTTATTGTGGACTTTTTTATCTTGCTTTTCCCTCGTTGTTTTGTGTCGTATAGGAAATCAAGAGCATGTCGAGATAAGATTTTATTGTAGTAACAGGTATTTTGGCCGTCCAAAGTCGGCATCGGTTACCCATTAATCTCGTTGGTTTATGTGTAGTATTTTGTGTTTGATGTTTATATGTCTCTATTTCGTATCTAGGTGTGCTCGTCTTTGTGTGTTCACACCGGGTGTTTTGGTGTTTTGCTGTTGGTGCTGCAACAGAGTCTTGTTGGAGATCCCCATCTTCTTTTGTTTTTGTGTGACTTTCGATGCTTAATTTTTTACTCTATTGTGAGTGCTGTTGCGATTATCGTCAGGATCTTCTTTACCTCTTTTCACTCACTCATTGTAACAAATATTTAGTCTGATGTTGATTCCATATTAACACGTCTCTAGCGTCCTTTAAACTCATGTTAATCAAGCATGAAATGTTGCTTATAGAGCACTCACCATTAAAAGGCACCAAACTGCCTTTGATGAATTTTTTTGGTTTTGCTTTGCTAAACCCCATTTTTTGCAAAAGTGTCTCGCAATATAAAGTGGTTCAATTCTGCCTTAAAGCCATGCTGCTCACAGCTAAACTGTAACTATGTCATGTATGTCTATCCTAATGTTGTTTGAAAAATGTGTTTGCCCTCGTGCAAGAATCACACAGTTCTTCGTATAAGAGATGTCATACATGAATCTTTATTGTATTCTAGCTTTCGTGCTATCTTTTCCAGATATGTTTCCCTGGAGTATATAATTGCTTCAACAAAATAGATTCCATTAGAAACTCCTAGGTGAAGGAAAATGATATATGATGCAAAGACAGATAGACTGTTATAATTGTATGGAATCATTTATAAACACTAAAAGGCTTTTTGCGCGATTCTTTATTTTCTTGGAAATTACAAAAAATTACAAATAACACCGATATCTTGACATCTATGTCGAGGAGAGTGTCAGAATTATGACAGAGAGATTAGAAAGGGTGATTTGGAGCTCATAAGAAAAGAAGTTCCGACAGGGAGAGATCATCTTTGTTAATCCATCCAACTGCGTATGCAGGCATCCAAGATGAGAGGTGGTAGTTCAGCAGGAAATTTTGGCTCCATTCTTCACTCCTTGTTACCATGATGTCAAGGCAAAACTTGGGTTTTTTTTACTTTAAACTAGTTTCTTCAAAGCATATGAAAAACAAAAACTGTTTTGATGATGATGATGATGATGATGATGATGATGATGATGATGATGATGATGATGATGATGACGACGACGACGACGTCGACGACGATGATGATTATGATGGTGATGATGATGATTACGACTACGATGACGACGACGATGATGATGATGATGATGATGGTGATAAATTTTATTATTTGGAGATTTCGAGTTTAGTTACAATTAGATGATCTCATTTTCGATTTTCAGTACTATTGATTTACGGAAAATCTCATTTGTTGAATTGCTTAAATTTTACATTGTGTTCAAATTGGGATATTTCCCGCTGAGATGATGTTTTATTATTAATTTGACAGCTCTACGGAAATAAAACATATTCATACATAAAATATGGTTAATGTAATGCAGAACCGTTAGGAATACTTTCTGAACACTCCAGGAGTTCGCTCCCCTTACGTTTTGATTTAAAAATCCATCAGAAAGCATGGTAATGCATAATGCCAGTAATCAAAACCCTTGAATTATTCACATCCCAATCTAACACATTTGAAGTGAAATCATATCCAATTGTTAGTAAAATAATCATTTAAAAATTATAAATAACTGACGTTAATGACATTCATAGAACTTCACTACTAGGTTCGAATCTCCGGTTACATCAATTTTCTTATTTCCCCGTGGAGTTATAAACCTAATATGAACTTGTTTGTATTTGGTGAAAGTAATACATAAATTCAATTAAAACTGATACCGACAAATCAGGCCTTTGTTAACGTTGAACACTACGTCTTATCAAGATGGTCAAATTGAGTTATGTTTATTTTATGTCATAATGATTCCTTAGAAACTGTCCAATAAGGAGAGAAACTAAGACATTTTAGAAATTTTGAAACAGTGAAGCCATATAAAATCAACTCGTTTAGAGGAATTTAAATTAAGTATGAAATCCTCTCAAACTGTGCGATGTATTTTCTTAATCTTTGCGTCATTATGTGATCAATATTCCGTTAAGTTGGCTTGTTTGTCTAATAACACTTTGAAGACTTAAATAATTGCACCACTTGGTAGGTGTCGTCCCCCAGGGTACATGTAACCAAGTTCCGATCTATATATTTGATCGAGTTCTTCATAACCATTTAAAATTCACTGATCATTAAAATAGATGGATTTTCAAAAAAGTGTGTCTATCCCATCCTTTCGTCCACTCTTTTGTAGGCCTTATCTTTTGGATATGTTTTTATTGTTTGGATACTCAATGTTTTGGCTTTAGGATCACTGACGACGGTTTAAAACCCGAAACGTGAATGTCTGGTCCAATCTGTAAATTTGACCTCTTTTAATGAATGATGCGATCACTACATAACAACATCTTATTATTGAGATAAAGATCATGACGACAATCTCAACAGCACTCACAATAGAGCACCAACAAATAAACTAATGTTAAAAGTCTTCAAATTCGATAGCATCATTGTACGACAGATAATTTTGCAGCATGGACCAGACATGCACGTTTCGGGTACTTAACCCTCGTCAGTGATCCTCAATCTAAACATTGTAATACGGCTAAAAGGTGTTAAACTTATGTCAAAAAAATGTACCGAAAGAGGTAGCAGTCACATCCGGTTACTTCCATTCGGAAGATACAAGTATATTCGGTGGTTGGATTGTTCAAATGGTCAAGATGTTACAGGACCCAAGTTTAAGAAATTTAAGCGAGTTTCAACATATAAACTAAGCGAAACAATACGAAACATAGATGAGAAACATTCAGTAAGGAAGAAAGATCCATGTGTCCCAAGATCTGCCATTATTTATTTGATGTCTGAAAACACTCCATATTGCACATGTATTTTCTTTGTCAAAAAAAACCAACTTTTTTCGTATCAAAGTTTCTACCTAATGACTTTGACTTTCAGAATGTTGACGATGGAGACATAATATTGCGCAAAGAAATGTATTGTGGAGTCATAAGAATTCACCAATTTTTACAAGGTTTATGTTTTCTATTATACAGGTTGTGTTGGCCAGCGTTCCCGATCTCCAGTGTGGATTTTCCAGAGACTTGTTCTTAGCGTGGTGTGGAAGTCCTAAAAATAGTATCATACTGACCAACCGGACATCTCCCGGCACACTAGCTCGATGGCTCATAGACAATCCAGACAAACGGACTGTGTCCATGGATGTAAGCATAGATAGACAACTTGCATACATTTACCAGATATCATTTTAATTCAATTTTATAATTATTTGTATTTTTTTCTAAAAATTATTGATATTGGTAGTATGAATGAAAGAATCACATAAACTTCTGAAAAACCTGAACCAAGAAGTAATCTATCTGTGTTCAACTCAGCTCAGCTCATTTAAGAATGTTACATGTCTTCAAATTCATAGCATCATTTAAGAACAGAAACATTCGCAACATGGACAAGACATGCATATTTCGGGTACTTCACTCTTTTCAGTGGTCCTCAATCCTCATTATGAAGTAAAGTTATTGTAGTGCAAATCATGAATTTGAAGACGTTAACATCTGACCAAAGTCAAGCATGAAAGTTACGTTTCATGCTAGGGTAGTTCGGTTTCTTAATTAGAGGATATTTTATTGATTTGAATTCTTACAGGAGATAAAATCTGCTCCAACTTAACAAGGAAGTGAATTACTGAGGAAAAAATGAAATTTTATCTGATTCAGAAACAATGTATTTCATAGATCCGACGGAGAGTCAAACTTGATGGTTCTGAACTCGAAGAGTTCATGAGGAAAAAACAAGAGAAGGAAGCCGAAGAGAAAAGATTAAAAGAGGAGCAGAAAAAGTAAGATGTAATCAAATTCCAAACATGCTATCAATGAAGGAAATGGAAGGATCTCCAGCATGACCACCCTGTCTTCACCCAGCGAAACCAACCCACAAGAAAGTGACACATAAATGACATCAGGCAAAACTACAAATCGCAAAAAGACAACAATATTCACTAGAACATCATACAAAACAATCGAAACAGACGTACAGAAACATCAAACATTAATGACAACACATAAAATGATGGAGACAAAGAAAGGTCTCATATCAAAGGACCAAGAAATGTGCTTCCGGCACTGACTCTGGAAGACACCAAGAAGATGAGGAGTTAATTAGCTCAAGGAAGGAGTTCCCATTCATTTCAGAATGACCTTCTATATTATCTTGTTTTTTTTATCGTATATTAAAAAGCTAAAAGTATTCTACCTGATAATGAATAGAATAAATGGTGATTTTGAGATAAATCTAATGAAAAAGCAGTTTGTCAATGTTTAAGGAAATATAAACAGATTTCAATCTTGATTCTGTTGCAATCTATGAGTGCAGGGTAAGCAAAACACCGAACATAAAATTTAAAAAATCAAAAGGGCATACAAAACCTTAAATACAAAACATTTTACAAATGAGATCAAAGTTAATTAAGATAAAGAATGTGCGGGGGGGGGGGGGGGGGGGGGGGTTGACAGTAAGCATATTCAGCATCCTGCTTGCAAAAACTTATAAATTAACAATGCTGAAAAGGTCAAACAAGTGATTGTATATCAAATTCAGCCGTTTTGGATCAGTCTTGGGGAAAATACCTACGGTATACCTTTAACAATGAAAATTCTCTTTAAGAGAAACAATTATCTTTATATGCTGTCATAATTCTTATACATTTGTACAGAGAGCTTGAGGATGAGTCTAGTGATGAGAGTGAGACTGAGATGGACATGGAAACGTATAGCTCTACTACAAAAGGAAAACATGACCTCATGCTCAAAAATGAGGTAAGCATTAATATCCTAACCGTACAATGATGGAAGCAGGATGAATTTGTCTTCAATCACAATTCTATTTCCAGATTATCATTAAATAACCTTTAGATTTGGTGTTTTATCGTGGGTGCTGCAACCGGGTGTTGTTGGTCATCCCTTTCTTTTAAGTCTTTGTAAACCAAATTTGGATATATGTTTTTGAGACATATTTGGGAGGATTGATTTTTTGGGTCAGCTCAAGGCCAAATTAGAATAGGAAAAAAGATCAAATTTACTTGAAGTGTTTCTTCTACAATTTTAAGTTAAAATTGGATGCATAGATTCTTACAAGGAAAGTAATTTTCTACACTAATTCTGGGTAAAAATGTGAGGATGAAGGTCAATATAAGGAAAATACATTTATTAGTCGGTCACGCTTATGTAGAATAGGTATAAGAGTTAATACACGTTGAGTATCGGTTTTAAAGCCATTTTGTATAGGACATATTTATATTTTTAGTGATTTATTATTATTATAAAACCTCTTTTCATTTAAAGAGTTTAGGTCAAGATAGGACATATTTATATTTATAATGATTTATTATTATTATAAAACCTCTTTTCATTTAAAGAGTTTAGGTCAAGGCCACATTTCCTCTTCTTGATTGTTGATACCAAAGTGAAAGTACTAAACTGTCCTGGCATTCTCTATTTTCTCTATTTTATGGCGTCATAATTTTTGAATGCTACACTTATGGAATCTAGAGCAAATAGAAAAATGTAATGATAAACATTTCATGATGTCATGCACCTTGGACATTAAACATTGGAGTTCTATATCTACCAAGCTTGCATGATACAATATAGTCGCAGGATTTTTTCTGTAGAGATAATGCTCTTTATATTTAAGTTGCACATGACTTATTGTAACTAAAGACAGCTGTCATTTCCATAACATTATTTCTATGATTAGAGACTAAAGCTCATTGAAGAATAAAAAGAGTGATATTTCATGTAAGACTTAAGCTTAGATAGCTATAATTAAGGTCACATTTATGCAGATCATATTCTGGATACATGTGTACCGAATAGGCTGATTTCTTTACCCTTAATTTAAAAGGAATATTACAAGGTTGTAGTATCAAATACATTTTCTCCATATGCTACTGTAAGACTTGTCATTGATGTCTAAAGCTTTACATTGCCCAATGTCCTTAACCTTAACAATTAAATCACACGTAATTTCAAATCTGATTACAATTAAAAAGTATGACCTTTTGTGAAAAATTACCCTCCTTGGCTCACCATAGCCAAATGCTACAGTGATAACTTCTTCCAGTGCTTATCTGAATATAAACCTTTCTCATTTCTGACTTCTCCACCTCAACCATTGTAAAGAATTTAGAGGGAGCAAATACTGAAGATCCTCAACCAATTTTGCATTTTTGGACTTCATTCACGAACATTTTCAACTTCTCTTAGCTCAACTATCTTTTTTGTCTGATACCAAGGAAACTTTATACGTTATTTATTGATGGATTTTTTTTTCTGTAAATTATTTTCAACATACATTACTGTGTACAGCTTAAAAGTAGTTGACCTACATCTTCATTGCATATTGACTTTGAAATGTTCCATGAAACAATTTCCTTTTATTTCTATTATTTCGTTGGTAATCTGATACAAAAGCATAATACAAATGTTGTGACTCATAAAACTCTTACTCTATTTTTCACTATGATCATTACCAAAATGTAATTTTCTTTTATATTAGTAGCTTATTTCATGGTATTTGACATAAGGGGATAATAGCTTGTAATATACTATGATCAAATATCAAATAAGTTATATTAATTAATGTTATTAGGTCAAAGTATTGAAGGTTGTGGAATTGTGTTTAAGGGTTTACTAAACACAAAGTTAGCGTGTCAGGAATATCTCGATTATTACAAAAACTGTAGAATTATTCGGCAAAACATCTCCAATAACGAATTAACTGATACAAAAATATTTGGCTTTCATTAAAATTATAGTTTATACTGTACTATTTTGTGAGTACAAGCATCAATCGAGTTGCTGATTTTCAAAAAAATAGAACAGACCGTAAAAGTCATTAAAC
The DNA here is from genome assembly GCA_033119305.1 of Pinctada imbricata. NCBI lineage: Eukaryota > Metazoa > Mollusca > Bivalvia > Pterioida > Pteriidae > Pinctada > Pinctada imbricata. The sequence continues at coordinate 66,733,718 of VSWD01000009.1, forward strand.
AATATGATTTATGCATAAATACCTTCTTTGATTCCTTCCCGAGGGCAAGCTAGCATTCAATTTAGGATACTGATTTCCAAATCTATATTTTCCCTATTCAAATAAACCTACCCCTCTCTCACACCTTCACTTGATTATCGAACACTCTACCCATTGTGTATTATAATGAAAAGTAATCGCTGTGCATGCTTTGTACAGGTATCTACACAGGTGTATACGAAATGTATATACAAATTGTAGGGTTACACATTTAGGAGTTGGACTACACTTTGTAGAAATATTTTCAAACAATTTGAAAAGTAGCTTGCCCTCGGGAAGAAATTAGAGAAGGTAACTATTCACAAACTATATTGTTTTACGACGTTTAAAACGAGTTTAATTTTTTGAAAAATTGACAACTTGTTTAAGACTGTGCTAACGAAATATCAACGTACAAGCTAAAATTTTAATGAGAAACATTTAGTTACATGAAGATTCACTCACAAATATGACTGATTTGCTAAATTGTTTCATACTTTTGTGATAATCGAGATTTTCTTTTTGCGTAGATTTTGTGTTTAGTAAACCCTTAAGTTTAGGAATTTGTCATATTTGTTTTTCATTTTCCCTCAAATGTTTGTTATAATGAAAAACTCTCTTTGATTTCAATAAAGCCAGGCTTTATGAGAAATGATGGTAGAAGCTGAAATATTTTTGGAATTCTGTCATGTTTGCCTTATTATTAGGGGCATAGATTAGCTTCAAGATGGGAGGTCAAAATTCATGTTGTTTTGTGAGTGTGACTTGCTAAAATCGTTCCCCGTGACCTGATGTTTGTCAAGTGTATTAATTACTTCTGTCCAGCTTTGTCACCTGAAAGAAGCTTTGTTTTGGCCTTTTATCAATGTGACATCATATATATATTTTTGCTATTTCGGAATCCAGCCATTTCACCGATAAATATCATCGAAATTAAAGGAGTTTAACATCTTAGCACCATCCCTCCAATGCTATTTTGAACATAGATTTTATTTGGATATGCTACTGAATCGACCCTACAGGAAATTTGGAGTCGCGTACTCTCTGTAATGTAAATGTACAAATCTAAATTCAAAAATTAAACAGGGCGCTACTGAAATGATTTTTGGTGGCTCCGTTAGAAGCATCACTGATGAGAATTTAATAGCCATTCTCTGTAAGGACCAAAAACGTTCGGCACGGCATGTCATGGATTTTGATGATTTTCGGTATAATGGGTATATATTAAGGACTGACCATGAAAATAACTCTTTTCAGCCAATGTGACCTCTGGTTGCCATGGTAACTAGGTCATTCTATTTATAGCACTCTTGGGACCATGAAATAAGCCAGTTCCGGAGACTTCGTTGCCATGGATACCACTGTAACAGCTTGTTCATCTTTATATAATCTATTCTTCCTTACTTCCATTCTTACTTAGTACACTTAGATATGTGATATTTATTACAGGAAACTTATTGTATTAAGCCAAAATAAGTCAAAATGAAGCGAAAAATAGAGGTGAAAATAAGGGCCAATTTAGTGTGTTTTTGACCATTTTCAAACTTAAATATCACAAAAGGCACCAATAGGAGACTAGTGATTTTCATCAATGGAAATGTATGTTTATTGACAAATAAAATGAACGAAAAATTGGAGTGGGTATTTAAGAGTTTTACCTAAATTCTGTCGTCAAAGGCCGTTGCCATGGCAACATTTGACCTTATTGCTTGTTTCATATTATCTTTGAAATTGATTTTATTCCTCTTTAGAGTTACATAAGATTGTCAAAATGTATGCTTGTATAGATAAGACTTATTTCTTTTACATAAGAACAATTAAAATGTTCAAGGTCATTGGCTTGATGTTCAAGGTCATTTATACTTTGAGACTCAAATTTTGCATAAAATATTGATTTTTAAAATTTTTTGTTACCGATTTTAGTGATTTTTTTATTTAAATGTTTTCATAGATCATATATATTATGAAAGCAAATGAATATAAGAAAGACAAATCGTAGAATTTATTGAATTGTAGGAATTCAATAGGAAAATATTTTTCCGTCAAAAAACAAGAAAAATACAGATTTCGTCCCTTTTTTATCAAAATACTCACCAAGAATTAAGATATTCGAAGATGTGAAGAAACGTAATCAATAGTTCTAACAAATAAGTGATACATGAATCATTTTATGGCAAATAACTGATAAGTTCAATATTTCAAGGTTTCTTAAATATTGACACCTTCATTTTATGAGAAATCAGGATTTTTCGTCAAATCTGGTCACTTAAAGTTTAATGACCTTGAAAATTCAGTGGGTGACCTTGAAATATTTTCAAGGTCATTTTTATATTAAAACGCCTCTGATAGATGTATACATGAACGTTCTGTTCCAATTTCATGCGTAGATAGTTTGATAGAGGTTGTGTTTAAATTCATCGTATTGAAACCTTTCAGCCGAATGTTGCCATAGCAACTAAATTTGATGCTGCTTTGCATATAAAAGGACAAAGTAGCCCAATTATTTTTTTGTATTCATGTAGAGTTCAAAGATGATACTAATAGGATAACTATAATTTAGACTTCAAAAATTGGTGCTTTTATGAGATTTTCAACCTTGTAAAACAGTAAAAACATGCAAAAAAGTGTCTTTGAGTGCCCAAAACAAAGCCTTCTGATACCCTATTTTGGCCCAATTTTTCATCTTGTATACATAAGGCATCCGAGATGAATGTAAAAAACTTTACAAATATGCATAATAATAAGGATTAAAAGAAAATAATCAAAGCAATTTAAGATTTAAAATGTACCTGTTTCCATGGTAACGAAGCCTACAAATATGCCTTGTCCTATAGATTTTCCCGATTTTTGAAACTTCAGACACGGTTACCATGGCAACGACAACCTTTATGAAAAAACTGGGGTTGATTTACATACTAGTACTTCATCTTGAACTTCCTTACCAAAAATCTCAAAAATCCATGACATGCCGTGCCAACATGTTTTGAAATTCTTTGGTTCTTACAGAGAATTGCTGTTAATATTCGAAACACGTGTCTGGTGCATGGAAATTGGTTTGGAATTTTCTTCAAGAAGGTATAGAGTTGGAACCCTTCGACATTATTGCTACATTCAATGTGGTCCTGCTGGAGACTTGTAAAAATCGACAAACGATGCACTGAAACAACAAAACCACAAAATGACAAACACACCCCATTTTTCATCAGTGAATGAAAGTCGAACACAAAACCTGAAATCAGAATCCAGAAAACAACAGTCAAAAGACATTCAAATTCTTAAAGATATAAAAATATAGAACAGAACTTTCTCAGCAGAATAGGAAGTTTAATTGTTCATATTATTAATTGGTTATTGTTTCATTTCAGGGTAAAAGTCGGAGTGGTTTCTTCAAACAAGCAAAGAAATCCTACCCAATGTTCCCCTTCACTGAGGAAAAAATCAAATGGGATGATTATGGTGAAATAATTAAGTAAGTTTTTTCAATTCAAATAGATATTGTATGCTGATTTCATAGTTATTTTCACATTTTTTATAGGTTTCAACTGATATTCATGTAAATTTGATTCAATAAATGAGTATACTAAGGGAAAATTAAACAGAACACCCAATAGCAGATCCAAATAACAAATATGGATAATGATCATATCCCTGTATACAGCACAATTATTCGATAATTCAGAAAATCAGAAAACGAATGCATACAAAATCAGGATAAAACAGGAACCAATATTCATAATCAACAATGGAAAACCAAGCATTTCCACAAAGACATTAAGCTAAGGGACAAACAAGAATCATCAATGGATCAGCTGCCTGGGAAGAGTAAGCATATCATTCTTGCTGGCAACAATCGTCATTTAATGTGGTAAAAATAAAAGGAGGGGATCTCCAATGACACTCGGCTGCAGCACTCACAGCAAATCCCCAAAACACCCAATGCAAAAACACAGAGCAGACGCGCACAGAAAGATACGCAAAAGGGGCATGGAAAACCAATACAACTCACAAAACATAAGACCACACTTAAACCAATGAGACCAATGGGCAACTGGTGCCGACTTAGGACGAAATGGCCGTATTTCGCCTTATGTAAACATAGACATGTTTTGTTGTATAAACAGAAACGATAGCTTCAACCAAGTATCCTTGAAAAAAAAGAAGTCTACAATTTCCTCACTAGCTGAGAAAGCCCCATTATGACAGTATAAATTTGTGAAGTATTTATTATGAATAATTATGTAAAACAAACGGTTTTCTAATGATTTAAAAGCATCATGCTTGTTCATTCTTTATTCAATATCTCGGACAAACAACAATAGCTTGAAATGCCAAACAAAATATTCTATTGGTCACAAACTTTTTCTCAAGGAATCATCAGTATTCATACAGATAGTGTAATTTTCTATAGAAAATCATGACGCTGGAAATCTTGGAGATAAAAGCATGCAATTTGCCGTCACTTAAACATCTAAAGATGAGAAAGAAACAATAAAATCTACAAAGTGCTGACTTTGGGAGAAATCTCGGGGGACCTTTTTGTTCAGACAATAAACTAAGTTTCCCGCGAAAAATTGGAGTAATTATTTCATTATTTCGTAAAACAACAAGTTTGTCGTTAGAGTTCTTATTCTCAACAGAATCATTAATGTCAAGAGGAGAAAAGGAGTTGTTTGCAAATAAAGATGATTGTTATCTTAATTGTATAGAAAGAGTCAATTTTTTATGAAGTCAAGAGGTTGTGAAATGGAATGATGAATATTTATGCACAGGAATAAAAGGAAATGTGTAGAAGCACAGCAATAACAAGGCAACATTAAAATGTAGTATTAAAGCACTGCAAAAACAATAATTATATTGGTCCTTTATGTTCAATTGGGTTCGTCCCTTAGAGTCATTTTAATAACAGAATATTCTTGTTTGTCTCATTGTCTCTAGCTCATTGTTCGTTTCGGTTGTTTTTAGGTGGTGTCTAGTGTTTGGTGTTGTTTTGTGAGTTCCGCTCATGTCTATTTGACAAACTTTTATTGTAGATCTCGTCAATATTTATGTAATGAAAATTGATAAGAAATTACCATAATCCAACCATCGCTGTTCTTCTAGAGTTCACTTCATTCAGTATGTCCATGTGGGCAGCATCGAGTGGAACGGAGGAGGTAGATCACAACCCTCATATTACAGACGATGGACTGTGTTGAACTTCAGTGTCTTCTTTTATTGCTTTTATTTATGGTATTTCATTGGATCCTTTGGTATGTGTATTGTGGTCATTGTTTGATGAAGGTCTATTGTCTGATGTCTATACCGGTATATTGTTTGTTGTCGGATGTTTGAAATGTTACAGTACTTCCAGTGTGTTCCGCTATGATCAGTTCAGGGTAGTCTTGTTTGAGTTCTTTCCTTTTGTGCTCGTTATGATGGAGATTACTTAAACAAAGGGTTGCTATAAGATTTGCTGGAAGCATCACTGATGAGAATTTAATATTTGAAACAGGTGTCTGGTGCATGAAAATTGGTTTGGAATTTTCTTCAAGAAGGTATAGAGGTGGAACCCTTCGACATTATTAATATGTGCGATAAAAATGGTTCATTATTTTTTTCAGACCAGAAGACTACACTATACTTGATGTAGTACAGCAGGACGAGGAGATGACGGCGGTATGTAACTTATATGCCTTTTGTTGATTTATTAATTTCAATGCAAAATATGGATAAATCGCTCTTCAAAAAGTTATATTCGAAGAGCATATGAACAAGACAAATTGCTGTGAAGGAAATACATAATATGATTTTGTTAGTTTTTCTGACCACTCTAAGCCGAATGCAAAGTTGCTACAAAATTGATTTCCAGTGTCAAAACTTTGTGTATATTTGCTTTCATCACATCAGATTTGAATGATCCAGGATTTTAATCATTGAAGTCCAATTAAGAGATGTAACGTATGTCCCAAAACAGAAAAAAACTAGAAAGGTTTCTTGTTGCGGTTGCAACAAGAGTGTCTTCCTCCTATACAATTTTTGGTTTGGAAATATGAAGGACGTCACATTACATGTATTTATATTATATATTTAAGTTTTCAAATAGCAGTAACATTAAATTTTCAAACCGATAATTGTTGGTGAGCAACCATTTGATTTGGGGGGGGGGGGGGGGGGGGGGGGGGGGGGGGGGCAGGAATTCTATTGCCAGCCGGTAAAATTTTTTCAGCAATTTTCTGAGCAGGCCATTTTTTTCAGCCATTACCAGAGTCGGAGAAAAATTTTCGCCGGTTCTTCGGGCCGGATTTAAACAAATTGTCAATTGTTGTGAATGTCTGTGTAAGTTAAACTCCCCGCTGTTACAGAGTATGAGTTAATAACCGTTCCTTCAGATGTCTCTTTGCAATTAGCGAATTTCAGACAGATTGTATGATGTTTAAATAGAACCTTTTCTAGATTTTTGTGCCTATGCGTATTAGGTCTCTGGTAGATACAGCTATGTGAACAGTTTGTATTTATTTTTTGACTTTAAATTGTCTGGCACAAAGGGCCAGCAAAAATTTCCATATCATGCAATGTATCCTTACTTTTGCATGGTCCGGGAAAAAAATTGCCGGCCCTTTGGGCCGGAATATTTTTTTTCAGCATTTTTCAGAGCCGGGATTTTTTTTTTTTTGCAAATTCTTCCTGCCCCCTTCCCCCATAAAAAAGGCGAGCTCGTAGCTGTAGAACCAATTTTCTTGAGAAGAGAAATGGTAATAACAAGTTACGTTCAATATATATATATAAATACCATGAGGTTCTCGCTGTGCAGGTTCAAATTTGGAACCCCCCCCCTTCCCTTTTTTCAAAGTTTATTTTGAATTTCAATCATGGCGACATCGTTCAATATAAACAGAACTGTTTTCGAAAAACGAGGGGAGGGAAGAATGTTGGAGAAAGTGTTCATCAATTTGTAAATAAACCAACCGAAAATTATGTTCGAACGTTTGCTAGAATTAGAAATTAAACTCGATGTTCAAAATATAGTTATTGAAGTTTAGAAACAGGTTTGTAGGTTAGAAATCGGAATCAAACTACCACTTTTTGTGTGTAAATTCTGGTTTGTAGCTGATCTCTTCTAAATTAATCAACTGTTTTAAAATCAAATTGTGTATATCGAAATGTATTTATGAAATGCATATTCATCATTGCCGTGAAATCGGAATTTGAAAATCTCAACACTGCTTTTCTCGAGTCGGACTCGGACTACCAATTTTAGTGTGCGCCCGATCTGTTGGCGTGAAGGTGTATCGAAATACCCAACTCAAAATTTCGATGCTCATATCTTTTCAACAGTAACAAATAGGAAAAATCAGAAAGACTAGATAAGACAGATATATGGATAAAAAATAATAATATTGAAATTTTTAGGAAACTTCATAAGCTTAATTTTTGTTTACTATTATAAGCAAAAAAGTGTCTTCCTCCTATGAACTTCTGAATTTGGAAATATGAAGGACGGTGAAGGACGTCATCGTAATAAATCGTTACAGTGTGCATCTAGCATTTCATATCTTGCATGGCTGTCGACTTTCAAAAAGAATGGAAATTGTAGATAGCAAAATACGAGATATTTAAGCTTACAAATAGCAAAACATGAAATTTTCGGTCCTTGAAACATGATAAAAAAATAACAGAGACCAAAAATAAAAAAGACCAATCCAGCTTTTACTCCAAACGTAACGTTGGAGAACTTTCATTGTCCTAGCTTACAGGGTTCTTGAGAAATCGCTGATCCAATTTTCCACGGTTACGAAAACAATAGGTCTTCCGACGGAAGTCGGAAGACCTAAAAAGAAAGATGTGTTTGATAATCTAAAGGTTGAAAAAAGAAAGACACAGGAAACTGCGAAGTCGGTGTACATACATAAAAGTCATGCTAACATATCACAGACCTTTCACTGTCTCATATCACAGTCCATACCCCATATTACAGCCATTCCATTGCAGTTTATAGTACTTATTTTTCAATGTCTGTCCCTGCAAAAGGCCGACTGATGGCATGATGGGAGTTATGTTGTGCAATTAGAACATGGGAAAGTCAAGCACAAAACCGATAAGAATTCAAAATTCACAATTTATTAGCATAAAAACCGATAAGAATTCAAAATTCACAATTTATTAGCATAAAAACCGATAAGAATTCAAAATTCACAATTTATTAGCATAAAAACCCGGGAAAATGGGTAAAAAAACCAACCCAAAAGCACAATGCAAAGGTGCAAAAGTTTATCTTAAATGATGCCCGGGGAGAGAAAGCATCTCTTGCTTGGTAATAACACCTGTCATCTAAACTCAACCAAAATTTATCCAATTTGTCTTTGATATCCAGCGTTTGCATATCTCTGCTTCAAATAAAAAAAGTTGAATAGGGAATCTAAAATGTTATTTTTATGGTCCACATTGAATACAAATAGAGGAGGCAAACACTGTCCTGTTGAAGGTAACTTTTATGTGTACCCGATTTTTTTTGTCGTAAAATATAGTACGTATTCCTCTAAAAGATACGATTTAGAAGTTTTGTTTCATTGTTAACAGACTTTTGTTTTAAATCGGATATATGCGATATTCAATCGTCTTACTTCATTCCCTTCTTTTTCCTGATTGAATCTGGCATTTCATTAAAGTAATTCTGATTGCGCAATAACGGATGTACGTAGTACAATGTACATTATCAAACAACTATTGTCAGAAAATTATCGTGAATAATACTTATAATACAATGCAAAAGTCGGCAAATCTGCAATATTCAAGCGTTGACAAATCAGGTATAAGAATGACAACTCTTACGACCCTGCGACCCAATACATGGTCCTAGATTGTCAAAGGAGAAAAGTGTTAATGACCATGCAGCGATACCCTTGTTGACGTTGACATATAACTTGCACTTCATAAAATCTGTACGGTTTCTTCTATTCTAATATTATATCTCGAATTTTATTTTGAGCTATAAATAAGAGCATTACATTAGAAAATATACATTTTATGTTTTATTCGTAGGTGTTTATTTATACTCGGATGTGTTTATTTAATCTGGTTAAAAAGGGATGAAAAGGACTTGAGAAGTTGTGTATATTATCGCTTTTAGTATTTCGATATTTTATTATGTTTTCTTTTTCGTGCTTAAACATCGACGGCGGGTGCGGCTAGCCAACAGGGGATGCTTACTCCTCCCGGGCACCTGGTCCCACCTCTGGCTTGCTGGGGGTCCGTCGATGCTCAAATTGGTGCTCTATTGTGAGTGCTGTTGAGATTATCGTCAGGATCTTCTTTAATTCATTTATAACCTTTTATCTGATGTCATATTACATCTTGAGCACGTGGGCTCTATCTTTTTTAACACGTTAGCATTGGATTCCGTTGCTGATGATAAAATCATACTTAAAGAATAAAGCAAGGACAACCTTGTATTGCAGATGACGTACAGATAGACTTTGTGCACATTATGTCACAAATTGAATATTCCACCCTATATTTAAGCAGCTATCAACATGTAAATTCTATTTTCCTCCCACTTTCATATTTTATTTTATCAAGATTTCAACCCCTGGTAAGCCGTTACAATCAAGCAGAAGGAGTAGATATTCTTTGACAATTTGCATTAGAGTTACGTCCCTTGAATGCTACGGAGAAGGCGCTAATTCCAATGATATATTTTTAGCTAATATCTCATATCATCGATGATTAATTTAACAACAGTATGCTTTTTGTAAAATTGTCTGTCGAGATTATCTGCCTTCCCACGGGGCTTCCATATCTCTTTGTGGGTGTAATTGGTGTATTGAGAGCCATTCAGCCGCATAGCTATCCGAAAATCAGCAACATTGTATGACATGGCTGTCAAGACTATACATTAAAAATGAAAAAAAATCGAACTTGCAAATGATTTTATTTATAGTGAAAGCTCATTAGATGTCAGATACAGGTACGTAGGTGTGAATGTTTGTTCTGGTTTAAGGAAGCAGTAACTGAAGCATAAAGGCTTAATTTTTCGCAACTTTTTAGCAATTATTTTATTTTTATCTTCATTTATGTATTGTAGGATCCCGATAAAAAGCAAGATGAATCAGCAGCAGGTAATTATGTATGGATATTCTTTTTTAAAAAAATCATGGGAATTCTAAATGTTAAAAACTCTCTTGAAATCAAACTTTCGTATGTCAGTTCAGTGCCAAAGGTCAAATCAAGGTCACCGAAAAACTTTAGTATGGCAGCTCAGTGACAAAGTCAAGGTCACCAAAAAAAATAATCAATCAAAATATATCGTAATGTTTCTCTCTTCTAGGTATAAAGGTTTCTTGTATAGAATCATACTTTAAGAATCAGCCCCTCTATAGTTTTCAGCACCATGGACGTCTCTAAAAGTTTTAATTGAGTCAAGTCTGTCTGGAAGGGGGGGGGGGGTCAGTGTTTTATTTCAGTCTATTATTTTGGGAAAAAGTAATCAAAGAGGGAAGTTCAGGATTTTTGACAAGTTCCAATGGTTATAAAGCTCCCTTCTACCCCTCTACACCTCCCCTTGAGCACATACTTATTTTGGGATTTTTTCCACGTTTCAGATTTGTCCGAGGTGCCTACCAAGTGCGTAGCCGCAAACGTGACACTAGATATAAACGCCCACATACAGTACATAGACTTTGAGGGGCGCTCGGACGGGGAGTCTATTAAGAAAATACTTAGTCAGATTAAGCCAAGACAACTGGTATGTAAGAAATATATAAAAATATGAACCTTTATTATATAAAGCCTTAAGGAAACTGATGGTTTATAGCGGATTGAAACAGAACCATAATCATAAGAGTTAAAGAAGATCCTGACGATAATTTCAACAGCACTCAATTTAGCATCGACGGACCCCTAGCAAGCTAGAGTGGGGACCGGGTGCCCGGGAGGAGTAAGCATCCCCTGTTTGGCTATACGCACCCGCCGTCGATGTTCACGCACGAAAATGAAAACAATATCTAAAATACATGCACTGTCGGAGTTTAAGTCTACATGGAAATTGCCATGGCGACCATTTCATAACTTACGATTATTATCGAGAAACTCGATTCTATGATTGCTGACTTTACTCTAGACTAAAACCCAGTAATGAAAGTTCAACCACGTGGTCTTTGAATCAATTTATATCACGTGGATTGAAAACTGCTGGTGTCATTACTGACTAATATGACCAGTCATTATCTGCAAAAACCACCTCTGGCCACTCATAAAAATTCCTTGTTATGTGGATCCGGTTTGTCCATATTTACCACGGAAATGATACAGCAAAGAAGGTTACAAACTTGGCTAATATTAGAGGGAATACGACCTGCGCTTCCGACAAAGTCTACGGTGAAAAATATACGGAATATGAGTTTTTTCAAACAATTACTTCTTAAGAACGCTTATTAGTCCGCTTTAATTGCCTCTCGTCTGCCGGTAATTATGTCTACGACGTTTTGAGAGGTTATTGCTGAAGGGGAGCCTTCCTTGTTAATGTATTGAACGTATGAGGCTTTAAAGGGAATCTTTGACGTTAAATTCTTTATTCCGAATTATCTTTTTCATTCAACAGTATTTTAATACTAATTGTGATATGAGAAAAGCACATAAATATTATTGTAAATCAAGAATTGATTATGAACATTTGAATCTGTATTGGAATCGAAAAATGGAAACGGAAAAACTCAAAATCGTATTACGTGTTTGATGTTTATTATAAAAGAGAAAGATTTGACTTTGAATTTATTCAAGGTGGCGCCAAACTTAAAATGATTTTTGGTAATTTTTCTGTTCTGAATTTTGATACCGGATCCGATTTTCTCGTTAGAAAGTCCTGTTTTATTTTTTCAAGAAATTTGCAAGCCTTAATATTGTAAGTTTTGGTATCTTATTTCAGGCTTTGTGTTCGACTTACTTTCACTGATTATACAAATTACTTGATCAGAATTGCATTGTTTGCGATGTCTCAAGACTGCCATCAATATTTCCCAAACCCTCAAAGTCTTGAAAATATATTTTCTGCACAAATGTACATAAGTTTACCACGAAAATCGGACCTCGTGGAGAAGAAACCCGTATCTTTGTGTTTGAAATTTCTATTAAATGAAGGGGATTAAAGACTTCTTTAACCATCATACATAGGCTGTTATCTATTTTGTACTGTCTGAATCGAATCATCGGTTGTAGTTTCGTCACCTTTCAATAACGACAAGAATAATACGGATTTTAACCTACTTGAAGAAAATCTAAAACCAACTGTAATGCGCCAGACATTTGCTTCGGATGTTAAATCCTCATCAGTGGTAGATGCACAAATGAAATGCCGAAGTGATTTGTGTTTGTGTGACACATCCAAATGTATTTCAGTAGCGCCCTCTGGTTTGATTTCGTTGAATTTAAATTTGGGCATTTACTTTGCAGAGAGTACCCGGATCCAAATTTTGTGTAGTGTCGATTCAGTAGCATAGTTAAATGAAATCTAAGATCAAAGTAGCATTGGAGGGATGGTGCTAAGATGTTAACCTCCTTTAATTTTGATAATATTATTGGATGAAATGACAAGTTTCGAAAAAGAAAAATAATATATATACGATGCCAAACTGAAAAGGGCCAAAACAAAGAAAATCACAATTCTATGCGTTCAGTATATTTTATATACATCTACATGTACATATCCTTGTTTGATTTGATTACAGTGCTGTGGAACCTACAACGTTTTCTTTTCAAAAATATTTTTCTTATTTATTCATTCTTTTGAATTTAAGTTTAAAAACGCGCTGTTTAGATAAATTAAGTTTGTCACATGAATGATGCTAAAAACACACATTTTTCTCTCTGTATTATAAAACAAGGAAGGTGGCATTTTGGCCCCGGAATCAGAATCAGTAATATGCTAGAGAAAAACGAGAAGTCTCCCGGAATTTGAACTCCTTACCTTCGAGGTACACGCTCTAGCAGATTGAAATGAGTTAAAGAAGATCCTGACGATAATCTCAATAGCACTCACAATAGAACTAACAGAGAAAAAGCTATGAGGTACCTCAAAAGGGGAACGGCCTGGCTAGAGTACTCTGTAACGGGCAGTTGAGTCCCCCCCCAATATATGTAACATCAATACAGTCATCTGACCCAATAGAGGGCTGCCGGGTGCCCAAACAGAAAGAAAGAAAGAAAATATAAGCATAGCTGTATATACTTTTTATAGTCCTTCAGTTAAACTCTGTTCAGTTTGGGAGTCGACTGCAAAGGTCTGTCGTTAAGCTTAATTTTGATGTATGTGACCTTTATTACAATTGTTTAAAAATCCATCAGACGCATAGACTTGTGACATAAAAGGTAACTTATATAAGTACATTCGGTATGATACTCAATGGAGAAAATTAAAGGTCAGTCTTTCCCACATACACCCCACCTAACCATTACCACAGGATTGGTCCCCCGACACCTTTCTATAAATAGTAATAATCAAACGATTTTTTAAATCGTAAAAAAAAACTCATCTATCAAAATTTCCTATAAAAAGTGAAATTTCCTATGATTGTACATCGCATTTATCACGGCAACCCCTTATCTTGTGTAATCAGATCAGTCATGCATTCCATCACACTGATAAATGAGTCATCATCCGTGTCTCGGGAGAGAGTGTTCGATTTGTAATTTTTACTCCCCGGTGGCTTTTATAGCAGCAAAAAAAGATACCAAGCTTCCGGAAATACTTACTTTTTTAACCAGATAAGACGTTAATGTTGACAAATTATCCACGGTATAAAATTCTGACACTGTAGTGAATTAACTTGCATAACATGTAAAAGGAAAGCTGTAGGTAGTTAATGGACATATTATAAAAACGGGATAAAACCTTCGAGTGGGCATTATCAATTTTTAATGTTTTTGTCTCTCTGTTGTCCAAAAAGATGGCGAAAACAAGTGTTCTAAACACGTGATGGCCTTAACGCAATTAATTTGAAAATAATACTCATGTCGTCGAAATGGCGGCGCGTGATTGTAGCAAAAATGTGAACGAAGTACTTGAGGGGAGGGGATTTGAACCTTTAACTAAAAATATCTTGTATGCATTAGGAGAAGATTTTTAAGAATTTGTTTGAAGCAGAGTTGAGGGGTTTTGTATGCTCGCAGGAGATGCTTACTCTACTTTTTTTTCTTCTTCACTTTTTTACAAACCAAATTTTGAAGAAATTTTAAAAATAAATTCATAAGATAAAAAAAGGTTCAGAATATGTAAATTCAGGTTGTTGTTGGTTTCTCATTTCACTTGTAATAACTGCTTTCATTTGACTTATCCAAAGAGAGATTTTTATACTAGTACAGTATGTCCTGAAACACAATCCCTCTCTTTAGGATAAAATCAAAGAAGTACCTAATGACAAATATGGATAATGACCATATCCCTGTATACAGCACAAAATAGATAATTCAGAAAATCAGAAACCGAAGGCATACAAAATCAGGATAAAACATGAACCAAAGCAAACAAACTAAAACCTCCACCATATGAAAAGAAGCGAACTCCCGATAAGGAGTGAGACCTAATGTTCAGTCTCAAAGTCGAGAAGGCAAGGAAATATCAAGGCAGAATTTCCATTGGAACACTTAGAATTTGACCAAAAAATTGATATTATTTGGAATTATCCACTTAATTTGAATAGTCTTCTTTAACAAATGAATTGGAAACATTCCCACTGCCTAGAAAAATTTACCAGATCGGTCCATACCTCTCTGAATTTTTTTTGCTTGAAATACCTCTTATGAGGATTTGCTGTCCAAACCATATATATCTGGTGCACAGTTATTGGTTTGAAAATTGTTTGAAAAGCAGATATCGACATTTCATTGTTCTAACATTCATTGTTTCAATGCAGATTTTGGTGCATGGGGCGTCAGATGCCACAGAGGCCCTAGCGGACTATTGTAAGAGATCTGATGTCGTTCAAGGAAAAATTTTCACCCCCATCTTACATGAAATTGTCGATGCTACCAGGGAAAGTCATATATTCCAGGTAATAACTCATACATTGACTTTTTTCAAATTATCTTGAATTATCAGGACCGGGCTCTTTTGATTTTCAATAACTACTATTGCATACATGTACGAGGCTGATTGATATATTGTGAGCCTTGTATTTAAGGATTTAAATTTAATTAGACATTTTGCATTATTTTTCTACATATTCCCATTCAGTATCTATACTCTTTTGGTACCGGTGTTTAAGGGCCTCATTACCACTTTT
Source organism: Pinctada imbricata (assembly GCA_033119305.1). Classification (NCBI taxonomy): domain Eukaryota; kingdom Metazoa; phylum Mollusca; class Bivalvia; order Pterioida; family Pteriidae; genus Pinctada; species Pinctada imbricata. The sequence goes on from VSWD01000009.1 coordinate 66,748,987, forward strand.
AAAGAACTCCTTATCTTGACTGGTGAGAAAGCCATCCACTGCAAGTATTACGTCATCATCGGACTAAAAGTGGGTGCCAGAAATAGCTGCTTTCAGTTTGGGGAATAGGTGAAAGTATGATGGAGCAATATCATGTGAATAAGGATGTTCAATCAAATTAAAGCCACAACCATAAATGGCAGCCGTGGCAGCGACAGACTTATGAACAGGAGCATTGTCCTGGAACAACACACCTTTAAGTAGTGAGCTATCCGCGGCGCTTATGTTTAATATTTTCCCGTAACTGTGTCAGAAGTGAATCATAGTATGCGCCATTGATTGATTGTCCTTTTTTGGATAATCGATCAGCAGAATACCTTCTGCAAACCAGAAAACCTAGGCTCACGAGATATCAATCAGCCCTCGTATATGGTCGATTTATTTAATTTGAACTATTTCCAATATTTTCAAATCTGAAATTCAATTTATTTACGTGTAGTACTTATATTTTTATTTGATTTATATTGGTATAATTATATTTTTTCTTAAAAAAAAACAGTTAGTCTAGTAGTCAAAGCTTATTTTCTTGGTGCCATCCATCCCAGTGAACTGGACTGAGGGCAACATTTCAGCATAGACATAATACTTTAACGGTCATTTGAACAGCTCTATGACAAACGTGACTATTTCAATTTCATCGTCATAAACTTCCCCTTCATGTCTAGCAACATCCCCTCGTCGCCTGCCAATGGCGTATAAATTTCACAACGAATACGCTATGCAAGTGCATGTTTTAAGTACGAGAACTTCATATTGAGGGCATAGAGGCTCATCACCAATAAGCTGCTAGGTTATTTAAGGGAACGACTCAAGATGTCACCGAGGAAGTTCTAAGGTCGCTACATAGTACTTATTGCACATTTCGATATTTGCCTTTCTAACTATAGATGCAAAAGCGATGTATTATATCATCGCTTTAGTGCAAACGGTAATGTTCATGGGAAGGTGAGCGCAGACGTGTATCTGTGCAAAAATATTTCCTATACTTGATATACTTTGGTTGTATACTTCCTAGTATTTGTTTGTTTCAAATTTATTTTCTTATGTACAGTATTTATTTAGTTACATTCGGATAACTTTCAAGCTATCATTATGTCTTTTTCTTTCTTACAAGTAAGTTGTCAATTATACAGTCTAATACGATGAAAGACTCCATTATGCTTGTCATAATGAAAATGACTTCTTTGGACTTCTCTTTAAAAATTTCCCAGGAATAGATTTGTTAGTCTGAGATGCAGTTCTCTTCAATTTCCTTCCTTCAGATTTGTCCATCTTGATAACTTATCTAGCGCCTTTTTTACGTAATATCGGAAGTGTGTCGTGATAAAAGATAATTCGTTTTCAGATAACTTAGCATCATGTCTTCGTTGATGTACTTTAACTTCAGTTGAAATTTTCCAAGAAAAGTCATTATTCCAAAAACCGAAAATCCCCGGTCGTTATGAACGAATTATTTAAAAGTAGACAAATTCTTCTTTGAAAACATGTCGTTTCAGTACATGGATTATACTGGTAATTATATGAAAGAAGTGATTATGGTGAAAAATGTTGCTTCTAAAACAACATTAGTGCAAACTTTTACTTTAATGGAAAAACATATTTGAATCATTTTCATTTCCATCAAGTAAGTTATAATATTCAGGTTATAATGAGATTTCTGCTTTTTTCATTGAATTATTATGCAAAAGTAAATCATATGACCGGTAAAAAAAATCCTGAAATTTTAGGTACGTCTTCGTGATTACTTAGTCAGCGCTTTAGATTTTGCCACTGCTAAAGAGACTGAGGTGGCTTGGATCGACGGACAAGTAAACATGGTGGAAAGTAAAACAGACACTAGTGCTAAGTATGATGACGACACTGTTCCTAAAGAAGATGGTCGAAAAGAAAAAGGTATTTATTTGCATATATTTATATAGAAAATTGAAGATGCCCCGTATAAACACTGTTAACTTGAAATTGAAATAGACTTCCCCTCCAGTGAAATCCATGATGATTGAATGTAAATTCATATTGGTTTATGAGGCTCAAATTCGAATTTCATATAGAGAAATAATTAATCGAAAAAAACCGTAGATTCTGGAGTGCAGTAAAGACAGGTGATTTGATAAAAAGATCACAAAGAAAGAAATGACATTAAATAATTGAATTATTTTCAATGTTTTCTATTTTTCAGATATTGATGATACAGATGAAGAAGTAGACTTAGTACCCACTTTAGAAGGACTGACCACAGGAAGGCATTACGGCCACAAGGCAGTGTTTATTAATGAACCTAAACTCTCAGACTTTAAGCTTGTGTTATTAAATGAGGGAATCCAAGCAGAATTCATAGCAGGGGTTCTGATATGTAACAATCTAGTGGCAGTTAGGAGGGTTAGTATTACATTTTATTTTAACTCGGGCGCGGAGCAAGAAACGTTGAATTGAAAAGGGGAAGGCACCACTATGATCTGTTTTTATGTCTGGAAGAATTCTGAAATATCGTAGCAAAATACTCGTGAACATAAGGAAATTTATTCAGAAATGTGTGTGTGTTGATTTTAAACTGGATTCCTTTTACGCATGATTCCTATTCTTGGAGAGATAAGATGCATTTTGTAAAGCCCTCTATAATTCATCAGATTGAATCCAATTTCCTGAAATGAAATGATGTATATAGTTCATGTATATCCTGTGGACAGTAGTACTTTATTTCACATCGGATCTACATCCTAGTTGTTTATCCACTGTAAAGTTATGTCTTCAAGTTTATTGTCTCTATGTCATCAATAGGCTCAGAGTAAGTTATAGTATATGTAGTGCAAAACGCCGAACAAGGGATTAGATAAGCGCCGCTAAGGGAGCAGTCTCTTATCTCTGAAACAATCTATGATCAGCTCATCTGCTAATGGAAAGATGACATTGTCATTAAAGCAGGGATCTAATGAATTAACCAAACTGATATTGACTAAGTCTTGTGTATATTCGAACACTCTCTCCTCAAGGTCGTTAATATGAATGAAATGCTTCTGACTCGACCTTCATATAATCAACAATGTCCCAAAATATAAAGTGGTAGTTGAAAAAGAGGAGAATGAGCAATCTGAGGCTGACAGGAAATTCGAATATCTAAACATCCTCAATGTACTCCACCAAAACCTTATGGGATTCTGATGGAATTTTAGGAATAAATGATGAATGAGTTAAAGAAGATCCTGACGATAATCTCAACATCACTCACAATAGAGCACCAAATTGAGCATCGACGGACCCCTAGCAAGCTAGAGGTGGGACCAGGTGCCCGGGAGGAGTAAGCATCCCCTGTTGGCTAGCCGCACCTGCCGTCGATGTCCATACAAGAAAATAAAAACATGCATGAAGTAATGTTATTGTATTAGTATCTTTAATAGGTAGAAGTCTTCCTCTGTAAATTAATCTAAAACTCTCTTCATAATTATCAAGTTAGGATTTTTAATAAAGATACCTCACATGATTTTTTCTTCTGTCATTTCAGAATGAGGCAGGCAGAATTCAACTTGAAGGAACAATTTGTGAAGATTATTTTAAAATTCGGGACTTGTTATACGCCCAGTACGCCATTGTATGACATCATGTGTTTTGCTTTGTTCATCTCCACATAAACAATCAAAGTCATTTCCAAACAAACATGATGACATCAAAAATCATTTTTCATTTTTCATTAAATCATTTCATTACTTTTTAATAGTTTTCTTATTTTTATGTCAGTAGATTTCTTTAACAAAGAATGGATAATACCAAAGAGGTGTAAACAAAATGCATAAATAGTCAACAACCTGAATGGGAAAATAGTCAAAATATTCGTTTTAATATATAAAGAAAAGAAAAAAAATCTCCTACAGGATTTATCAAAATACTGAAACATCCAAACAGAGAAGGCAAACACAAAAATATACATTAGAGACAATGAAGACAATACACCAAAGATATGAAAAAAGGGGATTATCTCCAGCATGACCACCCTGCACTCACCCAGCGAAACAAACCCACAAGAAAGTGAATCAGACAAAACTACAAACCGCAAGACAAGTCGACAATATCCACTAGAACATCATACAAAACAATCGAAACAGATGTACATAAACATCAAACATTAATGACAACACATGAAAGGAAGGAGACCAATGTGCACCCGACGCGACTTTGGACGGCCATCTGCTAATAGCAAATGGTGCGGTTATCTGGATTACGTGCGCACAGCCCTCCCACTTATCCAGAAAACCAGAGATGGCCATAGACAAACAAACTTAAAAATGCTCACTGTAAGGTGACATCACAAACAAGACAGTTAGACGCAATGGCCTCTTGTAACACAAATTCTATGTAAATGGATCTAAGAAATTCTATGGAATGCATACTAAAACACCAAACATATAAGACCACACATAAACAACACGTGCCAATGTACTACAGCTTATGTTTTAGTGGTGCAGAACACAATCAATTTAAAAAGAGTTTACTTCATTCTAAATCATAGAAGATATACAGACTTTATTTTGATATCAAAGGCCAAGTGGACGTTTATTGCTCAAATGGGTCATATGATGTTTTCGGTCTGTGTTGTGTATATGTCTGTTTAACTAAACTTTGATATAAATTAAAACACAAACACTCAAATATGTAAACTGTGTATTTAAGTTTTTGTGTTTATCATTTCATCCTCCCTTTCCCTTTGAAGAAATATTTTAATCTGTTCTGATATATCTGTTAAGAAGTTGGTCCTTCGAACACTAGTTTGTATAAAAGATGTGGTAAAAGTTGTGTCTGGAGTTTTGTTTGAGAATTTTTGTAAGTTGATGTGGAGATGAAGTTTCAATTGTGAACAGTTTTTTTTATATAACACTAGATCATGGGAGATTTAAATGATGGATGGTTTTTGTATTCTACCACATCACCTACTTCCCAGGTTCTGCTCCTAATGTTGCTAACGCTGAGTGGCTAGACCTTTTATTAAGTTTGCTGTAGGCTGTCTCATCAATCCTGCATGTTTGGATGCAATGGTGAATGAATTTCATATTGGATTTATCAAGAATCAATACCTTTATAGTCTGATGAAAAATACTATTTTAGCAGTAAAATTTGTCATTCGCTAAACCTGTTCGATATTTTTGACGTTGTTGTTATTTTAATTATCGTTTATTTCTCGATAAAATTGAAACAATACTTTATATGGAATGATATTGTGTGTGTCTGAGTGAATGACAAGACATTTTCTTAATACGACCGGCTTCTAAGAGTGATAGAACTCTCTGGTCCTACTGGACCTAGTTTTATATGAAAAATTCTAATATGTCTTGATTCTTTTTCCCTATTAAGACAACAGACACGAGCCGGGCTCTATTCTCCAATATAGGCCCTATAGCGATAAGCCACGCCTACCCATTTTCTGAAAGCAGATAAACCGGCAGGAACTGGTTTTTACAGGTCTAAGTTTGGTCATCATTAGAATAGAAATATAAAATGACAAGCCGGGCTGTATTGTCTCATAATGCCCTCGCGTCCTACTAAGCCAATCACATTTATCACCTCGCCGCTGACGCGGCTCGGTAATAAATGTGCTTGGCTGAGGACGCTCGGGCATTATGAGACAATAGAGCCCCGCTTGTCATTTTTTATTTCTTAAATATGTTCGTCTTTCGTGATTTTTTTAATCGACAGGGTTGATGAGAACGTCATCCGGATTACTACATCATTTTCTATGGATATAATACCTTCAAGAAGGTATAGAGTTGGAACAATTTCGTACATTCAATGTACTTCTTCGATGTTTAATTCAATCCGTCTGGAAGACAAATTCCATTCATCGCCGTAAGGTGTTTAAGTTCTTCATTAGATCAAGACCACATTGCAGTGACCAAAGCAGAACACTTACGCATGGTAGCAAAAAAAGTACTTCAATGCTTCAGTCCGTCGATGATCATTTTGGAGCTCTTTTGTGATTGCTGTTGATATTGTCGTCAGGATCTTCTTTATCTCATTCAAACAACATCATCAACAATCAGGATCTTCTTTATCGCATTCAATCAACATCATCAAAAGAAGGGAGGAGATCTCCAACAAGACCCCGTTGCAGCATCAACAGTAAAACACCAAAACACCCGATGCAAAAACACAAAAGACGAGTACAGCACGAGACGGAAAAGAGACACACGTAACATCAAACACAAAAGACTACACATAAACCGACGAGACCAATGGGTAACAATCAATCGCAGACAAAGAGAACACTCGAATTAAAGTATACCAGAGAAAAAGTACCGATCGTAGTTCAGGAGTCAAAGATATGGCATAATTGACACTTCCGAACGCGGGAAAATTTTGAGAAATTCCATGACGTCACAATGCAATTTCGATGTTTGACCGAGCTTCAAAGCTTGTTTGTCCGAGGTAAAAGCATTGTGACGTCATGGAATTTTGCAATTTTTTCCCGCAATCGGAAGGGTCAATTGTTTAAGTCTGCATTTACATGGCAATAGCGAACCCCCGAATGGAGGCAGGACCTAGTGTCCTGGAGGAGTGACCACTAAACTGACCTACAATTACAAAAACGTCAATTACATCTTTGAAAAACGAATGATGCTCAGTACTTACGATGTAGTAATTTAAAGCTTAATCTTTGCCCCTAATTGATAACACTACCCAAGACATAGTATCACGTAATAACAATAATAAATGAAAAAAAGAAAACATCCATTGTTAATTTGTCATATAAATATGTTGCATGCGTTATATTTTGTTCATAAATCATGAAAAAAATCAGTATTACGGAAATGTTGAAAACTTTAAATTTGAATATAAAATGAAAGAAAAATTCTCTTGAAAAACTTGCATACAAAAAATGAAAAACGGATGGATAAGCATGCACAGTGACATGGAAAGATGACAATGTGAACAAGACATACTGATGAGTAGTACCATGTAAAGACTAGTAACGACGATCATAAACTAACACAGACAAAGCGATCCCACTACGTATTTCGATACATTTTGGACATAATAACTTTCACACTCTTTGGCCATATTACATTGTTTAGATTGAGGATCACTGACGAGGGTTAAGTACCCGAAATGTGCATGTCTGGTCCATGTTGTAATTTATCTGATCTCATTGAATTTGAAGGCGTTTAACATTCATGTTAGTTTGTAAACTAAGCATCCTATGTTCTCAGAAAATGTAATGTATATTCAAATAAGACTTGGTCGTGTCGTTTGAATTTTGTTTTGTAATTCAAGGCCATGTCTTTAAGAGATCAAGGTGTTTTTGTTTCGCCAAGATTTCTAAAGACTTATTTGTGACAAAATGCACTCTTATACCGTAAGGGATAACCACAGCCCATGCTGAAACATCCTTGACCATCTGAGACAATACTGATCATTAAAGTCAACGGAAAACAGCCGAGAAATTACCCTCTGTTAATAAGGATAGACCGTAAGTGTATTGGACTGGCATCTCATTGTCTTTCATTTAGGTAATTAGCTATTGATTACGGATAATTACTGGCGAAACATGTCATGAATAAAGACTATGTAAAATGATAATTGGTCTGACTTAGTGCACTCAGATCGATCCGGGTTCATTCACGCAATCCTCATAAGAAAATAGAAAAGGTTTTTATTCCATTATCTCATCTTATCAAAATGGCATATCGACATGCTAGGGATTAGAGAGGGTCTTATACCGAGGAAAGGATAAATTGAAACGGACGTGAAAACTTTTTGTGGGCGACTTTTTTCGTCCTATCCTTTGTGCCCTAATTTGTAATCCTGAATGATATATTGTGCTTTGTTGCTTTGGGGATATTGCCTCTTTACCATTTTTCGTAGGCTCTTTGTTTTTGATATCCATTTAGAATTATCCATTTCTCTTATTTGCTGTCTTGTTTGTGTACTTATATCATAGTGAGGAGGATTTTATACACAGTAATTTTTCGATCTTTCGGTAACCGGACAAGTGGGAGGGTTATGCACATGTAATCCGGTTAACCACACCATTTGCTACTAACATGACAGATGCTGTACAAAGTGGGCACCGATAAACCATTAATCCCGTTGGTTCATATGTTATTTTTCCTTTTCCTTTTGCATCTTTTTTTTTTTTTGCTTGTCAACTACTCTGTGTTTACGCATAGGAGTGTTCGATCTTCTGCTGTGGATAGGAGTGTTCGATCTTCTGCTGTGGGTACATCCACCTTGTCTTTTTCTTTAGATCCCCTCTTCTAAAATTATAATCTCTATTAAGCGAAGTAACAATGCGAAGGTGATTCTACCGCGCCAAAGATCACTCCAGATCAGCGTTGCCAACCCTTCAACGTCTTTATTCGCTTAAAATTTAATGAGAGTTTTTATTACATGTTTATGATGTCAAAATAATAGAAGGTTCTCAACGTAGAAGGGAAATTACGATGCAAAGACTCAATGTAACGGTATAAAGAAGTGAAGGCACGATGTAAGAAACAGAATTACGATGCATAGGATCAAAGTAACTATGTGAAGGAAATAATTTAAGATATAAAGAGGCGAAGCCAAGAAGTAAAGACATGAAGAGAATTTACAATATTCATGTTCCGTCGTTACCTGGGTTATTCTTATTAAAGCTTAGGGGATAACAGATAAATATCTGAATGATAATTAATATAATAAAAATAATAATAATATTTATACTCGTAAATCATTCAAATTCAAATGAAGTTATTTCCATTTCATAAACGCATATTTCACGACCTGTAAAAATTTGAACAATAACATCTTTTTTAAAAACCGCATTGCTTCTTGAAATAGATTTGTAATAGAAATTTGAAGTTACCTACTGTTAAATTAATTATGTAACTCCAAACTCACCGCAAGGATAATTAAAACCACTGCAAATTCACTAAGCCTTTATTTCATTGAAATTACATGTCATAAAATATTCATACCAAAACTTAAATAGAAATTCATCACATATAGACCGCGTGACCTACGATAGATTATAAATGATCTCTAATTACAATTGCAAATTATTTGGCAACATTTCTTCATTTTCTGCCAATGCCTTTCTTTCTGATTCATTTACATCCAAAATGCACTACATCAGAGCCCGAACTGAAAGACCGTTCATAATCCGGAATTTCCTTTACATGGACGAAGGATTATGAATTATTGACACGTACTGAGAAAAGGGGCACAGTCGGTCAATATATCGGTGCCTATAATAATGTTAAGTATAGAGTATAATATGGTATTTATGCTGACTATAGCATTTCCGTTATGAGTTTCAGAGGAAGTGGACAGATCTGTAGTCTAAGTATAGGACAGGTGAGGCAAAATCAGATTGATCCAGACAAGACTGCATGACGGACCTTTTAAAATTATCAGAAGTGAAATAGTTGGTCTATTATGATATTTTACAGTGCACCATATGCGCATTTCAACTAAGTAATGTTTAAAACTATTAATGTAAAAGAAAGGACGGGATCTCCAACAACACTCGGTTGCGGCACCTACAGCAAAACTCCAAAACACCCAATGCAAAAACAAAGAGCAGACACCTTCAGAAAGAGACGGAAAAGGGACAAGGAACAGCAACTCACACCATAGAAACAAGAAATACAGAAGACAACAAATAAATCAACGAGACCAGGTCACGCCATAGACACATGAAATCCAAAGCGTAAAAGTATTCAAATTCAATAGAATCATTCAAGAACAGATAGATTTGCAGCATGGACTAGATAATAATTATGCACGCTTTCGGTTACTAAACCCTCGTCAGTAACCCTGAATTTAAACAATGTTATATGGCCAAAGAGTGTGAAACTTATTGTATCCAAAGATGTATCGAAAGACGTAATTTGATGGGTGGGACATGATGCTACAGGACCCACATTTTAGAAATTTCAAGAAATTTTGATAACAAAATTTTTCGAATGTGTTGAAGGAATGATCAACTGAAGTTGATCGCCGGGTGTGATGAGGGAAAGAATGTAGAGTCAGTAAGGTTATTGTCGTACGATAATAATGTAGAGTTAGTAAGGTAACCCTTTAATGTTACAACTTATTCGATTCAAGTATGACTTTCGACCAGAGAAGGTGTGTATATTAAAAAAAAAAAGGGGGGGGGGGGTCAGAATGTATTTAAGAGGAGCAGATACAAGTTTCTTATCTCATTCTATACAAGACCCTTTTTAACACGTTTTTGCACAATTTTTAAACGTTTAAAGATTCAAGGACTTACATTGGCTTAAACATATAAAAAGCAATGACTGTCGCACCACGACGTAATTGATTAAATTATGAAATTACACATTCGTTATTAATTGTTTGTCCCATTGCACTAAAGTGTGACACGTGTTGTCCTATATAAAATAAGGAATGATTTTATGGCCACTAAAGGAAAATTTTAAGAACCTGCACGGAATTCTAATGATTTTCCCTTAGCCTGTCGACTTTGAGACTGAATATCTGATTGATACTTCTTCGAAGTTTATTATTTTTGCATCATAAAGATGTTTCTTTATGAATAAAGATCGTTTTCAATCGTAGAAGAAATTGCCTGAGTGTGCAGGTATAATTGTACACTGGCATTTAGACGTACCATTATCATGTCACTGCAATTCAGTGGTTGATCCAGCAAACTCCGTTCAAACCTTACATTTCATTCTCTTTGTTCTTACCCTAGGTTTGATGAAAATGAATGTATTAAGACTCCCCTGAATGACAAATATGGATAATGACCATATCCCTGTATCCATACATCTACCATTTCTGCTGTAGTCATGATACCATTTTATTTCTTAAGAGGCTTAATGTGCATTTCATGCCATTTAGAAAGCTATTTAGGAACATATTGACAAGGTCAAATAAACCGCAGTATAAGTTGTGTTCACATATTCAACATCAATTTTGTACAGATTTCATGACTTAGCTTGTTCTTCAGTGTAAGTTTTATGTCATGTTTAGAATTTCGAAATTCATTTATCTTTAGATTGAAATATTTCTTCCAGAGGGAAGGGATGATAACAAATAAAAACACAAACACTCAAATACACAAATTTTCGGCCCCTTGGCCTTTATCAAGTGTAAAAAACGACGATCTTCACACTTGATAAAGGCCAAGGGGCCGAAAATTTGTGTATTTGAGTGTTTGTGTTTGCATTTATTATTAGATTTCCTCTATTTTGACATCGAGCATCAATCATCCTAGGAGTTTCGGCTATTGAATTTGAAGACGTTAAACATTTGAACCACTTGGTGAGTGTCACTGCTGGTGGACCAGGAGTCCCCGAGGGCATATTTAGCAAAGTTCTTGAAATTTCTAAAACATGGGTCCTGTAGCATCATATCCAACCCATCCTGCTATGTCTTTCGATACGTTTTTGGACATACTAATTTTCACACTCTTTGACCATATTCCATTGTTTAGATTGAAGATCACTGACGAGTGTTAAGTATCCGAAACGTGCATGTCTGCTCCATACCGCAAATTTATCTGTTCTGAAACGATGCTTATGAATTTCAAGACGTTTAGCACTTGATCTGAACTGTATCTGAACTATATTTCTTAATTTAACCTCAACAAGTTTATAGGTTTTCTAGAGAGGGAGAACCAAATGTAAATCAGAAGTCAAGGATGCTGGAGAATATGAATTTCGGTCATATTTCATTGTTTGGATTGAGGATCACTGACAAGGGTTAAATACTCGAAACGTGTATGTCTGGTGCATTGTGTAAATTTATCTGCTTTGAATATGGAGACGTTTAACATTCAAGTGACATAACATTGAATTAACCTGTTTCTATTATTAAATTATTAAATTAGATATTTTTCGGTATGACTGTTCTAATTAATTTTACAATTACATGGTAATATGTATTCTTTCATAAAATAAATAAGGCATGAACTTCCTTTCGTCTTTCATTTTCAATTTTATTTATTATCAATATATGCCAGATTTTGCTCCTTGAGATACCATGTCTTATCCTATTATTGCATCGTTTTGATGTACTATGCCCTAAAATTGGGATGCTAGGTATTTATTTTGTAATAAGAGTCTGATAAACACGTCATTATCAACTCAACGAAGATACGATAATAATTCTAAGCCTGATCATATCTAAGGATCACGTAAAGATAATCACCTAATGAAGAAGTTAAAAACATAATCTTTTTATTTATCAACACGTTTATTGGATTAAACATTGACACATATAATAAAGCACCCTTAACCTTAACCTTGAATTCTTTGAGTGGGTGTCTATTTAGAAAACACTGTCTTCGCAACTCACTTCATAAACAGAAAAAATATGACATATATATTCTATTTCATCGCATTGTTTTAAAGATGATATTGACACTGATTATCTCTGAAGCTAAATTGTTGAAGTGCTGTTATACTTTTAATAAGTTTTCTTTGATGTCTTTTGGGAATATCGCTTCTTCTTATATCAGATTTTAAACGCGTCGAGGTGATGTTAGAAGAGGTGAAGTTCATTCTAAAAATAAAACCAGAGGGCGCTAGTGAAAGCATCAGTGATGAGGAGTTAACATCCGAAACACGTGGTGCATGAAAATTGATTTGAAATTTTCTTCAAGAAAGTAAAGAGTTTGAACACTTCCGTACTATTGAATAGGTGAAATTCATTACTTCAGTTTGGATCTACTGGTTGGAACACTTCCGTATCACTGTAGAGGTGAAGTTCATTACTTCAATTTGAAACTACTATGTATGGGTTATTGTTATTACAACGGTGATTTCCGCGGAAACACTCTTCGAAAATTGCTCGAAGTATTTTGAAACAAAGGGTATGAAATAAATATGTCAACTTCTCCTAAAATCAGTTTTAAGATCGTCTAAATCAGTGAATGAAATTCAAACGAACTCAGATTCCAAAAATCACAATAAAAAAGCTTTAAAAAAAAACTCCCAAAACAACAGAACTTCATCACGGGAAAAGGAACATCGGACAAACAGACGGAAACAACAACACAACTCAAAAAAAAAAAAAAAACCACGAAAGACAACTCTATCTAATGAACAATTGAAAGTACAGAATGTATTGTAGGTGGCGCTATCAAAATACAAAGTGCAAAATTTAAACATATTCAAATATCACATGGATCATGTTATTGCATATATTATGCAAGTATAGTATCTAAGTAAGCAAAGTAAAGGACCAAAAAGCTAAGGCTTATTCTGATTTTCTTAAAACAAGCGGCGCTACCGTGAATACATCCAATGAAGAAATTAGGTGTACGCTATAATTTAAGAATACAATTCCATTTATCGTAAAACCCTCCAAACATGATAATTACTTACAAAATCGTTAATTACAAAGTAGAATCACAGCAAATACTGACAACCACAACACCTGATTGATCTTTTTTTTTATTTTCGCTCAAAGTCATGGACACTTGACTTATAATTTCGTATAATTGGCCAAATTGTGGATTTAAGACCACAATAGGTAGAATCGTTATAATTTTGATTGGAGCAATACTTCAAATCAAAAATGCTTTTTAGAATTTTCATTGAAGAAAACGAAAAGAAAACATTATCGGTTTAGTGTACCGGAGTACTGAATTTGCCTAAAAGAATGTTTTAATTGAATTTTGCCCCGCCTCTTCGTTGTACTAATATCAATCTATTCGATGATATTGCTATGTATAATTCACACAAAGGATATTAGTGTATTTCGTGTTGTGTAAATTGAGATTTCCAAGGAAAATTGAAGTAACGCTTTCTGTAATGAGATCTAGATCAGCAAGTTATAATCAGCTCTGTAAACCGACCACAATCAGTGTCTTATCAGACAAAAATCATCTAGGATCACGTGAAGGAGCTAAGTACGCTGATGATATCGTTTTATTTGTCAACACGATTGAAGATTTTTGGTTTTTTAATCTTATCATTTGTATATTGCAAAAGTGCACACACTTCAAGACATCACGTGAGAATTATTTGATGAAGATATGCTATTTCTAAGTATCACCCATACGCTTTTGTTTTATAATGAAAATTATGCATAAATCTGTGACAACGACTCGCTCCAATCAGCAGAGCTCATAGTGTTTTGCATTACACCTCAGTCCTTGTTTTCACATTAATCTTCAGTTTCATCTTCGCAGCCCAGGCAATGTCGTCTTTGCGGCGTCTCTTTAGAATAAAAAGAGTCTTCGAATAAGTAAGTAATCTTAAGGTTACTTTTCAATAAGGGTAACTGTACGAGAAAGTCGTAAAACCACTTACATTGTCATTCGTGTTCCTGTTTTTGCGTGTGTTCCTTTGTGTGGGTGTATTAAACCGTATGGTGTGAGTGTTTCTCGTTGTCATTGACGTTGCTTTGTCTGATGTTCGTCGTGTGTTCCTTTGTGACAGTGTGTTTATCCGTTTAGTGCAAGTGTTTCTAGTTGACGTTATTTTGTCTGACGTTCGTCGTGTGTTCCTTTGTGTGGTTGATGTTGAACCGTTCGGTGTAAGTGTTTCTAGTTAATGTTATTTTGTCTGACGTTCGTCGTGTGTTCCTTTGGATTTGTTGAATCGTTCATTGTGAGTGTTTCTAGTTGACGTTATTTTGTCTGACGTTCTTCGTGTGTTCCTTGTGTGGATGTGTTGAACCGTTCGGTGTGAGTGTTTCTAGTTGACGTTATTTTGTCTGACGTCGTCCATTATCCAACAATGTATGGATCTAGGAAACTCTTAGGTTACCGCTCCGGTAAGAAAGACCAAAATGGCTTCAAAATAAGAAAGGATATCATATTATCAACATGTTTTGAATGATCAGTGACATTCTACATTGTGATTGAATGGCAGTAGTCATCGCCAAACAAGACATACTTACCTGATCTGTATATTAAATTGTACATCGAGACAATCACCGAATTTGACAGGTTTCCATGGAGCTGTTGCGATGGGTGTTGCATGCAGTCAGGAGACGCTGACTCTCCCTGGGCACCTGGTCTCACTTCGGAGTGTTGGTCATTCCGGGGTTCGCAGCCGTTCCGATGGGAATTCTCATGATTTGGCCTTGCCTTCCGGACTTTTTGACTGAATAACTGTTAGGTATTTCTTTGATGTTTATTGCCAATGTAATGATTGATGTAATGATGTTGACCATCCGGCTGATCGTATCAAATTTCATTAGAAATAATAGAATAACGAAGAAGTCAATAAATAGAAGAAAGAGATAAATAAATAAATAAATAAATAAATAAATAAATAAATAAATAAATAAATAAATAAAAAGGTAAATACGTACTAAGTAAATAAAGCACAAACGACAACAGCAATGTTGATAGACTGAGGATACTTAAATTAAAAGTCAACTAAAATTCTCTATATGACGATGCATGCGTCTTGGTAATTACAAGTTCATTCGTTTTTATAAGTTAAACAGATTTGAAGAATTCTGTGAAACAGATTCTTATCTGAATCCGTTTTAAACGTAATATTGATGCCCTGGCGATTTCCATTTAGACCAGGTTGGCTGAAATACCAATCTAAATGGAAAATGAAGTCAATTTTACGCGCATTCAGATAAATTTGATTTATCGAATTTCCTTGGGAACTGTCATTACGTCACACAGTTTCTTTTACGGACTATGTTGTAATGAAGTAAAGGCTGCATGTATTGAAATTTAATCCCAACAAGAATGAGAAAATTGAAGAATGTATTCGAACACTCGCAAATAGGGAGAAGAGGCAATTTAACTTATTTTATTTCCGTCAGAGTTTTTTCTCGGTGAAGGTTTCGGCGAAAACATCTTTTTATTAGACAAGCCTTGGCTACGGCGACTTGTTCGTTCTACAAATACATGTAATTTTGTTCAGTAAATTGTCCCTTTTCAAAAATTGCCAGATGACCAGAATTTATTTAAAAAAAAAAACCCCGAAGATTATTTCAACATCACGGACAAGCATTTATGCAAAGCAGAGGCTTATTTTTAGGTCTTCGCCATTCAGCAGGATTGCGTTAGTGAATGAAAATCAACCCCAAATCCCAAAACCAGAATCCAAAAACCGTACTCAATAAGCATTCGAATCCTTGAAAAATAAATAAAACAAAACAAAGAGACAGCTGAATGTTTTGTCACGAGAAATGAAAAAGCGTCAAAACCGATGGAGACAATAACACAGTACCACGGTTTAATGAACAATCTCCAGAATCCAGTGCAAAAAAAGGTATTAAAAATGCGCTGTATTCATTAATTAAGTTCAAACGTATTCAAATCTCACATCCATTAATTTCTACAATATCATGTGGATTGTATTTCTCCGTCCTTTAAAGCATGGTCTTCTTATAATATATAGTAATATGGAAGTGTTTCATCTCTTTGCCTTGTTGGAGAAATGTTTTGATAAATATTCCAAATTAATTAAAATAAGTTATAATGAAGATTTTATTACACCTTTATACGTACAGTATGCGCGGGCTAAGAACAACATTCGAACACTCTCTTTGTCAAACACTCCATCATGCGGTATCAAAATTTGATTGCGGAGATCGTTGATGGTTCCAAAGACAATGAAACTCTTCTTAAGGCATCTTTCATGATTCATAAAATATAATAATTCAGAAATATCAATAATTTTCACAGCTGTAGCCAAATAATGCAAACATGTCAAAAAACTGCAGACAATAAATGCAGTATAGGAAATACCACAGGATTGTCAATAAATCTTGAAGCTCCCTTTTATTACACCCAAAACTAGCTTGCTGTATTAGCCGTCTTCAAATTCAATAGCATCATATTAGAACAGATAAATTTGCAGCTTCCTCTTGCAAGAGATGCCTAGGAATGTGACAAATCAACAACCATTTCAATTAGCGTTTCAACTTGACTGACTCTAACTCTCAGAATGACAGGTGGTTTCCTGATTTTTTCAGTACTTTAAGTAAAGTGCGTGTATGTCTCCGATTTCAAGATGCATGTGTTAATATACATGTATGCATTTATCATTTTCTGCATACTCAAGTAATAGGTGAGTTGCAAAAAGACGCATGTCGGCAAAACCTGCCAGTTTAGGATCACGAGCACTCTTGTATAAAAAGGAACCCTAATGAACACTCTTCTAGGCTTTGCCTAGATTTTACATCAAAACTTGATCATAATTAGATTGTGACACGAAAATAATATGAAAATGAAATCTTATTTTCTTACTTCATTCTTAATTCGACAGTAACAATGAAAAAGCTTTTAAGCGGAAACATTAAGGGGTTTTTTTTTGGAAAGGATGATTTTTAGATGAATTCTCAAAGAACGCTCTTTCAAAGTTTGTCCACCGTGATTAACTTCATCGCACCAAGATCATACAAAATTATAACAACACTGTTTTACGAAAATGATTTAAATAATGAAATACAATTTTAAAATCAAAGTTTTATCTTTTAATTCAAAAGGAGCAACGAATAAGTCACAGAGTGGGAATGTGACTGTTATCAAAAGCATCTACAAATAAAAACCGTACAAGTGATGAAACTTATGGGCGATATTTCTCTCACAAATGAGATAATGAAGATCCTGACAATAATCTCAACAGTACTCACAATAGAGCACCAAGTTGAGCATCGACGGACCCCCTAGAAAGCTAGAGTTGGGACCAGGTGCCCAGGAGGAGTAAGCATCCACTGATGCTAAAATTGAACCATTTAAAGAAAATGTTCACATTTGTTTTTTCCACTCGACAAAAACCGAGAGGCCGACAATTTGTTGACATCGAGTGTTTATTGATATCAATCAAATCATTTAAGTAAAAAGATGTGATACTTCAGACTTCATGTTTAAGATATTTGTAAGCCTTTATTTGTGATTTTTTTTTTCTGATTTCGGGTTTTGAGTTTGACCTTCATTCACCGATCCGTAACCTTACCGCCTACTAGGAATATACATGATTAGTTTATTATTAATCGTGACATTACTATCTTTTTTCAGAGATGATAGTCACATTCATAAACACGCACTTTTCGTGTATTAATAGTGTTTCGTGTCCCCCGTGCAGTATCCAATCAGTTTATTATTAGGTGTACTGCAAATAAATTTGATAGGCTAATTCTCTCAGGACTTCAATCTTTGTTTGTGCACGGCATGTTCCGTTTTGTTCTTTCTATTAGCTCTTGTAAATGATGAGAAATGCGTTTAGGGCTTTCAAAAGTTTATTTTACTCTTTGATCAAATTTCAAAAGTCTATTTTGATATGGGAATCGCGTACGCGTACTTTTGTGTATCATTGAGGTTTTTCTTTCAAAGAAAAATTCAAAGACAAACAAATCAAACCGCATAAAATCTATACTGAAGTCTTCTATACAGATTGAAGATTGAAAAAAGAAGTCAAAATTTATTATGTAAATACATGTTGACCTTTGTACGTGATAGATATGAATTACTAGGTGACGACGACATTGTTGATCGAGCTAATTTCTAGGAACTCCAATACTGAAGTCATCTTAACCACAGCTTTCCGTCAAGACCCTTATGAACAAGTTACCTTAAACTACGTGTTTTATGTTGGAAAAAATTGTTATAAAGAAATCTTGAAATTTCTAAAAAAAAAAAATTATAAAAAAAATCTTGAAATTTCTAAAACATGGGTCTTGTAGCATCATATCCCCCCATCCTGCTACGTTTTCGGTATATTTTTTGACATAATATTCTTCACTCTTTGGCCATATTACATTGTTTAGATTGAGGATCACTGACAAGGGTTAAGAACCCGAAACTTGCACGTCTGGTCCAAGCTGAAATTTTGTCTGTTCTTAAATGATGCTATTGATTTAGAAGACGTTTAACATTTCAAGAGGGCAACGCTGCTTCCGCTTTTCAATTGTTTCTGTTGATGGATTCTTTTTAAACTTAAAAGAGCAGAAAAATGCGCATTTCACCTTGTTTTGCAGGAGATGCTTACTCCCCCCCCCGGGCACCTGATCTCATTCTCCGTTGCATATCCACTTTTGTTTATTTGTAAAATCTTCAAGTTAATTGTTTTCCTTTTTGTGGGGGTATTTTCTATATTCCTAACCGTTCGTTTGTGTAGTAGTCTTCAGAATTCAGAATTCACTACGTGTCTTTTTTAATGAGAGGTTCCACAAACATTATAATATATGGCAGACTTTGAAATCTCTAGTATTGCATTTATAAATTGTAATATCCGTCTTCATTTGATTTATCTAATGGAGGGTCATCCGCAGTGAAGATAATTGAGTGTAATGTCTAGATGCAGTTGTATCTCTAGATTCTAGATTAATTCCATACAGTCAGAATATATTTTTGCAGTTTTCTTATCGGTGCCCGGGGAGGATCAGCATCTCCTGTTTGCATACAACACCCGTCGCAACAGCTCCATGTACCTATTAGGTATATGTGTCTAGTTTGGTGATGATGACAGCCATTCAATCGTAATCCAGATCTGGAAAGAAGGATCTGATATAAATCAGGAATTTCTCGAATAAATTATTAAAGGTGGCGCGACTGAAATAGAATAAAGACATCTTTGCTTTAAGTAAAACTCATTAATCTTTCATATGCGAAATACATGTATACGTGTCTGTTGAACTAGAACTTATTTAATTTTGGTGTAACGAAGCTGCATCATTTATCCTGGAGTTTTCCTTATAACTTCATTCTGATACATACTGACATCCCGAATAAACGTCTTATCTAAGAATTCAATACTTCTTACGTTTCATACACTGGTGTCTCGGGAAATAAAGCCATAAAGCCTTTGGTGTTAAAAACACATTATTTTGCAGTTAAGGAATTAATTATTTAGCTGAAATCTTAGACTGTAAGCCTTCTTTCTGATGAGTGTTGAGCATGTTAGCGTACAGAAAGACATCAAATCATTGTTTTGGTCACAGAATACAAACGAGTACACCATGAAAGCGAAGATCATACCAAGTACTCTATAAAAAACATATTGACTCGTCGAATTTACTTTGATTTCAGTATTATGGAAGAAGGGAGGGGATCTCCAACAAGACCCTGTTGTAGCACCAACAGCAAAACACCAAAACACCCGATGCAAAAAAAAAAAAAACAACAACAAAAGACGAGCATAGTATGATACGGAAAAGGGACATACGACATGTAAACATCAAACACAAAAGACTACACATAAACCATCGAGACCAATGGGTAATCGGTGCCGACTTTGGACGGCCATTTGCCACGCAAGTAGCAAATGGTGTGGTTATTCTTGATTACGTGCGCCCAACCCTCTCACTTCTCCAATTACCCAGAGTTCTCGAAGAACGTACAATTGTGGCGTAAAACAACTTCCTCACTGTGAGATGACCTCACACAAACAGGACCGCAAAACATAGAGGCCCCAGCAACACAGATGAATATGTAAATGGATATAAAAAGAGGGCGTGCGAAATACAGTCAGTGCTCTGCCGGCTGTAGCGATGTAAACAAATTGAATAGCATCATTTATGTAATCACCCGAGGAGTCCGACTGACATTCAGAGAGGACAGGTGGTCGGGGCCCTGTCTTCTTTAAAGAGGTTTGGACAGGTCCCGTCATTGAGTCCTGTCGTCACAGTCAGTCAGAGTGCAAGTCTCAAGGATGCGCTTGTACAAGACTGCAGATTGGTCAAATACCAACCCTAGTGTCCGTCTAGTGACATTAGGATCATACCCACGGTATAAAAGGCGTTTGATGATTCTGACGCATTTTCGGTGGTAATGCTGCTTACCTTTGATCCTTCTAATTTTGTTTATCTTGTCACCATAAAAGACAGGTTGTGTAATACCCAAAGTAATGTACTCTGTTGTGTGTATAGATCCGAATTTTAAAAGAAGTTGACTGTAATTTTTGTAAAATTTCCAGAAAGTCTTAACTAGTTTATGAAAGCGGAATCTTGACCTAAAAGTTTTTTGGTAATATGTAAATTTCTACTGTGAAAATCCAAAATATTGGTACATGCTCTAGCATACCGGATGAGCTGTGATATTTTATGGTACTAAAATTCTTGAAATTTCTAAAAAGTGGGTCCTGTAGCATCATATCCCACCCATCCTGCAACATCTTTCTGTAGATCTTTTGACATAATAATTTTCACCCTCTTTGGCCATATTACATTGTTTAGATTAAGGATCACTGACGAGGATTGAGTACCCGAAACGTGCATGTCTGGTCCATGCTGCAAATTTATCCGTTTATAAATGACGGTATTGAATTTGAAGACGTTTAACATGCAAATGCCGTATGACGGTAATCTTGGAACATCACCGTCAAGACAGGGGAAATTTACTTTGCTGAATCCAAAATCTTCCCAAACATTGGAAGTGTTCCAACTCTATACCTTCTTGAAGAAAATTTCAAACCAATTTATTATGCATTGGATACTTGTTTTAACTTACACTCCAGGATGAAGCACCCCTAGCTATACACCATTCTCAAAGAGGGGTAGAAAACAAAAAACCAAACAGTGTTCAATCACGGTTTGGAATGTTCTTTCTTTTGCTTAATATTTGAATAAAAATTGTATCTCTTTTGATTGTTATTTTCTGGTTCTGAATTTTTGTTTTGTATTTCACTTTAATTCATTCGCTGATGTGAAGTCCACTTTGAAATATGAAGTCATCTGAAGTCATCCCTTCACTCATTTCTCCCTATTGTGCGTTCTTCGATACCTCTTGGTAACCGGAAAAGTGGAAGGGTTTTGCCCATTTAATCCGGATAACCACTCCACGAGCTATCAACATTGCAGGTGGTCGTCTTGGGTCGGCACCGATTGCCCATTGGTCTCGTTGGTTTATGTGTCTGTGTTTTTTTTCTGGTGTTTTAATGTCGTGTTTGCTGTTCCTAGTCCCTTTTGTGTCTCTTGCTGTGTTTGTCTTCTCTGTGGTTTTTTCCCGCTTGTTTTGCTGTGGATGCTGCCACCAGGTATTGTTGGAGATTCCCTCCTTTCTTCTATAATGCCAAACATCGAACACAATTCGGAATCTAAGTCCTTTTGAATATGCCAGAGATGTGCAAACAACGGCACACCGCCTACCTCTGTTGTATTCATAATTTCAAAGTAAGAGAAATGCCAATTGCATGAACCAAAACAAAAGAAATAATAAATGAATGAATTGATATAGAAATGAAGTTACAGTATCTTTACTGTAATCGGAAAAGTGGAAGGGTTGCGCGCAGGTTATCCGGATAACCACGACGTCTGCTATTTGCGTGGCAGATGACCGTCCTAAGTCGGCACCGGTTGCCCTTTGGTTTTGTTGGTTTATGTGTGGTTCTTTGTGTTTGATGTTTCTATGTTGGGCGTCGGTGTTTGTTGTCCCTTTTGTGTCTCTTTCTGTGAGTGTCTGCTCTGTGTTTTTGCACTGGGTGATTCGGGGTTTTGCTGTGGGTGCTGCAACCTAGTGTTGTTGGAGATCCCCTCCTTTGTTTTACTGGCTTAAATAAATAAAAACTTGTATTATTGTACTCAAGTAAGAGATTAAATAAATATATCTCATTCGGAGGTTCGTGATTTCTTTGTTAATAAAGACTTACACAATAAGCCATATTCCCCTGGATCTCTTTGACTCCTGAACTAAAACTGGTACATCTTCTTTGGTATACTATTAATACGGAAGTGTTCCAACTCTAACCTTCTTGAAGAAAATTTCAAATCAATTTTAATGCACAATTTCAACAAACAAACATATAAACAAATAATGTTCCGATTCCATTTGAAAACCGAAGAAAAAATGTGTATAAGATTTTCAGTCAATTTCCCTTGCACTTGTTGTTCCTTCCTATTGACATTAATGACAAAATAAAAGCGGAAGGGCATTCTTAGAACCAAACTCCACAGGGATTACTAAACATCACATCTCACACTGGTTTTACTGAATGACCGATCAGAAACATAGCAGTGACATTAAAATATGTTTGTGTTTTATAGAAGAATAAACGTCCTAAATTGATCTGTAATTTCCTCTTTTCTATTGTATGATTTTTGGTACTATTTCATAACGATGAGAGCAGTGGCGGATTCAAGGGGGAGGGGGCGTATGCCCCCCCTTCATTTTTCCAATCATGGGTAAAACGATCATTTTCAATCAAAAAAGAGTTAATATGAGTGAATATTAACTACCTGTTAGTATATATAATTTTTAAATGCATCAACTTCCATTCTTTAACCAATTACAGTCACGAAATTGGTCCTAAAAGGCTGAAATGCAAGAGATTCCGGGGGTTTCTGCCATGGACCCGCTGGGGACCTAGGCGGTCCCCAGACCCCTCGCCAATTCTTTACCCCCACCCTTAACTAAAATGCTGGATCCGCCACTGGAGAGGGTTTGGAACATACATAGAAAGAAGGAACGGTTCTTATATGGATGGAGGGAATGTGGGCCCACTGCTGGCTGCATATTATTTTTCTTAGGGCTATACTTTCCTTGATGTTTATTTCTCTTTTTTTTTTCTCTCAAATGGTTATGATCATTAAGGCTTTTGATTCTGTATTACATTTCATCTTTCATTTTTAGAGAAAGATGAGGGCATGTTGCTTCGATTGTGATTTTGTTGCTTTCCCTGTATTCTCAATGATTTTTTTTTTTGTTTCTTTTGAATTTGAAGCATTTGCTATGAGGCAAAGGCAAGGGATACAGTAGAAACATTGCGTATCTTGACCAAAGTTCATCGTCGTAAAAGTTGAGATTGCCTATCATCAATAGACGGACTTATTGGAAAAAGTACCTGGATGACGTCATTCCTTCTATCGTATTCTTTGATAATCTCTTGAGCATGCTTTGAAGAACTGGTCAATAAGTAGATACTTAACACGGAAAAGTACGTCACGTCCTCTTCATTATTACCATTTTCCCACCAGTTCCTTCTATTAAGTCTGTAATGATTCTGTTTTATTTTCTTAAATTTGTTGAATTTTTCAAGGGGGGGGGGGAAGGGACGCTTTTTGATTTATTCTGTCTTTTACTGAGCGCTTATTTTCATTCGAATTTGATGTGAGTGATTGAAATTATTCTGAATCTAAATCAGAGATTGCCTTCATGTTGGCTAATTGATCGATATATGGACTTATTGTTATTTCCAATAAATATTTTTTTCTGATTGCTTCCTTGTAATTTTGCTAATTTCCTAGAAACAATAGCCCAAATGACGCCATTTCTTCCATTTTTATCTTTTATTAGCATACTTTGAACAACTGGCAATTAGATGCTTAAATTGTGAATAGTACGTCACGTCTTCAAATTTGGCAGCAGGGGACGGACAGTTCGATTCTTTTATGGAAAAGAATCATTGGAAAATAAAGTTTGTTAAAAGAAAAAGAGGTGTAAAGTCAATGTTTACATGCGACTTGTGAGACACATTCTAACTGCGTGATTCGGTATTCAAATGGCTTTAAATCATCAAGATTCATTTGTTATGGTCATCTTCAAGTCTTACCATCAGTAAGTAAATAAGTAAGTAAATAAGTAAGTAAATAATTCAAAACATGACAAAACCGTTACGGTAATGTTAAACGTCTTCAAATTCAATAGCAGGACCCACGTTTTTGAAATATTCAAGAAATTTTTAAAACAGAAATTTTCAAATGCGATGAAGAAACGATCAACCGAAGTTGAGCGAACTTGGCTTACATGTGCCCTCGGGAACTCCTGGTCTAACAGCAGTGACAATCACTAAGTGGTACAAATGTTAAACGTCTTCAAATTCATAATATCATTTAAGAACAGATAAATCAGCATGGACCAGACATGTACGTTTCCAGGATAACCACACCATCTGCTATTAACTCTGTTAATCCAGGATAACCACACCATCTGCTATTGACGTGGCAAATAGCCGTCCTAAGTCGGCACCGGTTGCCCATTGGTCTCGTTGGTTTATGTGTGGTCTTTTATGTTTAATGTTTCTATGGTGTGAGTTGGTGTTCCTTGTCCTTTAATGCGTCTCTTTCTGTGGGTGTCTGTTCTGTGTTTTTTGCATTCCAAGGGTGTTTTGGGGTTTTGCTGTGGGTGCTGCAACCTAGTGTTGTTGGAGATCCCCTCCTTTCTTTCGGGAACTTAACCCTCGTCAGTGATCCTCAATCTAAACAATGTAATATGGCCAAAGAGTGTGAAAGTTATAATGTCCAAAATATGTATCAAAAGACGTAGCAGGATAGGTGGGATATGATGTTGCAGGACCCACGTTTTAGAAATTTCAAGAAATTTTGATAACGAAAATTTCGATCATACGGCCGACAATGACAATTTTCGACTAAAGAAACCTTTTTTGGTGAAATATTTTACTTATCCATAAAAGTTTGAAGCATTTCCTGTTTTTCGAATTGCTATGCTTATTTCACCCTTTAATGCAAACATGCATGCTTCTCTTTTCACCAGTCTACCCCAAAAATTTCGTTTTGATATATTGCATCTAAAAAGTATTTGAATAAAATGACTGGATTGCATTTATTCAAATGAATGCATAAATGAAGATTTAAAGAAAGTCAAGAAAGACATTTTATTCAAGAATTTCATGACAACTTTGGTCTCTGCAACGCATTGGAACGACCATTGACAATTTCTCTTCCCAGAATGTGAACAGAAGCAGAATAAGAAGATTTCATGCTGGCATTTTTATTGGTAATGCTATCAATGACGATACCCTTAACTTAGTTTGACCTGAATATCATTTACTTAAAAAATGAAATATCAATATTGACAAATATGTTTTAATTTACTGCATCATATCTGTCTTTCATCGAATAATGTCTCATCAGTGAGATCAAGGCTGGATTACATACAGAGAAACATTAATCAAACTGGGAAAGCAAAGGAGGAGCAAAGGATATAATGTATGCAAAGCAAAGCAAAAGCACCAGATAAAGACAGTAATGAAAAGCTAGTTTTTCTTACTTCCGTCAATTTAGGGGAAAATCCACATATCTCCACCTTTAAATAGCATCTTGGCCATCATGCACCACAATATTCAAATTGCAACAAAGTCATAGGTGGCACTATGATATGATACGATATATTTGAAAATGAAGGAAACCGGAACTGAAATCGGACGTTTGCGTAGGAGATTGCACGTTATCGGGATTTGCTCTGTGGTGATGTTAAATGTAAAGTGGATAAATACTAATTTGAAAAAAGTCACCATATTGAACAAAATTAAAATGTTTCCGGTTCTCTTTCTTGATTATTTTCAACATATTCATTCATGGAAAATTAATACATAATATATTAATATATACATGTAAATGACAATAGCAAAGGATGATGGGATCCGAATAAAAAAAGCGCCACGCTTGATTATGAAGTAATTTTTGTTACTTAAAGAAAAGACTGAAACAAGCGCGTGATACAAAAGTTCCCCCTTTTTTCGTGGTACTCCTGAATCCAACAAAAACAAATTAGAGTATTACCTTCCTACCAACAGGTTTAATTTTCTATGTTCCATCGTTTGATATCTCCCTTGTTTGTTGCCTAATTTGGACGTTCTTGGTGTCGTTGGAAACAGGAGAGAACATTCTATGAAATTATGAAAAGACAAGTCATATTGATGAAACAGTTCAGGAGATATTGCGTGTTGAAAATGGTAGATGAAAGACAGAAATGTGTGAATAACTGTGGAACGGTTGTGGGTAAAAGGTGTTGCTTGGTATGATTGGAAAGAGGAGAAAAAAGGGCGTTTGAAAGAGATGAGTTATGGAAGATTGAAAAGGGGTTTAGGCGAGGATTGGGGGAAAAGCGAATTGGCCTCCGTATTGAACTTTGTGAGTAAGACATTGGAAACCTAAGTGAGATGGTGTGCATGAAGATGAGTGTCAAACAACATGACCTGGGTAGATTGGGACTTTGAATTGTGCATGAAAGACCTAAAATGGGAGGTCTGAAAATTTCAAATGGGTTTTGGATAGGGTTTGGGTGGGAGTTGAAAATTGTCCTTTGGTGGGTTGATAGTGCTAGGTGTAAATGGTGTACATGCCAAATTTCAGGTCCATAGCTGTCAGATCATGGGAGTTATCTATGGCTAAAGATAGCCAGTCAGAAAAGTCCTATACATGTGTATGGGAGACTATAGAGGACAATAGGTTGGCCTTTCTCATTCCTGCAGGAAAGGTACTGGAGTAGGGTTCTTTGACTTTTTATACACTTGAGACCTGTCAAGACTGACATGCAAAATTTCAGGTTTGTATCAGACCCCTGGCCTGAGTTCTGGCCTTTTGAAATTTCTGTGATGCTGCTTTACATGTGTAAAATGGGCTTGCAGAATACAATAGGTTGGACATTGTTGTTCAGGAAGGAAAAGTAGAAGAATAGGGCTCTGGCACTTATTAGACACTAGAGGTATGTAAAGAGCCCTATGCAAAAGATCAGCTCTGGATCAGACCCCTGGCCTGAGTTATAGGCTTTGGAAATTTGTATGGAAATGTGTTGAATTGAGAGATTTTTTCAATGTTGAGAACCAGCTCTAGGATTAAAAATTCGTATTGAGAAATGAGATGAGGAGTTGAAATATGCTATCAAACATGAAATTCGATGACATTTGATCGAAAGTGAGTTTTTGGGCTAGGAAAATGCTATCAAACATGAAATTGTATGACATTTGAGCTGAATTGGGGTTAGGATAAGGGTTAGGGTTAAGGGGTTAGGGTTAAGGGGTTGAAATGCTATGACATTTGATCTGAATTGAGGTTTAAGGCTAGGAATATGCTATCAAAGGTGCAATTCTATGAAATTTAAGTTGAATTGGGGTTAGGGTAAGGGTTAGGTAACCCAGGGTTAGGGTTAAGGGGTTAGGGTTAGGGTTAGGGTTAGGGTTAGGGTTAGGGTTAGGGTTAGGGATAAGGGGTTAGGGTTAGGGTTAAAATCGTCAAGACCAATCCTTGCTCTTTTATGAATAAAGTATTTCCTCTTACAAAATGATGAACGGAAGGACAATGCCACTATTGTACATTACTTAATCATATATAAATATTATTCTTGAGGCAGTACATATACCCTACAATGTCTGTCGAGAGATTGACTTCATACATCTAATTTCCCTGACCTGACTCCTTTCAAGTTAGTAAAAAGGAAGGGAGAAACTGCAACCAGAGCCCAACCTTTTTGGCGACAACAATACCAACTCTTTACATAATATATATACATTTGAGAAACCTATAGTTACCTGTAGAAAGACAAATTTTAGCATTTGAAATTCATTTTTTAACTTATTACGGTGCAACTCTGTTGTATTGATAACCTCGTCTGTCTGTCTGATTATCTGTATGCACGTCCATTCGACAGTCTGTTTGTTCAGCAATCAAATAAAAAGGATTGCTCGGAGTAGAGTCAACCGACAAAAGTAAAGACGTCTAATATTTAACTTTATTAAGAATTTTTTCGCGTCGGGGTAATTTTCGCGTTTTCGCGAATAATATGACGTCGCGAACCCCCCCCCCCCCCCCCCACGCGAAAATATCCCTGCTGCATTCTTACAGTGGGAAAGACATTTTTATCGCGAATAATTCCCCACGCGTAACGTCTTGATGTTATATTCGGGAAATTTTTCCCTCTCGAAAATAACCACGTTTACAGTATTATTAAATGATGAAAATTGTAGTTACAACACAGAAGATACACGCAAGACTTCAGCAAATGACGAACACTTTTAAAAAACCACACGAACTCTGAGAATTATTATACATGTATGTCAAAAATGTACCGAAAGACGTAGCAGGATGGATGTGATATGATGCTACAGGACCCATGTATTAGAAATATCAAGAAATTTTCATAATAAAACTACACAAATAACTATGTACTATTTATATGAATCGATAAAGAAGGAAAGCAAAAAAAAAAAAAAAAAAAAAAAAAAAAAAAAAAAATAAAGCCTGTGTTTGTGAAACACGAATGCCCCCGGTGGCATCTTTGTTAGTATAAACATTATTTTCTGTTAAGTACATGTATGTGAGGTCACTGGGTTAAAAGGTCAAAGGTCGAGGTCACGAGGTCAAAAATTTTGGTATCAATGGAAAGGTCTTGTCACAAGGAATACACATATGAAATATGAAAGCCCTATCACTTACCATTCAAAAGTTATGCCAAATGTTAAAGTTTTTGAAAAGTAGGTCAAAGGTCAAGGTCAAGGTCATGAGGTCAAAAATTTTGGTATCAATGGAAAGGTCTTGTCACAAGGAATACACATGTGAAATATGAAAGCCCTATCACTTCCCATTCAAAAGTTATGCCCAATGTTAAAGTTTTTGAAAAGTAGGTCAAAGGTCAAGGTCAAGGTCACGAGGTCAAAAATTTTGGTATCAATGGAAAGGTCTTGTCACAAGGAATACACATGTGAAATATGAAAGCCCTATCACTTCCCATTCAAAAGTTATGTCCAATGTTAAAGTTTTTCGGACAAACAGACAGACAAACAGACAAACAGATAAACAGACAAACAGACAAACAGACGGACAGGCCAAAAACTATATGCCCCCGAATCTTTGGTTCCGATGGCATAAAAAAAAACCCACGAATGACAACGGGTGAAGGAGTGTACCGGGTATCGACTTAGAACGCAATCTGCCATCTTCATAGCAATGAGTGTGGTTAGTTATCCTACGTATGCAAAACCTTCCCACTTATTTCAATAAACAGAGGTCTCTCAAGGCGCAGAATTTTTGTGTCACGTCCAATTGTAAGATGATAGAGCAAATTAGACAGTAAAAGAAGGGAGGTGATCTTCAACAAGACCCTGTTGCAGCACCAACAGCAAAACACGAAAACACCCGATTGCGAAAACACTAAAGACGAGCATACCAAGAGACGGAAGTGGTTTAGGACAATCGATTACACACAATACATATGTGATGGATACCCAAATCATATCGACATACATTCCGTGCTCTGTCCGTAAAACGTATTCATTGTCAATCATCCGACAATTCTGGTCATCTTTCCGATTGAGAAAACGATTAGGGCCCAGTGTTATTTTTTTTTTTTTGCTCTTCATGGAGTATCGTCATAACGTTAGGTCAGTGTACAATGCTTAAGGTTTCCTGTAAAGCATATAAATGGGTCCAGAACCATACCTAATTTGATGTTTTTTTCAGATGTTCTTTAGCCAATTTATTCGTTGTCGTCCATAATTCCGTATATCATAGACATTTTCATAATATAGCACACTTAAAATTGTTACAGATCTATATGTATATTTCATATCGCCAACATTCATACAATTGTTCCACGTGCACACTGATATCGAATCATCTAAAGCTGAAAAACTGCACGTGACATTTTCCTTCAGATGAGCTAAATATAGATTCTGATCTGATTTACGGATTTAAAAAAGTGACTATGACGTCATTACATTCGTGTCATGCTCGTAGAAGTAACTGCAAAACCAGAATGTACATAAGACTTTTCAGTAAATCAAAGAGGTAAATTAAGCGAACAATCTTACAGTCATGCTTGTAATGTTTTTATTTATGATCTAAATCTCTTAGGAAATCAGTTTTATGAGGTAGAGTTCATGAAAAACTGATTTAAGAATATTATGCTTGAGAGGTAAAACTCACTTGTGATCTAAAATATATAGCTCGTCTTCAGAATCCACTTAAACATACAAGAGTTACATGTTTGTCTAGAAATCAAAGACATTTTGCTGTGATATATTAGATAGGGAAATTACCGCTCTTTCTGATTGAATTTGAACCGCTGTGTGTAATTACTGTCTGGTTTTACTGTAGATTATTTTATCATGTTGGAGGTTGAAACAGCGTGATAGAAACTCTACTTTGATAGAAGATTAATTCCTTATTTCATATCTGTTAAATAGATTTGGATTTGAAACTGTCTCATACGTTTATTTCATTTCTTTTCTTAATGCTCATAAATTTAATCTTGAATACAGTTTGCAAATGTTATTTTTGTATAAAAGTATTTTGAATTCCGATGCGTAGTTTCGCCTCCGCCTGTTGATGACGTGGTACTTTTACGTTATATCCAGTGCAACTACATTGTATTTCACTGTGATTGATCACTTCGCTCGAATATTTATACATGTATTATGAAATTTAATAAAAATATAGTTTAATAAAACTTGTCGATATTTATGTTACATTTCCTCTATTTTGGCCATTGGCAGCGCTGATGATACAATATTTGTTTGAATTGCGCATATG
Organism: Pinctada imbricata; assembly: GCA_033119305.1. NCBI lineage: Eukaryota > Metazoa > Mollusca > Bivalvia > Pterioida > Pteriidae > Pinctada > Pinctada imbricata. Next base: position 66,780,136 of record VSWD01000009.1, read on the forward strand.
GTGCTCTTAAGATCCTTGCAATGAAATAAATGCTTCAATTAAGATAATATAAGTGAATAGGAAAGTTATAAAATCAATATGCAAACCAATGACGTTCATTTCCAATGAATACCTTTGATTACCACACGTTTAACAATTCCATGTTTTAAGTGTGACTGTGTATTAGTACTTTTGGTTCGGTTGCTGCTGTGTGGCTCATTGTACCCTGATATCTATTGATCATGTTCTCTCTCCTTTGTTTGTTGCCTCCGGATCCTGTTGTCAGTGTCAGGTGTCCTTTATCTGGATCCTGTTGTCAGTGTCAGGTGTCCTTTATCTGGATCCTGTTGTCAGTTCCAGGTGTCCATTATCCGGATCCTGTAGTCAGTGCCAGGTGTCCTTTATCAGGATCCTGTTATCAGTGCCAAGTGTCCTTTATCCGGATCCTGTTGTCAGTGCCAGGTGTCCTTTATCCGGATCCTATTGTCAGTGCCAGGTGTCCTTTATCCGGATCCTGTTGTCAGTGTCAGGTTCCTTTATCCGGATCCTTTTGTCAGTGCCAGGTGTCCTTTATCCTGATCCTGTTGTCAGTGCCAGGTGTCCTTCATCTGGATCCTGTTGTCAGTGCCAGGTGTCCTTTATCCGGATCCTGTTGTTACAGCCAGGTGACCCTTATATCTGTTGACGTTGTTCTCTCTCCTTTGTTAGTTGCCATCCGGATCATGTTATCAGTGTCAGGTGACCTTTATATCTATTGACGTTGTTCTTTCTCCTTTGTTTGTTGCCATCCGGATCCTGTTGTCTGTGCCAGGTTAACTTTATATCTATTGCCGTTGCTCTCTCTCCTTTGTTTGTTGCCTTCGGATCCTGTTGTCAGTGCCCGGTGACCTTTATATCTATTAACGTTGTTCTCTCTCTTTGTTTGTTGCCATCCGGACCCTCTTGTCAGTGTCAGGTGACATTTATCTAGATCCTGTTGTCAGTACCAGGTGACCTTTGCTCGTTGCCATCCGGATCCCGTTGTCAGTGCCAGGTGACATTTATCTGGATCCTGTTGTCAGTGCCAGGTGACCTTTGCTCGTTGCCTACCGGATCCCGGTGTCAGTGCCAGGTGACATTTATCTGGATCCCGTTGTCAATGCCAGGTGACCTTAGCTCGTTGCCATCCGGATCCCGTTGTCAGTGCCAGGTGACATTTATCTGGATCCTGTTTTCAGTGCCAGGTGACCTTTGCTCGTTGCCATCCGGATCCCGTTGTCAGTGCCAGGTGACATTTATCTGGATCCTGTTTTCAGTGCCAGGTGACCTTTGCTCGTTGCCATCCGGATCCCGTTGTCAGTTCCAGGTGACATTTATCTGGATCCTGTTTTCAGTGCCAGGTGACCTTTGCTCGTTGCCATCCGGATCCCGTTGTCAGTGCCAGGTGACATTTATCTGGATCTTGTTTTCAGTGCCAGGTGACCTTTGCTGGATATCTTCTCTATCCTTACATCCTTTTTCTGTATATACGTAGATTTGGTTATTTGTTAAACTCGTTTACATGTATTATTGATCGTATCTTTCAAGTTTTTACCAGGTTTACGTTTTTGCTTTAAGTTGTACGATTTTCAGTAATTTTCTTATTATGAAATGAGTGTTGTTTGTTTTAAAAGATAATATTTTCTTCGTGTTCTCTGTGGTGCAATGTCGTTATCCACGTCTCTTTGTCCATTTCTTCTTGTCTGGTGAGATAATGTGCCGCTTGCCTTGGTTTTGTAATGTATTTTTAAGGTTTTGTATGACACTCGTTTGGGTTTTTGAATTCTGAATTTGTGTTTTGTGTTAGACTTTCATTCACTGATTAATCTCTATTTTGAGATAACAGGCATCTATTCAACTAAAATATTATAGAAATTACTTGGATCTACTCTACATATGTAGTTATTTTCTAGGGCATCTGCGGGATTGATCATTTAGAAGGATCAATATACCACAGCAATTTCCGCAAATTAGGTCACAGTTTGCCCTCTTTAATTATCTTTCCTCTTTTTAATTGCTTCTTTACAGATCAGCTGCTGCGCATGCCCAGTGGCATCCGCTGGTAACCTGTTAAGAAGATTGATCGTTTGAAGTAGATGTGTATTGTTTTTACCCTTCCCCTCGTTATCCATAATTTACAACTTACAAAATCGAAAATGGAAAAAGGGCAATTAATTGCTCTTTAGCTACATCATAAGACAATACTTTGACACTTTTCATATATGAGCCTACAAGGTAACAATTATTATTTCAAAGATAAGTTAGTTAAATAGATGATTTTACCGCGGGTCCTTTTAAAATACATATTTGATTAGAAGAGTTCAATCAATTTCTGATAAAGTATGAGAAAGGAGGCAATTATAATCATTTTTAAGTGTAATCTTCCACGGGTATTGTTATCATTTTGGCAGTAAACTGTTTATCACGAACTATGGTAATAAACTGATGATTAAACATATGATTGCTAAATGATGACCACACCATACTGCTTTTGAGTTAACAATCAATATCTATGTATGTATGTTCCTTTAGCCGTACAATTTTAGCTTCATTCTCACCTCTTCAATTTGAGACCGATTCCATGATAATAAAGGACGACATGGTTACCATAATCTTCAGGATGTACATAGAAATATTGTCTAAGGGATATAATTGGGAAACTCTCCAGAATGGTGGATGATATTCTGTCATAGACCATTTGAACCATCCAACCAAAAATTGTTCTCTATGTCTTCCGAAATGCAAGTAACCGGACGTCACAGTTCTACCGAATTGAAGCGGCGGATGTTGCATGCAAGCAGGAGATGCTTACTCTTCCAGGGCACCTGGTCTCACTCCCATATCGGGAGTTCGCTTCTTTTCATGTGGTGGAGGTTTTTGTTTGTTTGCTTTGCTTTCCGTTTCATCCTGATTTTGTATGCCTTCGGTTTCTGATTTTCTGAATTATCGATTTTGTGCTGTATACAGGGATATGATCATTATCCAATTTTTGTCATCTGTACTGAGCTAACTCTTTGGTAACAAGGTTTAAGTCTCCATATATCATTGATAATTTTGTTTGACCTTGAGCATCACTGATGATATATCATTTGTTGAAATGCGCATATGCTGCACTGTTGTTTTAACAATAGAACATATTTTTCAACATTGTTATATTACACATCACATGCTCGGATCCAGCATTTTTGGTCAGAGGGGGTCCAAAATTTATGGAAGTCTACCTATCATGTTGGTGCATATATATCGATGCACATGATGGGGAGGGGAGCAATTCTGAGGGGGGGGGGTATTGTTAGCTTTCCTTTCACGTTTATTTTTAAGAATTGGCGAGCGTAGCAAGCCTAAAAGTTTTTTTTAGATATGAAATATAAATTTGTCTTGATTCGATCGAGATGATTATTTTTAACAGTGAATATTTTACTGCCTTTATCGGCGAGCGGAACGAGCCGCAATTTTTTTTTATTAATGTACATTTTGTCTATATCTCATGAGAATAAATAGATAAGTGATGTGTCATTTTCCCAAATAATCAGACATCTTAAAATGACAAAACCTTGAAAAAGATGAAGGAGGTTACATCCTATGAAGTTCAGGACTGCTAAAAATATGAGTTCCTGAGATCCAAGACAATCATATAAAATTACTTAGTATGAACAATTGAAATTATTAAGGAATTTTGCAGAAAAATAGTTTTGTATTTGTAAATGGCGAGCTAAGCGAGCCGAAATTTTAGGTTTCAAAGCCCTTTCATGCATTTTTAGACCTATTTCAATTAGAAATGAGCCAAAGCTGGACCCCACATCCGAAAATCTCAGGGGGGGGGGGGTCCAGACCCTCGGTCCCCCCTCTGGATCCGCGCATGCCTCACCCGTTTTGGCCGAGAATTAACACTACCTTATATCTTATCTTCCTTGCATTGTAACCCACCAAGTATTTGAACGAATGGCTGGGATCTCCAACAAACCCGGTTGCAGCAAAATGCGAAAAAATGGTGACAAGCTCTAGAGATACAAAAGGGGCAAGGAAAATTAAATTCTTAACATCAAAGGCGCTATAAAAGAATGTTAACACATATGACTACACATTAACTAACGAGACAATGCAATGGGAAATCGGTGTTGACCGAGGACGGCCATCAACTACGTCAGTAGCAAATGGTGGGGATATCCGGATGACGTTCACTAGTCTGGTTACCAAACGGTCTCGAAGAGCGCGCAATCATCCCTCCAATATCTTTTATCATGCCTTTTGTTTTATGACGCTTCTTAACAGACACAACACATATTTTTAAACAGACAACTTTTGACACACAGCAAATTAACGAAATTACCATCTCAGCACCATCCCTCCAATGCTATTTTGAACATAGATTTAATTTGGATATGTTACTGAATCGACCCTACAGGAGTTATGGAGCCGCGAACTCTCTGTAAATGCAGAAATTTAAATTCTCAAAATAACGCAAGAGGGCGCTAGTGAAATTAATTTGGACTGCTTATGAAAATCACTTTGTCTGGAAGCATCACTGATGAGAATTTAATATTCGAAACACGTGTCTGGTGCATAAAAATTGGTTTGAAATTTTCTTCAAGAAGGTATAGAATTGGAACACTTCCGAATTACCAATCATATTTACGTGAAGTTTCCCCAACATGAGTGACCAAAGAAAAATAAAGTCGGTGTCGGTTTCAGCATAAACAAACCGCTTTTCTTTGTAGAAATTGTCAAAGTCATTGTGTTCGATGATTTATCAATATTGAAATATAGTTTTGTTATAAGGTAAGAATTTAAGTGCAACTTATGTACATTTCAAACAACAATGTCTAATTCGTTATGTTTGATGCCAAGTAGATTAATTTTAAAGAGGACATTGTTCCTTTTTCCAGACAATGTGATATAAAGAGCGGTTTGTTCTTTTGTCTTCCACGGGAAGCCGTCATAGATAAAGGAAAGGGGAACAAACGGAAACAGCTAAACCACAACAACATCGCATCATTGTAAAATGAAAAACGACTCTTTATATATGTATAATCTCAACAGAATTCAATCGTAAAAAAACGAATTTCGTTGCAGGGGACCCTATAAAATAAATTATTTTGCCACGGACTACATGTTGTAGTTCGAACTAATCAGGGTGCGTATATCGCGTCATGTGCACGCCGTCTAAATTTCTATAGACCGTCAGTAGTTCCGCCATTGCCGTATAAATGAATTCGCAAGTAAAAGGAGTCGTGAAACGCCAAATTTTCTGCAACAAAAAACGGAGGTTTTGGTCTTCGACAAAATAAAACAGTTAATAGGTTAGTTACTGACCGTCAACAGAGATTTGTCGGGTTGATCAAACCCATAGAAGGTTCGGCTTCGCCTTCCATGGGCTTGATCAACCCGACAAATCTGTGTAGACGGTCAGTAACTAACCTAATTACTAATAATACAGCGCCCTTCAAAGTCAAGCTTGTTTGAAAGAGTCAGACCCTCCATGATAAGTCCATGAAATTGGCATATAAATATATCTAGCGTATTATAATACTTACCTTGTGTGTACAATATGTACAGCAATGTGTACAGCAATGTGTACATCAATATGTACATCAATGTGTACATCAATGTGTAAAACAATTTGTACATCAATGTGTACATCAATGTGTACATCAATGTAAATCAATGTGTACATCAATGTGTACATCAATGTGTACATCAATGTGTAAATCAATTTGTACATCAATGTGTACATCAATGTACATCAATGTACATCAATGTGTACATCAATGTGTACATCAATATGTACATCGAGACAATCATCAAATTTGTACAAGTTTCCAGTTGGAGCTGTTCCGACAGGTGTTGCATGCAAATCAGAAAACGATGACTCTCCACGGGCACCTGGTCTCACTTCAGAATGTTATTCATTCCGTTGTTCGCAACCGTTCCTATGGGAATTCTAATGATTTTGCGCTGCCTTCTCGACTTCGAGACTGAATAACTGATAGGTACTTTCTTCAATGTTTATTATTAATACATGCATCACTGTGTCAAACATTTATTATTCGTTATACAGTGTTTTATAGGGGGATACAGAAAAATATTTGGTCGATGAAGCAAGTTGTACTGGGCGAGGCGCAGCCATCGACCAAATATATATTTATCCAGCCGATGGGTTTTGGTTTATGTATATTATGTCAACAAATCTTAAAGCTTCTCGGTGACGTCAACAGCGTAAAGCGTCTTAGTAGAAGCAAGATATCTAAATAATATCATGTCAGTAGCAGAATACAATATAATATTCGGTTCTTCTCTACCAATCAGGTTGCAAGAAATTTGCCAGAGTTGGGAAAAATTAAGATATGGATATGCTTATTTTCATCCTTTTCAAACCATATGCCTGCACGTCTAATGTGTTTGTATATGTAATGATTATTATGCATAATATTATCATTTCTGTCGGTAACAAAATATAAAGGCTGGTCATTTTTACTTTTTAAATCACTTAGAATAGTTTGGAAAAGTCTTCTTTTCTATCTCCACCATGGAATGGCTGTAGACAGAACATAATAGATGACCAAAGTGGAATAGAGTAAGGAGATGCTTACTCCTCCTTGACACTTGTCTCATTCCAAACTCGTTTTGTGTGCGTTATCTTCCAATATTACGATGTGTTTTGATTTACGGAACAGGGATTTTAAGGTGTCTGTTTTATTCATATTTTGCGATTGAAGTACATATTCTAAAGATTTTATAAGAGATTCTTCAACTTTCAAACTGATTCATACCCCTATAGAGTACTAGTGTACTCTCTTTCGTAATTAATTCCTTTCGAGGCCAGATGAAATGCCATTTTTTTTCTGAATAGACATTGACTTTTACAAACATGTAGGAAAGATTATCTAAGAAATGACTCTCTTACTTTTGGTTTTCGCGATTCACGGAATTTGCACTTGACCAACCAGAATTATATACCCATGAACACCCAAAAGTAAGACAGTCATTTTTATTTTCATACACATCGCACATTTTGCATGTATCAACGTCAAATGCATTTCCTACATTTTAACGTTGGTAAATTCTCCCTACATGCAAAACTTGAAAGCAACCCAAGTTATTGGAATTTCTCTCATACCTGCGTATGTGTTACAGAGTAGGCCCATGAAATACAGCTATATGTGAGCTACTTCTTTATCACATATCACGTGACAGCTGTATCACATATCATGTGACGCTATTGTTTCGATTGTTTACGCTATTGTGACGTCATGATTTCAGCCCACATAACAAAGAAGCTACCGGCGACGTCGCAATAAAACATCGATTTAAAATCGTTTTTCAATGCATTCTTGCGTTTTACTTTGAAAAGCCTGATATTCATAGTTTATTCTTATAGAATAAACCATTTTCGGGGGCGCTGAATTCGAATATCGCAAAATTTTCGCGATTAGATCAACCTGACATTTTTCAAATTTCGTCCCTTTTTTTTCAGTCTGGTTTTTAACCCTTAGATATGAGAGAAAAATACTCTTTCATGTTCTTCTATGAAAGATTCATCGGTTCCACCCTAGCCGTCTCAAAATGTTGCAAAACCCTCGGCAAGCCTCGGGTTTTACATGATTTTGAGACCCCTCGGGTGGAACCGATGTATCTTTCATAGAAGACCATGAAAGAGTCTTATAATAATTCTTGTTGCCTAATGGACGCTAAACATGGGGAATCTACTAGTAATGTAAAAATTCGATGTTATGAAACGTTCATAAAATATTATTTTGATTCAGGCATTATGATTGACAAATATGGATAATGACCATATCCCTATATAACCTAACCCTAACCCAACATATCCATACTCATTCAAAAATTTTGCTTCAAAGGGACATTCTTACTATTGACACGGAACAAAGATTAGTGCATTAAGTAGAGGAATCCTTAAATTACCAGTAAGACCAGATAGGTAAAGTCAGACCCGTTTATTGACGCTAGAACTTCTGCAAATAGCCATGATAATAAAACAGTCTGGAAATCATATACTGGTTACTTTATAAATACGGGGGTCTTCAATCGTGTTGGAGCTCATAAAAACGACGGAATCATGTCCGAAATTGATTCTTTGTGTCTGTTATTTCAGTAGAGTTTGTCCATAATCAATACGAACCATGAATGGGAATCTCTTGTAAAGCTAAGCCGCTGGTCCCTTATTACTTATGTGATGGACATGGGCTTCCGATACACATGTGTCTCATTCTTTTCATTTGTTATGTATCATGTTTCGATTACATCTTTGTTTCTTGGTTTTCTTGATTCGCTTGATATTGCTTATTGCATGCAAGCAGGGGATGTTTACTCGCTTATTGGAAGTTCGCTTCTGTTCATATGGTGATTTCTTTTGTTTGTTTGCTTTGGTTTATCATGATTTTGTATGCCCTTCGGTCAATGATTTTCGAATTTTCCATTTTGTTCTCCTCAATGGGATATGGTTCTCGTCCATTGGTTTATATGTAGTCTTTGGTGTTTATTGTTTGATGTCGTCTTTGATGTTTTGTGTTTAATTTTTCTCTTCCCTTTTGTTGTCTGTTGTGTTTGTCCGTATCGTTTGGGTTTTGTGTGTATGTGTTGTCACTGCAACATTTTATTGTTTGAGATATAATCATAAATGGTCAACCTGGGTCCTGTAGCATCATATCCCAGCCACCTCGCTACGTCTTTCGGTATATTATGGACATAACTTCCACAGATTTTGGCAATATTTCATTGTTTGAATTGAGGATCACTCGAAACTTGCATGTCTGGTCCATGCTGTAAATCTATCTGCTTTAAATGATGCTAATTAATTTGAAGACGTTTAACATATATCATATGTATTCTTGTTCGCTGGTTGTGATATGTATAAGTTTTTCCCCTTATTAGATTTGTTTGTATTTTCATTTTCATTCCACTCGTCTATATTCCGCTGACCATGGCTTTTTTTAGATAAAATTTTCTTTTTTTTAGGCAGGATGATCTTGTTATATCTTTTACTTCAAAAATAGGCATGTATGTGAAAAAGAAGAGTCCCTATCATGTTGTAGGTGAGCAAACGGAACCAAATTTGTCTTTTACTGTAAACCTCTAGTTGGTCTCTTCAATGACCTTCAACTATTCTATATGGTGATAACAACATGCATACTTAGAATTCTTTATTTTCAAAATATATTCAACGAAACATATATAAATATAATGAATTTGATTCGTCAACATTTTCCTTATTTTTACACAATTATTATAACAATTACATTTGTAACAATAATGATATTTACAACGTCGTTGTCCGTCTGTCCTGTCTGTCTGATCGGACGACAAACGGAGTCTCGTTTTCGTCATTACATGACGTGGTTAGTCCAGAATTCCTCATCTGTAGTCTTTTCATTCGTCTGCCGACCATGCTGCCAAACTCTTTCCGAAAATTGTCATTTAACCATCCGTAGAAGAACGGATTGATACAAGCTGAGCTCATGGCAACGATCTTCAGAAGCAAGTCTGTGAAGTGAAAGGCAGGTCCTAGATTTCTGACGATAGTCCCTCTGAAGAAGTAGATAGCAATACTGAAGATTGAAAAGGCAGCCATAAGACAGTGAAGAATGACGTGATTGCCAGTAATATCTTCATGGTTCGGTAGTTTCGGCCGCGTTCCCGTCTTTTTCGGTGTCTAGTTTTCAAAACGAGATAGATTTTGAAATATAGAATACATATTACAATGTCTGGAATGAAGAACTGTACGATGAAGACGAACAGAGTATATGACCTGCTGGCTAAGTCAGACTGCCATGATTCCGTACAAAATGTCTGATGTATGTTGACATTCATGTCGGGTACAATGAGAGTTACTTCGTGAAGTTCCGTGAATATGATGACCGGAGATGAAAGACATATCGAGGTGATTACGATCAGGACCACGACGATTTTTGTTGTACAAGTGGACATTTTCTGTCTGAAGGGGAACACAATGAGCACGAATCTCTCCACGGCTATCATTAAGATGGTGAGAGTAGATACGAAAACAGGAATGGCGAACAGTGGGTTTATGATATGACAGAGGACACTACCGAATGCCCAGTGTCTAGTTATACCGTAATGTAACTGGAACGGTAGGCTAAAGACGCACATGACGATGTCGGACAACGCCAAGGTCGAAATGAATATATTGGTTACAGTGTGAAGCTGCTTGTTACTTACAATGACCAGGAATACTAGCAAATTCTCCAGGAATCCGAAAACAATGACGATGATGTAGAGCGTGATGAGAAAAATCCTCCATTCCTTGTGATGTAACAGGTCCGCAGGGACAAAATCGACATGCGGAAGTGACGTATTCCAGAAGCAGTTCAAAATCTCTAGTTCCATCGTCATGTTCAGACGCAATGCTTCGTGGCATAATGAAAAATTGTGAAAATGTTCCATAGGCGAGGATGGTGAATTTTTGACTAATGTCGAAAAATTGAGGTTTTTCGCTCCTTTTTATAGACAATTCTTGTGTGAAATTGACGTCAAACTTCTGTCAACGTGAAGCGATGCCCTTTCTTCACACGAATCATAACCACTAAATTGAGCTTTTAAATATGAAGAAATAATACGTAAAATGTCATGCCATTGACCCCTAATTCACCTCAAGATACACCACGTCATTGTTCTATGAGTTGGCATTCTATTTTCATAGTATTTAGTTCGAATGTACTTTTTCTATTTTAAATAACGCTTTTTATCATAGAATAGTTCCAACTTCAATTTTGTATTCTATCTTTAGTCAGAAAACTTCCAATCGCAATCGACTGAATTTAATTTCACTTGATATTGTAACTTCCAATTTAATTTCGAAAGTAGTGAACTCTCTCTATGTGATTCATCATGGTATGTAGAGTTCACAGTCATGAATCATTTCTCAGTACTTCCTCTCTCATTCCATACATCACTCCTTTGGGATCTTTGAACTGAAATGATATATAAAAAAAGTTATTATTCCCCTATCATACGATGTCATCATTTGTATCGATATGCTTGGTTTCAGGCCATGATAAGTTAGTAGAGTGTAAACAAAATATTCGTTGTACGTGCTGTCATGGGAAATGAGGTAAAATATCGAAATTTCTATAAATACTACGGATTTCTCTCTTTAAAAATCTGGAAAAACGATTTCTGCCTTAACCTCTACTTGCTAACAGTTGCAAATTCTCTAATTAATTTTGCTGTGATGTAAGAGGCTATGAAAGACTATTTAGAATTTCGGTAATTGGCATAAAAAACGAAATATCCTAAATTACCCTGTGAAAATAAGCAATTAAAGAAAGTATAGATGATAAAGCAATGTGTGAGAAGAGAATATACCGAAATGTATTTGATTATACCAGATGATTGTTGACATTTCATGTGATTTTAATAATGAAATGCTTTAAAAATTAGTATAACGAGCGTTTTCCCCTCGTTTATATTGTTGAAAGATTTTATCTTTCCAGAATTTGTCGGTAACTTTAACACGATCTATGAGAAAGAGAGCTCTACTGATTAAATCCTTTAGGACAACATCAAAAATTATAATATTTATGCTTTTCATCACGGTTTGCTTTCTACGTTAGTATACAGCGCTGAGCGAAAAAAAGAAAGCAATAATAAAACGAATGTATAATTTATCCGCAATTTGTTCAGATGCGTTTTATTCTTTAAAACACGATCAATGACAAAAATGTAGTTTACCTGCCTATAATGCAATCAGCATAAAAAGCCCACATTTAATAAAATCCTCTTAATACTCTCGAAAACGAGGCTGATAAAGGGATGCATGCATGGCGGAGGTGTTTATTATAAAACAATAGACCGCTTCCTAACCGGGACTTCCCTCCTTCCCTCTGACACAAATAGTTGACCGTGCTAAACTGATAATAAAAGTGCATATTGATTGCAGGTCTAGTAGCTTAGTAATGTTATAACGATTATCCATTAAAGCACCATCATCATCAAGTGCTCCATCTTGAATAGGTCAAACGACGGACAGATCGACATTGAGAAAGGTTTAGGTTAATGTGGATGTTTACATATTAGGAATATTGAATAGAAATCAGTTATATGAGCAGCAAAATCTTAGATTTGAAGTCAAAATTCCATACCGAACAAGGTAACAGAAAAAATACTATGTTACTGATTCGTCAGTATGTGCACAAAAATGAAACAAAATGAAATCTATACAAGGACGATGACCTCAACTGAAAGCACTTTGAAAGATAAAGACAAACATCTGATTGCCGGGAAAGAACAATGAAGTGAAAAGGAACGGTCATTTTCCGCGTAAATAAATAAAAAAGTACAAATTTGGGTTTATATAGATTAAAAGCATATAATGCCCCGATTTAACCTCTTATAATACATTGTATATGAATAATACGGAAGCGTACCAACTCTTTATCTTACCGAAGAAAATTTCAAACCAATGTATTATGCACCCGTCACTTGTTTCGGATATGAAATTCTCATCAGTGATGCTCCAATCCAAAATGATTTTTAGACGCAGCAAAAATTCATTTCAGTAGTAGCACCCTCTGATTTTAGTAATTTGAAACTAAATTTATGCATTTACTTTGCAGAGAGTACGCGGCTCCATATTTTCTGTAGGGTCGATTCAGTAGCATATCCAAATAAAATCTATGTTCAAATAGCATTGGAGGTATGGTGCTAAGATGTCAACCTCCTTCAATTTCGATGATATTTTTGAACGAAATGACAAGTGTCCAAAATAGCCAATTTGAATAATATTAATGATGTCAAATTGATAAGGTGCAAAAACAAAACTTCTTTCAGGCGACAGAAGTGGAAAAAAAAAGTAACTAATACTGTAACACTTAAAAACATCCATGTCACGGGGAACGAGTTTAAGTGTTTATATTAATAATACGGAAGTGAGCAGTGAAAATGAACAAACGTTTTCATCATAAGTGAATGTTGACGCAAATGTATTCTTTGTGTTGTTTTCTTTTTAAATCTTGTGTTTGAATATATTCTAAGTAAATTTTTGTAGTTTTCTGGACAGTATCAATGATCGATAACAGTATCAATGATCGATAACAGTATCAATGATCGATATAATTCTGGAATTTCTTAATTTTCCAGTTCTGTCTAGTTTTAAAGACGTATGCATTTTGGCTTTATCTATTCTAAATCTTCATCCATATATTTTGTTTTTTAACATTTCAATTCTAAAGACATTCCGAAGCTTTTTTTCAATTTCAATATGAATTCAAAGCTAAATTTATATTTATTTCGATTCAAGATTTTCTATAGTCCATTCAATACCGCAATCATGGAATTTACATTTGAAGAATATAGCCGTTGAAGTGCAAATGCAACCTTGAATTACATAAGCATGTTTACATGCAGGAAGCATTACTTCTCAAGGTCGTGGATAAAACAGTTAAAATGGCTATTTTTCAAATATCCTTGCACGTGCCAGTTTTACTTTAGGCGTTTCGCATAAGTTCTAATTCAATCTACATCTATCATTCAGATGCACTTCGTTTCGAAGAGACAAAGAAAACAAAAATGCAATTCAGCACATTTCGGTGATTTTCCTACTTAAAAATCGATTTTTAGCGATTTTGTCTCGGAGATAAACAAAGGAATTTGTTATAGGTTTAGTGCGAATGTAATTACCAATAAATCAAATAGAGCATGTATAACATTACGGAATATTCGAACACGAAATGCTCATATTACCGACGGCAATACGATATTTAATTAAAGTAATATCTAATGTCGGCCAATGCTCTATAAAATTGTATAATAATGCAAATTCTGCCAAACACATTACGGTAACGAAAATTTGATCCCTTTCTTCCTTGAGCTTATCATTAATTTATCAAATTGAACCAAATTAAGATATTTTTCGGGTATGAAATTACTCCTACTCGTCCCGAATGCCAGATAGAATTATTATGAGTAAACAGATGAATGTTGACTGAATCATGTTATTACTGACAAAATGAGAGTATCTTCTTTATCTCATTTGTGTCACATTTATGCCCTTTGCCGTGTGGAGCTCGTAAAAAAGTTCCCCGCGAGGGGTTTGAAAGTGAGTGTTTGAAATGTCTTTCTCTTACATGGTCGCCATAGCACTTTGTATAAAGACATAATGTTTTGTAGATATTCTTTATAGTTTCGTGCGGGAAGATCGACGGCGGTTGCGGCTAGCCAAACAGGGGATGCTTACTCCTCCCGGGCACCTTGTCCCACCTCTACATTGCTAGCGGTCCATGTCAATGTTAAGTTTTGTGCTCTTTTGTCGTGCTGTTTAGATTGTCGTTGGGATCTTCTTTATCTCATTTATAAAATATATTAAATAAATTCAATATGGAGAGCTGAATCATAGCTATAGCAAAATCTATTAAAAGAACTTATAAAGAAGAATTAAATAACAATTAATTTTTTCCACATATTTCAAGCTCAAGTTCAAGATTTCCCGTAAAGTGACCAATGACAATGAACTTTGGAAACACGTCAGATCGGAAGGGTCTTTCTATCTTGTACAGACAACAAGAGATGACAGAGTATTATATCCCGATACATGCCAAGCGAAAGGACGATACCACAAGGATTAATATCATACACTAAAAATAATATACAATTATATTGCTAAGCAAAGTCAAATTATGTTAAAAACTACTTTTTTCGGTTGATATAAAACAAGAGAATCTAAATCGCTTTAAAATATCGTTATTCAAAATGTTAAATGTTAAACGTCTTCAAATTGAAAAGCATCATTAAGAACAGATAAATTTGCAGCATGGACCAGACATTCACGCTTCGGGTACTTAACCCTCGTCAGTATTTTTATTTTATTTAATTTTTACGTGCTGTGCCCACTGGTTAACATTTTCTCATTTGTGTGTGTTCCGCTGTTATCACTGCAATGTTGTCTGCGCTTTTCTGCATGACATTAGTGAGAGGTGTTTATAACGGGCAGGTTATGCTTACTCTCACTGGAAACCTGGCCATAGGGTTTGTAATGATTCACTCTTTAAATTTCCTCAGTAATTATCATGGAATGTAATTTCTAATATGTATATGTATTGTATATTCTTTCTGGCCTTATCAATATGTTATGATAAATAAATGAATAAATAAAGTAATAATTCTTTTGATGTTATCTCTGAGTGATGCAATTAATACATTGTCAAAATATTCGACTACATAACATGCAAATTTTGTTTTTGCATGGTTTGTTTGGGTGTTTTACTGTGGGTACTGCCACCCAGTGTTGTTGGAGATTCCCCTCCATTCTTGGAAAAAGTTACCCCCCCCCCCCAAAAAAAAAATATTTGATTACACTTTCTCTGTTATTTTCCAGGTTCTTATCTACGGATTTTGCTACCTAAAGTTAAATTAAGCTTTCAGTTACTTTTCTCAGTAAAATAACAAGTACTGACCGTCAAAGTCGCTTATTCGTACTTGTATAAAGTAATTCTTTTAGATTTAGACGGTCGGTCACTCGGATGTACATATCTCATACAGTCGGCCATTGGTCGGATAATAGGAACTTAAAAAGAACAAATATAAAATAATAAATCATCCGCGTTATTGTCAGCTCAAGTTCAAGATTTCCGTAAAGTGACCAGTGGTAATGACCTTTGGAAACATTTCAGTTCGGTAAAGTTTATTCTCAGAAAGAACAGATTGCGATAAAACAAATTCCGTCGTGTACAGGAAACAAAAGATGAAAGAGTATAATATCCTAGTAACATGCTGAGAGAGAGAACGATGACACTTCTAACAATATACTACATTGTTTATCTTGTAATCCTTTTTCTTAGGAGAAGTAGCAGCGTCATTATTCCTGCAATCAGCAGCACATTCACAGGCAAACTTCGGTTTCATCCAATGACTTAGACAATATAGGGTTAGCAATTTTCAAAATATGTTATTGAAAAACTTTGGCTATATCCAGTTGGACAATATAGGGTTAGCAATTTTCAAAATATGTTATTGAAAAACTTTGGCTATATCCAGTTGGACAATATAGGGTTAGCAATTTTCAAAATATGTTATTGAAAAACTTTGGCTATATCCAGTTGGACAATATAGGGTTAGCAATTTTCAAAATATGTTATTGAAAAACTTTGGCTATATCCAGTTGGACAATATAGGGTTAACAATTTTCAAAATATGTTATTGAAAAACTTTGGCAATATCCAGTTGGACAATATAGGGTTAACAATTTTCAAAATATGTTATTGAAAAACTTTGGCTATATCCAGTTGGACAATATAGGGTTAACAATTTTCAAAATATGTTATTGAAAAACTTTGGCTATATCCATTAGACAATATAGGGTTAGCAATTTTCAAAATATGTTATTGAAAACTTTTGGCTATATCCAGTTGGACAATATAGGGTTAGCAATTTTCAAAATATGTTATTGAAAAACTTTGGCTATATCCAATTAGACAATATAGGGTTAACAATTTTCAAAATATGTTATTGAAAAACTTCGGATTTATCCAATTAGACAATATAGGGTTAGCAATTTTCAAAATATGTTATTGAAAAACTTTGGCTATATCCAGTTGGACAATATAGGGTTAACAATTTTCAAAATATGTTATTGAAAAACTTTGGCTATATCCAATTAGACAATATAGGGTAAACAATTTTCAAAATATGTTATTGAAAAACTTTGGCTATATCCAATTAGACAATATTGGGTTAACAATTTTCAAAATATGTTATTGAAAAACTTTGGCTATATCCAGTTAGACAAAATATAGGGTTAACAATTTTCAAAATATCTTATTGAAAAACTTTGGCTATATCCAATTAGACAATATAGGGTTAGCAATTTTCAAAATATGTTATTGAAAAACTTCGGCTATATCCAGTTGGACAATATAGGGTGAGCAATTTTCAAAATATGTTAAATGAAATATAACATACTCGTCTTTTTTGGAAGAAGATTTTATTTTGGGATATTACTTTTTTTTGTTTAAAAATTTTGCATTATGAGTAAACGTATACATTTTCTTCTAGCTTGATCTTAAGAGGTGGAAAGATTCTTCAACGTGAATTCATGATAATCAATACAGGCTGTATGTATATGCAGTGCTTACCTAGATGTAGGTTTCATTTATTTTTCTACTTTATTCCTCATCTAGTTTATGTATCCCTTTTATTTTCCTTTATTTGCTCTCTTTTTTGATTCCTTTTCATTTAAGGAATCATTGTAATATTTGTTTGGTTGATCGAGGTATCAACACCAAAAACTGAGGGAAAACTGCATCGTGCGAGTAGCGCAAGATGCTTAAGTTTTCCCCTTAATTTTTGTTGTTGATACCTCGTACAACCAAAACATATTACATTGATTACTAATCCTTTCATTTCGTCGCTTTTCAACGTTTATTGCAGCTTTGAAATCGTGTTGCTAACGACGTTGCTTATGACGTTGCTAGGCGCGTACTTCCGTTTTGTGTTGATACAAGTATCAACAAAATTTCTCGGCCAATCAGAATTGTCATTTCTAAATGATATCAATGAAAATTAAATGATACCTCGATCAACCAAAAATATTACATTGATTACTTATAATTTCATTTCGTTGCTTTTCAACGTTTATTGCAGCTTTGAAATCGTGTTGCTAACGACGTCGCCTATGACGTTGCTAAGCGCGTACTTCCGTTTTGTGTTGATACAGGTATCAACAAATTTTCTCGGCCAATCAGAATCGTCGATTCTTAATAATAACAATGGAAATTAGATCATATAAGACTCCTTTCAACGAGTGAATAAAATAAAACATAAAATTCAAATCAGAACACACACACCACATTCAATGGAGGAAAAATGATTATAGGGAGGGGGATATGCATCGCCTTTAGTCGTGCAGAAAAAAGCCAAAACTGGTGTCTTTGGATGATTCCAATCTGAAATATCTATCAATACTGTCGATAAATTAATGTTACATTTGTAAAATGCTTGATATCTTCAAAGAATCGTCCAAATAATTTTGCACTGACACAGTAAATTGCCCACAAATTCACCACTGTTTAGTACTCTATCGGGAAGTTGCATGGGCCTCTAATCGAAGTTGTTGTTTCATCTTGTTATGAACTAACGCATTATTTGCGATACAAAGTTTGAAAGTGGACGAGAAAACATTCTACCAACGCCAAGGAATGCATATTTAAGATAAAACCATAACTTTTGTCATATTTTCAGGTATATGACATACTATTGAAGTCATTAGATAACATTAGATAAAATTCATATAAAGCAGAGAACATGATTTCATTGATCTTTTTCACCTCTAGTTCACACGAATAGAAAAAAATAGAATATCCATTTAGGTAAAGTTAGGACGGACAACCTTGCAGATATATTTATGAAAATCGTAAAGCATATAATCTTGAAATTAGACGCCTTAAAAATATGATTGAATTGGAAATAAATAAAATATACAAAATAGTCTCCAATGTGTATGGAAGTGAAATATGATCGGAACGCGGGAGGAGTAAATGTTTCCTGCAAGCAGACATATCTTACACCTGTTACAGAAATATATTACAGTGGTTTATTGTATAAAGTGAAAGGGGACTCTGTTCAATTTATTTTTGTAATATTTTTTTCCAATGTGTGATGGACAAATGTCAGGGGTTTTATAACTGTTACATATTAAACTTGAATTTCCCATCACATTCAAATGTCGCAATAGAATTATATATATTTACTGATCAGAAGGGCAATTTTCTATCGGTGACTAAGCCATAAGTGTATGAATAATTTTGTAGCGCGTTGTAGCAATTTAATTTGACATTTATGATCAATTCGATCGAATAAACAATGCAACTCCTTCCTACGTAAAATCGTTATAACAAAACCAACGATACACGCTTGACTGATGAGGTTTAAGTACCCGAAACGTGCAAGTCTCGTCTATGCTGCAAATTCATCTGTTTTTAAGTGATGCTATTGAATTTTAAGAGTTTTACATTAGAAGACTACAGATGTATAAAGCTATCTTCAACGGGACTCGGTTGCAGCGCGCCACAAGACACCAAAACTCTAAAATGCTTAAACAAGGGCAGACAAGCACAGCATGAAACAAAAGTGTCTAGGAAATTCGGAGAAAAGCACCAGATATGACATCAGAACACCAGACACGCAGAAAAATATACACATAAACCAACGAGACAAATGGGCAACTGATGCGATTTAGAAAGGCCATCTAACGCCAAACAAAAAAGTATACACATAAACCAATGACACAAATGGGCAACTGATAGCGACAAAGGAAGGCCATCAACCGCCAAACAGAAAAGTCTACACATAAACCAACCAGACAAATGGGCAACTGATGCGACTTAGCTATAGGAAGGCCATCTACCGCCAATCAGAAAAGTCTACAGTGACAAATATGGAAAATGACCATATCTCTGTATACAGCACAAAATCGATAGTTCAGAAAATCAGAAACCGAAGGCATACAAAATCAGGATAAAACAGGAACTAAAGCAAACAAACAAAAACCTCCACCATATGAAAAGAAGCGAACTCCCGATATGGGAGTGAGACCAGGTGCCCAGGAAGAGTAAGCATCTCCTGCTTGCATGCAACACCCGCCGCTTCAATTCGGTAGAACTGTCATATCCGGTTACTTCCATTTCGGAAGACATAGAGTACAATCTTTGGTTGGATGGTCCAAATGGTCTATGATAGAATATCATCCACCATTCTGGAGAGTGGGACATCAAAGTGTATGACGAGATAAACCAACGAGACAAATGGGCAACTGATGCGACTTAGCTATAGGACTGCCATCTACCACCAAACAGAAAAGTCTACAGACAAACCAACGAGACAAATGGACAACTGATGCCGATTTAAGAAGGCCATCTACCACCAAACAGAAAAGTCTACACATAAACCAATGAGACAAATGGGCAACTGATGCCGATTTAGGAAGGCCATCTACCACGGTAGTAGCAAATAGTTTGGTTAGAAAAGATAGAAAACTGAATATTTTCGCACTCAAAAAGTGAAAGCACCTTGTTTATTTTCTGAAGAATCCTGCATTAAATGATTGTAACATCATATCAGTTGCAAAAGTCTACTTATTTATGTATCTATTCTGATTTAAGAATTAATTTACAAATTTTCTGGCAATTGACAATGTTCAAAATATCCAACGGCATTCCACTCATAGATCCTCTTTCTCCTTTCATAACGCCATTGTAAACTAGATATCACACAGACGTGGTAAATACGCAAAATACACGTAAATCATCATTTGACGTTCAGTAAACTCATATTTTTGTCTAAAATGTCATGATCGCCATAGCACTTTCTAAATAGACAAACCTCACAAAGTGCATGCATTTTAGATATTGTTTTCATTTTTGTGCGTGAACATCGACGGCGGGCGCGGCTTACTCCTCCCGGGCACCTGGTCCCACCTCTGGCTTGCTGGGGGTCAGTCGATGCTCAATTTTGTGCTCAATTGTGAGTGCTGTTGTGGTTGTCCGGATCTTCTTTAACTCATTAGACTTCTGCTCACTTCATTTTTGTTTCTAATCTTGTACTTTCTTGTTTCAATAAATAACGAGGGAAAGATCTCAAATTAATAAACATTAAAGAAATAAAACTACACCGAGCCATGCAGCAAACAAGAACACACAAGGCAGTTGCACTAACGAACCGTTGGGAATTAGAAACAAAAGAGAACACTTTCAGAAAGAAGACCGACAAAGAAAGAAACCAAGCAAAGACACACTTGAAGCATGAAAACAAACAAAAAAGATAGAGAATGCACACCTCGAGCTGGTTTTGGACACCCATCTTCAGTATTATTAAGAAATGGTGTAGTTATCCCGATTGATTAACCCTAACCCTAACCGATTGAGTGCGTAGTGAGTTCCTAGAGAAAAGCCATTATGTCAAAATTTGCTTTCGTTGGACTTGTTTGTTTGTCTTTCCACTTGGTCTCGATGGGGATATTTCCAATTTAATAATGAGAGATTATGCAACAAAATACTTAAAGGCAATAAATTATGATATTTACAAACTATTACAAACTATTAGTGCATTTAGGTTATTTCTTATCGGATAGTCAAATGAGATGTACAGAAATAAAATCAATGCAAAACACATTAAGGAAATGCTGTTCTTGAAGATAATGACCAAAAAATGATTTCTTCACAACCAAACTGAGAAAAAATCAATTTCCTGAAATATCAGGGTAATGATAAAAGCCAAAACAACACAGTAGAGGTGTGCCATCTAAATTAGCACCTTAATGTTAGTTTACAGGAAAACCGCTTCCTTAAAGAAAATATGATATTGTTAAATTTTTGGGACTTGCAAATGTTCATTCTCTGCTAAAAGAAAAATGAGGTGTCCGAAGTTTCAAAACACAATATATAGAATGTACATCCGAACGACAAAGAAGTGCAATTCTTCAAAATACACAAAAAATTTAATTTAATTTTATTATGAAACAAAAGCAGACTATGATTCATTGATTCCATATCAATTAAATTTCAGTTATCTTTGAATTATACAAATGGCATTAGTTTTCTATTCAAAGTAATGGTTTCCTCTCAATATTGTCTTACCTTACAACGGCCATCGTATTCTATAATAAATAAATCATCTCAATGTTAACATAAGCGATATCACACAATGTACCTCAAATGTTAGTTTATAGCTGATAACGGCATATATCCTCTCACATAATATTGCTATTTGCCTGTCAGCCGCTGTAGTCCGATTAATGAATGGGTGATACTCTTTAATTCGCTGCATTTCCGTCGAGGGGCGGTTCTTAAGCATCCGTGGGCTCAATGGATGTATTGGCTATTAATACTCTATAGGTATGCGTACGAGGATCCTGCGAACATGTAGCAAGGCAAAGAGGACCCTAACTAGATCTGATGATAAACATTCAAACTGATTTATCATTTGTTTTGAGAGTGAGGTATAAAAGAGCATGATTGGAACACATAACATCATGTGGTCCGCTGATATTTTTTCAACCGAACGTAACCTTCATCCAGGGGTGTCACCCTGATTGCATAAATATGTCCTTGACAGGTTCTTTGGCAGAAATGTTCGGTCAAGTTTAGACCTTTGCCCCTCAAAATTTCATATTGTGTGGATTTCGTTCTTTTTGGGCCTCCTGCATCACTGATGAGACATTACTTGTTGGAATGAGCAAATGGTGCGTTTATATTCTATAAAAAAATCATACATTTCAATATTGACATCGTCTTTAGGTACATTTTTGACATAAAAACTTTTTCAATCTTTGGTCATATTACATTGTTTAGATTGAGGATCATTGACGAGGGTTAAGTACCCGAGACATGGATGTCTGGTCCATGCTGTAAATTTTATCTGTTCTTAAATGATACTATTGAATTTGAAGACGTTTAACATCTATACTGATAAATACTAGATCCCCGACAAGACAACATGGCAGTGGTTACAGCAGAACACACACACAAGGGACGATGGAAAAAAGAAGGAAAGGAAACAGTATAAATGTAAAGAAACAGAATTAGACAAGAAAGCTAGTCACATCATATCATTTAAATATGAAGGGCAGCAATGGGCCTTCATATTTATTTTACTTGAAATTTTATTTTTCTCAACTGGTTTTTGTTTTGTTTTGGTGTTTTGCTGTTTATCAACTATTCTTTTTGTCTTGGTGTTTTGCTGTTAATCAACTGTTTCTTAGTAATTTGTTATGGGTGTTGCAACCGGGTGTTGTTGGAATTCCAATCCTTTCTTTTGTTTGATCCAATTCGTAATCTTATAGAGGACCATTGCATAATATGCATAAATCGGTACACCAGTGATTACAAAACTAAAATATTCCTAAATCTATACACAGAAGAGCATACAAAAAGGTGCGGAAAGTGAAAATAAAAAAAGAGAGAAAATGACAGAAAATTTACCTGTCCCCTTAAGTAGCTTCCCGTCGGATTTCTAAGAAATTAACTGTTATCAAAGATAGAGATATGGGAGGGATGTCAATGAATGAATGAGTAAAAGGAGTAACAAAACAGAAATACTTGACAAAGACGTATATGACGGCATTAAAAATGGGAAGAAAACCCCATCAATCACAAATCAAAATGTAAAATATCATTTTTAGGAAAGGAAGTTCAGGAAAGGTTCATCGATGAAATTTCCTCTCAGATCTTGCGTCATTTCCCCCAACTTAATGTGAAGCTTTGAATTCTGTTGCTAGACTCCTCGCTTTTTGGGACATAAACATTTATTTCCGGGAGAGGAATCAATTATTCCAATACAAAACTGTCTTGAATGTGATGAAATATTGAGAAATGACGGCGCGATACAAATTCTATTACGTTGGATAAATCCCAGTGCGCATTGTAATAGATACATTACGTTGAACACATAGGTTACTAGCTCAATATCTGAGGCAAAAATGATAATAGACAATTCTTTAGAGAAACCCATTTATTTTTTCTATCTTTTAGATTTTCTAAGTGAAATACTTACTTCATTTTCTCTTGAATACTTTTTGAACCCATATAAAAGTCATGAAGAATCTCTTGTTTAGCTTCCATCAGTTTGATGTCCGTAAAGTTTCAAATACTTATACGGAGTAAAAGCAAATTCGAATGAAAACAATAACACAAAAACAGAACATACGAGAACCAAGACTCTGATTGTCTGAAATAGGCGATACAGTATTTTCTCTCATACTCGCGCATGTGTTACAGAGAAGGACCTTGAGATACATCTATGTGAGCGACTTCTCTCTCACATATTACGTGACAGCTGTATCTCATATCACGTGACGCTATTGTTTCGATTTTTACGTTATTGTGACGTAATTATTTCATTCTGTCTTTTTATTCCAATACACTAAATAACATGCTGTCTTTTTATTACAAAAGGACTCCACCCTGAAGAAGGCTTCGGCCGAAACGTTGGGACAGAGCAATTTGTTGACTGTAATTATTTCAGCCGCAAAACAAACAAGCTAGCGGCGACATGGCAATAAAACATCGATTTTAATATCGTTTCTTTATTTTTATATGTATTCTTGAGTTAAATTTTGAAAAGCCTAATATTCGTACTTTATTCTTATAGAATAAATCCTTTTCCGGAGCGCTGAATTCGAATATCTCAAAATTTTTGCTATTAGATAAACTTGATATTTTTTTTCAAATTTTGTCTCTTTTCTTTCAGTTTTCAGATACGAGAGAAAATACTCTTTCATGTTCTTCTATGAAAAATACATCGAATTCCAACAACACCCGGTTGCAACACCCATAACAAATTACTAAGAAACAGTTGATTAACAGCAAAACACCAAGACAAAAAGAATAGTTGATAAACAGCAAAACACCAAAACAAAACAAAAACCAGTTGAGAAAAATAAAATTTCAAGTAAAATAAATATGAAGGCCCATTGCTGCCCTTCATATTTAAATGATATGATGTGACTAGCTTTCTTGTCTAATTCTGTTTCTTTACATTTATACTGTTTCCTTTCCTTCTTTTTTCCATCGTCCCTTGTGTGTGTGTTCTGCTGTAACCACTGCCATGTTGTCTTGTCGGGGATCTAGTATTTATCAGTATAGATGTTAAACGTCTTCAAATTCAATAGTATCATTTAAGAACAGATAAAATTTACAGCATGGACCAGACATCCATGTCTCGGGTACTTAACCCTCGTCAATGATCCTCAATCTAAACAATGTAATATGACCAAAGATTGAAAAAGTTTTTATGTCAAAAATGTACCTAAAGACGATGTCAATATTGAAATGTATGATTTTTTTATAGAATATAAACGCACCATTTGCTCATTCCAACAAGTAATGTCTCATCAGTGATGCAGGAGGCCCAAAAAGAACGAAATCCACACAATATGAAATTTTGAGGGGCAAAGGTCTAAACTTGACCGAACATTTCTGCCAAAGAACCTGTCAAGGACATATTTATGCAATCAGGGTGACACCCCCTGGATGAAGGTTACGTTCGGTTGAAAAAATATCAGCGGACCACATGATGTTATGTGTTCCAATCATGCTCTTTTATACCTCACTCTCAAAACAAATGATAAATCAGTTTGAATGTTTATCATCAGATCTAGTTAGGGTCCTCTTTGCCTTGCTACATGTTCGCAGGATCCTCGTACGCATACCTATAGAGTATTAATAGCCAATACATCCATTGAGCCCACGGATGCTTAAGAACCGCCCCTCGACGGAAATGCAGCGAATTAAAGAGTATCACCCATTCATTAATCGGACTACAGCGGCTGACAGGCAAATAGCAATATTATGTGAGAGGATATATGCCGTTATCAGCTATAAACTAACATTTGAGGTACATTGTGTGATATCGCTTATGTTAACATTGAGATGATTTATTTATTATAGAATACGATGGCCGTTGTAAGGTAAGACAATATTGAGAGGAAACCATTACTTTGAATTATAAGAATCATTAAGGAAAGGAGGGGAGAAGAAAGACTCATCGCAGCACCCACAGCGAGTAGACAAGCACAGAATAAGACGTGAAAGAGACAAGGAAGACCAAACACGACATAAAAAACAAAACAAACACTACACATGAACCAATGACGACTTAGATGACCATTTGCCTTTTTTGGTGGAAAATGGTTTGATTACTAGGCCCTATACATGAAGTAAGTGTTGTATTTTCAACCATGTACGAGGACAAAATTTGCCCAAAAGCGTTCTCCTTTACTCACGTATTTTCGGTTGCAATTCGTCAGTAGACTTAAGGTTCCTTCGCGCGTTTTTGTTTGTCGACCATATTTGTCAGCATAAATTGCTGTCTAGGTATATGGTTAGAAGTCTTAGCAAGTCATACATGAAACGGGTAGAGTGGTCATGACAATCTTACAAGTATACGCCTCGAACCAATCGGTCAAAAAGGATAACCGCGAGGGTCTTTCAAGATATTACTGAATCTCGGTCGTACTCTTCGGGTAATTGCATGCATGACTTTGCTCCAGTAGATCACGGACTGTGTTAATATTCTTATATCTTCCGAAATAGGTAACAGGATGTGACATTTCTGTGGAATTGAATCCACTGGTGTTGCATGCAAGCAAGAAATGCTGACTCTTCCTGGGCACCTGGTCTCACTCCCATATCGGGAGTTCGCTTCTTTTCATGTGGAGGAGTTTTTTGTTTGTTTTTGCTTTGGTTCCTGTTTTATCCTGATTTTGTATGCCCTTGTGTTAATGGTTTTTGAATTTTCTATTTTATTCTTTATATTGGGATATGGTTCTTGTCCATGTATATTTGTCAATCCACAACAAGACACCAGCAACACTGACGGGTAAAAAAGAAAACACAATCAAAGCACTCACTGAACATGCAACACAAATAAAATAACATCATTTTAAGAAGACATATGGCACATCCGGTGCCACAAATAACCCGAAGAGAGCTTCACTTATTATCTTTTAAATGACAATATTTCAAACTTTCAAAACTTGATGAAAGCAATGGCATATAAACTCAAGAGACATGGCAACGAAGTAAAGAAAAAAAAAAACCCTACAAAAACGGTATTCCACAAGGACGCGTGGAACAGATATACGGGACGAAGAAGCGTATTCTTCCTCTCAAAATAATTACCTTTGACTATTTAACAAATGTTTAACTCTAGTTTCCTTTGTTTACAAAATATACTGTGTCACGTGATTTTTAAAAATTTTTTTTCTCTTATTTGCTTTTTTCATTGCAGGTATAATATTTCAGCGACGAATGTTTTGGTTTTTTACGTGTGTTGTCTAGACGTGGTAGTTGTCGTTTGGTCTAATTGGAGATCTTTGTTTCACGCACTGTAGCCGAATAAGCAGAACAGCAAGAGAAACCTCACCAAGATTCTACCTATAAAAATCTATCCTTGGCAATCTTTTGTAAAAAATGGCATGAACAAATTCATTGATTGCATGTCAAATGGTCTGCAGACTAAATTATTTGAAGAGATCTATACATCTTCGTCTGACTTGATATATAAAAAGTGCTCATGCTGTCAATCAAAGAAAACTGTGATGATAGACTAATCAACTTAAGGATGAGATGAAAGATAAGACTGCGTAATCGTAAAATACTGATAAATCAACCCAATTTCTTTTTTGAATCAAACTAGATTCACATATTCATCATTTCTATTTTCAACGTAACAATAGGTTTTCATTTTCGTAATTTTCATTCCTTCTAACTGTATTTCGTTAGAGAAACTTCTCTAAATAGCTGAAAATACCGAATTTGGAAACATTTAAATTTTACGCAAGAATAAAATCAGCAATTAAGTTCCAGGTAATTCCAAGAAATGAAACTTGAAATTCAGTCTTTTGAACATGTAATGGCATAGCCCCTCAATTTTTAAATCAAAGTTTTCTGTATCTCTTTTAAGGTTTTACGTTAAACAAAAAGTTTTATTCAATTTAATCTCCGTAGGCGTATTTCTGATCAACATGATACTTGATTAATAACGTCGTTTTCAGTCGTAGTGATCAATCTTTTTGTTTTTGGGGTGTTTTTGTAAGTGTTCATAATTTTCTATTTCTTGATATCAAGGGAAATAAGACCTCTACAACAACAGTTTACAATAACAACACCATGCGATTTTTTTAATTCGGATTAAACACAATTAACACAACATCAACGACAAACAACTTCCTAGAGAGCACGAGACGATTAAATGATTAAATGATAATATATTTTGTAAGCCATATATATTTCTAATCCAATGAAATAAAAAAAAAAAAATCCTGAGATTAATTATATGACAAATATGGATAATGACCATATCCCTGTATACAGCACAACATCGATAATTCAGAAAATCAGAAACCGAAGGCATACAAAATCAGGATAAAACAGAAACCAAAGCTAACAAACAAAAACCTCCACCACATGAAAAGAAGCGAACTCCCGATATGGTAGTGAGACCAGGTGCCCAGGAAGAGCAAGCATCTCCTGCTTGCATGCAACACCCGCCGCTTCAATTCGGTAGAACTGTCACATCCGGTTACTTCCATTTCGGAAGACATAGAGTACAATCTGTATACTTCATGAGAACTTATTTTTAACGTAGTTAGCCTGTTTACCCTGACATGGTCGCCATAACACTTTCTATATTGACAAATCCATAGACAGTGCATGTATTCTTTTTATATTGATTTCATTTTCGTGCGTGAACATCGACGGCGGGTGTGGCTAGCCAACGGGGATGCTTACTCCTCCCGGGCACCTGGTCCCACCTCTAGCTTGCTAGGGGTCCGTCGATGCTCAATTTGGTGCTCTATTTTGAGAGCTGTTGAGATTATCGTCAGGATCTTCTTTAACTCATTAGCGTTGTCATTAGAGTGCTGTCTCCCATCTCTAGCTTGCTAGGGGTCCGTCGATGCTCAATTTGGTGCTCTATTGTGAGTGCTGTTGAGATTATCGTCAGGATCTTCTTTAACTCATTAGCGTTGTCATTTGAGTGCTAATTAATGATTACGCTTAATATGCCATATTTTATAATGGAGAATGAATCAAGCATACTAATTCACGAAAACTATAATTATTTAAATGTCCATTGTCCCAAATTTGCCCTGTTTCCGCTTAAATTTGGATGTGCTTAAGAACACGCACAGTGTATACATGGTGTTCTCCTTTATGTGTCTATAATGCTATGTCTGTTTGTCTATCGTGTGTGTGTGTGTGTGTTCCTCTGTAATCACTACAACGTAATAATGTTTGGGGTCTCAGATGTCATCTGTGTGTTGATTGTTGGGTCCCTGCATTTTGCTGCCTTCTTTGTGTGGTTATCTTGCAGTGAATTTTTACCCTACAATTGTGCGTTCTTCGAGACCCCTTGGTAACCAAATTTGTGGTAGGGTTGTGCTCCTCGTGTGATCAGGATAACCACACCATTTGCTATTTGCGTGGCAGGCGACCATCCTGGTTGGCACCGATTGTCCATTGGTCGCGTTCGTTTATGTGCGGTCTTTTGTGT
The DNA here is from genome assembly GCA_033119305.1 of Pinctada imbricata. Taxonomy (NCBI): domain Eukaryota; kingdom Metazoa; phylum Mollusca; class Bivalvia; order Pterioida; family Pteriidae; genus Pinctada; species Pinctada imbricata. The sequence goes on from VSWD01000009.1 coordinate 66,809,152, forward strand.
TTAATATTTCTATCGTATTTGATATTTCTTTTATTTTTATGTCTGTTTCTGTGCTTGTGTACTCTGTGTTTTCGCATGAGGTGTTTTGGTGCTTTGTTGCAGATGCTGCAACCTAGTCAATTCGATGATCCCCTCCTTTATTCTCCTTGTCACGCCTTATGTGTCTGGTTCAAAACATTATGTTTGCTTTTTAGCATGGGTTTTGACGAATATCGCCGCCAAGTGGGGTATGCTTCCTCTCCTCTAGTGTTAACATCAAAGACGTACCCATCAGTTATTCAGTCTCAAAGTCGAGAATGTCAACAGAATTTCGATTAGAATAGTTGCAAACTGCGTAATAAACAATATTCCGGAGTGAGGGCAGGTGCCCGGGGAGAGTCAGCGTCTCCTGTTTGCATGCAATTATAGCCTTCGCAACTCGCAACTATTCAATGAAAACTAGTTAATTCGGTGATTGTCTCGATGTACATATTAATGTACAAATCAGGTGTAGATGTCCTGTTTGGTGATGTTGACAGGATGTCATTGATCATTCTGGAAAGAGGGATCTTATATGGTTTTATTAGATCCTCGTAGCAAGGGAGGATCTGATGTCATCTCAATATGGGGATAAGTTTGCTCTTCTGTAGAATGTTTATTTAGAACATTATTTTCACCGATTTCGGCCATACTACATTGTTTAGATTGAGGATCACTAACGAGGGTTCAATACCCGAAACGTGCATGCCTGGTCCATGCTGTAATTTTTTCTGCTCTAAAATGATGCTAATGAATTTGAAGACGTTAAACATTGGTTCTGTCCTTTCGTAATTATTTTTCATTTTCCATGGTTTGTTGTAACCATTCATTGTCAATTTTTAAATTCTGTCTTGGGGTTTGGAATTGTCTTCTGTTTACTCGTTCTCTTATACTATACACAAATAAGTTAAAGGAGATCCTGACGATAATCTCAACAGCACCCATAATAGAGCACAAAATTGAGCATCGACGGACCTTTATAAGCTGTATAAATTTTTATCAACTGACGTCACTGAAACGAAATACAGAGCGATTACTACAGATGTATTACGAACATTCAAAGAATCAGAGAATAACAAAAGAATGAAATGAAATACTCTGTGGGAATTAGATCTTTAGGGAGGCGACCAATTGACATTAGAAACGACAATTTACAAAAAATAAATAAATAAACAGAAAAGAAACACCGAGACACAAAACACAACAATAAATGAATCAACAGTAAAAACAGATGTACCGAAGCATAAAAGGAAGGGAACTCCAACATGGCTGCTTTACAGTATCCACAGCAAAATGCCCAAACGCCATGAGTGATAACATGTCATTATAAGGGAGGGACCTTTAGACATTTTTTTTTTCAAGTTAATGCTTGATGCTTATTCCTCCCAGACACCTGGCCCACATTTAGTTTAACTAGGGGTCCGTAGATTCTCAATTGGTGCTCTATTGTGAGTGCTGTTGAGATTGTCGTCAGGATCTGCTTTTTCTCATTCGCACTTTAAGGGGTCATATCACAATATCACAGTAATCAGGTGCGATTACAAAATAAGACACTGAACACACAAAGGGCCAAATGACACAGGAGACCTTTAGATATGTATGTTATTACATGAAAACAAATATATTCATCACACAAAGTATTCAAATTCATTGGAATAAAATCAAATTTTACTTTTGTGGCACAGCCCCTTCGACGTGCGATGTCTGAAGTACAAAGTCCGCGAAAACGATAAGATATCTATTATTAAATGCATCAGGACGATCATCCGGTACTATATGTAGTCTTGGAAGACTGTTTGGCAGGAAATGTTTCCCTTTCTTCTGAAAACATAAATTCAGTCATGTGAAATATGTTCTTATCACTTCTATTTGAATATGAAGCTATTATGTATTAGATAAGACATGTGCGAGCGGAATGTTCCGACGCATTTGAATCACCTCTCTCGCTTTGACAATCATATTTGCACTCAGCAAAGCTTTCGGTTTTATTGTTATTGTCATGCAATTTTCTGTTTATTTATCATTTAATTGGAGAGTCAATTTGACCTAGCTGCGTAATTCAATTATCTCATTCATAAATTTCCTCAGTACTCTTTGAAACAAATCAAAGTAGGAAAAGATCCACGTAATGATAATGTCATGAAACGAGAACGGAGGTAAAATAAATTTCGGAAATGAGTTTAAGACCGACTGCACATCTGCACGAATAAAGAACTGTGACATGCACTATCACGCTTGCTGTACACGTGATGTCACTGCAGGGCATGTTTCGTGTACTGGTCTTTAGTTTTCATTGCACACAAATGGATAGAAAGTACAGGAAATTAAAAGCTTAGTCATCCCAGTTTCTTTATCGTTTGTATCTTTCTCAACGAAGCAGAATATCAACGAAAAGGGGGGGGGGGGCGTATCTTCAGAATAGATCGAAGTTCCTACTTGCCCATTCCTTTTATCCATTACGATGTTTTGACACATGATACTCGTATTTTATCGAAGAAGAGAACCCTGTCTTCCCTTAAGAACCTCGACCACCTGTCCTTTTTAAATTTCAGTCGGACTCCTCGGGTGAGAATATGCATAAGCTCGCAACGGCCGGCAGAGCTTGTTTTTGTGTTTTATATCTATTTACTTATCCATCTGTGTGTTTCTTGGCCCCCTATCTCATGCTGCCTGTTTGTATGGTCATCTTACAGTGAGGAGGTTATTTTACAACACAATAGTGCGTTCTTCGAGATTTCTACGTAATCGGAAAAGTGGGAAGGTTGTGCGCATTTGATCCGGATAAATACACCGTCTGCAACTGGCGTGGCAGATGGCCGTCCTAAGTCATCACCGATTGCCAATCGGTCTCGTTGTTTTATTTGCAGTCATTTGTGTTTCATGTTTCTATGATTTGTGATCTGGTGTTCCCTGTCCCTTATGCGTCTCTTTTTGTGCGTGTCTGCTCTGTGTTTTTGCATTAGGTTTTTTGGGTTTTGCTGTGTGTGCTGCAACCTAGTGTTGCTATAGATCCCCTCCTTCCTTCTATAACACATGTTTAAAAACGTCTTAAAATTCAATAGCATCATTTCAGAACAGATAAATTTGCAGCAGGTACCAGACATGCACGTTTCGGTACTTAACCCTCATCAGTGATCCTCAATCGAAACAATGTAATATGGCCAAAGAGTGTGATTATCTAGTTATTGTGTCCAGAAATGTACCAAAAGACGGAGCAGGATGGGCGGGATATGATGCTACAGGACCCACGTATTAGAAATCTCAAGGTATTTTGATAACAGAAAGTTTCGATTGCGTTTAGGAACAAATGAAGTTGTAACATGGACCAGACATGCACGTTTCGGGTACTTAACCCTCGTCAGTGATGTATCATGTAGAGTTTTTGCAGATATGATCCAAAATCTGATTCAAAGATTCATTTCGATTGAACTTTACTTACCAATGGCGATTACTGTCTTCCTCATGTCTCCTGTGTTTTTGTTCTATCCTTTCTCTTTGGGGATGTTTTTTTTATTCCACCACTAATTCTGTGATGATACGTACATTCTCCACCAGGCTTTGATATTGTATGATACAAAAATCTTAACCTTATCCGCTTTAATTCATTACAATAAAGCCTATTTAGTGTATCTATTTGCGTGGGGATGTAAACAATCCAAGCTTCACCTTATGTCTTTTTCTGGAGACAAGGACTATTTGTTCACTCGGATCCTGCTATTCTCAAAAGTACAAACACCTCTTCAGCTTTAGCTTACTGCCACGTGGCTTTCTAGTGCACGTGCTTTGCAGTCAGAGTGCATATAATCTGTTTTCATTTGTCATTTTAAAAAAGATTAAGGGCGATTTGGAGCGGCTTCGTTGTTCCTTGTCTCTTAAATGTCAGATACCAAGAACAGATTCTTTACAAAGACGTATTAGGATGCTGACAAGGCTAACATTTATAGGCAGATGTTTTTTCCAGGATTCTGAATAATAAGATTTTCTTATTGAAGGAAGTTTGAAAAGATATAAAACATGGGATGGGTTTTAAAGAAAGGAAGAAATCAAGTTAGGGGAAGGAATATAGGTATACTAGTATATTAAGAAGCTACCAAAAGACAGAAGATTAACCGAAATAAAAAGCCTTGGAAAAGTTTTATAGTTATAATTCATTGAAATACTCTTTAAAAGAAATTTCTACATTGTCTATCACATGTAAAAACATCTATAGACCAAAAGTCTAAACATCTTGACCTGTCCTTATACTACAATTTCCAAGGACCTTAATTGAGTCTATTAATGTTCTGGCCGATTTTGTATCGTACTTTTGTAACATTGAAGTATTCCAACTAGTTATGTTATTGAAGAAAATTTCAAACCAATTGTAATGCACCACTCACGCGTTTCGGATAGTAGATCCTCATCAGAGTTGTTTGATACCAAAGTGATTTCAGACAGCCAAATTTGTTTAGTAGCGCCCACTACTTTTATATATTTGAATTTTAGGTATCGACATATGAAAAACGAATATATTGACAAAAAGTGCAAACATTTTATGTGTGATCTTGTTATCTATTTATGGTTTGGAGGCAAAATGTCCCATTCTACATAACACATAGCATATACAGTAATGCAAGAGTTGCACTTTTTTTTAGTCATTTAAGAACAAGACGGCACTAAGGGAAGGCAATCTTGCGTTTTACTTGTAAAATTTCCCGAAGGGACGTGCAAATTTGATTTTATCGACAGTAGTTTATTATCTTAGATCGGTTGCATCCATTATTTAAGAGAAATCCCTAAAAAGGTGACAGATGAACTAGCTAACATTTCAGTGCGGCACAAGAGTTGACTAGGCTAATGGTGCCATTAGGATTTTTCATCTATGTCGGCCCACATATAATTAGTGGAACACTTTCCTATGATCAATGTCTGGTGTTCAAATAAACAATATTGAGATAAAAATAACATTGTACCATTTTAACAAGTAGTTTTAAAATCATCAGTGATAATTGTTACGATCAGTTTTGATTGTTTTGTATGATGTTCAAGTGAATATTGTTGTGTCTTTTTGCGGGTTGTAGTTTTGCCTGATGTCATTTATGTGTCACTTTCTTGTGGGTTTGTTTAGCTGGGTGTGTGCAGGGTGGTCATGCTGGAGATCCTTCTATTTTCTTTGTGGACATAACAGAGGAAACCGAAACCCGAAAGGATGAATTTCCGAAGAGTAAAATTATAAACATTACCGACAAGTTATGACAAAGAGCCAGTTAAGGACAGCAGCTTGCCTTTAGACCATACTTTAGGGATATTCCCCTTAGTTTTAGAATGGTTCATCAAATTTTGTGACGGGTAATACATTAATATATGTCTAGTCAAGTTCCGAAACAATGTGAATTTGGTCGTTTGATATTCTTGATGGTCCATCAGTTGAGATAACATATGCAGCCTTTTGGATAAAATGATCAATATTGAAATACATGTATTATTTCCATAATATCAGTACATCATAGGCGTATTTAAACATGTAGTGTCTTGTCAGTAAGATAACCGATCATACTATATGTACTATAGCATTTAGCTCTCATCTTGTTCGTCCTTAGAAGAAGAATATACAATGTATCTGAGTAAAATGATAAAAAAAAAACCAGCCCAAATCCGAATTCATTGGTTTCAAACACTGTCCTGTTCACTAAATCCAGAGCATCCTGTTTTCCTGGTTTTCTCTATAATATGATACTGTTATCTTCAAAAAAGATATCATTTTTATAGTACTCCTTTAGTCGTAACAGAAAATACCATTGTTTTGGTTGTACGTAAATTTAGTTAGAAATAGGAAGGAAAATAAAAAGTCTACGGGGATTTTCTATAGTAAAATCGCTGAAAATGCGTGACGTCGGGAGCTTTGACGTCACTGTTTACTATTATTAACACGGAGAACAATATGGCGGCGGCTTGAAATTAACATGGGAATTTCCCGTAGACATTTTATTTTTCATATTGCGGTTTGAAGGCAGCTGATAGGGTAAGTTGAAGTTAATTTCCAGTTACGACTAAAGGAGGTCAATTCTCGGAAACTATAATTTATAGGAAAATTCTTCAGATGAGAGAATAAATCGCCATAACAGGGTGCTCTGGATTTAGTGAACAAGACAGTGTTGTGCCGATTATCGCCGATGTCGGTGACATCGTCGCCAGACCCTTCCGATTAAGATAATCGATTATGATTTCGATAGTCGATTATAATCGAGAAATTTTGAACATTATAAGAATAAAATATTTGCATCATTAAACCGAATTTTTGCTAGAGAGACAGTTCATACATCGTACTTAAAATTGAATGTTAAACGTCTTCAAAATTCAATAGTCAAAGTAGTATGTATGTATTACTCGTATGACATTTTTGCTGAGTTTCCATAACATTTACTGTTTTGGGGTTTAGCTGTGGGTGCTGCAACCTAGTGTTGTTGGATATCCCCTCCTTTCTTTTACTGTCAACAAATAGTTAAGTTATAGACAAATCATTAGATGTTTTACAGTTTTGCAGTGAATTATAAGAATCTGAATATAATCGATAATCAATCGAAAGGCTTATCTAATTAATCGATTTTGATTACTCATTCCTTATTACAACACTAGTTTCAACCATTGGACGTACGAAGAATGAAAACGTCAAATCTAAACAAACTAACAGAAACATTCTTCAAAGAGGAAAAAGTTAATTAATAAATTGATATAGGGTCAGATGTCTCCAGGAATAAGCATCGTTTTTCAATTTACCTGTTTGTGATGTTGATTTTTGAAAAAAAAAAACACCTAGGTTTTGTTTCCATTCAGGGAGCAAGAATTAAATATTATCTTTCGATTACATGTACTAAAAATTTTACATCATATTTTAATTTTGTTTTTGTCAAAACACCAGGAAGGAAGGAAAGGCAATATCTTTGTCAAGCACAACTCCTTGGGGACAAAAATCAGAAAAGATAATGCTCAAATATCTAAAAATGTTCGGTGAGACATTGCCACTGTGCAAGACCCTGAATTTATTTATTTTGATTTGTCAAGATAGACGCGCGCGCATATGGCGAAAGATATATATACAAATGTCTAACATTTGTGCATGTGGCATTAATCAAAACGGTGCTTTACCGTGATAAGACTGAATTTTACAGTGATACGTCAAGTTATTTTCTTTCATGTGTTTCATAAATATATCAATCGCTTATCACTTTTATTGATTTTTGCATGATACACCTTTATAAGTGTAAGAAAACAAATGAAATACGAATGGAATGTGTAAACTGTCGAATGCTTCTTGAGATGATACGTGTGTGAGGCTTTATTGCAAGAGACCATATTCTATTGTCTTATGTTTATTTAATACTTTATGCAATATCTGAATAATTGAATTGGTTTTTATTATCTGAAACTCTCTTCTTTCCATGTAACCTTACCTGAATTCACGTACATGTATATATATCAGTGTCTATCAATTAAATTAAACTTTATTTATTTTACAACGGTTAACAAACAAGTTACACAACTTATATCAATGTCTCACGTTGGCTCAGATGTTGGTGTGGGGGTGGGGTGTCCAAGAATCAGGAGGAAACCGGAGTACCCGGAGACCCCCCCCCCCTATGCAGAGGCCTGGGTGGGGGACCACCTACCCTCCCACGTAAGTGTCTAACAATAAACACGGCATTTCCTGTAAATTCAATAGAATGAATCTTTGCCAGGAATCTAAGAATTGAATTCAATAGATTTTTGTATAAATCTGAAAAATAGGTACTAGATTTGGTCATTTGTCTGTAGTTTACTTTCACTCAATAACCGGGGCTTTACAATGGCTTCATATCTGAAGTTAAATGAGTATTTGAACGCTTAAGGATATGGTGAATCCTGTAATAAACGCATTCAACTCTGATTATTTTCTTAAAAATGACGAAAATATTTATTCAGACTCAAAGCATCTTACGTCATAAGGTTTCCGTAAATTGTATGATCAAATTGCTTCATCTAGTTTTAGCTTGAACTAATAATGAATAAAGAATTGGATTCTAAGCCTTTACTTTAAATAATCAAATGAGGCATCGAAAAACATGTAAATTATGCATCTTAAAATGCTTAATGAAAATTTCCAAGTAAAATAAGATAAGGAAAATGTATATTCCCCGAGTTTACATGCAAATAAACAAAATTCTAGTTCTATATTATGCCAGATTGCACTGTTGCTATAAATAACCAAATACAGAAGATATTCGTTTAATTATTTTCGTACTCAAAAGAAAAAGAGGATCTCAAGCATGACCACCTTGTTTTCACCCAGCGAAACAAAACAACAAGAAAATGACACATAAATGAGATCAGATAAAACTACAAATCGCAAAAAGACACACCGGTATACACTAGAACATCATACAAAACAATCGAAACAGACGTACAGAACTCACTATAGATAGGTTCGTTTGGAGTTTTTCAAGACTAAAATGAAGATCTCTGTTAGAGAACACTTTGTAGTGATCACAGCGGAACACACACAGATGTAAAAAAAAAAAAACCACGAGCACCTCGCAAAATAATCTCTCCAAAAGATACCATAAGACCGGAGACAAACAACAAACGGTCACAATAGAGTCAATTTGAATGACAAGGATTGATAATATTACGATCGTTTCTTTAGACTGCCCGTTTTACAAGTGCATATGTGTCTTTCTCAATATTTTTGTGTAATAGATAAAGATTCCATACGACGTGCTCTTAAGTCCATATAGCAGACATAAGAGCCTTTTTTTTTACACAGTGACACCTTTAGTCAGCCATGGTTATATCGCGTCCTGGTTGTAGTTATAGTAAAAAACATCGGCAAACAAAGCATTAACGGAATTATTTCTAATGATTTTTTCACATTCATTGGCCATATTATCTCGATGTTTCTGACGTCTGTGTGCGTTCTCTTCAAGGTTTAGTGCGTTGCAGCGTTGGTTATAATTGAGTCTCGTTGGAGATCATCATGATACTTTGAACGGTAAGTTTTATTATGGAGTTTCATGTCTTGATTTCTGAATTCTTTCCCTTTCTATAATACAATACCAATCACATAGGGAGGAGGATACGTAAGGAAGAAGGAAAGGAATGGAAACATAAAGCTTAGATTTACGGAAACCAGATAATTTGAAGACCTGTGTCATGCTCTTAATGTTACATTACTTACGAATAAACAAAACATGGATGATTTATTGTTATCTAAAATAAGATTTTATGACACAATCAACAAACACTGTCTGATCCTTCTTTATGACAGTGGAATGGAATAACATCCCACTGTATGCAGTAAAATATGCTATTATGCAGCCGGAAATTACTTCTGTCCCAGAAAAAATATCCGAGTTTCTCCATTTCATTGCAGACATGATTTCCGCCTTGTTTTCAATCCATGCAATACATTTAGATTTGTGGAGTCTAACATGCTTTTGAGAGATGATCAGATAACATACTTTCCATTCTCCTATTTCAGTTCAAGGGCTTCTATGATGAGGTTTTACCTTAAATTAGTTCGATATTTCAACGTGATGCAATTTTCTCCTTATTTTCTACAAATGTTTCATTTAGTAATTAAATAACATACAAAATGTCCCCAACTCTTTTTTTTGGGGGGGGGGGAGGGGGATTGGAAATGGTCTCTTATATGGCATCACTGCATGATATCTATTTGGACGAGAATAAAATCAAGCCAACAAGATGGCAATGAAAAAAATATCGTGGAAATGAGGCCTTTTGAAACCATTAGATAAAATATTCGGCGCTCCCATCATTTTTTTGGGGAAAGATCTACTTTCGAATGACTTAATATATGGAATTGTTTAGCCTCCACTCTACTGTGACTTGATAAACAAATTCAGACGGATCAAACTTAAATCGAAAATGTTTTAAAACAATCAACCACATTCTTTACCGCTGATATGACACTGACCTCTTAAAAGGACACAAAAATGGTCTGGTTGTAGATCCCTCCCATCTTTTCTCCCCCTCCCTTTTTTCTTTGACTTCATGGCTATTTTCAGACAGTAACTCATGATTCGGAGAAAGAAAAAAAAAAGGGGGGGGGGGTGTTCATATTTTCTCATAGAAGCTCGATGTCATGGATCTAGAATAGCGTCCTCCTATTATCTTTAAAGGAAAGTGAAAGTACTGCAGAGACGGGATGCATATAATTCAGGATTGTTGGCGCCGAGCTCCTTTAATTTTAGGCACCTGTGGACATATTTAAAATTATCTAGTTTCTACATATTAAGTATTGAGGTATGATCTTGATTCTTTTAATTATCAATAACAAAATGATACTTTGTCATGGCTTGCGTTTCATTTAGTTACACATAATGCGCATTACCCGTTGTTGAAGGTACGTACGTGCATGACTACCTGCTATGACACCCCCCCCCCCCCCCCCCACACACACACATGGTCAGAATCTTACCGAACGTTTCATATATATTTATATATTTTACATATATCTATGAATTATTTTCTGAGATGTCTTTGATGATCCTCGACGATTATAACGATATCAAATACAAATTCATAATGCCTGTCATTGTTTACATTTCATGGTAAACACGTGGTATCTCTGACGTCATTTTCGGTGACCTGGTTTTGTTACAAATTTGATTGGCCTATACAGCCATATGACCTTTCGATGGCTTTTCTCGAATGTTCTTTATGCAAAATAAAATTGTAAAATTGTGCGTCGTATATTTCAGAAAACGAATATGGAGCTGGAGCGAAATATAGCCTCTAATATTAGAAACGTCTTGTAAGAATCGCCTTACTTATTTAATGATACTTACATGTAAAAAGTCGGGGATTAGAATGGGAGCATTATCAGTGGAAAATATGAAGTTAATGGTTAGTGTCCGTCGCCGGTTTTGAACTATAGATTTTCTAAGATTTGTTTTAGGGAAACGGTGAGGCATAATTAATGATTACACGTTAATTAGAAATAATTTCTTCTCAAAAATTGTCAAATTCACATTTTAGGCTATATCTTCATATCACACCATTTATCTCTGTTCTCTTTGTTTCAACGAAGAATCGGCTAATTCGTTCCTTTAGTAGTATACGAGGGTTGTCCCAGAAAAACGTAGACATTGCTCACAGTTCCTTTATTTAGCATTAAATCTAAACAAGATTTTCCCAGATGTAAATTGCAGTATCTGGGAAGCATAAAATGTTAATGGAGTTGAAATCTGCCGTTGATTTTGAAAATTTATTAGATTATTAGAAGAGCGGTTGGACCGTACCGGAGCAGTCCGAAATTTTCATGCGCCAAAAAAGAATCGATAATAAAACCTGTTGAATACTTATCAATGCATGCATAAATAGATACTAAAAGTTTAATCAACAGAAAGAACGGATTTTATCAGGTCCATACATGCTATATTTTCGTCAATGACGTAATAAACAATTTAATTATGAAGGAATTTATAAAGCAATCCCTCATCAATCATTCGAAAGACGGCGACGTCAACATTATTAGCGGAGCAGTAAATGTTACTAAGATATTGTGTTGATCGTGGATTGACCCCTTTTTAGACAAAGTAAGACATGAAAACATCAGAAAAGTATGGAAATGTTCGCAGAGTATTAGTATACATGTATGTACAAGAGATTTGCCGACGATCTGACAGACAAAACTTAACAAGGGCACACGGAGAGGGGCGATATTCAGACAGTAAATTTGGCCTGAAACTTCATTGATAAAGACCAACATCGAACAGTAAACGAAATAGAAGAGAGGGTCCATATAAGTACATTTACTGTGCAGAAAATCCTGTCAAGTGGATTAAACATGTATCTCGTTTCTGCTCAATGAGTGCCAAAGACTATTATCAAATATATGAGATGAATTTATGAGTTGCTTCCTTTAGGCATATTCTTAACCGCAGTCGCTGGAATCCATGACGTTACATATCATGCGCCGGTGGACGTCACCCAACATCTTTATTTCTTCTATAAATTTTTTACTATTGAAGATATATCATTGATTTTTCGTGTACAGAAGCCGATTTGTATGTCAAATTTATCAGTGCAAAGTTTATAGAAATGCAGCCCTTTACAACTTTCTTATTGCCGATGTCTACGATTTTCTGGGACAACCCTCGTAGATGTCCTGCAAAGGTACAATTCCTTAAAAGCAAGCCCCACATATCTTGTACTTAAGAACGAGTATAAAGAATTTCTAAAAAATGGGTAATCGATACTGTATGCCTTGATTAAGCCTCGTTGTTGTTAGATAATGTCTTGGTATAAAATTACCTTGACATTTATAATGTAGGGGAATCACATTTCATGATTAATTAAGGAAGGAAATGGGTCATTGATTTCGGTATCTGCCTTTCTCTGTTCTATCTCTGGTTTTATGTGACAGGTAATTTTTATAAAACGTTGATTGGTTAAAGTCTCTTTATAAAGTTAAGAAAATATAATAATAAAACTATCAAAAACAATACGATTATCGATGTTTGAATATTTACTCTCTTGTTAAAATTTCAGTGCATTAACGTTTAAATTCAATAGCATCTTTTAAGAACAGATGCATTCACAGCATGGACCAGACACGTGCATGTCTGGTGCATATGCTGCAAATTTATATCTGTTCTTAAATGATGCTATTGAATTTGAAGACGTTTAACACGTGCACGTTTCGGGAACAAACCCACAAGAAAGTGACGCATAAATGACATCAGACAAAACTACAAATCGCAAAAAGACACAACAATATTCATTAGAACATCATACAAAACAATCGAAATAGGCGTACAGAAACATCAAACATTAATGACAGCAAATAAAAGGAAGGAGATCAATATGCACCCGGCGCCAACTTTGGACGGACATCTGCTATTAGCAAATGGTGTGGTCACAGGACCCACGTTTTAGAAATTTCATGAAATTTACTATATGAGTATTCCAAGAAATAATGTCTTATCGTTGAGACGTGTTACCGAAATAAGACGACGTCAGATTGTTGAATACATGAAAAACGAAATTCATTGTTTTTATGTTATACTTAATAACCTTATAAGGGAAATTCCAAAATGGCAAAAAGACCATTTTAGCTTTGTTAAACGTAGTGCATAAAACAAATACTATCAACTTGCTTTCGTACAACATGTTTATAAGTAGCGTATAATATGAAAATGCCATACATACATCAGATAGAGAAATGTAGATAATATAAAAACATTAGTCAAATCAGAATCCAAACATCACTTTCAATAGACATACTTGTAGTCAACTTGCAACAAGGTCATAGGCGGCACAGGCTTGCAATATTAGATTTCAAAGTGAAGAAAAGCGGAACTGAAATCGGACGCATGCGTAGGAGAATGACTTGTAGTATCAACTAGAAGAATAGTCATGAAGTAGAAATTACTTGTGTCAGTAAGTCTATTTTTAAAAACAGTTTTGTTCAATCGATAGCAAAATGTAAACTTAATTCCTCCTATCAATACATGACAATAAGGATATATCACGTTTGACGTATCCAACAGAGTATCGTGACTATTCCCCAGTCCATAGCGGAACGAAAATCGTGCAAATAAAGTTCTAATGCGAAAAGCCTTTATTCGTCAAATGTTGACAGTGTACGATGTTCACGCCGACACTATTTCGTATTCAATGTCATCATACACAATATACACGCAGTTTAAGACCGCTATTAGTCATTATTTTTAACGCTTAAGTTCGCAACGTTTATAGCGTTTCAGTGTTTTTTTACATAGCGTATGATGTCACATTCTGTCTAAAGCAAGACTTAGTTCTATTTTACACAATCAAAGCTAAATTGATGAAAAATACCTAAAATGAATACGGAATCCGGAAATTTACTCCGTTACGGTGGGAATATTAAGCACGATACGTTTTGGGATAAGATACGTATACGGATACGTGCAAAGTGATACATGTATAACCCTAATACCCGCCAATAGTAAGATAGGTATCTGACACATGGGATAGACATGTAAACATACACTAAAGCGCAACTTACCGTGTTTAATGCCTAGGAAACTTTGGAAAGCACGGACTTAACAGACCTCAGAGTCTGGTGTGAGTAGAAGTAATATTCATCTTGTCCAAAAAAAAAAAAGCAAACTTGTATCCGTTTCCTCTTCTTTTAATTTTTTTTAAATTCATCGAATTCAGATCCAGATATACTGGATTGGAATCTTCAGAGTTCATTTGTTCAATCTTCAGAAATAGCAACTGATATTTCTTTATATATAGAGTTCCTTTAAAGAACTCAGCAATTGAGAACTTATATAGGAAATTAGACTGAAAACAATCTAAATAAAGGAACCAATTTGTCCCATTCAAAATTGACCATTGATATATTACATGAAGTATTGCAAACAGAGAAATCTATCAAAAGGTTTAATTAGTGTTCTTCTAAGAGTTTGTTTTTTCCTTTCTAAGAAGACTCTGATATTAACAAATAATTGTCACGTCAGTTTTTCCAACTAAAAGTTCACCAAGAGGTCTTAAGAATTTTCCTTGAATTCGATACCATAAAAAACAAAATAGTTATCAAAATAGTTAATTATGTCGAAGAGCATGACTCTCTGTCATGAATACTTCTAAAGTGAATAAACATGTAATTACACTTTGCTATAACACTAACATAACGGGTGACCGTTCGATAAATAAACATCAAAGATATTCAGTCTCAAAGATCGAGAAGGCTAGGCAAAATCAGTCAAAATTTCCATCGGAACGCTACGAACCCCGTGATAAACAATATTCCGAAAAGAGACCAGGTGCCCGAGGAGAGTTAGCGTCTGTTGATTGCATGCAACACCCGTCGCACCAGCTCCATGAAAACTTCGGTGATTGTCTCGATGGACATATCAGGTAAATATTTCTTGCTTGGTGATGATAGCAACCATATGTATTTTTAGTGTCTTCGTATTTTGATGTTGAGCACAAATATTCCTTGTCCCTTTTGTTGTTATTCTTTTAACTTGGTCTTGATATCTCTGATGTTTTGTCGGTCGATGTTGTTATTGTTGATATCTCTGATGTTTTGTCGGTAGATGTTGTTATTGTTGATATCTCTGTTGTAGTGTCGGTCGATGTTGTTATTGTTGATGTCTCTGTTATAGTGTCGGTCGATGTTTTTTCCTTGATATCTCTGTTGTAGTGTCGGTCGATGTTGTTATTGTTGATGTCTATGTTGTAGTGTCGGTCGATGTTATTATTGTTGATATCTCTGTTGTAGTGTCGGTCGAAGTTGTTATTGTTGATGCCTCTGTTGTTGTGTCTGCCGATGTTGTTATTGTTGATATCTCTGTTGTAATGTCGGTCGATGTTGTGTATTGTTGAAGGTCTTCTGTTGTAAGTGTCGGTCGATGTTGTTATGGTTGATAGCTCTGTTGTAAGTGTCCGGACGATGTTGTTATTGTTGATAGTCACTCTGTTGGTAGTGTCAGGTCGATGTTGTATTGGTGATAGGTCTCTTGTGTAGTGTCGGTGTCGATGTTGTTATTGTTGATGTCTCTGTTGTAGTGTCGGTCAATGTTGTTATTGTTGATGTCTCTGTTGTTGTGTCGGTCGATGTTGTTATTTTTTATGTCTTTGTTGTTGAGTCGGTCGATGATGTTATTGTTGATGTCTCTAGTGTAGTGTCGGTCGATGTTGTTATTTTTTATATATCTGTTGTAGTGTCGGGTCGATGTTGTATTGTTGATGCTCGGTTGTAGTGTCGGTCGAATGGTTGTTATTGTTGATGTCTCTGGTGTAGTGGTCGGTCGATGGTTGTTATTTTTTTGTCCGGGTGTTGTTGAGATTCCGGTCTGATGTTTGTTATTGTTGGATATCTCTGGTGTAGTGTCGGTTCCGATGGTTGTTATTGTTGATATCTCTGTTGTAGTGTTGGTCGATGTTGTTATTGTTGATATCTCTGTTGTAGTGTCGGTCGAAGTTGTTATTGTTGATATCTCTGTTGTAGTGTCGGTCGATGTTGTTATTGTTAATGTATCTGTTGTTGTGTCGGTCGATCTTGTTATTGTTGATATCTCTGTTTTTTGTGTAGGTCGATGTTGTTTTTGTTGATATCTCTGTTGTTGTGTCGGTCAATGTTGTTATTGTTGATATCTCTGTTGTTGTGTCTGTCAATGTTGCTATTGTTGATTCTGTTCAACATTGTTGGTTTTGTTTTCTTCTTTTATATCACTTTATCTGATTTTTGGGTTGATCCATTATTTTGGCAAGCTTTTATTCCTATCACGCGATATTTGGCGGTTATTTCCCTTTTTTCTACATCAAAAATAAACCATTACGTGTAATGTATGAAGAGTGTATCATGTTAACATTTTGGTAAACTTCTTTAAGAATGAAATACTTTTTATTTGTTACAATAAAGGATAATTTTGATAAAATCGTATATTGCCATTTCGTAGAGAGATTCAAGATATAAGTCTTAGCAACGAAATGTTCAGCCGATGAAACAATGTCCTATCAGTCGATATAGTGTAATGAACCCACGATAGCTTCTTAGAACGGAGTGCGTGATATTCTCTCCTTAAAATATTCTTCATTAGCGTATTAGTTTTAGAGGTTACAGTATATTGTATAATTAAACACTGGTTTTTATGTAAGACTGATTTGATTACAGATTGAAGTAAATTCTCCAAGCATAATGGGTATACTGCAATAGTAGTATTACAAATGACCTTAAATATGTCAGTTCTTTTAAAACTTTTTTCAAAGAATTGATACATGCTACATACATCTTTGATGTTTCTCTTCTACTAAACGATGGTAAGAGACTGAATATCATAGAGCATCTGTTCTTTTTCGACGCCTTGAATATAATAATACGGAAGTGTTCCAACTCTATTCCTTCCCAAAGAAAATTTCAAACCAATTTATCATGCACCAGATACAGTGTATCGGATATTAAATCCTCATCGGTGATGCTTCCATCTAAATAATACGGAAGTGTTCCAACTCTATACCTTCTTGAAGAAATTTCAAAGTAATTTTACCCATCCTGCTACGTCTTTCGGTACATTTTTGGACATATTGATTCGCACACTCTTTGGATCATATTACATTGTTTAGATTGATGATCACTGATGAGGGTTAAGTACCCGAAACGTGCATGTATGGTCCATGCTGCAAATTGATCTGTTCTTACATGATGATATTGAATTTATGCCCTTTGCCGTGTGGAGCTCGTAAAAAGTTCCCAGAGGGGTTTGGCAGTAAGTGTTTTGAATATTTTTCCCTGACATGGTCGCCATAGCACTTTCTATATAGACATAACCTCAGACAGTGCAGTGCATGTAATTTATATATTGTTTTTCATTTTCGTGCATGAACATCGACGGCGGGTGCGGCTAGCCATCAGGGGATGCTTACTCCTCCCGGGCACCTGATCCCACCTCTAGCTTGCTAGGGATCCGTCGATGCTCAGTTTGGTGCTCTATTGTGAGTGCGGTTGAGATTATCGTCAGGATCATCTTTAACTCCTTTAACTCATTGAAGACGTTTAAAGTGTAGACACAGCCAAATATAACTATAACTGTGACCAACTGAATAGAACAACAGATGCTAGCCTCCTCCAATAGTAGATATGCAAGACACAGAAACATCCAAATGTGAAAACACAGAGTGGACAAGCACAAAACAGACTTCAAAACATAAGGGAGGTTAAAAATAAAAACGAAGATTTAAAGCTTACCATCAAAGGTAACAGCGCAAAACTTAGCACAAAAGTAACCAAAGGCACCAAAAGCAACAGGCAACGGTGCCCATTGCTGATAAGAAAATTACATACTTGTACTTTGAGTTTGTCGTTTCTATAAAGAAATATCGATGCTTAATAAAGATAGAAAGAGGATCACCAACAACAGCTCGTTTTATTTCACGGGAGAAAAAAAGGCGGAGACAATAACTCACCATGAGTGAATTAAAGTCAAACACAAAAGCCCATATCAGATAAAAAAAAAAAACACACACACACAATCCAAAGGCATACGTACGAATTTTGGAATTTGGAAAAGAACTACAGTACTTCATCACGTAAATCGAAAAATTGGACAAACAGACGGAGAAACTGACACAGCTGCACAGAAACACGAAGGACAACTTATCTAATGAACTATTTCCAGTGCAATGTTGAAGGTATTGTAGAATGTATTGTAGGTGGCGATGTTAAAATGCGCCATACTAATACTTGATATATCTCATGAATCATGTTACATGTCTAAAGCAGGTATATTATCATAGTAGGGAGGGGATCTCCAACAAGACCCTGTTGCAGTACGTATGACCAATAATGTATGACCAATAACCAAAAACCGTATGACCAATATTCAAAAAGTACGCATGACCAATAATGAAGCCCAGATCCCTTCCCAAATTCTATCTTAGTGTTACCTAAATTTCGCTGCTTAGTCACAGAATGATCAAAATAAATTCGATAAAACTAAATTTTCTAAATGCAATTCCATTGATCCCAAACCTGCCAAAGATGATAATTTCTTGTTGCATACTTGTCGATGTTAAATAAGGTTTGTTAGTGTATCTAGTTGTCCCTGGTTGTGTCCTTAAGTTTCTTTGTCTGATGTTCGTTGCATCCTGTGGTTCTATGTCTCTCTGGTCAGTGCAGGGTAGTCTGGTTGGGGATCACTTCCTTTCACTATTATTTTATCATGGAGCTTGGAAATATATTAGGTTGTTGAATATTGCTGACCACTGTATGGGAAACAAACATTCTAAAATTAAATAACGTACGGAAAACCCTTACTGGACGAGACGGCGATGTATGTGTGGATTTTGTGTGTTGTTTTACTTTCACTCACTAATAGGGTATGTAGTCAGGAATCTATTTTCTTTTGCGACCTTGGTTGCGGTTCATATCGTTTTTGATCCTGAAATAAGAGTTACTGAATAAATAAAAAGAGTATGTTTGTCGCGGAGGAATCTATTACAAAATATTAACATGATTTACCAAATATCTCCGTAGAGGATGTGATTTCTCGATAAGAGTTGAATATTTTCTTCGGAAAGGCGCCGCCAACAAATTCTTAAAATACAATCGCTGTTTAAAGTTTACTTGTCCACAAAATTAAGATATTTTGTTAAAAAAAGGTGAGAACGCATGCGTCTGTCTTGTCCAAAAGAGTTGAATATTTGCTATCTATTTCTGCCGATGAGATCTTTTGACAAGGAATATGGAGTAACCATACATCACCATACTTCACTTCTTCCTTATATATATGCACAGCCAATGTAATTCCCTGAGATGTTACTATTGAAAGGAACGTGTTGCAATTCGTGTATTAACACTCGTGACGTCACAATGCATAAGATCTAAAGAAACATGCCGCGACGGCTGTTCTAACCTCCAAACTGAACCCGCGTTGACCTGAATGTTAATGTCACCTATTTACGTGAAAAAACGCGATTTCAGAAAACACGAATGAAACGGACAACTGTGGTGCATATATATAGAATAAATGTCATAATTTGTGTTTTGTTACGGGTATGCAACACACAGCAAGTGCATTTATCGCATGAAATGCGCTAACGCGCATTACATGTACGATAAATGCACTTGCTGTGTGTTGCATACCCGTAACAAAACACAAATTATGACATTTATTCTCTATTTGCATCGTAATTTTCTCTTTTTATCACTTCATTGAATACTAGAAGTAATACCATCAATACCAATTAAGTTATTGAGGAATTAATTAAGTGATAATGTATGTCTACGTCACACTTCCTTGTTCCATGAAAAGAAAAGAAACTCTAACTTTTTTCATCTCCTCTTTGTTTTTCCGTGTTTTGTTCACAGAATTTACAGAAAAAAATCAAAATTTGCTTGCCTACATATATGCACGTGTGTCATATGACAGGAATTCGAAACAGCAAAAGTGTTTTTGATTCCTGACAAGTGTTTTTACTTTAATTTATCAAGGAACATATTTTGATGTGTTTTTATTTATATGGTCTTTTGTGTTTCATGTTTCTATGGTGTAAGTTGGTGTTCCTTGTCCCTTTTGCGCCTCTTTCTCTGGGTGTCTGCTCTGTGTTTTTGCATTGGGAGTTTTGGAGTTTTGCTGTGGGTTCTGCAACCGAGTGTTGGTGGAGATCCCCTCCTTTCTTTTAAACTACCCTAACATATAGGTCATTTATGTTAAATGGCTAAGCGGACAAAACCCTCGTTCTTGGACACTGGGACTCCGTATATCACTCATACTGGTCCTCAGCAGCTGCTAGAGATTTTTCATTCGTGAAAGCTGAATTCAATTTCACATAGAAATTTTACCCTGAAGAGACATAGAGGAGATTTATTGAGTTTCTCGGGTCTTTATTTGGGTGAAATGCGCGGATCTCGCTTTCGCTGACAATTATCGTTTCACTCATGAAAACTCAAATGGCTGTTATTTTAGAATTAGGGTCATACATTCCTCGATTGATGCTAATGATAAAGGACTCTATGTAGAAGGTTAGAATGGGGTCATATAAATGTATGAGCGAGATTTATGTGAGTGTTTCAAATTTGATTCTTTTATTTGGTCATACCTTTCTAACTTCGGATGGTCCTTAAAATGAAAATTCCAGAGCAGTCGTGGGATAAAGATTATGATTTTTATTATCATTTTGTTTTCTAAATTACTATTCAAGAAATGTGATTTCTCATGGACACACGTTTTTAACTTTTACTAATTTTAGCATATTTCTACCTTATGATCTTACACATAACACGTTTCTGAGCAGCACGTGTTTCAGGTACATGTATAAAAGAATGAATATACTTCTTCTATATTTGCCTAAATACCATTTATGAATTCTATAAATTATTAACTTTAAATGGAGTCCCGATTGTCATTTGATGAACAAAGAATCAATTCCAATCGAGCTATAGTTAAAACGGTTCAAGTGCTAATTGAGACGGGAATGGTCATCTAGACTTTGGAATTTACCGATTATAAGCTTGACGGAAGAAATTAATGAGGGATGATATATAGTTTTGAGTTGAACTTTTGCTCTTTACTATTATTACGAAGTTCTTAACCTGATCTTGAACTTTTGATAGTGTTTGATCGTGAAATATAGAAAACAACATATCTGCATTTTAGGATGAAGTAAAATCTATGCATTTTCAAAGTATAGAACAGATCATATTTTATAATTCCAAATTATGCATTTCTGGTACACAGAGTGTTGAATTCTAACGTCTAGAAGGCTTATATATGGTCGCACAGTTCGAACACTTCTTTTTACTTTAAGATTAAGATTCGTGCTTCATTTTGGTTCCTTTTCCTTATATGAATTTATTTTATATTTTCTTAAGTTACAAGTCATGAAATTAATCTAATGAAATATAGATTTGATTACGAAAAAAGACATGTTTCACAAAGCTTTTTTTTCAAAATCTTTTTAAATGACTTTTTCTTATATTCATGGTCAACAAAACGTTTCTGATTGGCACATGTTCCAGGTCAAAATAATGTAGGTACGTTTTCAATTTTGCAAAATTAATTATCTATAAAATTATACTATTTTGATTCTTAAATGAACTTCAAATGGTCATCAAAGAAGATGAACGACGAGCAAACATCATTCGGAACATGTCTATTACTGAGAATGAGGCATGATATGATTACTCTAGATTTTTACAAATTATAACTTTAAACATTCCTTATTTGCATCATCAATGCAAAAGTTCGTGGAAGAAAGAAGCGTAGGATAATATCTATATTTCTGCGTTGAATTATGCCTATCATTTTCATTTCTTATGGTCATTATCTTTTCTTTTATCTTTGAATGTTCAAGTTCAGCATCTTTAAAACAAGTGAAAGTATCGTAAAAACGTCAACGTATGAAATAATTTCTTATTCAGAACACTGACTTACCTTCAAAGGAAGGGAGGAGATCTCCAGCAAGACCCCGTTGCAGCATCAACAGTAAAACACCAAAACACCCGATGCAAAAACACAAAAGACGAGTACAGCACGAGACGGAAAAGAGACACACGACATGTAAACATCAAACACAAAAGACTACACATAAACCGAAGAGACCAATGGGTAACCGGTGCCGACTTTGGACGGTCATCTGTCACGCAAGTAGCAAATGGTGTGGTTATCCTGGAATACGTGATGTCGCACGCCTTCACTCGGAAGTATCACAGACACTGGGTGCTGCTTGATTATTAACTTGGATTATGAATCCAATTCATACTTTTGAAATATATAAATTATTTTTAATTGAACCTCGTATTGCGATTGACTGACATTTCTGGACAATCCAAAAAAGAGCATGTCAGAGAAGCGTGTAAATGTGCCTATAGCGTTCATTATGACAACTGAAATTAGCCTCGATGTTCGCAAACTGTAGATTTGTAAAGATTTTGCTTATAATTCAAGTAGTTTTCATTGATGCATGTTACCATGTTATTATGGGTTTTTTGTGAACATAGAGAAAGTAAGAAGTGAATTCTTAGAATCATCATTTTCATTTCTGTAAAATACAGTTCGGAAATGACGTTTTTATTTATTACTATTATAAAGTATTAAACAAAATTATATAAGTAATAATACGTTTGTCTTCCTTTATTTGAATTACCGATTGTGACCTTTCTATCCAATTGAAGTGACAGGGTGTTGTATGCAAGCAGGAGATGCTCACTCTTCCTGAGCACCTGATCTCCTTCCTTCGCAGGGAGTTCACTTCTCTTTATATGGTAGATTTTTTTTCATTTCTGATTCTTTGCCTTAGTTCTGGTTTTATCCTGGTTTTGTATGCCCTTGCTTGAATGTTTTTTCGATAAACAATTTTGCACTTCTTAATAGGGATTATCGTTTTCTTAATAGGGATTGCGTTTTTTCCATATTTGTCAACTTTATTCTTGGGCATCCTGAATGTTATCTTGTGAATGTGTGGCCCGCTGTGGTGTGGTCATTCCATTACTAAAATCGATGGAACATACCTCCTTCCTTTGTGTAGAATATTTTAACTATAGAAAAAATTGAGCCAGTTATTTCTGTAAGTTATACATCTACTAAAACCTACTGCAATCTTGGAACAGCATTGTTAAAGACATAATAAGAAGAGCTCTCTTGAAACCATCTCTTCATAACAAAGCATTTTGAAGAAAACATGAAAACCATTTTGGAGAACTTAGTACTTCAAAGGAATTGATATCGGAGAATATCCTGAAAATTTATACATTTCACGCGTCTACTCACAAAAATAAAGCATTGAATCTAAATCAATATTGTTTAAATGATGATATATGTTATTCTATTTAAGATAATTTCTTGGATGGCTTCTACGTAATAACATAATCTTTCATAACAAATATGAAATGTCATACATATGACACAATATTAATGTCATGTAGTCTAGAGTACAAGCTATATTTAAGGATCAATGATATTGTGTTTGTTGAAATTTTTCCTTTGATATTCATTTTGTCCTTTTATTCCATTCTTAGTAAAATTAGATAAAGTAATTTAAAAGGTTTTGTACATAACAACGGTAATATATATATAATTTTTGCACTGGTATGATCAGAGACTGTCGATGTAATATTGTCTCCGTCTATTTGTCCGTCTTGTGTTTTCTCGGTCTCCTCCTAATGTTTAACGTCTTCAAATTCATTAGCATGATTTTAGAGCAGATAAATTTACAGCATGGACCAGACATGTACGTCTTTTTTTCAAGAAATTGAATTCCTATCAAATGTGTTTTTTTGATTCTGATTTTGGACTTTGTGTTTGACTTAGGAAAAAAATCCACAATTTCTATTCCCATTTATAGTCCTCACGACAAAGTACCAATTATTATTATTAATTTTTAATTTAATTTAAACTTTATTTATTTTACAACGTTTAACAAACAAGTTACACAACTTATATAAATGTCTCACGTTGGCTCAGATGTTAGCGTGAGGGGGTCCAAGGAGCAGGAGGAAACCGGAGTACCCGGAGTACCCGGAGAAAAACCCCCTGTATATTAATTTTTAAAAATATTTTCCTGTCTTCAATACGAAGTGTTCCAACTCTATACATTCTTGAAGGAAATTTCAAACCAATTTTCAAGACACGCCAAATCTAGATTTATATGAAGTTCATAAAAAATAATACCCCCAAATATAAACGGATATCGTTTGATACTCTTTTGAAACAGTTTTGTAATAGGTCGCTTCTCTTAAATTTCTTCAGCGTCGTTTTAACCAGTTTTACAATAAAGAAGATTACGCTGATGGTTGTAGCTAGTGAGCAGGACAAGCTGTAACTCTTTCCGGGCATTTGATTACATATCTATTTATAATGTACTCTTGCTATTATGCAGTATGTTTAAGTTGTTTCGTTTGGCATTTTTCTATTTCATAATTTTGTGCGCATTATGATGCATGGATTCTGATTTTTAGGCTGTGTGTTCTCCTTCACAGAGAAAATATGATTTTTTATGTTCATACATATATTTTTTCTTTTCAGAAAATTTGCTTCTATCTTTCGAAATGGAAGAAACCGGATGTGATATTTCTGCCGAACTGAAACGATGGGTGCTGCATGCCAGCAGGAGATGCTGACTCTTCCTTGGCACCTGGTCTAACTCCAATATCGGGAGTTTTCGCCTCTTTTCATGTGGTGGAGGGTTTTGTTTGTTGGATTTGGTTCCTGATTTTGTATGCCTTCGGTTTATGATTTTCTGAATCCGATTTTGTTCTGAGTATTGGGATATGGTCATTGTCCATATTTGTTATTCTGAAGGATATTTGTCCATCTCTGTACCCAGACAAATGAAGCATTTACCTAACCTCATTCATGATCAGGTGTTCATCTTTTGACTCTTTATTTCATGTTTAAATCTTAACCTCACGTGGTAAAAAATTCACGTGGACGTCCAACCATTAGACTTATCTTAATAACGATTCAAAGTGTTCATTATTTGACCAATTTTCAACCGTGTCGTTGCTTTCCTTTATGGTATTGTAGGATCGGGAACAAGCTTCATTCTATAGGGAATTCTTCAACTTGCCGTCCACGATTAAATGTAACCACCTACACACAAGACAGATGTTTTGTTAAAGTAAATAAATCTAATCGCCAATATTAACTACATAATACGGAAGTGTTCCAACTCTTTCACACTTGAAGAAAATTTCTAACCAATTTAAATGCACCAGACACGTGTCTAAGCGAGTAAATCCTGATCAATGATGCTTCCAGCCGAAGTGATTATCATTCGCCACCAAATTTCATTTCAGTAGCACCCTCTGGTTTTATTTTTTTAGTTGAAATCGTGAATGTCCTTTGCAAAGAGTGCGCGACTCCAAATTTCCTGTAAGGAAGATTCAGTAGCATATCCAAATAAAATCTATGTTCAAAATAGCATTGGAGGGATGGTGCTAAGATATTACCCTCCTTGAATTTCGATGATAATTTTGGATGAATAACAAGTTTCCGAAATAGCAAAATAATATCTATGACGTTAAATTGATAAAGGGCGAAAAACGAAGCTTCTTTCAGATGACAGAACTGGAAAGAGGTGATCCTCTATCTAAATAAAAAATGTAAACGATGACCAAAGAGTGTGAAAGTTATTATTCTGAAAAATGTACCGAAGGACGTAGCACGATGGGTGGGATATGATGCTACAAGACCCACGTTTCATAAACACAAATTTATCCGTATAACTTATTTCTAAATCTCATAAAGATAAAAAATACACATAAAAATGATTCATATTGAATAGTTTATTTCAAGCCAATGGGAAAAGTCCCATCTGACATTTGCAAATAATTCAGGTATTTGTTAGATTTGAAGACAATTAATTCCATTATACATATGTACCAATAATGATTTATTGGGTTCTTACCGCAAATGAATATAGCTTTTTGATTAGCTTCTTAATATCATCGGTTAGACCATCATGAATCCATTTCTTCTAAACAAAGCATTTTGAAGGAAACATGAAAACCATTTTGGAGAATTCGGTACTTCAAAGAAAATGATATCTGATTATATCATGAAAATTCATAGATTTCACGCGTCTTCTCACAAAAATAAAAGCATTGAATCTAAATCAATATTGTTTAAATGATGATATATATTGTTCTATTTAAGATAATTTCTTGGAAGGCTTATCACATTCTACGTAATTACATTTTCTTTCGTAACAAATATGAAATGTCATACATATGACACAATATTAATGTCATGTAGTCTAGAGTACAAGCTATATTAAGCAAGGATCAATGATTTGTTTGTTGGAGTTTTTCCTTTGATATCTATTTTGTCCCTTTATTTGATTCTGAAAAAAATAAAGTTTGGAGCATTAGTACATAACGAGGGTGGGTTTGTCTCCTGCAACAAATGGATACATAAAGCTTTATTCTAATGCACTCCGTTTGTAACGCGCATTCTGATTGGTCGAGCGATTAAAAAACTGCAAGGGGATTCACGTTTCACTGCAGTTTTTGATATGACGTCATGCGTTGCTATGGCGACGTCGTTAACAGCAGACGTTTTCTAGCTTGTTACTGACCAAAGCATTAGAATAGGGTTACCATACTGATGTTGTACAAAAACTGACAGGGTATCGGCGAATCCCTTGTCAGAAATACCCGTTTTACTGCTCGGCTGACGCCTCAATTTCTGACAGGGGATTCGCCGATACCCTGTCAGTTTTTGTAAAACACACGCATGGTAACCCCTAAATACTGGTCTCATCAGACATTGCTTTTAAGTGTTGGCGTTGTATTTTTGTCTCTGTTTTTCCGACTCGTGTTTTCACCATGGGAGATCTCCTCCTAATATTTTGAGTTTTAAGTACAGGTCCACGTAAGGATCAGACAGTTGAAAAACCCCAGAATTTTTGCAGAACTTTTTTCTCTTGAAATGTGTTCAGATCAGCCTCCATATGAATGTTCTGAAGGAATTTCCCTCATACTTGGATGGTGAAGAAAGTTATAGGGGTAACAAATTTGAATCATATTGAGAAAATTTTCCCACCAAAGTTTTGCAAACAATTTGATGTATCACCCCTGCCTTATTCTTACGTGGACCTATACTTAATGTTTCAAGAATTTGTACGCCCATTTGTATTTTGGATTCTGAATTTGGGCTTTGTTTTTTTTAATAAAAGTTTTACAATTTTGATCTTCATCGTGTTGATAGTTCTCAAGACAAATTACCGATTTTTTTGGTTTGAATCTTATCGTTTTCAAAACTTCCATTGTACGTGATTGCAAATCTTGATTCAATCTAAGGTGCCTACAAAACATAGAATCTTCCCAAAAAATGAACATCGTAGAATACTCTTTGAAACAGTATCATAAAAGTTTGTTTCTTTTCCTCCTCTTCAGTGTTAATTTTACATATTCTATAGTAAGGCATATTTCGCTAGTAAGCAGGCGATGCTTGCTCTTACCGGACATCTTGATTTCAAATCGATTTGAAATATACTTTTGAAGTATGACAAATATTGACAATGACCATATCTCAATGATGCGGAAGTGTTAATACCAATAAACTCAATACACAGTACAAAATCGATAATTCAGAAAATCATAAACCGAAGGCATACAAAATCAGGATAGAACAGGAACCAAATCAAACAAAAAAAACCCCCCTTCGCCACATGAAAAGAATCGAACTCCCAATATGGAGTGAGACCATGTGCACAGGAAGAATCAGCATCTCCTGCTTGCATGCAACACCCGGCGTTTCAATTCGGTAGAATTGTCATATCTGGCTACTTCCATTTCGGAATTTTTTTGAAGTCACGATTTCATTTCAGATAAAACTTTGGTAAGTAAGATCGATACAGATCTGGTTGAACATTTTGAAGATTCAGCGGTGAAACGTTGTTTGTACGGATATTCGGATATTTATACATTTTAGGTATGCTTAAGTTGTTTCGTTTGGTTTTGCATTTTTGTTCAATAACTTTCATGCCTATTCGCGATGATTCCTTGACTCTAATTTAAAGTTCTGTGTTCTCTTTCAAGTAGAAATCATTTAAGTTATTTTCTTATGATACATGACATTTTCCTCTGTCTTGATGTTTTTTTCTTCATATAAGAATTTTTTTTTCGTTTACATGTATTGTTTTCTTTTAAGAAATTCTTGAAATATATTTCGTTGTCTTACATTTTGACTACATTGTTTCTACTTATTGTCCTTCTACGTTTATTTCAATGACATGTTATCTCAGTTTGACTTGTTTGTTGACAATTCCAGGTCAAGCACAAACGTGCATACCACGTGATGCTTAATTGAAAAATGAAAAGATGATGACGCTCAGGGACTTGGATGTTTTGGGTGATTGGTACTTGTCAAATTGCCTTCAATGTTATCAAGTTTAATCTTCGTTGTCCTTCGTCGACACGCGACAATAGGAAAGTTTATTTGAAAAGATTGGATAATGGAATTGTCGAAAGATTTCAATTTATTTTCTCCAGGAGTAATGTTTAACACGTGCAACAGTACAGAAAGATCTTAAGGAGAAGTGTAGTTAATGAACCTTATGCAAGTTCATAACATTTGTAGTCTGTTTGGTCTCGTTGAAGTTAATTAAACTCAACTACAGACCACGAGATCCGAGCTCGGCAATAGCTTCGAATGTATGTATGTATCAAATTGTAATAATTCGGGGACAATCAAGCAGTACACTTATACAGTGGTGATCGCGGGAGATTACACACTTTTACCGAAGTTTCCGAGGCTTAACCTAAGTTTCCGAATTTCGGAAAAATCCTACCTAAGTTTCCGAATCCTAACTTTACGAAAATTACCGCTTTGACCGAAGTTTCCGAATTATTAAAATTCGGTAGGAAATTTAGGGTAAACCGTGAAAGTTAGGTATTTTAGTTAGGTTTTTTAGGAAAAAGTGTAATATTTCGGGTTTTTCGGGGTAATGGTAGTTTTAAGATTGATTTCAACAAAACGAAATTTCCATTGTGTTCACAAAAGGAATGCAACATGTGTTCGGGAATTCTGGGGTGTAATTGAAAAAGGGGGGGGGGGGGGGGTATATCCCTTGAAAATTTCCAAACATAGTCATATACTTTTTTATTGGCAATTTGCACTACTCACGCTGTTATAACTCTTCCCCTCCCCTGATTGTCTAGAGTCGCACATACATCATGATGTATACAAG
Organism: Pinctada imbricata; assembly: GCA_033119305.1. Classification (NCBI taxonomy): domain Eukaryota; kingdom Metazoa; phylum Mollusca; class Bivalvia; order Pterioida; family Pteriidae; genus Pinctada; species Pinctada imbricata. Next base: position 66,838,333 of record VSWD01000009.1, read on the forward strand.
TCAAATTTGGTATTGAATAAATCACAGGGGGCCGTAGCCAGATTATTTTTATTTCCATGAAATCATTCTGCAATCAACCCCCCCCCCCCCCCTTCCCTCGATTCATTTAATCAGCTATGTACAACGATTTCCCACAGATTCTATATGAAAGATATATGGAATCTGCGGAAAATCGCTGTACGTTACGTAGCTGATTAAATGGAAAGAGGGACACATCAGTCATTGAAATATTAAAAAAAAAACCTTGCTTCGGCCCCCTGTGTACAATAAATAAAAAAAAATCAGAAAAGATCCGATATTAGAAAAGTATTAAAAGAAAAGATCGTTGAACTAAAGAAAAGATCTTATCTAAGAAAAGATCGTTGAATATAAACAATTCGAATTTCCTCTGATCGACGAAGTTGTACTTTTCGCAGTGGAAACACTTTGGCATTTTCAAAAATTCTTAGAGATTTCTTAATTTCAAATTGAGAAAACTAATGTAATTTCAAAAGACAATAAGTAATATATTATATTCCTACATAAAAAGCCGATTTTACACTGTGTACCGACTATAAACCGAGCTAATGATCGAACTTGTTTGCAAATTTCAGGCAAGTTCTGTGTTTTTTGTTTTTTTTAAAATAATTCCTCATCGTGTGTTTGTGTGTGTGGTATTTTTTTTGTTGTTGTCGTTGATTTTCTAGAATGTCAGCTGTCCTTAGCCGGGGAGGTGTATAATACGTCCCTGCCGTGGCTTTTAAAAATAACGGCATTTTGTACAATGGAGAGGCGTGGAGGGTTTTGTTGTTGTTTTTTTTTATTTTGGAGACCCTCGATCAGGGCAAGGACTGTTTATAAGTCCTTGATCAGGGCCCGATTTTTTTTCTGTTCTTTAGCGGATCATGACCAAAGATAATTCAGCAGACCCTTCGGGCTAGATTCTTTTTGTAGAGGTGCAAACTTTCTGGACATTTTTCTTGGGGAGGGATGCAGTCTTCCTGCCCCTCCCCTCATAAAAATCATATGGGGTTCCTTTGTCCTTCTCAATATTTTATAATTTGTTCGACAAATCTGTTAAAATTTTTGTCTTACTACCATTATCCATTACATGTACAACTCAGTCTCTATATCTAACAAATTCCTTTCCAATGTGTTCTCAATCTTATGACAGCCCTTTGCACTAATTAATTGTGATAGGCAGAATGAAAAATGTGGCCGGTCCGGGAATCAAACCCGAGACCTTATGCTATGGAGGCAGACGCTCTTAGCAACTGAGCTAACCGGGCACGATAACCGTACCGTCACACACTATCTATAATTTTTTTTACAAGTCCCGAGATACAAAACTGTTGCCGGACTCCGTCCGAAAACCTGTGATTGTCTGCAATCTTGAGGTAAAAACTCCTATGCAAGATCTGTCATAAAGGAATGAATTATACCCAACTATTCATTCAAAGTATTCATACTGAATCTTCTAAACAGTTTCATAAAAAAAGTATATTATGACCTTGACCTCTTACTTTTATTTAAGAGCATAATACACCCTTGGGTCCTAAGAGTAATTATGTCAAATGTTTTTGAAAACCATGTAGAGGGGAAATAGTTTTGTCACAAAGTTTTGCCAAGAAAGTCTATTGTTACCTTGACCTCTGATCTAGATTCAGGTCATTAAAATACCCTCGAGTGCTACATATACGTAGCAATTCTGCAAACAACACAATAAAATTGATAAACAGGAGGACCGGAAACTGATTTTTCAAGGAGAGGGCAAGTTGCTCGTTGCAGATTGACCCTCAATATGTGACTTTGATTTTGAAGATAACCTTGACATAGATAATGAATAACAGACATTGAATAAAGTTTTCCGCATATATGCACGGTGTATTTGCTTTGCAGTGAGTAAAGTAGAAATCAAAAGGAAGTGTAACATAATGAACTGATGAGCATGATCATTGTAAACCTGTCGGCCTACAAATCATGTACTTCGCGTTGTGTATTTTACTTTGTCATTTTGTAACTTGGAATAAAAAGTCCTGGTAATATTTTTACCGTTTATTAACATCTTTAACATACGAAAGTGACATGTTGGTTATAGCAGTATGAGAATGAATCTGTTCAATCTAACATGCAAAATCATGCGCGCAGTATATATTAGGAGCCTGGGATATTTCACAATCATATGGAAATCGCCATCGAAATTCATGACTAAATTGGAATTCAGACGTATAAACAAAGTTGCCTAAACTTAGAACAAATCCTCGCCATTTCGTCTATTGCACCCAGACCGGTGACAGGCGAACCATTATAGTTTCTGTTGCTGTCAATTGACCCAAGAACACCTCGTATTGACAGACATAGGGTTACACACTGGCGGGAATGACAATCATTTCTATTACATCAATTTAGCACGTGATCGTAAAGTTAACGTTTGAGATTAGAGTTATCTTCTCCTAGACGATTGGAAATATCCCATAAACATAATATATGGAAATTAATTAAAAACCAAAATACTCAATTTGCATAATTATTGTGGGGGAGAGGCCATATGGTTACATCATGTATAAACAGATATTCAAATAAGTGATCTAATGATTCTAATCACATCATAAATATAAATTTACATGTGTAAACATGATCTATAGACCTTTGGCTGATCCAACTTCTGTATGTGCTCGGTATTTTTTTTGCATTTTGTGCTGACATGTTTGTGTATATATATTTTTGCAAAGATTTTTAACCCTTTCAATTTCATTGTAATTGTAATTATTATAGCTTATTCAGCTCAAGTACAATGTGGATCAATATTCAACACCTTCTAGGTCAAGAAGGTTAGCTCAAAAAATTAATATTAGATACCAAAACCCAGTTGCTGTACAATTTATTTCCTTTCTTGCAACTGATGAAGTACATGTAGAATACTATCAATCTGACAATAAGAAATTTACAACTGTAACTGTCAAAAGACAGCAAGTGTGAATGGCAGTAGATGGTAAATTACTGTCTACATTTGAGTACAAGATTAACACTGTTCAAGAACAGGTATGTCACCTGTCACATGTTTGACCCTAAGACATTGCCTTGACCTTGAAAATGACCTTGAGCTAGACTATAGCCTCTAAACATACGTCATTATGATGCATATCAATTAGCTATAAATACTGTAGCCATATATATATATATGATCATGTATCTTCAATGAACATCCCCCTCCCTTTTCACTAAGTTCACAACTATGTGACACATGATCTAAAAACCTGTGACATATATCATAGGGCTGGTACAATACTCTGATTCATCAATGCATCACAATATTTTTTTCTCGATCCAAGTATCGATATATCCAAACACGCCAAAGTTAAAATTTTACAAAAATTTTTTTATTGAATTTTCTGGATTTTTGTCCACCACGCCAAAAACAAAAATAACTTTCAGAGAAAATGAAAGTACATGTAAACATTTTGTTTCCTGGTTTATGAAGTACATGTTATAGGAATCAGAAAAATTTCTGGTCAGAAAGCTAGTATTGAATACATATAACCTGTTGAATGGAAAAAAAGCTACTTATATATGATGAATATAAATAGTATCAAATAGGATTTTGAGAAGGTTTTATCAATTTATAAAGTATTGCGATACATATTATATCCGATATCAGGTATCATGATACTTATCATATCGGCTGGGTGCAGTATTGTCCCTGCCCTAATATATCAATGCCGATTTCTTGAATTATACAATGTTTCAAAACATTTTGATGAAAAATAAATGAAATTTTAAAATTTTTAATTAAAAATGCTTCGTAATGATCTTTGACCTTGAAAGTGACCTAGACCTGCTGAGTCTCATCATGCTTTACTATCTCTGCAAGTTTAAAAAAAAATGTTTGAATGATGTATATCAAGTAAGTTACAGACAAATATTTGACAGACTGACAAACGGACAGACAGTCAGAGACAGATGAACAAACAGCCTAACTAAGTGATTTTTATATGGCGACATTAAATTTCTCAATTTGAGTACATCAGAAACCACATGTTTTTGCCATTCCACATACATGTATTACATGCAATATAAATCTGTTAATTTTTCTTCATCTTGTCTTGATTCTGGTGTCCAAGATACACAAATTATGAAGGAAGGAAGCTATGCCGCACCAATCCATGATCACTCACTTCTGTTTGACCATGTTGTATGTGTTGACTCTCATTATCCTGAAATAAAACAAGTACAAAAAAAAATGTGATGATAACAAACATCTAAATCACATCATCTAACAATAAATCATAAAGGTAAATTCCTATTATTACCAAATAGATATCATTGTATAGTTCTCACTTAGTCGTAAATTATATGGTTATATGGTAGAGGAATGCAATAATGCAATTATATTTTATAAACAAATAAAACACTGCTAAAGACAGTATGGCCGGATTGCAAAGTAAGTTTTTGTCACTAACTGGGTCAAGGTCAGGTTAAATGTTATGGCATAAATTGAAAGGATTTGTCAGAGGCAACCAATAAGTATAATATTATGTTTCTACTATGTATATAGCTCCTGAGATTTTGGTTCAATGAGACACTTAAGCAAAATCATTAACTAGGTCAAAGCCCTAGGTCAAGGTCACTAGGTCAAATGTTACGAGATAAATTGAAAGGTCTTGTCAAAGGCAACCTACATGTATAACATAAAGTTTCTACTGCATAAAGTTCATTAGATTTTGCTTTAACTAGAAACTTCAACCAAAATCTTTAACTATGTCAAAGTCAAAGGTCAAGGTAAAGTTTCTTAGATTTTGCTTTAACCAGAAACTTTAACCAAAATGTTGACAACGGATGACAGACAGACGGATAGACAGACAGGCGGACATCGTCAATCTATAGACTGGAATTGCTTTGCAATCAAGCCAAATACTTTTTAGATGGGGGCATTTTCAATGTCTAGCTTGTCTTCGGGCCAGTGGTTGAATTTTTTTGTAAAGACTGGTGGACAGTGATTTAAATCATAATTTCTTAATTTTGTTATTCAGGCACAAACTGTTCTAATATGCTACTATTTACTGATAGTCCTAACCCGTGTAAGGATCGATTTATCAGTCAATTATATATTATACTGCCGTCGACTTACTCGAGTAAGGACTATCCGTCAACGGTAATATAATAACCGTTATATTACACTGCCGTTGACTGATAGTCCCTACCCGAGTAAGGATTATCAGTCAACAGCAGCATAATAAAACGGTCCAAGCCCGAATCACAAACAAAATTAAACATCATCAGATCATTTTACATGTCCTACGTGTACTAACCTACCGTTGAATTTTCAGAATACCGGGCCGTACGTAGAAACGTACGTCAATCCGTACGTCAATCGTTGATTGTTGGATTGAATTCAGTGGCTCTGACAGTAGTTTGCGATTCCTTCATTATGTTTGGACCATGTTTGTTGTTGTTTCTGATACGTACTATATACGTCCCTGGTACCATTCATCAGTACATGTACATGCATGCCATGATGCAACAATTCTACCATGCACATCTTGCAGATTCTTGGATACCTTGCTGTCAGTACTGACATTTACCAGTCTGTTCTTCAATATGTAACACGGCTATGATCATTCTTCATCAAATTCCTGACTGTTTCGTGCATTTCATCAAGGGAGAAATATAAAACATCAAGTTTTACTGCTACAAAAATTCGATCGTAGTAATGTTTTGAAACCGAAAGTAGACCTAGAACATTCCGAATCCGACAAAATGCAGAGCTATTCATATAAAAAAAAGGGGGGAAAATAAAATAAAGAGAGAGAGAGAGACAAGTATTAGCTTTTACAAAAAGCTTGCCGTCAGTTAGCTGACTTTATATTCTAGTAAGAAATAAAATCGGATCCGCATAATGCATTGTTATTACGTATTTCTTTTCCGTTTTTAAACGTATTCCGATTCAAGCAACGGAAAGTTCCGAGGATGTGCGATTCTTCTAGGACGTATCGCTACAAGGACTTTTCGATGCATCTCTTGGAAGAAAATGCATTGATACGATATGACTTTCAATTGTTAGGTCACCTAGACTCTTGAGCCGACCTGATGAAAGAATCGTATGTACAGAGATTGAATAACATAGACGAATATTTGCATTTTTTGCAATTGTCGACCAATCATATTGCCAAGATGTATTCTTTCCGTGCAAGTAGGTCACGAATGACTACAGTATACCGTCAGTCATGACTGACGGTAATAAAGCTGTTTTATTATCATCATTATGCAATATGTAATTTCTCGGTAGTGAGTGAAAAAATGTACATGTATGTCTGTGTTTGATTGGGGAGAGGGGGGGGGGTGACCCATAGGGATGTTCGAGTGACGAAAAAGTGACGTCACACTGCGCATGCGCATGAAAATTGGTTGGCAAAAAGTGGTTCTCTTATATAATATGTATAGCAATGTCCACTGCTATTTACGTTAATAAACTTTATCGGTACGTTTTATCGACAGGTATAATTAAGTTAAGATTACTTCAAAGTTGTTATAATATAATCAATCGTTTTAATTGCTTGTGATATTTTTTTTTTAATCAATTTTTCTCTGTTAATCACCGGTATGTATAAATAGCATTTAGTCTCTCTGTGGGTTGATTTAAATTTTTAAGTCGTGAATGTGAACATCTTATATCATTCATCAATTTATCAAGTCCAACCTATACGGTGTATCTCGTATACACAAGACGATGATCTGACATCTGCCATTTACCTTGATTTTTGTCGGCTGTCCAGGTAGATTTTCACCCAGGCGGCAGGCGCCGCGGCGGAACCAATGATCCGCAAAGGAGAGAAAGCTATCCATTTCATATTTCAGTTTTTGATATTTTGACATGGATGAAACATCTAAACCATCTTTTTTTTTTTTTGGTAAATACTTACATTACATTTGTCTTTTAGTTGAAAGAAGCAATAAGGAAATACAATCCATTTATATATATGATCGTAATCATATAAAAGTTGGAACAGTGGATCATTATTCAATATTTCTCATTTATATCTCAAGATTTATTTATTTATTTATTTATTTATTTATTTATTTATTTATTTATTTATTTATTTATTATTTATTTATTTATTTATTTATTTATTTATTTCAACGGGATAATTGTTTAATTAATTCCGAAAATTAGATGGAAGTCCGAACATCTATTCTTGAAATTCTTTTGTAAAATACTGGATGTTTTAACAGTCGAGGTGCAAAAGATGGAAATAGAACACTAGGATTTTATATGGTCCGAGATCCCTCTCTTTAATCCTTTATTTTCATTGTGCATTTTAATCTTATCTTTCATTTTAAATTCATTAATGTCTCTTTTTATCCCAACGATTTTCAATCTTAAGAAGGTGAGGCTGCCCAAACTTACATGGAAGTTGAGAAATAAATGCTTCTTTAGGCATTCTCAAATTATAATCCTGAGCCCCCCCCCCCCCCCCCCCCTTCTCTAACAATCAAAAAGTTAGATAAGGCATGTCAATTAAAAAAAATTCATATCCAAAGTAAGAAAATTACTGAAGGAATAATAAAAGAGAAGAAGATAATTTGTGCGTGTTTTCATTGTTATTACTATGACCGGCTTTATCTATAAATTGGAGACAGTCATGAGAAAAAAACAAAACAAAAACAAAAACAAACAAACAAAAGCACCCCCCCCCAAAAAAAACAGCTAAGAAAATTAGTACTGTTTATTTCATTAATGTTGTCTGTAAGTTAAATCAATGTTTCTCCGTTTCTCCGTTTTGCGTTTTCAAACAGTTCGACATTAATTTTGGTCAAACTATTTCCCTATTTCCATCCCGTTCAAATGCTCCGCCTTAATTAAATCACAACTAATATGTATGTTTGAGGGATAGGTGTGTACTTGTCAAAACAACTGGTAATTAGTCGGGTATGTCACACCTAATACAGGAGCATAAAAATAGGACACTATGAATTACACCGGCTTCTCTGAAAAGCAAAATTTGAAGAAAAAATCGGCAGTTTATTGATTCTTGTCCCCCCCCCCCCCCCGATCGAACGGCATTCTGATATACAAACAAACTCAGCGGGATTTCTTTATTGTTGTGATTAGAATGGTCAGTATCACAGCAGGACTTATCAATAAATTAATAATAGGAAAGTAGCGTATATTAGAGTATCAAGTGTCGATTTATCCCCAGGTAGCCCGTATATTTCCCTTCACTGCCAACCGTTTTTGCCAACCAGCCTCGTTTTCGCGAGACTCGTGACGTCACGGCGAACATCCCTATACCACGCCGTCTAAAGGCAAAGGAGAAGGATCACTTGTCTAATTTTATATTAAAATTATCCTAGAATATATCTTATTTTCTAAAATTTGAGGAAATTAACCTCGACTTATCGGCAAAAAATTACAGATCCGTGGTTTGCAATAATAGAAAACGAAAATGAATTTTATCGCCACTTTATGGTGCAAATGATGCTCGTTAGACAATCAAATTGAATCAGTTGTACATTTGATGCCTTCAAATGAAATACAATTTCGAAATAATATATTTATTAGAAGAAATAAACAATAATAATAAATATTAACGCAGCATCGTTTTGGATTTCGGGTAAATACAATGATTTAGGTTATTCCGGTGAAATTCGGAAAGTTGGGAATTTTAGGTAACATCGGTAAATTTAGGGCGGAATTTTGCCCGAAGTTTCCGAATTACCAGTTTTTCCTAACGAAGTTTCCGAGGTGTGCCCGAAGTTTCCGAAAAACAGTGTGTAAACTACTACGATCACCACTGTATACAAAACTAAATCTAATGAGTTAAAGAAGATCCTGACGATAATCTCAACAACACTCACAATAGAGCACCAAATTGAGCATCGACGGACCCCTAGCAAGCTAGAGGTGGGATCAGGTGCCCGGGAGGAGTAAGCATCCGCACCCGCCGTCGATGTTCATGCACGAAAATGAAAAGAATATACAAAACACATGCACTGTCCGAGGCCACGTCTATATAGAAAGTGCTATGGCGACAATGTCAGGGAATAATATTCAAAACACTTACTGTTAAACCCCTCGCGGGGAACTTTTTTACGAGCTCCACACGGCAAAGGGCATAAGTGTGACACAAACTAAGTAACTGATTGTTTGTATACCTATTTCTCATTGGCTTTATATGTTATATTTCAAAGATAAGGAGAATACCTCAAACAAAACGACGTTGCAAAGGTAACAGTGGAAGACACTCAAATGAAACGAGACACGAGATGACAGAACTGCAATACACAATTGGAACATAAAGCACAACGTATACATACATTTTGTTCTGAGAGCTAGGCGTCTTTCAAAAAAGGTTTTCAATCAGGAATACGTTTGTGATCGACTGACATCGTCGCTGAGGAAGTTCTACGGTCGATACGGGAAACTCATCATACACTATGATGTCCCATTGTCCAGAATGGTGGATGATAATCTGTCACAAACCATTTTGACTATCCAACCGGATGTGACAATTCTACAGAATTGAAGTGACGAGTGTTTATGCAAGCAGGAGATGCTGACTCTTCCTGGGCACTTGATCTCATCCCATATTGGTATGTCGCGTCTTTTCGTGTCGTGAAGGCTTTTGATTGTTTGCTTTGGTTCCTGTTTTATCCTTATTTGATAGGGATATGGTATTTTCGTATTTGTCATTTGTTTGCCTTCGGTTTATGATTTTCTGAATTATCGACTTTGTACTGTGTATGGAGATATGGTCATTATTCATATTTGTCATATAAAAAGAAATAATAACAGGGAGGCGCAAAATAAGACATGATAAAATAAAATAGAATAAAATCAAATTAAACATGTCGCCATAGCACTTTCTATACGGACATAACCTCAGACAGTGCATTTTTATTTTCATGCGTGAACATCGACGGTGGGTGTGGGTAGCCAAATATGACTCCAGCATTCTAGATGGTCAATTGTTTGCTCTATTGTGAGTGCTGTTGAGATTATCGTCAGGATTCTTTAACTAATGATGTCAAATTTATAAAGGGCAAGAACACAGCTTCTTTTAGTCGATAGAGCTGGAAAGAAGTAATTATTACACTTTAAACATCAAGTCAAGGGGAAGAATTTTAATTGTTCCACACTGCAAAAGGAAATAGTGTTTATAAAATAATACGGGAGTGTTCCATCTCGTTACCTTCTTGAAGACATTTTCAAACCAATTTTAACGCACAAGAAACGCCTTATCAGTTTTACTTCATCCCAAAGCAATTTTCACACATAGCCAAATTTATTTACGTAGCGCCCCCGTGGTTTTTTTTTCAATTTTGTGTATTATTTTTGCATGAGTGCGCGGCCCCAAAGTGGTATGCCCAAGAAGCACGATATTGGCCATATTTTTCAATATTGTACTTCGTAGAGTATTTATTTGTTATGCGATGCTTTGATACGTTCTCTACTGAAAAATGTATATTTTGAAAAAAAATGCGTCTGGCATAAGCTTTTTAATTCCCTCTGAAAACACCGAAATGGGCAATATTCCGCGACATAGCTGCAAAATCGACATATCTATATAACATTAGCAATGACCGCATTTAATAACATGAAAAACTAGACGTAAAAGATTTTTTCTATTTATGTTTAATCGGTATATGTGAAGAATGACACATATACAACAAAAAGAAATAGCTGATACACAGTACCGATTTATATATGCTTTACCAAACACAATTTTTCGCGAGAATATTTTTTGCGATTCCAAAATACCCGCGAAATAGCGATAATTAGTATCTCATGATAATTTCTGGTTATACGGTATTCAGTATTACTTTATCGGATATTTTTTCTTTTTCATTTAAGAAATGACTGTCTTACTTTTGGTGTTCATGGGTGTATAATTCTGGTTGGTCACGTGCAAATTTCGTGAATCGCGAAGCGATTTGCACGTGGCCTACCAGAATTATATACCCATGAACACCAAAAGTAAGGCAGTCATTTCTTATATTTACATTTGTACTAAATTTTTAGGAAACTCTTATTTGCACGAACATCGCATATATACGGTGCGTAACAGCGTCAAAAGTATTCTGGCGTTGGTTAATTCTCCCAACATCAAAACCTGCGCGTGACGTCACATTAGGCAACCAAAGTTATTGGAAAATAATTTTAGTTGCCTAATGGGAGTTCAACATGGGGAATCTACTAGTAATGTTAATATTAAAAGGGGAAAACATGCAAGCATAACAAGGGACACCAAAAGGGCAACGAAGGCCAAACACAAAAGACGACGTAAAACACCAAACATAAAAGACAAACTTAATAATCTGCGTCGCTTCGCATGCTGCAAATTTATCTGTTCATAAATGATGCTATTGAATTTGAAGACGTTTAATATTCGAAACTATGAATCAAACACATTTCCTCTGCTTAAAAAAGAACGATAATAAAGAGATGTTAGCATCCCAACACATTGTGTGTCTTTAGATTTCGTTCTTGATGTAAAATATCAAGCAATCACATTTATATTTTAACCTAGATTACCAACCTCATGGAACTATAACAGATATTGATGATTTATGAAATAATTACATGGACATGATAGTACGCTAAATTAAGCGATGGTTAATAACACAAAAATATTCTTAGATAAAGGATATCTCAAAGGGAAAATAAATTTAAGTGTTATCACTGTAAAGAGTTTGAAAGGCTATATTTCAAAGCATGTTTTGGTAACTATCTTTTATTTTGCATCCCAATTCGATAATAAAACATTTTTATGACATGCTTTCCTACTATTGTAATCGTAAAATATCTTGGATTATTGATAAAAATTCATGAGAAAATGCATAAATTTGACAGAATTAATTAATTTCTTTGAGAAAGGACCTTTGTTTATTTTACTATGCCTTATACAAATGTAAAATGTAGGAACAAAAAATTGTATGAATTCATTAATTGTATCATTTATCATTTGAAACAGTCATTATACTTTCTTTTCTTTGTACGTTGTTTGATCCAATATTTGATAACTTCTTCTATAAATCCCTAAAGACATCACCAAGTACATTATCATTTATTCCCTGGAATCATTTTACATTTCATCTGATAAATGAGGAAAGAATGGAAATAGAAGGTAATAAAACGAGATTTAGAAGTAAAGAGGTCCTCTCCAACAACACTCGACTGCAGCACCCCCAGCAAAACCACAAAACACCCAATGTAAAAACATAGCAGACACGCACAGAAAGAGACGCTAAAGGGACAAGGAACACCAAACAAAGGAGGGATCTCCAACAACACCAGGTTGTACAACCCACAGCAAAACCCCAAAACACTCAATGCAAAAACATAAAGCAGACAAGCACAGAAAGAGACGCATAAGGGACAAAGAAGTCCTCAACAAGACAACATAACAGACATCTCAGTGGATCACATGCGCACGAGTTTGCCGCACCTAACATACAACACCTCAAAGCAAACATGCAACATTCAGCTTGAAAGAACAAATGTAATTTTCTATATACGTAAATTGAAAATAAAGTAACCTGAGTTATTTTTTAAGGTTTTTGGTCAAGTATAGAAGTTTGCTGTTCATAATTACATTTATTTATTTATTTGTCATTATTATCATAATTATTTTATTTATTTATTTATTTTTTTTTTATGATTTCCTTTTTTCAGCTTCACTGATGAGATATAAGTTGTTAAAATGCGCATAATTATGGTGTACTTGAATCTTATGAAAGGACCTATATTTTTAATATTGACAATTGTTGTAATATCCGCTTTTAAAGCTCTGTGCTAAGCACGATCTATCAAATCAGAGAAATATTTCAGCTCAAAGCAAATGTCATTCATTAATAATGCTTAATTTCTAACGCGCGATGTGAAGTGTAAAATGAAACGAGCTTTGCCACCAAATCTATCATCACAGGACTTAAGATTATGGTAATCTTGCTTTTTGCTCTGGTTGAATAAATTTGGTCTAAATCATTCGTTCTAGATTCAGTTCTCAAGAGACCAAATTAATGCTACAAGATGACACTGATGTATGTTATCCGTACGGTCAATGGCACAATTTCATTTTGAAAAGAATTCTTCTTTGTCGGCTACGGATACATATCGTTCTCTTTCCATTATATACAGTATGCCATGTAAATAAACATCGAAGAAGTACCATTTACTATTCTGTCCCAAAGTTGATAAGGCAAGGCAAAATCGCTAGAATTTCCTTTGGAGCATTTGCAAACCCCTGAATAAACATTATTCCAAAGTGAGACCAGCTGCCCGGGGAGAATCAGCGTCTCCTGTTTACATGCATTATATGTCGCAACAGTTCCATAATTCACTTTGTTCAGTATTGTCCTTCGCGGTTTTGTGGTGACGTGTTGTTCCCGTCTGTTTAGCATTTTCCCCCTATTCTCGTTTGATAACGTTCGGCTGTTTAAACTGATGGGGGTCTACATTTCTATCCTTCTGTTTCATTGATTTTTAAGAACTTGTTCTCTCCCACTGTGGACTGGGGTATCCATGGAAACGCTGAGAAAAGATATCCTTGTCTTACCCCTAAGATAACATTTTCACGTGCCTTTTGACTGTAACGTCAATTGTGACGTCATACATGATTGATGCCTTTGCCGATAAAATTATGAGCGCTTTTAGACAGTGGGAGAAAAATAATCAATCCCCAGATGTGATCAGGGACACGGAAATCCAACCCTCGTGTCCAGGATTTGCTTTTGTCCACGACTCGGCAAGCCTCGTCGTGGTACAAGCAAATCCTGGACACTCGGGTTGGATTTCCTTGTCCCTGATCACATCTGGGGATAGATTCTATTATTCCAGTTGATTATGGTTTGTTGTGTTTGACGTTCATTCATTAATTCGATAGTCTAATTTATTTTTCATTTGTGGTCTGAATGCGCTCCTTTTGATCATCGGCTTAGACTGTTTGTAGATGGTTTAAGTTTACGAGCATAATATCCCTTACTTCTACCAATATTTTTGGATTTATTCACCAAACGGTCATTTTTGAGATATCCCTCTCCTTCTATCAAATAAAACTTGAAGTTAATATACATTATCCGTCTGTAATTGTCATGTTGCGTAGTTATGAATATGTTTGAGTTGACACCAAATTTCTTCAGAATGTCAGAATAGGATGACAGAGCATTCAAACCAAATCAAATAAACATCAAAGAAATACCTCTCAAAGTCGAGAAATCATTAGAATTTCCACTGGAACGGTTACGAACTTCGGGATGAGTAACATTTCGAAGTGATGAGACCAGGTGCCCGGGAAGAGTCAGCGTCTCCTAATTGCAAGGAACCAAAACACGATTCGACGTATGGAGAATTACTTTTCCATCGCAGAAAGGATGGTTTTGTATAATTTATCCAAATTGAACATTTTATGAACAAAATAAAAAAAGACACCAATGAACACATGTCAAGCATAATCATTCAAAGACAGTATGTTGTTTTTAAAACAGAAATGAGTGAAAGGATCAACTGAACATCAAAGAAATTTCCGTCAGTTTTTTTATTCTCAAAGTCGAGAAGGCAAGGCATGAATTTCCATTGGAACAGTTATGAACCTCGGAATGACTAACATTCCCAAATGAGACCAGGTGAATGGGGAACGTCATCGTCTCCTGATTGCATGCAACCAAAACACGATTTGATTTATGGAGAATTATTTTTCTATCGCAAAAAGGACGGGTTTTCGTGCATGTCGGTCCATGCTGAAATTGTATCTGTTCTTAAATGATGCTATTGAATTTGAAGACGTGTAATATTTGTATAACTTATCTAAATGGAACATTTTTTTATAAACCAAATGAGAGAAAAAGACACAATAGAACACACGTCAAGCATAAGCATTCAAAAACAGTATGTGATGAAACAGGAATGAGTGAAAGGACCAACTGACAAATTTACAATCTGCAGTCTTGTACAAGCACATCCTTGAGACTTCCCTTCATCGCCTGCTTATGGCGTGTTCATATCTCAGTTGATACGCTATGCCAGAGCAAGTACCAAATATACGGATTTTGTTCTGAGAGCTAGGCGTCTTTCAGATAAGCTTCTCAGTCAGGGATATGTTTGTGACCGACTAACATCGTCACTGAGGAAGTTCTACGGTCGATATGGGGAACGATATGGGGAACTCGTCATACACTATGATGTCCCACTATCCAGAATGATGGATGATATTCTGTCATAGACCATTTGAACCATCCAACCAAAGATTGTACTCTATATCTTCCAAAATGGAAGTAACCGGATGTGACAGTTCTACCGAATTGAAGCGACGGGTGTTGCATGCAAGCAGGAGATTCTTACTCTTTCTGGGCACCTGGTCTCACTCTCATATCGGGAGTTCGCTTCTTTTCATATGGTGGAGGTTTTTGTTTTTGTTTGCTTTGGTTCCTGTTTTATCCTGATTATCGATTTTGTACTGTATACAGGGATATGGTCATTATCCATATTTGTCATTTGTATGCCTTCGGTTTCTGATTTTCTGAATTATCGATTTTGTACTGTAGACAGGGATATGGTCATTATCCATATTTGTCATTGCACTCTGACTGACTGTGACGACGGGACTCCATGACGGGCCCTGTCCAAACCTCTTTAAAGAAGACAGGGCCCCGACCACCTGTCCTCTCTGAATGTCAGTCGGACTCCTCGGATGATTACATACATGAGCTCGCTACAGCCGGCAGAGCACGGACTGTATTACGCATGCCCTCTTTTTATATCCATTTACATATTCATCTGTGTCTCTGGGGCCTCTGCGTTTCGCGGTCTTGTTTGTGTGATGTCATCTTACAGTGAGGAGGTTGTTTTACACCACGATTGTACGTTCTTTGAGACCTCTGGGTAATTGGAGAAGTGAGAGGGTTGTGCGCACGTCATCCAGGATAACCACACCGTTTGCTACTTGCGTGACAGATGGCCGTCCAAAGTCGGCACCGGTTACCCATTGGTCTCGTCGGTTTATGTGTAGTCTTTTCTGTTTGATGTTTACATGTCGTGTGTATCTTTTCCGTCTCGTGCTGTACTCGTCTTTTGTGTTTTTGCATCGGGTGTTTTGGTGTTTTACTGTTGATGCTGCAACGGGGTCTTTTTGGAGATCTCCTCCCTTCTTTTTTTGAAATCATAATCGAAATAATTGTGCGTTCTTATTGAATAACTAAACAGCTTCTAACCGATAAAGCCTTTGCCAATCAGGTATGGACGTATTGTCGTGTGACATGAAGTTGTTAATTCCATTTAAAGTCTGCATTTTAGCTAGTAATCTAACAAATTTCTTATGTAAAATGAAATTAGCCTATCATATATCAAATGAAAACACAATTTACTCGAAAGATGTCACAAAGTGGCACATTATCCGCATAATTCTATACGAAATTACGCTTAGTGTTCTGTGAACAATAAAAAGGTCACAAGGGTGCATTATCTTTTCGCGACTAGAATAGAAAGTGTCTGAAAATGGGTCACAATTTCAAAGCAAAATTTTCCAAAAATGATTTAAATTATCCTTTCGTTTGCGAAATAGCGCTAGCAATGCTTCTACCCCAGCCAAAGTATAATTCTCAATGGACATATCTTTAATCTTCGATAGGAATTGACTTAATGCTTTTGTTGATTTCTTTTGCGTCACTTTTTCCTGATTGTGAATTTAATTCTGATTTAAGTTCATTCTTGTCTTTCACCTACTCTTTTCTAGGCTTAAAGCAAGGTTTGAAGATTCGGATGTGCCTTCAACTTATACTTAATATGCAGTTGCCAAACTTATATCGGAAGACAACGAATTGTCAACAAAGTCAAAAGTCGGTGCCGAATTCCCCACGACCCGATGTTTGAAGTGTTTTAATTCTATTATGTCCTCTTACTTGACTGTATTGTAGTGTCTTCGACGCAGGACTCTAATTTACATTTTTGCACTAGGTGTTTTGGAGCTTTATTGATGTCGTCAACCGTATCTGGATGAGATCCCCTCCTTTTTTTTCATTTTATATATCGCTATTCATGTTTTATGTATCTGCTTAGCTCGTTTGTTGGGTCGTTCAAGGTTGTTGTTGTTGTGTGTTACGTTGTCTCTTGTGTTCTTATGTCTTTGATGTTTAACTTATATGTGTGTGTTTTCCGCTGCGATTTTGCAAGTGCTTTAGATATGTTCCATGTCATTGATGAGGTTGACAAATACATGCCATGATTACATTGATATAGCCATAATTATCATAGTTGATGCTTTCCAGAAGCTTATGTGGATAACTTTTGAACAACAATTTTACTGTATTAATCAGTCCAATAGATCGGAATGAATTTCTGTTGAAACGTTCGTAACAATATCCTTCCTTTAGAAAACAGGATCAAACTTCTACAGGGTTTATTTTGATTGTTATTCATGTTAATAAGATGATTTTTTAATTGTAAAACAATTAATTTTAGTTCGCTCGATGAAATTTTCAGTTACCAAAGGTTCAGAATTCATTATTTTTAGAATTAGTATTAATTTCAAAGAACATATTTTCTTTAAAAAAATATCAAAGTCAAATGAGGAATACAGACTTTATGAAACGTGCATCACATATCTAGAAACATACATATATAAAATTACAATTTTATAGTTGATGAGACAAAAATATCAACTTGGTATTAAATGATTGTGAATCGATTGTTTTATTTGTTAAATCAACGGTCTAATAACAAATAGTGTTTATTCACATTTTTTAGCAAAAGTCCTTCGGGACATGTTGATAATAATCACTCGGAAATGTTTATTGCTAGTTGTTAAAATCAAAATTACTTGAAATGAAAATAGTGATTTGCCACCTAGAGAACACTTTAAAAGTTATAAAACCTTCTTGAGAATGACTGTTATGCAATTAATCTTTATTTCACTTTCAGTATGATTGAAATATAATTGTTTTCTTATTTGTCTTCATTGATGAACTGGGAACAATTCTTGGCACTTTGTCCTACAGTATCCACCCGATGAGTACCAAGGGGTCTCCTCCTTATCATTGTAAGATACATTGGTCATTATTACCAGTATATAAAGTCAGAAGCCGAAACCAGATTCTAAAAGAACACACACAATCGAAAGACTTACGAATGGAAAAATTACAAAACATAACTTTCCAAACCGAATGGAAAATTGGACAGACAGACGGCAACAATGACATAAGTTTCACAACAACACGAAGGACAACTTACCTATCTAAGAATAATGACAAATATGGATAATGACCATATCCCTGTATACAGCACAAAATCGATAATTCAGAAAATCAGAAGGCATACAAAATCAGAATAAAACAGGAACCAAAAAACTATCTTCAGTGCAAGTGCGAAGGTATTGTAAAATGAATTGTAGGGGGCGCTGTTAAAAGCACTACATGTTTAAAATGACTTCTCATTATGATTTCAATTTTTGGGTGATTTCTTCTTCTTTTTTTGTATTTTGTTTTGAAGAAGTGAATGAAAATCAAACAAACAACCCGCAACCAAATTCCAAAGACCACAGTCAAAGGCAGACAAGTTCTTGAAAACGTATACTCAAGAGAAAAGAAAATAGGACAAACAGACGAGATATATATTTGAAACTAAAATTAAAAAGAAATACAACTCAACAAAGAAGAAGTGTTTACACTTATCTGAAAGACTGCTGTCCGCTTGGGCAAAAAATACAAAAACTGCACCAAATATTCATGCTTCGGACATGAGTATCTCAAGCCAAATGATTCAGAGAAGTAGAATTCATTCAGAAGACTTAGTGACGTTCAATTCGATCAGAGAATGAGTCAGTCACAAAATCCAAAGCTAAAATAAAAAAAAAGTCACAATTATTACGCAAACAATTTTTTTTTTGTGAAAAAAATATATAATATCAATCCTTCATAGACACTATATAATAATCTTTCGTAGACACTATCAAATTGTGTAATATCATCATGACATTATTTCCATACGCTATAGTATTTTCTGTTGTGGTTTAAGGGTTGAACCAGGGATACCTTCCATGTCCTCTTCCTGCACCCTTGAAGAAACTCTTCTTTGTTCATACAACTGTTTATCTGTGAATATGAGCTTTCATTTAATATCTTTTAGTTTCCTCATTTCGTTTCATGTGTAGTCACACCTCGATTGTTAATTGAGTAATTTGGTGAATCTTTATCCTTGACACATAATTGTTTCATTTGACAATGTCTGCTTTATTTTGTGAACTTGATCACTTTTTCAAGCTATCGCGTATTCGTTGCGAACGAGTTTTATTTAGATATTTTGAGGATTTTTTTTTATTAATTCCCATCATATTAAATTACGGACTGCTCACTACACGTATTTGCAAGCTGTTCTATTTGAACCTGTTCACAGATGATATAGCTACACCATTTTTGGATCTGGATATCAAAATCAATAAAGCCTAGGCAACACCTAGGCAAAGCATCCCCTCGCACGACATTTAAATCAATGTACTCACTCAGGCTGTATACAAGGATTTTGATTGTTATGCCCCCCTTCGAAGAAGAGGGGACATATAGGTTTGCCGCTGTCGGTCGGTCTGTCGGTCGGTCCGCGACATCAGTTTCCGTTCAATATCTCTGGAACGGATTCACATATTGAAATGAAATTTGGTATACAGACACATCAAACAAAAATCTAGGTCAAGCTCATATTTGGGTCCGATCAAAAAAATTTTGACAGAGTTATGCCCCTTGCATTTCGAAAAATATCAAAATTTCAGGGTTTCCGTTCAATATCTCTTGAATGGAGTTACATATTGAAATGAAATTTTGTAAACAGACACATCAAATGAAAATCTAGGTCAAGTTCATATTTGGGTCCGATCAACAAAATTTTGACAGAGTTTTGCCCCTTGCATTTCGAAAAATACCAAAATTTCAGGGTTTCCGTTCAATATCTCTTGAGTGGATTCACATATTGAAATGAAATTTTGTATACAGACACATCAAATGAAAATCTAGGTCAAGCTCATATTTGGGTCCGATCAACAAAATTTTGACAGAGTTATGCCCCTTGCATTTCGAAAAATACCAAAATTTCAGGGTTTCCGTTCAATATCTCTTGAATGGAGTTACATATTGAAATGAAATTTTGTATACAGACACATCAAATGAAAATCTAGGTCAAGTTCATATCTGGGTCCGATCAACAAAATTTTGACAGAGTTATGCCCCTTGCATTTCGAAAAATACCAAAATTTCAGCGTTTCCGTTCAATATCTCTTGAATGGAGTTACATATTGAAATGAAATTTTGTATACAGACACATCAAATGAAAATCCAGGTCAAGTTCGTATTAAGGTCCGATCGAAAAAATTTTGACAGAGCTATGCCCCTTGCACTTCGAAAAAAAACCAAAATTTCAGGGTTTCCATTCAATATCTCTTGAGTGGAGTTACATATTGAAATGAAATTTTGTATACGGATACATCAAATGACAATCTAGGTCAAGTTCTTATTTGGGTCCAATCAACAAAATTTTGACAGAGTTATGCCCCTTGCACTTCGAAAAAACAAAAATTTCAGGGTTTCCGTTCAATATCTCTTGAGTGGAGTTACATATTGAAATGAAATTTTGTATATGGATACATCAAATGACAATCTAGGTCAAGTCTTTATTTGGGTCCAATCAACAAAATTTTGACAGAGTAATGCCCCTTGCACTTCGAAAAATACCAAAATTTCAGGGTTTCCGTTCAATATCTCTTGAGTGGAGTTACATATAAAAATGAAATTTTGTATACAGGCACATCAAATGAAAATCTAGGTCAAGTTCATATTTAGGTCCGATTAAAAAAAAAGTGGACAGAGTTATGCCCCTTGCACTTTGAAAAATACCAAACATTCAGGGTTTCTGTTCAATATCTCTTGAGTGGAGTTACATATTGAAATGAAACTGTTACTTTATACCCCCATAGGTTGTATCAATGCAAGTATAAAGTTGTGACAGACTTTAATCACAGAAGGGGTAGGGGGCATTAATGTTTTACAAACATGACTTTTAACTTGTTTCCAATATGTGACCTTGACCTATGACCTTGAAACCAATAGGGCTCTTCTTTCTGTCATGAGCGTATGGATGTATGAAGTTTGGAAAAGGTCTAAACAAAACTGAACTCTCTAAGCTGTATACACGGATTCAAACTTTTTCCATAAGAATTTTAACAATTTCCAATCTGTCACCTTGACCCATGACATTGAAATTCAATAGAGTTCTTCCTCTTGCCAAAAAGAATAAATGTATAAAGTTTCTGCAAGATTCAATCAAAACTACAACCTCGAGGCTGTATACAAGGATTTTAGTCAGGGTTATAAGACCTTGACAATTAATAGGGTAATTCTTCTTGCCAAAAGGAAAAAGTTTGTAAAATTTGGTCAAGATCCGATCAAAACTGTGTCCTCTATGCTGTATACAAGGATTTTAGGCATTTCAAATCTGAACCCTTGACCTTTGATCTATGACCTTGAAAATCAATAGGGTTCTTCCTCTCTTGTCATAAGAAATAAATGTATTAAGTTTGGTCAAGATCCGGTCACAACTGTGTCCTCTAGGCTGTATTCAAGGATTTTAGGCATTTCAAATCTGTGACCTTGACCTTTGACCAATGTCCTTGAAAATCAATAGGGTTCTTCCTCTCTCGTCATAACAAATAAATGTATGAAGTTTGGTCAAGATCCGATCACAATTGTGTCCTGTAGGTTGTATACAAGGATTTTAGTCATTTCCAATCTGAGACATTGACTTTTGACCCATGAGCTTAGAAATCAATTAAGAAATAACAACTAATATAAATGATTTGATTGGTTCATGGGACGAGTGGAATTACTGGACAATGAATCACGGCTAGATAGTTGTTATTTCTATTCTAATATAGCACGTGAATGGACAGAGCTCAGGGCATTGGAAGTTTGTTGAAGATTTTACACCAGGCGAGTTCTATGGTATATATAGGGAGAACATTTCAAGTCATATAAGAATAGGATTCTTCCTCTTGCCATAAGGAATAAGTGTATGAAGTGTAGTCAGGACCCGATCGAATCTGTGTCCTCTAGGCTTTATAAAATAATTCTAACCATTTCCAATAGGTGACCTTGACCTTTGGCTTATAACCTTGAAAATCAATAGGATTCTTCCTCTTGCCATAAGGAATAAGTGTATGAAGTGTGGTCAGGATCCGATCAAAAGTGTGTCCTCTTAATAGTGCTTTATATTGAAATAGATGTTACAAGATAAGAAGGATCAAAGATAGACAACATCACAATCGAAAATGCGTCAGAATCATCAAACGCCTTTTATACCGTGGATATGATCCTAATGTGACCAGACGGACACTAGGCTTGGTACTTGATCAATCTACAGTCTTGTACACATGTACAAGCGCATTCTTAAAACTTGCACTCTGACTGACTGTGATGACAGGACTCTATGACGGGCCCTGTCCAAACCTCTTTAGAGAAGACAGGGCCCCGACCACCTGTCCTCTCTGAATGTCAGTCGGACTCCTCGGGTGATAACATACATGAGCTCGCGGCGGCAGAGCACGGATTGTATTACGTACGCCCTCTTTTTATATCCATTTACATATTCATTTGTGTTGCTTGGGCCCCTACATTTTGCGGTCTTTTTTGTGTGTGGTCATCCGACAGTGAGGAGGTTGTTTTACATCACAATTATACGTTATTCGAGACCTCTGGGTAATCGGAAAAGTGGGAGGGTTGTGCGCACGTAATCCAGGATAACCACACCTTCTGCTATTTCCGTGGCAGATGGCCGTCCTAAGTCGGCACCGGTTGCCCATTGGTCTCGTTGGTTAATGTGTAGTCCTTTGTGTTTGATGTTTCTGTGTTGTGCGATGACGTTCCTTGTCCCTTATGCGTCTCTTTCTGTGCTTGTCTGCTTTGTGTTTTTGCATTGAGGGTTTTGGGGTTTTGCTGTGGGTGCTGCAACCTGATGTTGTTGGAGATCCCTCCTTTGTTTCAATAAACATCAAAGAAGTACCTAATCGTTATTCAGTCTCAAAGTCGAGAAGGTAAGGCAAAACCATTAGGATTTCCATTGGAACAGATACGAACCTCGAAATGAACAGCGTTCCTAGGTAAGACCAGGTGTCCGGGGAGAGTCAGCGTCTCCTGTTTGCATACAACACCCGTCGCAACAGCTTTATGGAAACCTGTCAAATTCGGTGATTGTCTCAATGTACATTTTGATGTACAGATCAGGTAATACAATACGATATAATACATTTTGCTTCAATACTCAATATTGTCAATACAATACGCATTTTTTCATTTTTTTTCAAATTTATCATAATAATGAATCAAGAAATGGAGTTTTCATGTTTAAATCAATGAAAACTTTGTAAAACCGAACAAAAATAAACAACAAATGTATTTTTTCCATTAATTCAAAAACAAAAAAGGAATAAAAAGATAACAATAGCAGCTATGGAAAAGGTTTCTATTTCTACCAAAGATTTATATTTACATACGAGTAATTACATTTGTCTTCTTTGGCATCGATTTTGTGAAAATGCTGCCAAACAGCTGACCTCAAAATTTCGTTTTTCAACTCAATGTAAGTGGATGTGACCATATCCCAATACACAAAACAAAATCGATAATTCAGAAAATCATAAAACGAAGGCATACAAAATTATGGCAAAACAGGAACCAAAGCATACAAACAAAAAAATCACCACATGGAAAGAAGCGAGCTCCAAATTTGGGAGTGAGACCAGGTGCCCAGAAATTTTATTTGAACTTATATACCTTAATGTACAAGTGATCAGAGAATAATAATAAGAAATATAAAAAAAGCAAAAACGAATTTAAAATTTATATTTATCAAATGTATTGAAAGTATCGATACTGAGCATTTGTGTATAAATACGTATTGAAAATCTCAAAATATCGATAATCTTCAATATTTCAATATCAATATACAGCACCAGCCCTCACATGCATACACACCCTCACTTACACACGAACGACGGCGTTACCATATCCCCCTGCAACTATGTTGCGAAGAGATGATAACGGAGATATTCAGAAAAGCATATCCGACTTTGGCTTCAACATACTTAATTTTTCTTGGCTTGATGCCGTCGCAAGGCATTTACATCTCTCAACACATCAGATACGCTAGATTTGTTCCAATGTTTCGAATTTCCATAAACAAAACTTATATGTCAAAGAATGTCATTTATGTGTCACTTTCTTGTGGGTTTTTTCGCTGGGTGAGTGCAGGGTGGTCATGATGGAGATGATTCCCTTTCCTATAAATTTTTTGGAAAATTTTGCAATGACTATTCTGCACTTATTTCAAAATTTGGGAATTTCATTGCTTTGACATAATAAACAAAATTAAAATGATCAAAGGCAGATCAAACTTCAATTTGAAAACGTTTAACTTGTTGCCAAGTTCGATCAACTTCGGTTGATCGTCTGTCTCTTCAACGCATTCGAAAATTTCTCTTATCAAAAACTCTTTAAATTTCTAAAACGGGGGTCCTGTAGCATCATATCCCACTTATGCTGCTACGTTTTGGTATATTTTTGGACATAATATTTTTCATTCTTTGGTCATATTACATAGTTTAGATCGAGGATCACTGATGAGGGTTAAGTACTCGAAACGTGCATATCTGGTCAATGCTGAAATGTTAGCTGTTCTTAAAAGATGCTATTGAATTTGAAGACAAACCACATTCAACCACAAAAAAAAAGAGAAAATACTCAATCGCCTGTTTTATCGAGGATATGATCCTAAAGTCGTCAAAAGAACATTGGGTATGGTGCTAGACCAATCTACAGTTTTTATACCAGTGTTTTTTTCAACGTTGCATACTAGCCATCCGTGACGACGGGACTCCATAACAGGCCCTGTCCAAATCTCGTCAGAGAAGACCTGATTCTTTGTCCTATTTGAAAGTTGGCCAGACTTATCTGGTGATTGATTTTGAGCTCGCTTCAGGCATACATTTTATATATGTATATTTCTATATCCATTTACATATATAAAATCTGTTTTACCTGAGGCCGCTGCGTTTAACTATCTTGTTTGTAATGTCACCTTACAGAGAGAAGTTTTTTGTTTATATAGCTATGGTGTCTATGGAGACCTCTGTGTATCCAGATAAGTAGGAGGAATGTACATTATCCGGATAATAACACATTTGCTAATAGTAGATGGCCGTCCAAATTGACACCGGGTGCTCAATGGTCTCCTTCTATTTATGTGTTGTCATTTATGTTTGATTTTTCTGAACGTCTGTTTCGACTGTTTGTGTCTGTTTTTATGATTTTGCATTTTGTTGTGTCCTGTGGTGGGTTGCAGTTTTATCTGATGTCATTTATGTGTCACTTTCTTGTGTGTTTGTTCCGCTGGGTCATTGCAGGGTGGTCATGCTGGAGATCCTCACTTTTCTTTGTTACTAGTATCTCAACAGCTTGTCGGTATCAGGAATGAAAGTCAAACACAAATGCCGAAAGAAGATTCCAAAAACCACAATCGAAAGACTTACGAATTATGGAAAAAATAAAAAACAGAACTTTCTCACCCGGAAAGAAAATAGAATCAACAGACGAAGAAATGACACAGAATGCATTGTAGAACAAAGGAGGAGATCTCCAACAATGAGTTAAAGAAGATCCTGACGATAATCTCGACAGCACTTACAATAGAGCACAAAATTCAGCATCGACAGACCCCTAGCAAGCTAGCGGTGGGACCAGGTGCCCGGGAGGAGTAGGCATCCCCTGTTGGCTAGCCGCACCCTCCGTCGATGGTTAAGCACGAAAATAAAAACAAAATATAAACTTCATGCACTGTCTGACGTTATGTCTATATAGAAAGTGCTTTGGCGACAATGTCAGGGAAATATATTCAAAACACTTACTGTCAAACCCCTCGCGGGGAACCGACACACGCACGGCAAGAGACGCAAAAGTGACAAGGAACACCAAACACAATCCAGAAACATCAAAAATAAAAATAGATTACGCTTTTAAACCGCGACATACTAATTATTTTCATATATCACATGAATCATGTTGCATATCTTATGCAAGTTTAATAACCCAATAGGAAGGATCGAAAAGGAATCCCAATGTCCATCACAATTATAGTCAAAGTGTTATCCACAGTTTAGCTCATTGGCCGCAGAATGACATTTCTATTAATAAAATACGTAATCATGCGCTGAATAAGTTCCTATGAACCTATCTTTTTTGAAAAAAATATAATTTCTATCAAAGTCTAAATACAGACTTGACAACACGTGCAACACATGTATAAAAACATAGTT
Organism: Pinctada imbricata; assembly: GCA_033119305.1. Lineage (NCBI taxonomy): Eukaryota > Metazoa > Mollusca > Bivalvia > Pterioida > Pteriidae > Pinctada > Pinctada imbricata. The sequence continues at coordinate 66,864,648 of VSWD01000009.1, forward strand.
ATATATATATATAATTCCGCGTTTATTTTTTTCAATAAAATAAAAATCTATACTTGATGACACAAAAAAATTAACTGAGTTTTAAATAAATGTGAATTATAATTTTCACTGTGTGATAAATCATGGTCTAATAGCATTGAAATGTTTATTCCAATCTTTTGAGCACAAGTCGTACAAGATATTTCGATGATAATTACTCCGAAATGATTATTGCCAGTTGTTAAAACCGAAATTATTTGAAATGAAAGTAGCAAATTGCCACCTAGAGAACACTTTAAATGTTGTAAAACCTTCTCGGTATGGAATGTTATGTAATTGATCTTTATTCCAATGTCAGTATAATTGCAATATGCATTAGAAAGTCTTATTTTTAATTTTCTTCCATACCTGAATAAACAGAGAACCACTCTTGACATTAAGGCGTCTACCTGATTAGTACTAAAGGGTCTCCTTTTTATCTTTTAAGATAAATTTTTCATTATTACTAATATACTATCAACTAACCTCTCATTTTTTACGGTTGAAGTTTTTCGGGGATTTCTTTTTATTATTATTATTATTTTTTTATTTCGACATCATGATATTGAACGGAAAAATGAAAAATAAATACAGCTAAATAAAGAAGTGTATCCACTCATCTACCAGACAGCAACCCGCTTTGCCAAAAAATACCCCCCAAAAAAGCAAAAAATGATGCAATGAGACATGGACGTTTCGGACATAAAATCCTTGTCAGTGTTACCTCAAGCCAAAAGATTCACAGAAGTCGAATTTAGACTTAGTGTCGTTTAATTCAATTAGTGAATGAAAGCCAAGCTCAAAACACGAAACGAGAATTTAAAAAGTCACAATAAATAGGCATGTAAAATCTTGAAAAAAAAAATGTATAATAAACATCGAATCTTCAATACATTTTTATTGACGCTAACTGAGTAATATGATAAAGGCTTATCTTTTAAAGGTTATATTTTACATTTTGTTAGCAACTTCTGTTGTGGTTTAAGCCGGATACATTTCATGTGTACTTTTCTCGCCGACGAAGGAAATTCCCTTGTTTATCATTGAATAGGAGCTTTCATCTAATATTTTTGAGTTTCCCCTTTTTCTCAATATAAGTACACATACTTCGATTATTTACTGAGTTATTCGGTGAAATCTATACCATTAAAAAGAATTGTTCCATTTGACAATGTCTTTTTTATTTTGTTAACTTAATCATTTTTTCAAGCTGTCGCTTATTTGTTGCGAACGTTTTTTACTTAGAAATTTTGAGTTTTTTTCTATTCCCAGTGTATGAAATTTAGGACTACTCGATGCACGCATTTGCAAGCTGACGGTGTAATATTATATTGTCTGTAATGCACGAATAAGAGTATGCATTTAGAATGGTGAATTATGCAAATATTTAATTCAACATTATGAATTCTATCATTGCAACAATGTTGTAAGATAACTAATGAAAGGACGTACACGGACTCAATACTTCTTTATATTCATAAGCTCAAATACATGAGGGAAATTGATTACATTGAAATCAAATGTATATATAGTTTTTTGTGTTTAATGTGCTGATTTCATCCTTGTTGTTTGATCTTCTATGTCCCCTTGGTTTCTCTTGTAGTGCTTGATCATCACTCGAGATCCCTTCCTTTCTGTTAGTCTGTGTTTTCGCATTTAAGTGTTTGAGTGTTTAAGTGCATCGGGAGTTCGCTTCTTTTCATGTGGTGGAGGTTTTTGGTTGTTTGCTTTTGTTCCTGTTTTATCCTGATTTTGTATGCCTTTGGTTTCTGATTTTCTTAATTATCGATTTTGTGCTGTATACAGGGATATGGTCATTATCCATATTTGTCATTTGGATTTTCTTGCTGTAGATGCTGCTACTGGGTCTTGTTTGAGACCCCCTCTTTCTTATTTGTTATCGTCTTTGTTTCAAGTCTCATTCGAGTCTTTCTTTAGTCTGTTTGTAGGTCCTTTATAAAGCCAAGTGTTCCTCATATGAAATTCAGGTGAAATGTCCTTCTTTATTATATACTTTAACTTAAATCATATATGTAACATGAATTAATTCGAGATTCTTTATGAGTACTAAATGTGCGCCTTTTGTTGCAGATTTATTTTTATACACGTATGAAAAGGAATTTATCCAAAATCTTCAAAATGCAACGAAAAAATGATGATGTGAAATGCTTCATTGGTACTTCTAGGTACCTGGATGATTTTCTTACTATCGACATTCCTGTTTTTGAAAAGTATAAAAATGTTATTTATCCACAAGAATTGATTCTAAACAAGGCAAACGTTTCAAACACAGAAAAACCATTTTTGGACCTAAATATAAAAATTGTTAAGACAGGGCTCCGACCACCTGTCCTCTCTGAATGTCAGTCGGACTCCTCGGGTGATAACATACATGAGCTCGCGGCGGCAGAACACGGATTGTATAACGTACGCCCTCTTTTTATATCCATTTACATATTGACCAGAGTTGCTTGGGCCCCTGCGTTTCGCGGTCTTGTTTGTGTGTGGTCATCTGTCAGTGAGGAGGTTGTTTTACACCACATTTGTACGTTCTTCGAGACCTCTGGGTAATCGGAAAAGTGGGAGGGCTGTGCGCACGTAATCCAGGATAACCACACCTTCTGCTATTTCCGTGGCAGATGGCCGACCTAAGTCGGCACCGGTTGCCCATTGGCCTCGTTGGTTTATGTGTAGTCCTTTGTGTTTGATGTTTCTGTGTTGTGCGTTGACGTTCCTTGTCCATTATGAGTCTCTTTCCGTGCTTGTCTGCTTTGTGTTTTTGCATTGGGTGTTTTGGGTTTTTGCTGTGGGTGCTGCAACCGGGTGTTGTTGGAGATCCCATCCTTTGTCTTTACTAATAATACAGCGAATTTTAACAGTGCCACTTACAATAAATTTCGTGTTTGCATTGGACTGTTGAAATTGTTAGTTAGAAAGTGTTGTCTGTTCTTCGTGTATTTATGGTGTTGTTGTCTCCGTCTGTTTGTTTGCCTTTCTTTTCGTTTGTGAAAACGTTCCGAAGAATCGTTCAAACATTTGCAAGTCCATTGATTATGATTTCCGGATCCTGGATTCCGGTTCGTATTTGATAATCAGTCACTAATGTCTGGATTGAATATATTCGGTACATGTTAGGGGTAATTTTCATAGATTGTATGCCTAGAGTAAGAATACATTGCAGAAAATTACATTTTGTGGAAATGAAAAAATGGAATGGTGTGTTCCTCACAAACCAGTTTATCGGAATGGTGCATATTTGCTTTCAAAATAGAGGAAAATGCGCAAGGAGCAAAATCAATTGCACCCTGTCAGTCTAAAATCTCAGAAGCTGTGAATGACCAGTGATACGACCTATATCAGTCTACTTAACGTCTGACAGACAGTGAGATTCATAGAATCCGATCATTGCTTTCGTGATAAATATCGTCAAGAGGAAATAGTGGCAATCTCCAAGTACAACAATCCTGAAAGATGTTTCGGCACGTGGGAGGTCTCTTATATTTAGTATATATTGTCTGAAATGGACCCCCAAAGGAATCCTTGTGACGGACAAAATGAGCTTTTTCTTTTTTGTGCTACTCTGATTGACAATGTCAAAGGGTACGCCAGGCTGCTCCAAATTGAATTCTCTTCTAGCTTGACACCAGTGATAATGTAGACATTGTGAGATATTTCTGCTTCCCTCCAGTATAGATAAATGTATAAAGACCATTCTAGACTTTACGCATATAAAGACCTTCTTTGTTGTGTTACAAAGACGTGGGTAAAGTGTAAGATATATTTTGAGAAATGACGCAGTCTTGCTTGGGTCCTGTATTTCATTCCAGCTCACAAATATTGCTCAAAAAATGAAACAAAGGAGGGGATTTCCGACAAGACTCGGTTGAAGTGCCAGCAGCAAACAGTGTATTTAAGTATGTGAGAGAAAAAAAATCCGAAAAATCAAATGATTAAGGATGAATATGGTATGAATTACTTGTATCGTGTAAATATCAAGACAAAGTACAGAATAAAGGTCAACGTGACAAAAGAACAGAATGTCTATACAATTCTCGTTCATTCAATATAATACTTTAAAATGCTTGATTTGTTCTTTACAAATAAAGCAGAAATATCGAAATATGATTTGCATTATAATTGTTTTTGATGCTAGTAACCTTTAATTCATTAGTTTTGAAATAGCGTTTTTTATTGTAGCTTATGAAGGATTTATCTTTTATTATCTTTTTGTGCTTATTTTCACATATATATTTTTAATTACACGTTACACATTTTTTTCTGGTGTTGTTTTGTGCTTTATAAAATTTTCTACGCTTTCAATATTTTTACAGAATCTTGTTGAAGATCAAATTTCGCTTATACTTAATTAAAAAAGAAAGAAAAAATTGAAATGTTCATCAATGAAAGAATGTTTTTCTTCCGAAACTATTCTATCAGGAGGACATTCATTCGAAAATAAAGCTGAAAGAAGATCTTTTTTTTGTATTCTTATTGAAACAATTACAAAAAGATAATATTTGACAAAAAATAACACATTCATAACAGCAATAATAAGATACTTATTTACAATAGGATTGGATTATGATGAGATTGTTTTACAGCGATGACCTAAATTTGTTTGATTTTTCTCGATTTGCAATTGAAAAGTTTTCATTCTCGTCATTGTATGTCGTAGTAAAACCTGACCGTCTCATTTGGAATTCCTTCATTTTTCTTCCCAGCATTATACCAAACTCTTTTCTGAAATTATCATTTAGCCATCCATAGAAAAACGGATTGATGCAGGCTGAACTCATGGCTATTATTTTGAAAAGTAGGTCTGTGAACTGATAGGCTGTACCAAGGCTTTTGACCACGGATGTGCGAGAGAAATAGAGCATGACGCTAAAAATCTGGAATGGCAGCCATGAAATGGTGAAAAATACTGTAATGGCTAATAAAATCCTGGTTGTTCGATAATTTCTACGTTTCTCTTTTCTTCTCAGTTGCCTGCTTTTCAAAACACGATATATTTTGAAGTAAAGTAAACAGATTGCACTGTATGGAATGAAGAACTGTACGAGGAAAACAAACATTGTGTAAGACCGATTAGCGGAGGCAGACGGCCATGCTTCAGTGCAGAAGGATTTGTGGATGTGCACATTCATTTCCGGTACGACGATGTTTACTTCCTGTAGTTTGGTAAATATGATAAGTGGTGAAGAAATACAGATAGAAATTACCACTATCACTACTACGATTGTCATGGCAACGCGCTTTGTCATTTTACGTCTGAAGGGGAAGACAACGAGGATAAACCGTTCTCCTGCTATCATAAGGATCGTCAAGGTGGACACAAATATCGGAACAGCAAACAGAGGGTAGATGATGTGGCAAAGAGCACTACCAAAAGCCCAATGATTGGTTATCCCGTAATGCAGTTGAAATGGAAGGCTGAACACTGATATTACGATATCAGACACTGCCAACGTTGAGATGAAAATGTTGGTTGCTGTATGCAGTTGTTTGTTTATGGCAATTACCAGAAACACCAATAAATTTTCCAGAAAGCCCAGCACGATGACAGTTGTATACAAAGATATGAGGAAATACCTCCATTCACTTTGTTGAAGCATATCTAGATCCTCTAAGTTCAAGACAGGTACTGTTGAATTCAAAGAACATGCTAGCTGTTTGAACTCGTCGCTGTAATTGAAATACCATGCTTGGTAACAAAGGGACATATTTGACCAGTCCATTTCTTGAGTCATTTCCATGATCGTTGCTGTCCTTTTTTATGAGTGACAGAGGAGGTCTGAAAATGAAAAAAAAATACATGTGAACACGTAAAGTTGGTATTTACTTTGTGTTTGATGTTTACATGTCGTGTGTCTCTTTTCCGTCTCGTGCTGTACTCGTCTTTTGTGTTTTTGCATCGGGTGTTGTGGTGTTTTACTGTTGATGCTGCAACGGGTTCTTGTTGGAGATCTCCTCCCTTCTTTTATACAATGCAAAACATTTGTTAATTCTCTATTAATGAAATACATGATGTCTTAAAAAAGAACAAGGTAGGCCTATTTGCCTTTTCCCATTGTATCTTTCAATGCTATATAGCTTAATTTAATATCAAACATTCAATATTATCCATATTTGTCATTAAACATACTCAACAATCGTGTTGTAATTTGAGGGGTTTTCTTTAAATTGGAGGGTTCTTATATGTAAAAAAGCAGGAGATTTAGGAACAGTAAGTGATAATGAATAACAAAATAAAGGTTTAAAAAACCCACTGAATTAAGCTATTCGAGCGATATTGGTGGGTATTCTACACATGTTCGGTATGCATTATGCGACGATCCACAAAACGGCGAAGGAAAAAATTAAATGGACAAGAGATTTTTTTACAATTCATGCATTTTTTCGTCTACGGTATTTGTTAATCATATATACAAAAACATCAACGCCGAGCAAACGAATAGAAGCTACTTCCTTGTTGTCTTGAGTTGTTTTCGCGACTTCGCAAGAATCCCTTTCCTCATTGTACAGTCATCGAAGAGTAACAAGACACTTTATTCTGAGTAATGAGGACATTAATGTAGCTAAGTGTCCTTTTATCGGTAATCTAATTTGTGAGTTTCAGCATTGATTTATCAGTTGTCGACAATTGGTTACATGTTATGGAACTTCTAGATCGACTCAAGTCACAAAAGAAAATTTGTTACTTTTAACATTTATCTAGTATCCTTTATCATTGAAATCGATCTTGAAGGCAAAAATGTATTAGGAAATGTCATCGTTTCTCTTTGACAATAAATAAATCCATTAATTTAGCGTGAGCACTAGACATTTATGTTTCGAATTGTTTTACATCATTTAATGTTTTTTTTTTCCATAAGATGTACCTTTGATAAATTGAAGCCGTGACGTTTTTGACATTGTTAAGAATCCTACGAAAGCGAATATTAAATGTTTCTCGACAAGTCTTAATTAATATTAAAATCCTCATCCATAGATCATTGAAACGCTCTTAATCTAAATGTACCTTTATCTTTGCCAACAAGTACGTTTTTGCACCAATAAAATCCAATCAAATAGCTTTCGTTCCCTTCTCTGCTAGTTCTGCATTTTCATAAATTTATACCTATTGATTTATTTGATTGCGCCCCGGAATTTGATATGATATTATTAGCCCTTGAAGCTATCTCACAATCCAGCTGGCCAATTGATTCAGGCAGAAGAAGGAATTAGCACCTCTCAGACTTGTCTAGAGTCATAATTGATTCATTTCAAATCCTGTACATTAGGGAAGCGTGTAATTGATTCAGAAACCCATCGTCCCTATAGTCTTTCTAGGTCTCAAAAGGATGTATATTTCGTGTTTTAAATGTGTCATGTTACACGTTTTGTACCAATGTTATATGAAAGTGTTTTAATTCAGTGAATGAAATGACAAATATGGTTAATGTCCATATCCCAATACACAGTACAAAATCGTTACTTCAGAAAATCATCAACCGAAGGCATACAAAATCAGGATGAAACAAGAACCACAGCAAGCAAAGGAAAACCTCCATCACACGACAAGAAGCGAACTCCCAAAATGGGAGTGAGACCAGGTGCCCAGGAAGGGTAAGCATCCCCTGCTTGCATGCAACACCCGTCACTTCAATTCGGTAGAAATGTCACATCCACATGAAAGCCAAACCCAAAACCGAACATCAGAGACCAAAAATCACAATCAATAGGTATTTGAACATTTCTGTTATCAAAAGATCTTGAAATTTCTAAAACGTGGGTCCTGTAGCATCAAATCCCACCCATCCTGCTACTTCTGCTGGTGCAAACTTTCACACTCTTTGGACACATTACATTGTTTAGATTGAGGATCACTGACGAGGGTTAAGTGCACAAAACCTGCATGTCTGGTCCATGCTGCAAAATTATCTGTTCTAAAATTATGCTATTGAATTGGAATGTTAAACGTCTTCAAATTCAACAGCATCATTTAAGAACAGATGAATTTGCAGTATGGACTAGACATTTAACATACAAAGGGTTGTTTTTATTTGAATGGGGATACAAAATAAATTCTTAAAGAAAGATAAACTTAAGATAAAAAAAACAATCTTGTAGATTTAGAATATTTTTCCATTGAATATTTTCGGAATTGGCAAAACTGTATTTACAGGCGAAAAAAAGATGAAGAAAAAATCTAGAAACATTTTCATTGATTAATGCGTCAAACAACAAGTCTTAACCAACAGAATATTAAATCTGTCATTCATTTTAATGTAGCTTATGATTGAACAACAAAGATTGACCTCCTCCTTCCTCCTCCCCAATCCTATAGATATCACATTAATAACATATGTCAAAGTTTTAACGTGAAAGCTGATTTTGATTGAAAATAAAAAAGGAAGGAGATATTAAGTAGAATAAGTTTTAATTTGTTCAATAGACGTATACGGGAATGACAGTGCACTACAAAATAAGTGTTCAAAAGTCAAACAATGAACGTTAATCCGAAATTTGGAGCTGCGTACTCTCTGCAAATTGCATAAATTCAATTTGAAAAAAATATAACCAGAGGGTGCTACTTAAAATTTGGCTGTGTCTAAAACCATTTTAGATGGAAGCATCACTGATGAGGATTTAATATCCGAAACACGTGCCTGGTGCATTTTAAATTGGTTTGAATTTTCTTCGGGAAGGTATAGAGTTGGAACACTTCCATTACCCGAATTCAAATCTAATGGATATACAACACCAGGAAAGAAAATAATATAAACAAAGTAACCGAAACACTCTGCAATAAAGAACAATGAAGATGAGATCATGTACCCATGGTGGAGTGAGCATCTAATGCTTGTATGCAAGGTTGACTGTATCAAACTTAAGTGTTTTGGGTGATCATAAGCTAAAATTGATTTGCAACATGAAGGACAAATAATGGAATCCTGTTTGGACCGCTTCGTGTCATCGTGCCATCGCCGGCGATGTCACGATGGCGATTCTACGATGTTACGATGGCGAAGTTACGATGCCACGATGGCGAAGTTACGACGCCATTATGGCGAAGATACGATGTTACGATGGCGAAGAGATGTCGTCGTTGTGATTTTATTTCATTGTACATCTATCATCTAAAAATTCCAGCAGTGACAAAGCTTCGCTTACAAATATTCGGTGTGTATCAGAACGAAGTCGATTCCATTGAGTTTGCTCTTTTTTAACGTATCAGATGTAATGACACCAAAAGAAGGGAATTTGGACTGTCACTACTGAGGAATTGTGAAGTTTAAATTGTCAGATATCTCAGATATTGAAGTAACATGAATATAAGGTCAAATGTTTTAAAAGTTTTATAAATACAATTCTTTAATTGAGTAAAAAGTAATATAAAAATTGAGCCGAGGTTTGTCGTAAAATAAGCCTTTCCTTTCATCAACCTTAATTGTAGTCATGATGAAGAAAATAATAAAAGTAGTATATTGTATCTAAACATGCAATCTTTAATTACACTGATGGAATTACTAAATGTTCTTCCTAGTGAAAATATAATTACGAAATCGATACGGACATAACCATATGAAGATAGCCATTAATTTATAAGACTTTTTTATCATTATTTTTTTTTCAAAGAGTCTATATATGTTATTACATATACTATGCATAATAATACTCACTGGGACACGCTTAAGAATAAAATGAAAATCACATTTTTTCACGTTTCTTTATCGAAAACTTTTGGCTATGAGGAGAAGGTTTGTGCATGTTAGCGGCATAACAACGCCAGTTTCTAATTGCAATGACTCTTCCTTTAAGGCTTAATGCGTTCATGAGTAATTTCTTGAATTTTTTGTTCTAAGTGATTCTGCCAATTTCAAGTGAAATATCGAAGAAAACTATTCGATTTTGACTAAATCGACATCGACATATCTGACAATGCTTTCAGCCCTTGATATGATATCACTCTGTAAAATATCACTTTTCAAACCTCGCTGTCATAAAACAGAGTAAAATGTGTAAAGAGTGTCAAGTTCTACTACTTGCCAGAGTAGAACAATAAAATCTATCACCTCGAACAGCAGGCGTGAACTTTTCAACTCTTTTTGCAAAGCTTCGTTTTATGTTGGTTTGTAATTAAAACTATATAGAGTGTTCTAAATTAGTCAAAGAAGATCCCGACGATAATCTCAACAACAACAAATTATACGTAGGTTCATGGAAAAGAAACATTATTTTAGAAAGCATAGAGTTAAGTCTCATTCAATTCTAGCGGAAAAGTAAAACCTTATTTTTCTCTGATTCATATATATCATATGATTATGCCTTCATTATGGTGAAACGATATCCAGATAACTGATCTCCGAAAACGAAAGTCATGGAGTTAATACTACTCGACTGGATCAAATTATATACTGTACATGGACAGAAAATGAGCAGATCTCCAACATGTCACAGACAGACAGGCGGGGAACAATCATACAGCATCATTGAAACATATTGGACCAAACTATTTTTAGGAATATAAGGGAGGATCTCCATCAAGACTCGGTAAGAGCACCCAAGTTAAACATAAAAATACTCGGTAAGAGCACCCAAGTTAAACATAAAAATACTCGGTAAGAGCACCCACAGTTAAACATCAAAATACTCGGTAAGAGCACCCACAGTTAAACATCAAAATACTCGGTAAGAGCACCCACAGTTAAACATCAAAATACTCGGTAAGAGCACCCACAGTTAAACAGCAAAATACTCGGTAAGAGCACCCACAGTTAAACTTTAAAATGTTCCATTCCACTGTATGTGATGATTGTGCCGTTACAATTTCAAAATTGTTCAAGTAAATGTTTTTCGTCCATGCTGTAAATTTATCTGCTCTAAAATGATGCTAATGAATTTGAAGACGTTGAACATCCTAAATCATATCATGGTTATCGTTTCGAAACACGGAAAATATAAAAATTGCATTTAGAATTAAAGATACATTTCCTACGTCAACCAATATCAATAGAGACAATAAAACTTAGAATAAGAAATGCCACTGAAACACAACACGTTAAAGAAGGGAACAAATAAAAAGAGGTCCTTATCTTTTTTAAAATGATTCATTAATATCTATTATGAAAATCGGTCACTATGAATTTTCACCATCCTGCGACATTTACTAGTCTTAGATTTCTTTGTCAATTAAATGTCAGAAACACTCCTTTTCTCTTCAAAATACCATTCTGATATTGCTTTTCATTGTATATTTTGCGGGTTATTGGCTCGTTTATTGCACCACTGAACACGTGTATGATATCGTTTTTGCACAAGAAACAATTAACTATTTAGCCACAGGCAATCATATATATAATTTATTGCTATCCAAGAAAACAATTGTAGGTTTATGCTTCACATATATAATACCTTTTTATGTGTTTTTCACAGTTAGGAGCAAATATTAAGGATTAACCTTAAGCTTAATCGAGATAATGTCAGGCTCTTTTTATTAGAGGATATACTGTTGTAAAAAGCATTGACTCATAATGTCAATCTTTAAACTTCAGCTTCTGTAATATACAATGTAGGAACACAAATCTTACAAAAAGTCCGTTTTGATTCGCTACCCGCCATAAGTTCTAGTAATCAGCCACACAATGACCTTTTTCTGGGAGTGCAAACTTTTTATCTATTTAACGATCGCCACAAACATTACTAATACTTTTAGAGGACGAGTACAATGGTAAAGCAATTACTTTCAATAATTAGAAACCTTATAATTTTAGAAAAGCTTGGTATGTTTTCAGAATCTGAATTATCAGTTGCAGCCAATTAAAATTTTCTCTGTTTGATATCCTTCTTTTAAACTATTATTCGGTCAGTAACTTATTCTAAAATGGGTATTTATTCCTTGTTCCTTTTTGATTCTGTTTCTGTCATTGCCTACTGGGTGTTTTGCATGGGGTGTTTTGGTGTTTTGCTGCTGTGGGTGCTGTGACCGAGTGTTGTTGGAGATCCCCTCCTTTCCTTTACTTTATAGACAGAATGGACCTGAGTCATCATGGGGTTGTGTTCCGCCGTGGTCAGTGCAGGGTGGTCTTGCAGGAGATCTCTTCCATTTTCTGAGACAAGCATACCGATAATTAGAGATTATTGTTATAGTAATTCATTATATTAGAATTTACCAATTAGCTTATTCATTGTCGATCAACCAAGACTGGATCTTAAACACTTGGCAAAACAAACCCCTCCCATATTGTTCGTTTTACAATGTTCCCAGACAGTTTTGTTATATAATTCTTTGGAGATTGCCAAGTTCATCAAAGAAAAGCAACAACCGTTGATCATCCAGCTTGCATGAATGGAATTGTAGAATAAGATAATTAGTTTATTCGAATGACAGACTTTTCACTATCGTCATGTATAATAGAGGGTCATACATGGGGAACTACAGATAAACAGAAGAATGCTCAGATCTATTTAATTAGACTGAATAGATTCTTATGCATGGTCAAGTCATATTGACATATCCAAAACCCATTATTAATAAATACATTGAATATAAACATACTCTAAATACTTAATACTTAAAAGAAAGGAAGGGATGTTTATATTATTATAAATTTTTCTATATTATTATTTTTTTTAAACTGGAGACAAATCAAATTTTAAATCATTCTGACGAAGACCTATCTCAAATCGCCAATTTTTGTGCTCCACTAAATCTGTTTTCGATATGACAAATGCTCTCCATTCTAATTTTTCTTAAAAAAAGAACAGCACCGTCTTTTATAGATTTTAAGTTCTAAATAAGTTTCATGTTACATCTATCTTTAGTACAATTTTCGGTTAATATTACTTGTTATCAAGTTTTGGAAACATCATTCAAATTTCCTTACTTTTTTTATTCCAAAGACACTCTTAACAATTTTCGTTCACATTTTTTTGAGATGAGACTTTATTGATATTATTTGAAATATACTTAGATTTTCTTGACTTAGAATTTAGGAATGTATTAAACAATATATGAAATACATATCATAAGAAATTAAAAATGAGTACGCAGTCATTTTTATTACAAAAATAGATAAATAAATTGATTAAAAAATATAACATTGCTACATTAGATTAAAAGAGTACATTAAAAGACAATAGAAATGTCATACCTTGAATGGTCAATATTTAGCCTATATTTCAAAGGAATCGTACACACATGCTACATCCTCTTTTCCCCATCTCATTTGTTATATAACAGATGTTCACCGTATATTAGAATTACCCGGTAGTACACTAGTCTGTCTGTCAATTTTTTCACCGTTATGATGAATGAAAAAAACTCTCGTTGATTGGCTTTGCCTCAAGAAGGGGCGTGGCTATGACTTGTGATGGTATAGATAAGCAATTATCTCATAGTAGCCGGAAATCGGCAATCCATTCTGCAACGATTATCATAGCTTTCAGCTATTGAATAGTGTAGCTCCTTTGCTGAACTTTACGGGAATCCGTTAATAGTTTCGCCTACTGGCTTGGCTGTGCAGGGACACGGAAGCTTCGTAGATGAAAAGACAAAATATCTCACACAAGGCAACGTTGAAGTGAAAGCAAAAGAATATGCTAAGAGAATGAGAGAGGGGAATCTCCAAACTGCCAGGTTGCAGTACCCAAATGACAACACAGGTAGAAAAGGCACGGCAAGACAAAAGGGGGAATGGAAGATAAAACACTTTGCATTAAAGATGTAAAAAATAGCAACACATAAAGCAACGAGAACAACGTTTGCAACTAATTACGGGTATTCTCTTTACAGCTTTTTGTTTTTGTTTTTTCTTTCTTCTCCTTTTTTTTTGTACTTTTAGAATACATTTGTCTAATCAATTATTTTTTTTTCAATTTACAGAACGTGTGTGTTCAGTTGTGATCACTGCAATTTTGACTTGCTAGAGAACTTATTTACTTTATTCCATGGATATCAAATACAAATCCTTTGTTTTCATAGAGTGTTTCAAAGAATTGTTTTTACCAATTTTAATTTTTAAACCTGATCGAGGCTATTTAATTAAGACATTACGGTTTGTATAATTTTATCGTAAGAAGACATAGTTCATGTGAAAAGAAAAACATTCACTTTAACAAAATTGAATAATATTTGAAACAGACGCCGTGTTAATGAAGTGACTGAGAGTAAAAACCAAAATTCAGAATCAAATATCAGTATCAATGTGCACAGAAAAACTTAATATTATGAAACAAAGGTAATGAGGAGATCACAAACAATGAAAACAGCGGAACACACTCACAAAGGACGAAAAAAAAGTTGACAAACAGACGGTGACAACATCACAACACAGAAACACAAAGGACAATATTGTGGATTTAAGCACAAGGGCATAGGAGAAAGGGGACAGTGGGGGCACGTGTCCCCACACACACATTGGAAAGTGGGGGGAGCAACTCTGATTGCGCCCCCCCCCCCCCCTTCCATTATTTGGGTAATATTTAAGTTATTGTTTTACTTAAATAAGACTTCTTAGCAAATATCCTGTGACAATTTGAAGTAAATCTATTTTCTTTTATTTTTTTAAATGTCTTATTTCTATTCCGTAACTAGGTTTAATGACTTTTTTTTGGCTGTGGGTGTATCCGGATTACACAACATGTTGCAACAGTGAACTGATTCAAACTATAGCTAAAAACCTTTTTTTTTTGCTTTTCACTATTGAGAGGTTGTGCGGCCCATCTACCCCCCCCCCCCCCACCTTTTCTCCGCTGAGCTACGCCACTGAAGCAAACTCAACAGAGTCTGATGTTAAAACAAAACTCTCAAAACTGGCACCGCTCATACTATTGCGGCACCGAAATAAATTCGAATGCACAATTAACATGGATACCAACAAACATCTTGCAACATCAAGAACATTAACCGATTAAGGTTTTTACTTTCAATATGAATATCATGATTTTGATTTAAAAGCGTAAATTTCACCGATGCTGGATACAGTATCATTTTCCAACTTTCTTGAACCCTCATATGAGATATTTGATTCCAGCGACAAGATATGCAAGTGTCCTTGTTTTAGACTGACATATAATCAAAGAAAAACAATATCGAATTTTCTTTTGTTCCCAGTCATTTCTGATAATCGTTCGGGCTGTGAAATTTCATCCGAGGAATTATGATTGTATATGTGATCTTTGATCACAGTAATACGTTTATTTACAAGTTTTCACAGAAATAAATAGGGCAATCTGATACATGAAAGATATGTCTTCTTACAGGTATCCAATAAGCATCGAAGAAGTACCTAACAGTTATTCAGTCTCAAAGTCAAGAAGGCAAAGCCAAACCGTGAGAATTTCCATCGGAACGGTTGCGAACCCCGGAACGAACACTCCGAAGTGAAACAAGGTGCCCGGGGAGAGTCAGCGTCTCCGTATTGCATACAACACCCGTCGTTTCAGCTCCATGGAAACCTGTCAAATTCGGTGATTGATTTGACGGCAAAGTACAGTGTGATATATTTGAAATACTTTCAAGTGAAACTGTAATTAATCTGAAGGACAAGGTCATGTGTCCATTGAAATTGGTCGAATGCTTATATGACATGTTATCTATAAAAAATGAATGATTTCCTATTCCGAAAAGAATGTACTCGGAGAAATAAAGCTTAAATTGTAAGCAATCGTGACGTCGTGTGCAGTAATGAGTTAAAGAAGATCCTGACGATAATCTCAACAGCACTCACAATAAAGCGCTAAACTGAGCATCGCCGGACCCCTAGCAAGATAGAGGTAAGGCCTGGTGCCCGGGAGGAGTAAGCATCCCCTGTTGGCTAGCCGCACCCGCCGTCGATGTTGCAGTAAGACATGATGTCATTCTTTTCATTTTATATATAAATTAAAGTAGATTACCATACTAACAAATCAAATCGCAAAATTGAAGCGCACGCAAGATCTCTCCCTCAATGATTCTTATGAAAATAAAAAGATCATTCATATTTATATTTTTTTTATACCTTTTTCTCTACTCAGTTTCGTTCATTATTATTAGAATTTCAAATATTTACTAACACTTCCTTCGTTATACATATTCGAAAAGATTGATTGTTTTTGAAAGACCACATATTTGATCTCTTCATTACAAAACTTATATTGAAATTCAAATCTCAAAAAACAGAACAAATTGAATCTCAAATAAGACTCGGTTGCATCAATGAATTAAAGAAGATCCTTACGATAATCTCAACAGCACTTACAACAGAGCACCAAATTGAGCATCGACGGAGCCCCAGCAAGCCAGAGGTGGGACTAGGTTCCCGGGAGGAGTAAGCATCCTTTGTTGGCTAGCCGCACCCGCCGACGATGTTCATGCACGAAAATGAAAACAATATATAAAGAAAACATGCACTGTCTGTGGTTTCATCTATATAGAAAACAAAGGAGGGGATCTCCAACAACACAAGGTTGTAGCACCAACAGCAAAACCCTAAAACACCCAATGCAAAAACACAAAGCAGACAAGCACAAAGAGACGCGTAAAGGACAAGGAACGTCAACGCACAACACAGAAACATCAAACACAAAGGACGACACATAAACCAACGAGACCAATGGGCAACCAGTGCCGACTTAGGACGGCCATCTGCCACGGAAATAGCAGAAGGTATGGTTATCCTGGATTACGTGCGCACAACCCTCCCACTTTTACGATTACCCAGAGGTCACGAAGAACGTACAATTGTGGTGTAAAACAACCTCCTCAGTGTCAGATGACCACACACAAACAAGACCGCAAAACGCAAGGGCCCAAGCAACACAGATGAATATGTAAATGGATATAAAAAGAGGGCGTACGTAATACAATCCGTGCTCTGCCGCCGCGAGCTCATGTATGTTATCACCCGAGGAGTCCGACTGACATTCAGAGGGGACAGGTGGTCGGGGCCCTGTCTTCTCTAAAGAGGTTTGGACAGGGCCCGTCATGGAGTCCCGTCGTCACAGTCAGAAGTACCATGATGACCATTTCTAGGAAAATATTCAAAACACTTACTGTCAAACTCCTCGCGGGGAACTTGTTTATGAGCTCACTTCGGCAAAACACCGAAACACAGAGGACTTAAAATAATCCAAGAAGACCAACGTCATCCCGTACTTACATAGAACTGCCATCTGCAACGTAAATAACAAATTGTGTAGTTATCCAGAATACGTGCACACAACACGCCAACTTTGTTATTCCACCGCTATTTTGTCCTACATAAGTCTGATAGAAGCAGTCATTTCCATCCGAAAATGCTTATTCAAGAAAAGGTTTCATTTTCAGTGTCCTCGGAAAGTGAACATTCCATGTACATTGATGTAAGAAGTATTTTTATTTTTATGATAATTGGTACGTAGGAGGTTTTGCCTTAAGTAATGAAAGCAATGGAAATAAACTGCTGTATAGGCGTCAAGTCTCAAGGATTCAATTTGTCTTGAATCTGAATGCTCTGTTATGGATCTCCAAGAAAAATCCCGCATATGGATACAAAAATTAGGAAATCACACATTATTTCCTATTGAATACGGTTTCAATAAATGCGAGTTACCCAAGCCTAAGACAAGTGATTAAAATAACTCATACTGAATGAAATGAAATAAACATGGTAAAGACATTGTTAATCTCCTATTTATTGCATGATATGCTCCGTAAATACAAAAAAAAACATATGGTCCAATTGTTGACAATTTCTAATGGATTATAGCACCATGTAATGAAGAGGATAACGATGATCATACTGAGGACTTTACGGGGATAAATTTTCTTTTGTTTCCTGTTTTCTTGCAGCAGGCATGAAGGCGTAAAGTTATCTCCAATATCCTTAATAAAAATAAGTAGTCCAAGATTTCTTTAAGTATCGTGTGTTCTTTTTGATCAGAACTAACCGAATAATTGCCATCAGAATAATTGATTCGTTTAGTGAAACCCATAAAAACGTAAATTTTACCATATGGGTACCAAGAACTCAAGTCTATGAAGCTGTGTTATTGTCCGTCTGTCTGTCCGAGTTCTTGGATTCTGGTTTCGAGTTTAGTGTTTGACTTTTATTCATTGATCGATTACCAATATTGTTACTTACAATCCATCGATGTATCTGATTGGCTAAAGCATTTTTGAATATTCAATCTAATTGGCTGCAGGGAATTTCAAGAAATCATGATGCAAGCACGTTTTGATGTCAACTGAAATATTGTATTCAAAATAGATCTGATAAAGTGAAACAATTTCGACTTCTCCTCAACAGTTAGTTTACGGAAATGCTTGCTTCAAAATCGGAGAGCTGCACTAAATCTCACTTGCTATATCAAATTGGATCGACCAGGTAAACCTTCTAGACCAATTTTCGTCTCTTGTTTTCAATATCAAAACTAACGTTAGATTATCTAAATATGTATATAAATAATGATTTTTCTGCTGGTGATAGACTGTTTATGGATAAACATATAGGTCTAATCTACTTATGTTTACCAAGGGATTCATGTAAACGTCCTATCAATTGTTCCTAAAGCATAGGTTGCGTGTTACCTTCGTGGATATTTATTTGTCTGGCACGTTCTGCTGATGGTTTTAAGACCTACCGAAAATATTACATAACATGATATTCTCTTGATGTAATTCTAACATCAGAGGTTTGAAATGTAGCAGCCTTATATGTCACTTTCTGGCGTCCATGCCATCTAGGTTTATTCATGTGAGTCGGACAGTTTTTGTAACTGTATCGACAGATGGATTCATTCCCTGACTTAAGAATAATCAAGTTTCAGTATTTGTTTTTAGAATTTATAGCGAACCTAAAATAGATAAATCTTAAACTGTTATCAAGGGAATCATATAGTGGGGACCAATTGTGCCCCACTCCTTGCCGACATTTTCCTTTACTCGTACGAAGCTGAATTCATTCAATCTTTGGTCTCTGAAGGGAAAAGATACTTAGCTTCTGACTTCAACTTCACTTACAGATACATAGACGATGTGTTGTCCATCAATAATCCAAAATTCGCGGATTACCTGAGCAGTATCTATCCTTCGGAGCTTGAAGTCAAAGAAACTAAAGAGACAAATAATTCAGCATCCTATTTGGACATAATGTTGTCCTACGACACTGATGGTCACATGAACACCTCACTCTATGACAAACGTGACGACTTCAATTTCAGCATTACGAACTTTCCTTTTCTGAGTAGCAACATCCCTTCATCGCCTGCTTATGGCGTGTTCATATCTCAGTTGATACGCTATGCCAGAGCAAGTACCAAATATACGGATTTTGTTCTGAGAGCTAGGCATCTTTCAGAAAAGCTTCTCAGTCAGGGATATGTTTGTGACCGACTAACATCGTCACTGAGGAAGTTCTACGGTCGATATGGGGAACTCGTCATACACTATGATGTCCCACTATCCAGAATGGTGGATGATATTCTGTCATAGACCATTTGAACCATCCAACCAAAGATTGTACTCTATATCTTCCAAAATGGAAGTAACCGGATGTGACAGTTCTACCGAATTGAAGCGACGGGTGTTGCATGCAAGCGGGAGATGCTTACTCTTCCTGGGCACCTGGTCTCACTCTCATATCGGGAGTTCGCTTCTTTTCATATGGTGGAGGTTTTTGTTTTTGTTTGCTTTGGTTCCTGTTTCATCCTGATTTTGTATGCCTTCGGTTTCTGATTTTCTGAATTATCGATTTTGTACTGTAGACAGGGATATGGTCATTATCCATATTTGTCATCCAAAGATCCATAGATTTAGATATTTTCTTTTCAGAACAGCGTAAATGTAAGGCTACCCCAAGTCTTTTCTTTGTTAAATGTCAGCAGGCGAGAAGGTTCTCAAAGTGTTGCAAAAAAATCAAAATGACGATATTCATGCTTTTTCAAGACAGAATGGTGGTCTCAACAATTAACAGTTGGTATTCAGTCTTACAAAGGTAGGGTATTCTGAATATCAATTTAATTTAAATAAATAAATCTTAAACTGTTATCCTGCTACGTCTTTCGGTACACTTTTTCGACATAGTAACTTTCATACTTTTTTGGCATATTACATTGTTTAGATTTAGGATCACTGATGAGGGTTAAGTACCCGAAACGTGCATGTCTGGTCCACGTTGCCAATTTATCTGTTCTTAAATGATGCTATTCAATTTGAAGACGTTTACATCCAACGATCCATGGTTTTAGATATATTCTTTTACGAACATTGTAAATGTAAGGCTACACATAGTCTTTTCTTTGTTAAATGTCAGCAGGCGAGAAGGTTCTCACAGTATTGCAAACAAACCAAAACGACGATTCTCATATTTCCTATAAATTTCGCTTTTTCAAGACAGAAGTGTGGTCTCAACAATTAACAGTTGGTATTCAGTCTTACAAAGGTAGGGTATTCTGAATATTAACTTAACTAAAATAACTCAAAATGATAATTTTGTGCAATTTTTTTCCTTCCCTACTATAAGATCCTAATCTCTTGGATATTTCTTCCGTTATCTTTAGAAATTCACGTCTATATATTGTTTTAAGGGATACGGATAGGTAAATAGGTCCCCGTTGCTTGACCTGGTGCTTAACAAAGTAAAAGAGGTATGACAAATATGGACAATAACCATATACAAAATCGATAATTCAGAAAATCATAAACCGAAGGCATACAAAATCAGGGTAAATCAGGAGTGAGACCAGGTGCCCAGGAATTGTCAGCATCTCCTGCTTCCGTGCAACACCCATCGCTTCAATTCGGCGATAAACAGCGAAGACGTACTTTTCAGTTATTCAGTCTCAATGTCGAGAACGCAAGGCAAAATAATTAGAATTCCCATTGCAACAGTTCGAACCGCGGAATAAACGAAATAAGACCAGGTGCCCGGGTAAAGTCATCGTCTCCTGTTTGCATGAAACATTCGTCACAACAGTTCCAAAAAACATGTCAGTTCTGATCCGTCTGATCGTTCCGACTGTTCGATGGTATCGTAGTTTGTGAGTGATGTCCATTGAATGACAAATATGGATAATGACCATAACCTTGTATACAGCACAAAATCGATAATTCAGAAAATCAGAAACCGAAGGCATACAAAATCAGGATAAAGCAGGAACCAAAGCAAATAAACAAAAACCTTCACCACATGAAAAGAAGAGAACTCCCGATATGGGAGTGAGACCAGGTGCCCAGGAAGAGTAAGCATCTCCTGCTTGCATGCAACACCCGCCGCTTCAATTCGGTAGAACTGAGGAATTAGGAATGTTTCAGTCATCTATTTAGTCCTTGGAGTGTGTCACTGTGGTCATGCAGCGTGGTATTTTTAGATATTTTCTCTCTATTGTTGAACATCCATCTGAGATGAGATTACCTATTGCTTTATACATTTAACACTTACCAACCGTAGAACCTCCTCCGCGAAATTGTCAGATTGTCTACCGTAGAACCTTTATTGACGGACTTGACATGATTCCTGCGCACCCGGTCTCATTCCTATTTCATTTCTTTGCTCATTTTTGCTGATCCTCTCTGTGTCTTCGCATTTTGGTGTTATGTTGTTTGTATTACGACCAGGTTTTGCACACCGTAGATTGATTTGTTTTTGTTCTTTTTTGCGTTGTATTACATTTTCACGTGTTTTATATGCTGTTCGTTTTAGGTTGTTCAGTGTAATTAGTGGTGGTACGTTATTTTTCTGTTTTTCAAGTTTGGATATGAAGACTTTAAAGAGATACTCTAATCATGAAAATTTTGAAATTATATTCTTAAGATGAATACCACCTACACATTCATACACATTAGTATTTTAAATTTGTGAATTATCATTTCCGCCAATCCTTACATCATTTTCATTATTTCTCAAGGTATCTTAGAACAAGGTATGAAAAAAGATATGCTTTCAAATATGTCTCCTAAATTATCTATCTTTACCTGCTCTTCTCTAACTTCCTCCATATAACTAATTTAATAGGGTTGAATTTATTGGATTTATTTCTATTATTGAGATATATACGAACATTATGGTTTTAATGGAATATCAACAATGTCTGGAAGCATTTCCTTATCGATACTAGAGAAACGAATGAGGAATAACACTTTTTTTTCTGTTGATTGGCTGACATAAGAAATCATGTGGACACTTATTGACTAATTTCATATCGTGTTCTAAAAGGTCACGACGGTGACCACTTCCGCGTCTACGTTATTGTCAATATTCCATTTTTGTGTCGATTGCGAAGCATAGCGACACTTAGAGATCACTTTGTATACATTATTGTCAACGTTTCATTTTTTGATAGATTAGATGAAAACTAGATGTCTCTCGCGTAAGAGGCTTAATTATCACCTCTTTTTACTTACTTCGTCCATTTCAATATTTAAGATGTCAGTTTTGTTTTTCCGGGTGTCAGTGGTTTTTTTATCATTATTTCTTTCAAAATTGGTTCAACCAGCATAGAATATCAATCTATTTTTTGGGGTGTCTTTTTAATGAATCTTTAAATGTATGTTATGTATTTTGCAGCATTTGGAATATACAAATCTAATAATGATTTTTACGCTCCCGTAATAAATGTTTTATCTTAGTTCTGAGTATCTATACAATTTGATAATGAAAGAAAGTAATGTATGTATACTGTATGTAGAAATGTATCTAAAAGTATACCTTACTTTAGCATTACCTATTCAGCTTTAAGATACAGATGTGTCACAATTAGCAATTTCTCTTATCATCAACAATGGTCACTTTCATCATATTCATAACCTAATCAAATCTCTTAATTTGTATTGGTTAACCCTTAATGTTATCTATTTACGGAAACATTCGACACAGAAGAAAAGACACAGGGCTTGTCATCTGAATTAAAGCATTCGTGGATGTATTTAGAACAGAGTCCGTCACTCCCTTCAAACCATTTTGGTCATGTGAAAAGAAAAATTGATATACATATTAATTCAGTAAGGAACCAAATTCGTTTTTGTCTCTGTGAAGGACTAACAAAGTTATTATACAACAGTGACTAGTCACTTTACCTTATTTCTTACTCTGAAAGATACCACTATTTTCAGCTAATGCAATATCCCCTCCTTGTACGTGCCAAACGAATGACACATCAGAAATAAAAGAGGGGATCTCCAGCAACAATCGGTTGCAGCACCCACAGCAAAACCCCCAGTACAAAAGCACAGAGCAGACACGCACAGAAAGAGACGCAAAAGGCACAAGGAACACTTAATTACATAGAAACATCAAACACAAATGACTACCCCTAAACCAACGACACCAATGGGCATTCGGTGCCGTCTTATGAATTTCATCTGCTGCGCAAGTAGCAAACGGTGTAATTAACTGGATTAAGTGCGCACAGCCCTCCCACTTTTCCGATTATCCAGAGGTCTCGAAGAACGCACAGTAGTGGTGTAAAACAATCTCCTCACTGTAAGATGCAAACAAACATACAGCATAACTCATAGGCCAAAGAAACACACACATGGATAAGTAAATGGATATAACATAGAATGCCTACGAAGTACAGTCCGTGTTCTGCCAGCTGTAACGAACTTATGCATGTTATCACCCGAGGAGTCAGACAGAGATTTTTTTCCTGGTACTCCGGTTTCCCAATGCTCCAAGGACTCCTAACACCAACATCTCAGCCAACGTGAGACATTAATATAAGTTTGTAACTTGGTTGTTAAAGTTTTAATGTAAATGTAGTTTGAATTTAAAATTAAGAATGACAATAATAATGCCGAAGGGTTAGGGTTAGGGTTAGACAGACAGTTCAACGCAAGAGAATATGGACTTGCATTAAATTTGTTTCTTAAAAAGGAGTACCAGGTGATATAGATTTTCTCCTTCTTTGAAATGTCCTGTAGCTCCTTAATTTGAAATCATAAACATCACAGCATGATTGGAGAAAAATAATAATACCATGTCACAAGCATTCAAAGCTCACAATCAAAATTCCTGATCGACTAATAATCAGGTATAATGTTTAACTTTATCAAAAGAATGACGATTTTAGTACATCACACATCATAACACGTGGATCCTTATGAGTCATAAAAATATTAAATATCGTACGTTGCCTGCAGAGTCAACATTTTAACATTAGAAACATTATTAAGTTCAGTTGGAATAGTTATTTCTTTTGGACTCATGTGATGATCAACGTGTTTCGAGAAAAAAAGAAAGGCATTTCTCATGTTTGAAAACGTTTTAGAATTTGGAGACATGCATTTTAAACGTGAAATAATCATAGGTTTTTTATGGATAAAATGACTTATATCCATATCACCTACACCAACAAGGCTACTTAGTGTACCTTTTGTAAATGTAAATATTTCGCTTAAAGTTCCATAACTAAATTATGCTAATATCCTCTCGTTGATATTTTAGCCATTGGTCTCGTTGGTTTATGTTAAACGTCTTCAAATCCAATAGCATCATTTAAGAACAGATAAATTTACAGCATGGGCCAGACATGCACGTTTCGGATACTCGACCCTCGTCAGTGATCATCAATCTAAACAATGTAATATGGCCAAACAGTGTGAAAAATATTATGTCCAAAAGTAGCAGGATGGGTGGGATATGATGCTACATGACCCACGTTTTAGAAATTCCAAAATTTTTTGAAAACTGATATTTTCGAATGCGTTGGTGAGACAGACGATAAACCAAATTTGATCGAACTTGGCTACATGTATGTGCCCTCGGGGACTCCCGGTCCACCAGCAATGACACTCAACAAGTGTTTAAATGTTAAACATCTTCAAATTCAATAACATCATTTAAGAACAGATAATTTTACAGCATGGACCAGACATACACGTTTCGGATACTTAGCCCTCGTCAGTGATCCTCAATCTAAACAATCTAAACAATGTGTGGTCTTTTGTGTTTCATGTTTGTATGATGTGAGTTGGTGTTCCTTGTCCTTGTTTCTTCTCTTTCTGTGGACGTCTGCTCTGTGTTATTGCATTGGGTGTTTGTGGTTTTGCTTTGGGTGCTGCAACCAAGTATTGTTGGAGATCTCCTCGAAAGTTCCCAAACCAAATAAAGAAAACTTCAAAATAAAGATAGTATTCTCAACTGTTTGCACCTTTAGGGTATTCTCCTTACCTTTGATTTTATGTTGTTTTTTTTTTTTAATTACTTTTTAAACATGTATATGCCTATAGATTGTGATGTTTGACTTATTTGAGTTTTGCGTTGACTTTTATTCAATTAAATAGAGGAAAGTTTGAAAAAAAAATAGGCTTTCAAAAAGCTTTTGGTATGATATGTAATAAAATGGAAGTGTTCAGGCTCTTTACCTTCTTGACAAACATAGGCTTTCAAAAAGCTTTTGGTATGAGATGTAATAAAATGGAAGTGTTCAAGCTCTTTACCTTCTTGACAAACATAGGCTTTCAAAAAGCTTTTGGTATGAGATGTAATAAAACGGAATTGTTCCAACTCTTTACCTTCTTGAAGAAAATTTCAAATCAATTTTAATGCACCAGACACGTGCTTCGGTTATCAAATCCTCATCAGTGATGCTTCCAGACATAGTGATTTCCAGACAAAGGCAAAATTCAGTAGCGTCCTCTGGATTTATTTTTTGAATTCAAATTTGTGCATTGACTTTGCAGAGAGTTTGCGGCTCCAAATGCCCTGTAAGGTCTTTGAAAAAAAAACAATACACTTATTAAGAATTGATGAACTTTCATTTACTGCTGAAAGAATTGTTCAAACTTCCGATGTTTCATTTTTTTGTAAGAAAAGGTGAAATTCAAGGTCAAAGTCATTTGGTGAAAAAATATATGTGCAGAAAACTTTGGCTACTAGAGAAACACGTGATCTATGATCAACCTATAGCAAACAGTTCAATATACATATATAAGCCTTTATTTTCTATATAACCAGGTAAAGTATGCAGTTCAAGTTTATTTTATTTTTAAGAAGGAACGGTTTTTAGAGGTGCAATTGAAATACAATTAGTCCATATCTTGCAATTCAAAAGTAATTACCTGTAACTGTAATTGAGGGACAGTTTCTTTCTTAACAAAGATTTCCAAAAGGTAGCTACGGTTAGGGGGCGATGCAATTATCCCTGAGAGTTTTTCGAATGCCTTGTGAAAAGTGAAAAAAAACTCTCATAATGTTTGGACAATGATGCCTGTTTAGAATGATGTATGATTTATAACAGAGTCCGCACTTAATTCAGGTTGAAAAACTTCCTTTGTCACATAAACTAGAAGAGCAATCATCATTTTCAATCCCTAGCTTCCTCTGAGACACAGTTTGCTTAAAGTGACTTCCGTTGTACAATATGCTAGTCAGAAAATCTAGGAAACGTATTGAGGATGCAACGGAAATAAATACAGTCTCTGAAGATATCTAAATAAGTTTTATAACCGGGAGGTATGCTCAGATGTTAGAATTTTAGGTAGAAGGCAATATCAATTGGAAATTATCTTCAACCAGATATGCACTATGGCATGATACCGAAATGTCATAAAAAAATTGGTGCAATTGATAACATTATTTTTGCACTCAGCATATTTGGAAAGTGACTATCCTAAACTCCCCAAACACTCAGAAAAAAAAACCTTAGAATTGTATACCAATTAGAAATGGAGGATAGGTTGATAAAAATATATTGTTAGAAGATAGATTGGTGAATTTGAAGACTGATAATTCATTCTATAAAGTTGTCTTATTTGTTTTTATGAAGCTGTGTTATTGTCTCCGTCTGTTTGTCATATTTTCTTTTCTCGTCAGAAAGATTTTTTAAATATATTTGTAGCCTTATTGATTGTGATTTTTGGAATCCGGTTTCGGGTCTTGTGTTTGACTATTTGACATGCCTTTTTAGAGAATACAGGGCCCCGACCATCTGTCCTCTCTGTCCTCTCTGAATGTCAGACGGACTCCTCGGCATGATAACATGCATGAGCTTGCTACAGCCGGCAGAGCACGGACTGTATTACATTACGTGCGCTCCCTTTTTATATCCATTTACATATCTATCTGTGTTGCTTGGGCCACTGCGTTTTGCTGTCTTGTTTGTGTGGTCATCTAAAAGTGAGGATGTTGTTTTACATAACAATTGTGTGTTATTCGAGACTTATTGGTAAACGGAAAATGGGAGGTGTGCACTATATTCAGATAGCCACACCATATTCTACTTGCGTATCATATTGCCATTCTAAGTCGGCACCGGTTACCCAATGGTCTCGTTGGTTTATGCGTAGTCTTTTGTTTTTTATGTTTCTATGTCGTACATCTCTTTTTCGTTTCTTGCTGTGCTCGTCTTTGTGTTTTCGCGATGGGGTTTTGCGAAAGTGCTTGGACATTAATGTCCAATCTCTGAATGTCAGTCGGACTCCTCGGGTGATAACATATATGAGCTCGCTACAGCCGGCAGAGCACGGACTGTATTACGCACGTCCTCTTTTTATATCCATTTACATATTCATCTGTGTTGCTTGGACCCCTGTGTTTTACGGTCTTGTTTGTGTGTGGTCACCTAACAGTGAGGAGGTTGTTTTACACCATAATTGTGCGTTCTTCGAGACCTCTGGGAAATCGGAATAGTGGGAGGGTTGTGCGCACGTAATCCAGGATAACCACACCGTCTGCTATTTACGTGGCAGATGGCCGTCCTAAGTCGGCACCGGTTGCCCATTGGTCTCGTTGGTTTATGTGTAGTCTTTTATGTTTCATGTTTCTATGTTGTGAGTTGGTGTTCCTTGTCCCTTTTGCGTCTCTTTCTGTGGGTATCTGTTCTGTGTTTTTTGCATGGGTGTTTTGGGATTTTGCTGTGGGTGCTGCAACCTAGTGTTGTTGGAGATCCCCTCCTTTCTTTTAAAAGTAGTCCATTTGTCCTTCCGTCTGTCTGTCAGTTACATAAATGTTAGCCTAGGGAATAACTTTTGAATGGTAAGTGATAAGGCTTTTATATCTCATATGTGCATTCTTTGTGAAAAGACCTTTCCATGGATACCAAAATTTTTGACCTTGGAGTTTGACCTTCTTTTACAAAACATAATCCTTGGGCATAAATTTTGAATGGTACGAGGTCTGATTGATATGTTGTGGGCATCGAATTGAAAAATTTTAATTTGATAAGACATTTTGCATTATTTTCTTCATGATCCCATTCAGTATCTATCTACTTTTGCCACCGGTGTTTAAGGGCCTCAATACCACTTTTAAAGAGTTCCTTAACTTGACTGGTCAGAGGGTCATCCACTGCAAGTATGACGTCATCATTGGACTTAAAGTGGTGCCAGAAAAAGCTGCTTTCAGATTTGGGAATAGAAGAAAGTCTAATAAGTGAGAGGGTTGTGCGCACGTAATCCATGATAACCACACCATTTGCTACTTGCGTGACAAATGGCCGTCCAAAGTCGGCACCGGCTGTTGATGCTGCAACGGGGTCTTGTTGGAGATCTCCTCCCTTCTAATAATTAACGATCAGGTGAATAAGGTGAATGCTCAATCAAATTGACGTCACAATCGTGAATGGCAGTCATGGCAGTGACAGACTTGTGAACTGTAGCATTGTCCTGATGAAGCAACACACCTTTAACTACTGAGCTTTCCGCGGCGCTTAAGTTAAATTTTCTCTCTTAACTGTGTCAGACGTGAAGCATATAATATGTCATTGATTTTTTGTCCTTTTTGAAGATAATATATCAGCAGAACCCCTTCGGCATCCCAGAAAACCGAGACTCACAACATATCAATCACCCCCGTAAGTGATCATATTTCACATTTGTATCCCTTGTGACAAGATCTTTTCATGGATACCCAATTTTTCTTACCTTGTGACCTGGACCTACGAGTTTGACCTTCTTTTACAAAACTTTAACTTTGGGCATAAGTTTTGAATTGTAAGTGATAGGACTTTCATATTTCACATGTGTATTCCTGACTTTGGAATTTGACCTCATTAAAAAAATCCTGGGCATAACTTTTGCATGGTAAGTGGTAGGATTTACATATTTCACGAGCGAATTCTTGTGACATGACTTTCCTGTGAATACCAATAATTTAAACCTTTTGACCTTTGAGTTTAAAATGCCGTTAGATTTTGTATTGGGATTATACATGAGATATATCATAAAAAGTTAGGGGTGGGTTTCTTTAACGATACACACCCCAAATCGGGGAACTACAATTCCTTGAATTTGATTTTTTGGAGCAGAATGAACCTGTTATGTATTCAGAAATACCATATATGTAAAGGAGTTTTTCATTGTGTTTCAATTTCAAAAGGAAGTACGATCAAGAAAGAATCTAAGGAATGAACATATTCGTCGGTGTCAAAATTTATGGAATCAAGATCAAGTACGAAATTAATTGTTTCACAGAGGATTGCTAAGTATCATCGTTGAACTGGAAGGATAGACAATAACGCATGTCTCAAAGACAATGCTTCTTTCCTCCATAGAATAGCTATTATACGGTAGGGGATACAAAACTGTAGGTACTTAGTAATTTCTAGTCACATCAGAGATATATTTTGCGATTTAGAAAATGTCGATTAAATTATTCGTGTTATTGGTGGATGTTGATGAAAATACTTATAAGCGCTTAGATAGCAGGTATGGGAACAGGGCTAAGTTTAAAGGTTTGGGTGAATGCGTATTAATCTGAGATAATCATCAGTCGAAAAATCACACAATCTTTTCTTGAATTTCAAGGCAATGGGATGTCCTGACAGCGTTACACCTACAGTTAGAGCTTAGTTAGCAGGTTCGGGAACAGGACATAGTTTTACGGCTTGGAGGTGCTGCCAATTATTTTAGAAAAACCATATGAAAAAATAGTTTTTTCTTTTACAATTTCCAGGTCCTGACACCTTTACCTCAACACGCATTGACATACATTTTAGGTTCCTGTACCATGATGTCCCGGAATCACATCGATGAAAGGACCTTCCTTCATAATGTATTTCATATTAATGCTATCATTTTGAGTTTTAATTGACTTATTCGTTGTACTTTGGAATCGACCAAAGGACAGCAGAACGTAATCGGCATTTTCAAGATACATAAAACTGATTGATAGACCTTGAATAAATGCCTTCCTTGGCACTAGGTTGTTCATTCTTGGCAATATGGAATAGCAGAGTGGAATCATTTAAAATATACATTTGCAACCAATCCTTAAGATATCGAAATGTTTCTCCTGTATCTAAATGTTTGAAAAAAAAAATAGATGAATATAAATTCTCTTTGACACACTTTTAGTGATTGTTTGATCAGAATTATCAGTCTTTGCCTATGATAAAACTGTTAAGATTAATCTTGAATAAATGAATTTTATAAAATCTTTATTGTAGAAATAGGATTATTCTGTCTGCATACGCACCAATACAATAATTCAATGCTGGTCAAGTAATCTCACAATAGTGGCTTTTTATATTAAAATGTCACTTTCCCACAACTTTGTTACAGCCGACTTTCAAACAGATAATTTGTAAATCTCAAATCTCATTTGTTTTTCCTCTCTGTCAATTATTTTTCGTGAATAATTTTAACAAAGCTTTAATCAATCACTAATGAACAATTAACCTATATAATTTGACAGTGAATTGAATCAACTGATAAAGCAAAATAAAGGATATCAAGAAGGGAATTGTTAGTCTTATTTACAGAGGGGTCGTTCAACATTCTCTTAATCTCTTTCAAAATTTACTTCTCTCAATGATAGGGAGGGTAGACAAACAAATAAACATCGAAGAAGTACCCATCAGTTAATCAGTCTAAAGGTAGAGAAGGTAAGGCAAAATAGAATTAATTCCATTTGAACAGTTGCAAACCCCGGAATAAACAATATTTCGAAGTGAGACAAGGTGCCTGGGAAGAATACTTGATGAGTCAGTTGTTTCAAAGCTTACACTTTTTATATAAAATAGAAAGGAGATGCTGCATGCAAGCAGGAGATGCTGACTCTTCCTGGACACCAGGTCTCACTCCTATTGCTTTATTTTCATGTGGCGGAGGTTTTTGTTTGTTTGCTTTGGTCCCTGTTTTATCCTGATTTTGTATGCTTTCGGTTTATAATTTTCTGAATTATCGATTTGTTCTGTGTATTGGGATATGACCATTATCCATATTTGTCTCGCAAATGCAAAACCTTAACGTAGACAAACACACAAGAGACACTAAAGAGACATGAAAGACCAAACACCAATCATCGAAACGCCTTAATGAAAAGACTACACGAAAACAGAGGATATCAATTGCAGCCAGTACTGACTGAGGACGTCGATTTGCCACTCTTACGGCAAATGGTTTTGTATTCCAGATAATATCCATATAATGATGCGAAGAAAAGAAAAATTGAATTTTTAAATCGTGAGTGAAACATAGACATTTCATTCAAGATAACGAATTCAAATTAGGAATGCACGCAGTCTCTAAGAATCACAGACAATGCACTGAAATTACTTCATTAAAAAAATATATATATCCACATCTCTACAACTGGCGCATGAAGCAGTCACTGGAGAAATTAAATTGAATTTCATGATTGCCTTATATATTTCAATACTGACGACCCTACAAATATTGCTAGTAGAATAAATTAAAGCTAACTAATAACCTGGTCTTCATTACAAAATGAATTATAATTGAAAATTAGACTTATATAGATATACTGTTTCACGTGATATTTTACAATTCTTAACAAAACTCACTGTGTTCAACGTCGTCCTGTTTAGGGTCCCCCTAAAGTTTGTCAAGGTTTCTATTCTATGGCTAGTATTGATGGGGTTTTTTTTCGGTGACTTTGATGAAATTCGGAGCCGTGCACTCTTTGCAAATTGCACAAATTTACTTAAAAAAAAAAAAACATAACCAGAGGGCGCTACTAAAATTATTTATTAGTTGGCTGTTTCTAAAATTCACTTTGGATGGAAGCATCACTGATAAGGATTTGATATCCGAAAAACGTTAATGGTGCATAATGAATTGGTTTGAGATTTTCTTCGGAAGGTAAACGTATAGAGTTAGAACATTTCCATATCATTTGATAATTGATTGGTGCCGTAATCTTCTCAGTGGCACCACCTATGGTATTTTCGGTTTAACATAGAACTCTTTGAAGATTGTCCATATGATCATTGTTGTCCTTCGTGTTTCTATGGGGTATATCTCTGAACTGGCCATCTCTTTGTCCTCATTTGGTTTTTTCTTTGTGTCCTTTGTTTTGTTTTGTTTTGTTTTTTGTTTTTGTTTTTCTTTGTGTTTTTTTTCTAGGGGGGTTTTTTTTTTTTGGTTTGGTTTGGTTTTTGTTTTGTTTCTTTGTATGATTTTTTTCTCTTTTTTTTGGGGGGGGGGGGGTTGTTTGGTGGCTTTTTTTTTATTTTTCTGGGGATATTTTTCGAAATCTCACTTTTGTGATCCCCTGCTTATCTTTGTTTTGAAATTTCAAAGGATTTGTATGCCCATGGACACTGTTTTGAACTGTTTTGGTCTTGTCTTGACATTTATTCACTGATTCAAAGCAAAGCATTATAGATATTGGTAGAGGATAAAAGTTTATAACTCTTGTGTACAACGGACGAAATTGATGCCTCCGTGTAAAGAAAAGTAACAAAGTCTAATGAATATGCCATCGTCAATTGTATTTTCCAGGAAATAATCCTCGTGTTGACAAATGAAATAGGCACGATTACGGAAAAGCATGCATAATCCTGTCTAGACAAACCTTCAGTATAAATTGTAGTCAAAGGCAAGTCATAGACATGTGCTCTTACACGTGACATGTTTCAATTAAGTGCATATTGTGCACGTGCAAGAAAGGAATTATTATCAGAACACAAACTTACACAAAAATTTTTAAAACGACGAAATGAGGGTAGCCTTAATAGCATTTTCTTCTATTTGTAACCGTCAATCATCTTTCGTATTATTAATCTTCCGAGAAAATTGATCTTATAGTTTTGGTGTTTTTCTTTAGGTGCTGCAACCGAGTATTGTAGGTGACCCCCTTTTTTATTTTAGAAATACAGGCCCTAAGCCAATGCAAAACTTTGAAAAAATATAGTTTCAGAATCAAAGGGTTAGCATTTCAAAACCCTGAAAACTGTCATTATCAAGCACCTTGACTCCATAAAAAGTAAATGAAATGTTCATAATTATGGTATTCTTTCATTTTTTCAACGGGTAACAATAAGTAAGCTTTTCTACTAAATCCCTTTTTAAAAAAAAAGTCATGTGTTTTTATTCCTTAAATTTTTGGCATTTAAGAAATCTGCTATGTCAACGATTCTTTTTAGTTTTAGTTTATTCAAACCTATTCTATACCGACCAAAGAAACATAACTCTTTGTCGTTTTTTGGTCTTTAACTTTCATGAATTTGAATTGATGAATTTTTGCTCAATATGATGATATTTTTTTTCATTTTTAGAAAGAGGAGAAGATAAGAAGTTTAAAATCAAAAGCAATGATATAAAAAATTACATGTAAATAATAAAAATTCCGATTCCAATCTATTTACACTTCCTAATGTGGGTCGATAAGCTTAATTAACTAGTCACGTTTTCCATGTTTCTCAGTGCAAACGAACGAATTAATGTCTAGACGTAACCTCTTCGTTAATAACAAAAACGGCATGTTGGTCCGTGTGACTTGTGACAATAATAATTGGTGCCGTAGGTTGCAGCCTCACCCTTTACATCAATCTTGTAATATTCCTCAACTTATAACTTATACACGGGATAGACATGCTGTTCAAAGTCTCGTTGTTCTCATTGTCAGTTCCAAAGTTTTGTATTTTATCTTTTGAAAGAAAGTAGGGGATCTCCAACAACTCCTAGTTGCAGCACCAACAGCAAAACCCAAAAACACCCACTGTAAAAACATCAAGAAGACACGCACAGAAAGAGACGCAAATGGTACAAAAGAAAGGAGGGGATCTCCAACAACACCTAGTTGCAGAGCAACCTCCCAAAACACCCACTGTAAAACACAAAAAAGACACGCACAGAAAGAGACGCAGTAGTACAAGGAACGCCAAATCACAGAAAAACATAAAACACAAATGACTACACATAAACCAACGAGACCAATGGGCAATCGGTGCCGACTTAGGACGCCCATCTGTCACGTCAGTAGCAGACGGTGTGATTCTCCTGGATAACGTATGCACAACCCTCTCACTTTTCCGATTACCCAGATGTGTCTCGACGAAAACGATGAGTGTGATGACTACACTCGCAGTCGCTTCTTTTAGCGACATGATAAATAAACATGAAAGAAAAGAGTGATCTCTAACAAGACCCTGTTGCAGCACCAACAGCAAAATACCACAAGTGAAAACACAGAGAATACATAAACAGCAAGAGGCGATGGAAGGGTTTTATAAGCAACAAAAGAATTGTAGGTGAATTGCAATACTTAATCCATCCACTTTTCAGTTTACCCAGCAAACTCAATGAACGCACAGCAAGTCTCAGTTATTCAATTTATTTTTATACACTTATGAAAGTAAACGTCTTCAAATTGTATAGCATCATTTAAGAACAGATAAATTGGCAACGTGGACCAGACATGCACGTTTCGGGTACATATCCCTCATCAGTGATCCTAAATATAAACAATGTAATATGCCTAAAAAGTATGAAAGTTCATTTATGAAAAATAATTTATCCGAACTATCCAAAAGCAAAGAAAATTTGATGATTTCATATTAAATGTTTCAATAATACTTCTAGGTATCTGGATGATATACTGACTATTGATAATCCTGCTTTTGAATCATATATAAAAATTAAATTAATCCACAAGAATTAAGACTTAACAAAGCAGAAAACAGTTTTGGTCCTAAATATCAAAATTGTAAACGGAAAGATTCATACAAGTGTATATGACAAAAGAGATGATTAAGAATTCAACATAGTAAATTTCATTTGGTTTGAGGTTGATGTAACTAGATTACTGTCGTATGGTATTTACATTTCACAACTCATCCAGTATGCTAGAACATTGACTAAATTAGTGAAGATTTTATGGAAATTTCAGCTTCTTTTAAAACTCGAACCCATACAGGCAACAGTATATAAAAACCTGCATTTTATGGTGACATTATAAGCAGAATAAGAATGATCAGAGGCAGCACGAATTACCATCGAAATCGTGTTCGAATCATCAAATGCCTTTTTATCGTCGATGTGACCCTGCTGTCACCAGACAGGCACATGCTTACTTGGTGAGTGTCACTGCTAGTGGACCATGAGTCCCCGATGGCACATGTAGCCAAGTTCGATCAATTTCGGTTGGTTGTTTCTTCAACGCATTGTGAACTTTCTGATTACAAAATTTGCAACATTCTGTTTACAACATTTTCTCAAATTTCTGAAACCTGGGTCCTGTAGCATCATATCCCGGTCACTTTGCTACGTCTTTCTGTATATTTAGGACATAATTTTCACAGATTTTGGCCATATTACATTGTTTAGATAGAGGATCACTGACAAGGGTTAAATAACCGATACGTGCAAATCTGGTCCATGCTGTAAATTTAACTGCTCTAAAATGGTGCTAATGAATTTGAAGAAGTTAAACATTAGTACTTGTCCGGTCCTGTATCAAAGCATTTTTAAGAATTGCCCTCTTACTGACTGTGACGACAGGACTCCATGATTGGCCCTGGGCACTCTCCAAAACTCTTAAGAGAAGACATGGTCCGACCACCTGTCATCTCTTTGTTTTTTACATGGGTTGTTTTGGTGTTTTGCTGTGGGTTCTGCAACTGAGTGTTGTTGGAGATCTTCTCAATTATTTTTTGCCATCCTCCCCTATTGACACCGACTACTTCAAAGTCGGGCGAGTCGGGAAGCCAAGTCGGCACGGCGTCCTTAGTACCATTTCAAATCGTATCAGTAAGTTATTTCTACGATCCATGCGTCCTGATCATGATCAGAGATTATTTCGTGCAGTTTCAGTGGTCAAAATTTAACACCTTGCAAGGACGTATTGTCGTGAAGGGTACTTAAATGTAACTACCTATATTCATTGTGATACCGATTTTTATAACTTTTGCTTAAATATGCATTATAGTTCATAGTTTATTTCATCAAAAGCAATACTGCTTATAGATACAATATTTACAAATAACATGATATATAATAATAGCAAGGTCAAGTACCTGAATGTTACATTAAACAGATTATTCTACAAAGATTACATATCTAATTATTGAATTTTCCTCATATTGAGGGCATGTTTAATAAATTTTCCTAAATTACACAAATCTTTTGTATTGTTTGTACTTAGTAACTGTATTAATTTAAAGACTGAGGGACGTCTAAAATAATAAGGCTTCAAATATTTTTGTCTTAAGTTATGATATGTGGGACATTTGAGCAAAAAATGAAATTCATCCTCTATGTCAGATTTACACATAGGACATATACGTCTTTCAAGTGGTACTTTCTTATACCGTCCAGTTTCAACAGCTAAACAATGAGATGACAAACGAATTTTGCAAATTAATTTCTTATAACTATTGTATAATGGTTTGCACAAATATGATTGTATAGTTACATGGTCGACCAGATGTCTATAAATAATACATTTTGGTGATGAATTGATTTCCGCTAAAATAACTTGATGTTGGATGTCTAACAAACGTTGTTTAACTAAAAATAATATGTGTTTATTCTTACCATCAGTTATACAGTGATTGTTAAAAACATCACCCATTCCAATTTCAGACAGAATACTAGAAACATTTGAAACCCAGTTTTTACAATTTGGTTTTTCGTCAAATTCTTTGAATAAATGTTTCAGAGATGCATTCAAAATACAATTCTAAGATTCTCTAAGTTTCAGCCAATATTTTATAATTCGGACTTTTCTCATAACAATCAAGGGCACTCTACCAAGTTCACAATATACAACAGCATTTGATGTGCATCTCTTTACACCCAGTATACGTTTACAATAATCTAAATGTACTTTTTCTATATCTGTAGCTGAGTGGGTTCCCCATAGCTCACAACCATAGTTTGCAACACTTGCAATATACGTATCAAATAAAGACAAAAGTGTACGATGATTAAGATTCATATTATGAAATTTCCTAAAGAGTCCAAACATAGCTTTTCGACATTGTAAGGATAATTGTTTTTGTGTCTTGAAAAATTTACCGTTATAGTTTAAAAGTATTCCTAAGTAACAAAACTCATCTATAACATCAATGTACTGGTTTTTGTACAACCATCTCTCTTAAGGCTTAACAGTGCCTCCATTTCGAAAAATAACAATTTTTGTCTTTGAGACATTCACAGTGAGTGACCACTTATCTGTATATGATTCTAACGAGTTTAGCATATCCTGTAGGCCATCTATACTACTTGAAAATAAAACCGTGTCATCGGCGTACATTAATAGGAATAGTGACAATTCTTGAAGTTCAGTTGGCTCACAGCCGTTACGTAAAAAATCTAATTCGCAATCGTTGACATAAAAAGCGTGCAAAATGGGCGAGATTATCTCCCCTTGTAAAACTCCAAGTTTGTTTAGAAAAGGTTCAGAAATTTTCCCATCTAACAAAACACTTGTTTTTATTTTACTGTACAAAGATTTTACTACATTCAAAAATTTACCCCGTATTCCAAGATATGCAGTTTTGCTCCATAAAAATTTTGATTAACAAAGTCAAATGCCTGTTTATAATCAACAAAGCAACAGTATAAGCGTGATTTCGATTTCAGATATTTGCTAATTAAAGTATGCAGGGAAAAAATAGCATCTCTATCTCTCTCTCTCTCTCTCTCTCTCTCTCTCTCTCTCTCTCTCTCTCTCTCTCTCTCTCTTGATTGATTGATTGATTGATTGATTGTATTGCAATGATGTTGCTTTTTACTGATATTTTTCTTAAGATTGAGGTAAAGATCGTTACAAATCTTTTTTGAGAAATAAGTAAAAAAAAATATTCTAACAAGAAAATTTGGCTTAACAAATACATAATTATGTGTAATTATTAAACCCTAAATTTTAACTGTCATATTGAAATAATTGAAACAAGTTTGCATGCGATGTAATCTTACAAGAACTAAATATAATTGGCTGATAACAATAGAGAAATTGTATTTTCTATTTTCTTATAAACACAACATTTGATAAATTCTCTTCTTATGATTATCTCTGTTCTCTGTAATCGTCTTTGAAAACGCTTCTAAATACGAGTATACAACACTTTTGAAAAGTTCTACCAAATACACCTTTCAACTTACATAATGCTAATTCTGGAGCATTACCTCATGTTCAAGTTTGAAATACTGAAATTTATCCCAAAACATATTCGTCTGATTTTGTTTAAGCAATTTATATTTTGGCATTTCAATTGAAATATATTACATCAATAAGTTTTAGACTCTATAGTGAAAACAATTGAAAGAAAAATAAACATTAAACGCAAAATCTGAATAAAAATTATATTTTAACAGCATATAAACAAAATAAATACAAACAAATCTTAGTAAACGATTCCATGCTTACATTTTAGGGCATTTGATAAATTTATAAACATTATTCTGTATATCTTCAGCAGATTGTTGTGCAATTTTTCAATATACATCCAATAAGCACCCAATAGTTATTCGAGAAGGCAAGGCATAATCTTGATGTTAATTTATTTTATTTTCAAATTCTGATACTGATTCGTGTTGGAATTTCCTCATATTAACAGGTAGTATTATCATCTTGAATTTCATAATAAATGAAACGGACACTATTTGATCTATAATCCGAATAAAGTTTCTTCTCATTTCTAAGTTTCCGTAAATAAATCTTTTCTCTCATGTGGAATTTGTTTTCTTTAAGGTTTTGGTAAGCTTATATTTTCCTAACCTTTTGTGTTTCCTTCATATTTCAATTTTTAATCTAGACTTTTCTTGTTGCTAAAGAAAACGTTTGTATTATTTTAACCATAAATACGTTTTGACTTCAACGTCATGTACAAAGGAAGCACTACTTCCCTTTTATTTTGAGAGAGAGTGCAGATAAACTTTGAATGGCGGGTAGACTCTTCAGACGATTGGATGCGTGAGCTCGCCCATGCCGGAATACCAAAGACTTTTTTCATACGCCCTACATTTACATATTCATATTAGAGCTACTTGGGTCACTATGCTTGCGTTTTGCCGTCTTGTTTTAGTTATTTATCATCTTATGAAACGAATAACTTCAAAAAGTAGACGCCGGGTGAAATTTGTGTTCCTGGATCAATATATCGCATTGATATTTCATGTTTTGATTTGTCTGATGTGATTGTTTGTTGGATATTGCACATAACTTTTGTTTCATTGTTCTCTGTTGCTTACTGGGGCTGTTTAGTCTGATTTTCGTATTTGACATCAATCATGTTAAGTGTTCTGATGTGGTCACTGGAGAACAGTCTTGCAGAAGTAATACTCTACATCGATATCGGTTTAAGAATGAACATCAATAAAAAGTACATTTCTCATTTCTGAATCAGAAAACCCTGCTGCACCACTGGCATCCACAGACGTGAGGTTTGAGTTTATTTGCAAATTCTTCCATTTCCAATTCTGTTAAGCATCTTTCTAATTCCTTGAGTAATTTGCACGGATCTTCAAGACTATTCCGCTGCCTCCATGTGACCAGAATGTTGAAATAGTACCAAGAAATGTCTTGTGCATCGTTCACATGGACAAGCCTTCTTACAATGTGATCTTCGAAAAGAAGTTCAAAATACCGCTGTTTGTTTTTGGGTATTCGTGCAGCAATATGAGCTAAATTTGTGTCATTTTCAAGGATGTCTGTAAAAAAAAAGGAATGTGAGAATCATATGCATGGATATATACATACACACATGTATATCAAAGCAAAGTGGATAAAGAGGTCATTTGCAACATCGCGATGCAATGCTATAGAAGGGAGGGAATCTCCAACCAGCCAATGTTGATGAGCATACTAAGAAATGAAAAAGAGACATACGGCATATTAACAACAAACACAAAAGTCCACACATAAACCTACAAGACAAATGGGTAACCGGTGCCGACTTTGGACGGCCATGTGCCACACCAGTAGCAAATGATGTGGTTATCCTGGATTACGTGCGCACCACCCTCCAACTTTTTAGATTACCAAGAGGTCTCGTAGAACATACACAGAGAGTGAGATAGGAACTATTTTAAGACCTTGAAGTTGTTTATTTTTGTAATGAATATTATTTGTTTAAGATATTGGATTTTTAAACCTATGACTTACTTATTGTTTTTTCAGCTTTGTATTTGTGTTCATCTGATGTGGCTTCTGTTGAAAGTCTGAAACAAGCACTTGTATCTGCAAAAAGAATTTCCTTAGACATTGATAATAAACAAAACATACGCACTATCATTAATGAATTTTTCGTTCCCATTTAAAGCATTATATGCATATTTCAACTAATAATGTCTATTCCTAAAATGTATGAAATCTAAATATTACAAGAAGAGAAATATGTATGCCAACGAACCTAAATTCAGGGAGATATTTTTGAGTTATTTTGTAGTATTGTTTAAAAAAAATTAAAGAAAAGAAAATTTACAAAGACGATTCAGTTTAGTGCTGGAACAGCAAAGGCTAGCATTGCAGCTCCACTGGACTAACAGATACATAGATGACGTACAATCCATCAATACTCCAACCATTCAAGATCACCTTGGAGCCATCTGACCCAGTGTACTGGAAATCAACGAAACGACTGATTGTAGCACTTCAGCATCCTACCTAGACCTACTACTATCGATAAATGACAACGGTCATTTGAACACCTCTCTTTGTTTCAAACGCGACGATTTTGATTTCACCATCACAAATTTCCCTTCATATGGCGTATTCATTTCACAACAAACAAGCTATGTTCTATGTACAAAGGCATCATGTTGAGGGCAAAGAGGACCACCAGAACGCTGCTTACTCAAGGTTATTTCGTGGAATAGCTTTTTATGTCACTGAAGAAGTAATGGTCGCTATAAATTATTTATTGCCTATCCCGGCATTTCCCTATCATGGATGATAAAACATATACGTGAGTAAGACCTTTCCAAATGACCTATTACCTTTTACCTATTTTGATATAACCGGATCTGCTAGCATTCTATTTAACATTCATGACGTGTGTTCTGGTCCATGCTGCAAATATTATCGCTTCTTCAACGCACTCGAAAATTTCTGTTATCAAAATTTATTGAAATTTCTGAAACGTGGGCCCTGTAGCATCATATCTCATCCATCCTGCTGCGTTCATTTTTGTCATAATAGGTTTAGAAACCGTTACGTGTACGGGTACGTGTACGTGTAGACGCATGAAATGTGTATGACGTCATTATTTATTGCGTACGGGAAATCGCTACAAGTTGTCAATAACGTGTAAATCGCAAGCTACACGTACGTACAAACGTGTAGATATTTATGTTTATATAGCGGATGTATTTCATGAATACTTGTACCGAGAATACCTTATAAGTTTTAATTTTACATTTAATCTATATATCAGTCTCGTATATGTTTGAATATATTTATTTTACGTCATCGCTAAGGGCACCAGTACACGTACACGTACGCGTCAATTTTCTAAACCTCTGCTATTTTTTACGTGTAGATGTACTTGAAGATTACACGTACGCGTACCCGTACACGTTAGCCTCCTAAATCTCTCTAATAATAGTAATACGGAATTGTTCCAACTCTATACCTTCTTGAAGTAAACATTAAAGAAGTACCCATCTGGAATTCAGTCTTAAAGTCGAGAAGGTAAGGCAAAATCATCAGAATTTCCATAGGAACGGCTGCAAACATCGGACTGAATAACATTCCGAAATGTGACCAGGTGCCTGGAAAGTGTCAACGTCTCCTGATTGTATGCAATAACCGTCGCAAAAAATCCATGGAAACTTGTCAAATTCGGTTATTGTCTCGATTTACATATTCATGTACATATCAGGTAAGTATTTCTTGTTTGGTGATGATGACCGCCATTCAATCACAATCCAGAATGTTGCTGATCATTCTGGAAAGGGGATCTGACATGCTTTAATCATATCCCGTGGCGACCAAAGAACTTCATGAAAATTGAAGAAAATTTGAAGAAATGTCAAATCAATTTTCATGCACCAGATACGTGTTTCGAATATTTTAAAAATTTTCAGTGATGCTTCCAGCCGAAGTGTTTTTCATAAGCCGCCAAAATTCATTTCACTAGCGCCCTCTGGTTTTATTTTTAGAATTTGAATTTGTGAATTTACTTTACAGAGAGTGCGCGGCTCTAAATTTCCTGTAGGGTCGATTCAGTAGCATATCCAAATAAAATATATTTTCAAAAAAGCATTAGAGGGATGGTGCTAAGATGTTAACCTCCTTTAATTTCAATGATATTTTTCGATGAAATAACCTTCCTATTCTTTTACCATATTACATTGTTTAGATTAGGTATCACTGACGAGGATTAAGTTCCCGAAACGTGCATGTATGGCCCATGCTGCAAATTTATCTGTTCTTAAATGATGCCATTGAATTTGAAGACGTTTAACGATGGACGCAGTTAGAGGGCGCTCGATTTTCCCTCACATTCCCTTGTTACTGCTTTATTCCCCTGGATTATTGACTCATTAGCTACGATGCTTACTAACTTCGTCACTTCGCTTTTTATCAATTTCGCTTCTCCGTAACTTCTGTTTTATTGTAACTTCGCTTCTTCAGGATCTTCTTTAACTCATTCGTTTCATCAAAACTTAGCTTCTTCGCCCGTCTGTTTTAAATTAGTATTTTCGTAAAGGAGCTGTAAGAATATGGGCTTAAATTAACTTTGAAATCTTCAGGCGTTGTCAATTCTTTGAAATTAAAAGTTGGTTGGGATGTTTTAGGAGATTCCTTATGGGTATTACATTCAAAAAGATTTTTATAAGATTTCGAAACTACTGCATGAACAGATAGTG
Source organism: Pinctada imbricata (assembly GCA_033119305.1). Taxonomy (NCBI): domain Eukaryota; kingdom Metazoa; phylum Mollusca; class Bivalvia; order Pterioida; family Pteriidae; genus Pinctada; species Pinctada imbricata. The sequence continues at coordinate 66,907,609 of VSWD01000009.1, forward strand.
GCTTGCAAAGTAGGAAACGTCAAATAGCGAACAAAAATACACCAAAATGCATTTTTCTACATAAATCTGATTGATGTTTGGATCCAATTTTAATTTAAAACTGAATTTGAAGATCGTAAATCAATTAAATATATGGTAAACTTTGCAATCCGGAAACTGTAAACCGTCTTATTTTGCACTTAAGACAGGAAGAAGAAGAAATGAAGTTACGAAGAAGCGACCTGAAAAAGACACAAAGAAGCGAGGAAGCGAGGTTACGAATTAGCGACGTTACGTTGCACAAAATTCAAAGAAATGAATTAATTATACAAAGAAGCAAAGTAACAATGCAATGAAGTGAAGTTATAATGCGAAGATGCAACAACTTCGTTTCTTCGCACCATTACTTCTTTTCTTCACATCGTAACTTCGCATTTGCACAACGTAAAAGCAGTTCTTCGCATCTTCCCTTCTTCGTAACTTGGAGTTTATCATTTGATACACGAGAAGATTCGAATAAATGACGTCCCCTAAAGATCACCATTCTCAATACTTAATACTGAGCTCTCTCCTTAGCTGGTAATTTTTGATTGACTGCGTTTGACTTGTGTTTGAATGTTGCAACGGGTGTTCCATGCAAGCAGGAGACGCTGACTCTAACTTGGCACCTGGTCACACTCCAGAACATTGTTTATTCAAGGGATTGTTCCAATGGAAAGTGTAATGATTTTGCCATATGTTCTCGACTTTGAGACTGAATAACTGATGGGCTCTTCCATGTTTATTTCATTTACCGACTTTTTTTTAAAACATTACTATTTGGCCATGTTAATATTTTCTCTATCTAGCCTTCGAGCAGCATTTATGAGACATGTTTTTGCATGAGAAACGTCAGACATAAATTTCAATTTACATAACATAAATGGTGAGAGACCCGACAACTAAGAATGTCAACCCAAAAAAGTGCAATGATTTGGATCCACTTGCAATATTCTTTTGTTATTCTTTTCTTAATGAAATAAAGATGATCCTGACGACAATCTCAACACCACTCATAATAGAGCACCAAATTGAGCATCGGCGGACTCCTGGCAAGCTAGAAGTGGGACCAGGTACCCGGGAGGAGTATGTAATATCCCTTATCATTTTACTTTATGCCTAATGAAATCGTATACATGTACCTGTCAATTTAAGAGGTTCGACGAATACTGAAGAGGTAGACCTTCCGTCAATAGCTAAATACTGAAACAAATTTGGAAATGGATTTTTTTCTTCTTCCTCTGGAGGAGGCATAGAGTTGTCCTCATGTTGATTTAATATCGATGGTCCTGAATGAATGAAATAAAACAGAATAGTTCTAAAGAATTATAATCCATTATTGAAAATATTTGGGCATTTGAGATATTCTGGAAAAAAATTCTTATGATCCCCGCCTGGCATATGACAAACATGGATAATGACTAGTGCTGTGTATTGAAATAATTTTTTAATACTATACGATGCAATACATTTTGCTTCAATACTCAATACGTTCAATACAATACGTATTTTTTTCAAATTTATCATTATAATGAATCCATAAATTGAGTTTTTATGTTTTAATCAATGACAACTTTATAAAACAGAACAAAAATAAACAACGAATGTATGTTTTCAATTCAAAAATAAAAAGGGAATGAAAAGATAACAGTGGCTGCTATGGAAATTATTCTTTGTCTACCAAAGACTTATTTTGAAATATTTTTACATAATTCCATTTGGCTTTTCGATTTTGTGAAAAGGCTGCCAAAAAGCTGACCTCACCATTTCGTTTTTCAACTCAATGTACGATAGAATGACAAATATGGATAATGACCATATCCCAATACACAAAACAAAATCGATAATTCAGAAAACTATAAACAGAAGGCATACAAAATCAGGATAAAACAGGAACCAAAACAAGGGAACTCCCAATTTGGGAGCGAGACCAGGTGCCCAGAAGCTTTAATTTGAACGCTATGCCTAAACGTTCAAGTAATCGGAGAAGATTCCGAAGAAATATATAAATAAAAACAACAAGAGGCCCAAGTGGGCCACATCGTTCACCTGAGATGCAGACAAAGGATTAAAAGTCACAAAAATATTTCTACAGATCAAAGCCCTTGACAGTCATATTTGTTGACCTATCGGCAAGAAAAACACAAACTTGGCAGATGACCTTAAGTACTTGCTTGCTGCAAAGTTTCGTGAAATTCTGTGCATTGGTTGCAGAGGAGATTTCGAAAATGTGTCAGCCAATCAGAGTCCTCGGCGGCCATATTTGTTGACCGATCAGCGCAAAATACACAATCTTGGTAGAGGACCTTGAGTACTTTCTTCCTGTAAAGTTTCATGAAATTCTGTGCAGTTGTTTTTTGCAGAGAAGATGTTGAAAATGTGTTAGCCAATCAGAGCCCTCGGCGGCAATATTTGTTGACCGATTGGCACGAAAAACACAAACTTGTTGGAGGACCTTGAATACCTCCATCCTGTAAAGTTTCATGAATTTCTGTGCAGTGGTTGCAGAGGAGATGTCGAAAATGTGTCAGCCAATCAGAGTCCTCGGCGGCCATATTTGTTGACCGATCAGCACAAAATACACAATCTTGATAAAGGACCTTGAGTACTTTCTTCCTGTAAAGTTTCATGAAATTCTGTGCAGCGGATTTTTTGCAGAGCAGATGTTGAAAATGTGTCAGCCAATCAGAGCCCTCTGCAGCCATATTTGTTGAACGATCGGCACGAAAAACACAAATTTGGCAGATGACCCTAAGTACTTGCTTGCTGCAAGGTTTCGTGAAATTCTGTGCATTGGTTGCAGAGGAGATTTCGAAAATGTGTCAGCCAATCAGAGTCCTCGGCGGCCATATTTGTTGACCGATCAGCACAAAATACACAATCTTGGTAGAGGACCTTGAGTACCTTCTTCCTGTAAAGTTTCATGAAATTCTGTGCAGTGTTTTTTTTTTTTGCAGAGCAGATGTTGCAAATGTGTCAGCCAATCAGAGCCCTCTGCAGCCATATTTGTTGAACGATCGGCACGAAAAACCTAAACTTGGTAGAGGACCTCGAGTACTTCCTTCCTGTAAAGTTTCATGAAATTCTGTGCAGCGGTTGCAGAGGAGATCTCGAAAGTGTGTCAGCCAGTCAGAGCCCTCGGCGGCCATATTTGTTGAGCGATCGGCACGAAAAACGCAAACTTGGTAGAGGACCTTGAGTACTTCCTTCCTGTAAAGTTTCATGAAATTCTGTGCAGTGGTTGCAGAGGAGATGTCGAAAATGTGTCAGCCAATCAGAGCCCTCGGCGGCCATATTTGTTGACCGATCGGCACGAAAAACGCAAACTTGGTAGAGGACCTTGAGTACTTCCTTCCTGTAAATTTCATGAAATTCTGTGCAGTAGTTTTTTTGCATTTGAGATGTTGAAAATGTGCCAGCCAATCAGAGCCCTCGGCGGCCATATTTATTGACCGATCGGCACGAAAAACACAAACTTGGTAGAGAACCTTAAGTACTTCCTTCCTGTAAAGTTTCATGAAATTCTGTGCAGCGGTTGCAGAGGAGATGTCGAAAATGTGTCAGCCAATCAGAGCCCTCGGTGGGCATATTTGTTGACCGTTCGGCAAGAAAAACACAAACGTGGTAGAGAACCTTGAGTACTTGCTTCCTGTAAGGTTTGGTGAAATTCCATGCAACGGTTGCAGAGGAGATGTCAAAAGATGTTTAAAGTTTACACCGGACGGACGACGGACAACGGACGGACGAAGGACGGCGCGCTATGACAATAACTCGCTTGAGCTTGGCTCAGGTGAGCTAAAAACGAATTAAAAGTTTATATTTATTGAAAGTATCGAAACTCAGCACTCGATAAGTACATGTATTGAAATTCTACAAAAAAATCGATACTCTACAATATTTCAATATCAATATACTGCACTGATACTGACATTATCTCCATTCACAGTACAAAATCGATAATTCATAAAATCATAAACAAACTGAAGGCATACAAAATCAGGATAGAATAGGAACTAATACAAACAAACAAAAACCTCCACCACATGAAAACAATCGAACTTCCAATATGGGAGTGAGACCAAGTGCCGAGGAAGAGTCGATTTTGCTTGCTTGCATCACCCGTCGCTTCAATTCTGTAGAATTGTCACATCCGGTTACATGTTTCACAAATATAAAGCTACTGAAAGCATTTCTATCTATAAAATTGCAAGGAGCATAACTCCATGTAAAATTCAGCAACCTGATCTGTTTTTGAACTTGATCTGTGGGTGCTGCAGCCAGGTGTTGTTGGAGATCCCCTCCTTTGTTCTGCATTTCACAAATAAAGCCATATGTATAATAATTATATAATAAATAATAAATTCAAGGAATGAAGTGATTCTCTGTAACGGTTTTCTTTTAAATGTTTAACGTCTTCAAATTCATTAGCATCATTTTAAATGCTTTAAATTTCCAGAAACCATAAAATATTGAATTTTTCTAATTTTCAAGGGGTATTTACTCTGCATGTAATCGAGGGACATGACCAATATTCGAACTTGACCTGCATTTCTTGGTGTAAAAGCTATATCCAAGAAATGAAATGAATTTCTGTAACTGTTTTCCTTTAAATGTCTGGAAACCAAAGGTGGAACGGACGCACGCATAAACGGACCGACGTGTACATCGCTATATTGTATATACCCCCGTCATTTTTTGGCGGGGGTATAAAAATGGATTTCTGTTATTTATGGAATTGCCACGCGGATGATACAATTGTTAACCTAGGGTAGGCGATATAGTGTAGGTATGGTTATTTTCGCTGAAGGGAGATATTTCTCGTAGGGGATTACTTTATTTTTCAACTTATTTTTCATTAAGTGCAGACATATGTTTTTATATGAACGATTTGCAATTGAATAATAAAGAAAAGAAATGTAAACAATGGCTCAAAGTTCTTTCCGTGTCATAATTAAATACTCATCTTGCTAAAGCAGATAGGTGCACTGGCATCATCATTGCACCGGTTATTTTGATCGAAAGGGGAAAACTTATATTTGTGCATCAGAATCGAAGGGTTTCTTTTCCGCCACAGATGACAAATCATAAAAATCATGGACATGTGGTGACCTGTGTATTGCCTTGTCCTTCCTTTTTGGACAATATCTATGTAAAATTTGGTGAGAAACTCTACAAGCACGTTGTAGGGATTCCAATGAGTACAAATTGTGCGCCTCTTGTTGCACATTTATTTTTAAAGGAATTTATCCAAAATCTTCAAAAGCAAAGAAAAAATGATGATGTGAAATGTTTCATTGATACTTCTAAGTATGATGTTCTTACTATCGACAATCCTGTTTTTGAAAACAATAAAAATTTATCCAAACGAATTGATTCTAAACAAGGCAAACGTTTCAAACACAGAAAACCCATTTTGGACCTTAATATCAAAATTGTTAATGGAGAGATCCATACAAGTTTGTATGACAAAAGAGAGGATTTTGGATTTAACATAGTACATTTCCCATGGCTTGACGGCGATGTTCCTAGATTACCGTCCTACGGTATCTATATTTCACAGCTCATCCGGTATACTAGAGCATGTTCTGATGTTTTGGATTTTCATAGTAGAAATCTATAAATTACCAAGAAACTTTTGGGACTAGGTTTTCGCTTTCACAAACTAGTAAAGACTTTCTGGAAATTTTACAAAAATTATTGTCAACTTCTTCTGAAATTCGGACCAATACAGGCAACAAGGTATATTACTTTGGGTATTTCACAACCTGCATTTTATGGTGACATAATTAACAAGATAAGAAGGATCAAAGATAGACAATATCACTATCGAAAATGCGTCAGAATCATCAAACGCCTTCTATACCGTTGATATAATCCTAATGTCACCGGACGGACACTAGGCTTGGTACTGGACCAATCTACAGTCTTGTACCAGCGCATTCTTAAAACTTGCACTCTGACTGACTGTGACGACGGGACTCCATGACGGCCCTTGTCCTAACCTCTTTAGAAACGACATGACCCCGACCACCTGTCCTCTCTGAATGTCAGTCGGACTCTTCTGTTTCTGTGTTGTGTGTTGACGTTCCTTGTCCTTTTTGCGAGTCATTCTGTGCTTGTCTGCTCTGTGTTTTTTCATTTATGTTATAACATGAAACGCTAGGTGATGTGGCGCCCAATATGTTGGAGAAACAGGTCAGGTTTTAAAATCTCGTTTTAGAAGTCATTCATATAAGATAAGAAACTCACGTTACAAAAAAACAAAGAAATTTCCTTTATAACTACCTCGTTAAATGCAATCATTCCATTTCGGATATAACTATTACACCGGTTCAGTCTTTTTCTAAACTTAAAAATCTTACTAAAACGGAAATTAAAAAACGCCGACTACAAGCTGAACTTGCCTGGATCACAAAACTCCAAACTGCGTACCCCCTTCGTTTAAACGATCAAATGTATTGACAAGGAAACATTTCCTCGACGTCAACTAATATAAATGTATTTTCAATCCGCCCAAACACTAAACGGAAGCATAGGTCTCACGGAAGACGACGAAACCGAAAACTCAGAATAAGATCTAGATTACACCGTACCCTCAACGATCTTCTGATCATTGCACGCAAGGGCGGCAGACATGAACTGCTTCATGCTCTCTCATCAGTTCCAGCAGTTCAATTTAAATCTGACTGGTTGCATTCTTAAGAAATGCTGATTGGTTCAGACTAAATATCATTGTTTCATTCGCAAAGAATAAACTTTATAAAGTTGTTAAAAACATCCCACCTTAAAAACGATTCATAAAAATTTCATTTATTAACAAGGATTCGATCTTCTTAACATCTCTAACATTTTTCGGGATCATCGTGTACAAAGTGCTATTCCTCAATATTATGAAAATTTAGAGCCTCCTCTTATTTTTTACAAATATAAGAGACCTATTCGAAATTTCGTTTTTAACTACAACAAAGTTATAGAATTGTTAAAAAAGGGTCCCAAATACAGAGAAAGTATGTCCTTTACATGGAACCAAAATGTCAAAATTATCATGGACTCTTGTGAGGAATATGCAAGACGTTGGGCAAAGAAAGAGGATGTACAGCTCGACACCCTTTCCGAATGGATAAAATCAATCAGAGGGTTACTTTTATCTAGAATTAACCGATTAAAATCAACTGTGAACACCAGATTCGTGTCTATATTTAAAGACCCTGATGTTATCACAGAACTTACCTACCTCCAAGAACATTATGTCATCACACCAGCGGACAAAGCCTCAAATAATTACACATTTACTTGCAAAAAGTACTATTTCGACAGTCTAGTTAAAGAGTTGGGTTTAAATTCGACACCTGGAAATCCCACTTACACCCCAACAAACCTTTCTGCCTCTGAAATAATAGATAACCACAAATCAGCTCTTGCTTCCTTTGGCTTCGACACTACCAATTTAGATTTAGATTTACCATACTTATACTGCATACCTAAAATGCACAAGAATCCGTACAAACAACGTTTCATCGCTGGTTCCTCAAAATGTTCTACCAAATCTGTATCGATCTTACTCACCAAAGTTTTATCTGAAATCAAATCTGGGCTACAAAAATATTGTTCGACCGTATATTCTCGCAGTGGTATCAACCAGATGTGGATTTTAAAGAATTCGAAGGAACTTTTAGAACATCTGAAATCCACTCATTTTAGTAGAGTCCATTCGATCAAAGCCTTTGATTTTTCGACACTTCACACTACAATTCCACATTCTAAATTGAAAGAAAGACTCGCAAAAATTATAAGTAATGCGTTTACAAGTAAGAACGGTAATCGCAAATACAAATTTATTGTTGTTAACTATGACAAAACCTACTTTGTAAAAGAAAAGTCAGATTCTGAAAATAAGTACACTGAAACAGACATTATTCAGATGTTAAACTTTCTGATCGACAACATTTTTGTGGTGTTTGGAGGAAAGGTCTTCCAGCAAATTGTCGGAATTCCAATGGGTACCAATTGTGCCCCACTCCTTGCCGACATTTTCCTTTACTCGTACGAAGCTGAATTCATTCAATCTTTGGTCTCTGAAGGGAAAAGATACTTAGCTTCTGATTTCAACTTCACTTACAGATACATAGACGATGTGTTGTCCATCAATAATCCAAAATTCGCGGATTACCTGAGCAGTATCTATCCTTCGGAGCTTGAAGTCAAAGAAACTACAGAGACAAATAATTCAGCATCCTATTTGGACATAATGTTGTCCTACGACACTGATGGTCACATGAACACCTCACTCTATGACAAACGTGACGACTTCAATTTCAGCATTACGAACTTTCCTTTTCTGAGTAGCAACATACCTTCATCGCCTGCTTATGGCGTGTTCATATCTCAGTTGATACGCTATGCCAGAGCAAGTACCAAATATACGGATTTTGTTCTGAGAGCTAGGCGTCTTTCAGATAAGCTTCTCAGTCAGGGATATGTTTGTGACCGACTAACATCGTCACTGAGGAAGTTCTACGGTCGATATGGGGAACTCGTCATACACTATGATGTCCCACTATCCAGAATGGTGGATGATATTCTGTCATAGACCATTTGAACCATCCAACCAAAGATTGTACTCTATATCTTCCAAAATGGAAGTAACCGGATGTGACAGTTCTACCGAATTGAAGCGACGGGTGTTGCATGCAAGCAGGAGATGCTTACTCTTCCTGGGCACCTGGTCTCACTCTCATATCGGGAGTTCGCTTCTTTTCATATGGTGGAGGTTTTTGTTTTTGTTTGCTTTGGTTCCTGTTTTGTCCTGATTTTGTATGCCTTCGGTTTCTGATTTTCTGAATTATCGATTTTGTACTGTAGACAGGGATATGGTCATTATCCATATTTGTCATTACATCAGATCCTAAAATACTTGAATCAACTTTAGTTTCGGAACTTTCGTCTACAAATACTTATATCAAAAGCAATGAAAGTGTCCCCAACACTTTGAGCAAACGTAACAGTGAAATGTCTTCATTCAACATCTCTATTTCTAAATTGGATGTTCCTACAATATACTGCATAACTTCACAAATCTCCTTACAAATTTAGGTACATAGCTTATTCTAGCAACTGCTCAACTTCAAGTTTGTCTAGAAATCTGACGTCAGCCCTCACGGCGGTAAAGGAACACGTTGCAAACTATTGTAAACTGTTCTGAACAGGAATGATGTAAATTTATTTGGTCTATAAAAAATTCCGGGGATGTGATTGGCAAAATGAAATCTAGAAAGTTTCAAGCCAATAGGATTTCTTCATACGACTTTTCAGATATGTACACAACGCTTCCTCACGAAAAGATTAATGATTAATTGTCCAAACTCATTAAATGGTGCTATAATCGAGAGGGGAAAACTTATATTTGTACATCTGAATCAAAGGGTTTCTTTTCCGCTACAGATAACAAATCATACAAATCATGGACATGTAGCGACCTGTGTAGTGCCTTGTCCTTCCTCTTGGACAATATTTATGTAAGATTAGTGAGAATCTCTACAAGCAGGTTGTAGGGATTCCTATTGGGTACAAATTGTGCGCCTCTTGTTGCAGATTTATTTTTATACACATATGAAAAAGAATTTATTCAAAATCTTCAAAAGCAAAGAAAACATGATGCTGTGAAATGCTTCATTGTTACTTCTAAGTACCTGGATGATATTCTTAATATCGATAATCCTGTTTTTGAAAAGTATAAAGATGTTATTTATCCACAAGAATGGACTTTAAACAAGGCAAACGTTACAGACACAGAAACACCATTTTTGGACCTCAATATCAAAATTGTCAGTGGAGAAATTCATACAAGTGTATATAACTAACGAGATGATTTTGGATTCCACATAGTAAATTTCCCCTGGCTTGACGGTGATGTCCCTAGATTACCCTCATACGGTATCTACATTTCACAGCTCATCCGGTATGCTAGAGCATGTACTGATGTTTTGGATTTTCATAATAGAAATCTACAAACTACAAAGAAACGTTTAGGTCAAGGTTTTCGCTTTCACAAACTATGATCAACTTCTTTTGAAATTCGAGCCCATACAAGCAACAGAGTATATTACTATAGGTATTTCACAACCTGCATTCTATGGTGACATTATCAACAAGATAAGATATTTATCGAAAATGCGTCAGAGTCATCAAACGCCTTTTATACCGTGGATATAATCGTAATTTCACCAGACGGACACTAAGCTTGGTACTTGACCAATCTTCAGTCTTGTACGAGCGCATTCTTAAGACATGCAATCTGACTGACTGTGACGACGGGACTCCATGACGGGCCCTGTCCATACCTCCTAAGACCACCTGTCCTCTCTGAATGTCAGTCGGACTCCTCGGGTGATAACATATATGAGCTCGCTACAGCCGGCAGAGCACGGACTGTATTACGCACGTCCTCTTTTTATATCCATTTACATATTCATCTGTGTTGCTTGGACCCCTGTGTTTTACGGTCTTGTTTATGTGTGGTTATCTTACAGTGAGGAGGTTGTTTTACACCATAATTGTACGTTCTTCGAGAACTCTTGGAAATCGGAATGGTGGTAGGGTTTTGCGCACGTAATCAAGGATAACCATACCGTCTGCTATTTACGGCACCGATTGCCCATTGGTCTCGTTGGTTTATGTGTAGTCTTTTATGTTTAATGTTTCTATGGTGTGAGTTGGTGTTCCTTGTCCCTTTTGCGTCTCTTTCTGTGGGTTTCTGTTGTGTGTTTTTTGCATGGGTGTTTTGGAATTTTGCTTTGGGTGCCGCAACCTAGTGTTGTTGGAGATCCCCTCCTTTCTTTTGCATTGGGTTTTTGGGGGTTTTGCTTTGGGCGCTGCAACAATAGGAAATAGCAGAAGGTGTGGTAATCCTGGATAACGTGTGCACAGCCCTCCCACTTTTCCGATTACCCATAGATCTCGCGGAATGTAGAATTGTGGTATAAAACAACCTCCTCACTGACAGATGAAGACACACAAACAAGACCGCAAAACGCAGGGCCCAAGCAACACAGATGAATATGTAAATGGATATCAAAAGAGGGCGTACGTAATACAGTCCGTGCTCTGCCGCCGTGAGCTCATGTATGTTATCACCCGAGGAGTCCGACTGACATTCAGAGAGGACAGGAAGTCGGGACCCTCTCTTATCTAAAGGGGTTTGGACAGGGCCCGTCATGGAGTCCTATTGCACAGTCAGTAAGAGTGCAAGTTTAAAGAATGCGCTGGTACAAGACTGTAGATTGGTCAAACACCAAGCCTAGTGTCCGTCTGGTGACATTAGAATCATATCCACGGTATAAAAGGCGTTTGATGATTCCGACGCATTTTGATAGTTACATGTATGTTTTATCCTTCTTATCTTGTTAATTATGTCACAATAAAATGCAAGATGTGAAATACCCAAAGTGATATACTCTGTGCCTGTATTGGTCCGAATTTCAAAAGAAGTTGACAATAATTTTTGTAAAATTTCCAGAAAGTCTTTTCTAGTTTGTGAAAGCATCCCGGATGAGCTGTGAAATGTAGATACATATGACGGTATTTTATATATATATATATATTTCATTTTGTCGATCACATCCCCTGAATTTTTAAAGGACCAAAAGTTTACACCATTCTTATTTATGATAGTTTCACAGTATTTGGCCACATGTTCCTTTGCAGCCGTTCATACTTACGTCAGATTTCTAGACAAAATTGTAGTTCAGGAGTTGCTAGAAGTAGCAATGTATCTTTGTATTTTTTTAAAAAGGTGACGATTTGGAAATCTTCCATCTACTTTAATATAAAAAATATAGTTACAAAAATGGGATTAAAAAATGATGAGGGAAAGTTCGAATCAGCTACTATGTAACACATCTTCAAATTCATGACTTCATTTAAGAACAGATAACTCTGCAGTATGGACCAGACATGCACGATTCGCACATAACCCTCGTCAGTGATCATCAATCTGAACAATGAAATATGGCCAAAGCGTGTGAAAAATATCGTGTCTAAAATGTACTATGGAATTTGCAGTAGGATGGACAAGACATGATGATACAGGACGTTTAAGAAATTTCGAGAAATTTTAGTAAAAAGTAATTTATGATTACGTTTGAAGAAACGATAAACCGATTTAATCTAAGTTTTAAATGGAAAGAAATTATTCAAAGCGAATTTTTTCACCTTTACAAATATATATAAACTTTATGTCGATTAATGGATTATAACTCGAGACGTGCATGTCTGGTCCATGCAGCAAATTTTATCTGTTCTGAAATGATGCTATTGAATTTGAAGACGTTTAACATTTGAACTACTTGGTGAGTGTTACTGCTGCTGGACCAGGAGTCCCCGAGGGCACATGTAACCAAGTTTAATCAACTTCGGTTGATCGTCTGTCTCTTCAACGCATTCGAAAATCTCTGTTATCAAAAAAATCTTGAAATTTCTAAACGTGGGTCCTGTAGCATCATATCCCCCCATCCAGCTATGTCTTTCGGTACATTTTAGACATAATAAATTTCACATTCTTTGGCCATATTACATTGTTTAGATTGAGGATCACCGACGAGTGTAATGTACCCGAAATGTGCATGTCTAGTCCATGCTGAATTGTTTCTGTTCTGAAATGATGCTTTTGAATTTGAAGACGTTTAACATTTGTGTTGCCTTCTATTCCATTCCTTAACTACAATCTTTCCTTTGCTTCATTGATATTTCAATGGCGTAAGAATTATCAATTTGTGGATAGTTTTCAATCTGCTCACCAAAGGAGATTAAGAATATGCCGAAATTGATTTGGACTGCGGTAGATACAGATAACCAAGTATTTAAAATGAACCAAGATACTTATCTTTTGATTTTAATATGACCTACATTATCAATTTCAGTGTCCCCTACTTTTTCTGTGTCCATATTTTAGGGAAACATTACAAAGTTTTAAACAACTTGTTTTAGTCTCCGTATATCAATGAATGCTCACCTTGTCGTAAAAATTCAGAATCAGCTTCTATCCGTGGAGATGTCAAATTGACCGTTTTCCAGGGATCTTCTCTGGACATGTCAATGGTAACTTCCGTTTTGAAAAGTAATAAAAATAAAATTTGAGCAAAAAAAAAATAAGTGTTCTTGAATTTTCATTATTTGTGAAGTATACATTAAATAAGTAGGTAGTGGGCCACCAACATGAATGAGTTGATTGAACATTTACAACAGGCAGTCTATGATCGTGTATATAAATGATACTATTAGCGTAGAGTCAAAATTCTGCCGGCGATCGGTTACCGAAAAACCTTTCAGGAGCAAACTCTAATGCGTTTGGCGTACAGCCTGAGGAACAATGGTCTGTCTCAACTGTTCATCACATTGGGAGCAAGTAATCCGGATAATCGTACCATTTGCTTCTATGTCAAATATGGATAATGATCATAACCCTATATAGAGCACAAAATCGATAATTCAGAAGATCATAAACCGAAGGCATACAAAATAACGATAAAAGAGGAACCAAAGCAAACAAACAAAAACCTCCACCACATGAAAAGAAGCGAAATCCCGGTATGGAAGAGAGACCAGGTGCCCAGGAAGAATCAGCATCTCCTGCTTGTATGCAACACCCGTCGCTTCTATTCGGTAGAATTGTCACATCCAGTTACCTCAATTTTATTCGTTACACGGTTACTTAGTGACCTGATACGAAAAATACATGGTGTGAAAAGAAAACCCGTATCGGGCGAGGCGAAAGCCGAGCCCGATACGGTTTTCTTTTCACACCATGTATTTTTCCGTATCAGGTCACTAACTAACCGTGTAACGAATTTATCACGTCGAAGACCTCTTACTGTATGTGTGGGGGTCTCTGTATCATATAATTCACGACGTCATAATAAACTACTCGCCCGATACGGATTTACAAGCCTGATACGGTTTTTTTTCTCGGCGTCATGTGACCATGATCTGACCAATCAGATTCCAACACTTTTGTCTGAGGCGTAATAATGGACGATACAAAGTATAATCTTTGGTTGGACGGTACAAGTGGTCTATGACAGAATATCATTCACCATTCTGGAGAGTGGGACATTATACTGTATGACGTGATCCCATATCGACCGTAGAACTTCCACTGTGACGATGTTATCACATCGTCACTTCCTTAGTGACGATGTTATCATGGCAAATGGTCGTTGGTTTAAGTGATATAGAAGAAAGGAAGGATCTCCAACAATACTCGGTTGCAGCAGCCACAGGGAAACTCCAAAAATGCAAAAACGCAGAGCAGACACGCACAGAGAAGGAAAAATAGGACAAGGAACACTAATCACGGTATCAAACCATAAAAAACACAAAACACACCTGAACCAACGAGACCAATTGGCAATCGGTGCCAATTTATTGTAAGTCTAAGTGTCGAATATTCAAATAAAGCCTACGCTTACGCCCGTCAGGATATATTTTGAAAGGAGCAAAAACTCCAAGTCCCATAGCTTCGTACAAAAATTTACTTAATCTGAAAATGAAAAAATGGCTTCCTCTCTACATCTGATCTAAGTTTCAAAATATAACAAACAAAAACAGATATAAAAAAGAAATCGTTGTTAGATGACCTTGAGTACGTGCTTCCTGTAAGGTTTAGTGAAATTCTGTACAGCGGTTTCAGAGGAAAAGTCGAAAATGTGTCGGCCACTCAGAACCCTCTGCGGCCATTATTGTAAACCGTTCGGCAGGAAAAACTCAATCCTGATGGAGGACCTTAAAGAATTGTTTCCTGTAAGGTTTTGCGAAATTCTGTGCAGTGGTTGCAGAGAAGAGGAGGACGGACGGCGCACTATGACAATAGTCACTTGCGCTTCGCTACTTCGTTCAGGTTATTGTCATGCATTTTCACAATTGACTTCTCACTTACGAAATACATAAATCTTAGACAGATATTCTGATACGAATAGATCGTTACCCAGACTTTATCTGCATATACGAACATATTAGACCTATAAGTATAGACACTCCAATTGCATAAATACGCATCTTCTATCCCGTTGAAATTGAAGTTAAAGAAACAACAGAGACCATTAATTCAGCGTCCTATTTGGATATCATGTTGTCTTTTGACGCCCATGGTAATATGAACACGTCACTGTATGACAAACGTGACGAATTCATATCACAAATTTTCTTTTTCTGAGTAGCAACATCCCGTCGTCACCAGCATATGGCGTTTTCATTTCTCAAATAATACGTTATGCTCGGGCAAGCTCCAAGTAATCAGATTTTGTTCTTAGAGCTAGACGGCTTTCAGTTAAGCTTCTCAGTCAGGGATACATTTGTGCCCGAATTACATCGTCACTGAGAAAGTTCTATGATCGATATGGGGACGTGGCGTCCCCTTTACCAGAGTCATAAATAATATATTGACGAAGACCTTTTGTGCCATGACATGCCAATCTTTACTTCTTTGTGGGAGTCACCGACTGTGACCTTTCTAACGAATTGTGAGATTTACCAATTGTGACCTTTCTACCGAATTGAAGTGGCTGGTGTTGCACGCAAGCGGAGATGCTCACTATAATCCTTCACAGGGAGAGAGAGTTGGTAGATTTGTTTTATTTTTATTTCTGTTTCTTTGCCAAGTATGTCTAAGCAAACTGAAAGGTCTTGTCACAAGGAATACACATGTGAAATATCAAAGCTATATCACTTACTATTCAAAGGTTATGTACAATGTTAAAGTTTTTGTCACGGGTAAACAGACAGACAGACGGACAGGCCAAAAACTATATGCCCCCGAAACTTTGATTCCAAGGACATTAAAACAGTTCGTGCTCTATAGTGTACAAACGCATTTGAAAATTTCTGTTCACAAAATTTTCTCAAATTTCTAAAACCTGGGTCCTGTAGCATCATATCCCAGCCATTTTGCTATGTCTTTCGGTATATTTAGGACATAATTTTCACAGATATTGGTCAAATTATATTGTTTAGATTGAGGATCACTGACGAGGGTTTATTACCGAAACGTGCATATCTGGTCCATGCTGTAAATTTATCTGCTCTTTAATGATGCTAATGAATTTGAAGACGTTAAATACTTAATTTCTCAATCAAATTTATTCAGGATGGCGCAGCTTAGTATCATTGTTGTTACTTGACATTGTCACCATACCACTTTCTATATAGTGATTATCTCAGACATTGCAACTTTCTGTCGATATTGTTTTCATTTTCGCGCATGCGGTTGAGGCTAGCTAAACGGGGAATTCCTACCCCTCTGGGGCACCTGGACCCACCTCTAGCTTGCTAAGGGTCAGTCGATGCTCAATTTGGTGCTCTATTGTGAGTGCTGTAGAGATTGTTGCCAGAATCTTCTTTATTTCAATTGTTCAAGTATCTCACACCGTGGCCAATGAGCGAATATCTCCAATGTCTTCAAATAATACGATGAGAAAATTTGAATTAACTTAAAGCTTCCCACGTTATAATGTTTGCTTAGATGACAAATATGGATAATGACCATATCCATGTATACAGCACAAAATCGATAATTCAGAAAATCAGAAACCGAAGGCATACAAAATCAGGATAAAACAGGAACCAAAGCAAACAAACAAAAACCTCCACCCATGAAAAGAAGCGAACTCCCGATATGGGAATGAGACCAGGTGCCCGGGAAGAGTAAGCATCTCCTGCTTGAATGCAACACCCGCCGCTTCAATTCGGTAGAACTGTCACATCCGGTTACTTCCATTTCGGAAGACATAGAGTACAATCTTTGGTTGAATGGTTCAAATGGTCTATGACAGAATATCATCCACCATTCTGGAGAGTGGGACATCATAGTGTATGACGAGTTCCCCATATCGACCGTAGAACTTCAGTGACGATGTTAGTCGGTCACAAACATATGCTCTGGCATAGCATTTCAACTGAGACATGAACACGCCATAAGCAGGCGATGAAGGGATGTTGCTACTCAGAAAAGGAAAGTTTGTAATGCTGAAATTGAAGCCGTCACGTTTGTCATAGAGTGAGGTATTCATGTAACCATCATTGTCGTAGGACAACATTATGCCCAAATAGGATGCTGAATTATTTGTCTCTGTAGTTTCTTTGACTTCAAGCTCTGAAGGATAGATACTGCTCAGGTAATCCGCGAATTTGGGATTATTGATAGATAACACATCGTCTATGTATCTGTAAGTGAAGTTGAAGTCAGAAGCTAAATATCTTTTCCCTTCAGAGACCAAAGATTGAATGAATTGAGCTTCGTGCGAGTAAAGAAAAATGTCGGCAAGGAGTGGGGCACAATTGGTCCCCATTGGAATTTCCCACAATTTGCTGGAAGACCTTTCCTCCAAACACCAAAAAAATGTTGTCGATCAAAAAGTTTAACATCTGAATAATACTATGTTACTATACTATGTTTGCATAGGCTATTTAAGATGATTAATGTAATATATTAGATATCGTCTGTTTGTTCTTCGCGTTTAAAAGTTCTGAATCTTTTTTTTCATGAATTTGAATGACGACTTTGATTTTTCAATCCGATTTCGGCTTCTGTGTTTCTTTTTTGATTAACTGATCTTATAGTTCATATGGGTTCTTATTAATTTTACACGATTTCCATCTAGTCCAACCATTTTAAGTACACTATAGACAATGTTTGTTCTCACTTTTATGTGAAAATCAATTTTAAGCATAGTAAAGAATAAAGAACAGAAATTACCAATGTTGTTCACTACCACTGGTTTGGGCATATCGCCATCGTCTGAGCCTCCTGCAAAAGAATAGATATGATACGTTGTTGGAATATATATGGTTATGCTTACTTTAACATTTTTTTGTCAGAAATGTTAACGTTTTCTTTATCTTTTTTTCACACATCAAAACCATAGACCTCCGAAATTGTTCTGTTATTACTTCATCGTCGGAGAAGGATGAGTCAAACTTACAATAAATTGATTTTATGAGGATAAATTCATTCGATGTCGTGATGTGGTGAAAAGTGCGTTTAAGAACTATACAGCAAATTTTTGTAACTTCCGAGGAGTCAGATTACTCCCTATCAATAAAAAAGCCCGTATATTTTGAACATCTGAGCTATAAAGACAACATTTTCATACAAGAATTCGTCCCTCTGATAGAACTTTCGACAACAAAAGTAATAAAATTATGTTTAAAATTTTTTGTAAGGCGCAAATCGAATTTTAGTTCATCGGTTAAAATATTAAGGAACAAGAATTTCAAAATATATAGGATTTTAGATTTTAATGCCGTCCAAAGTCGGAGCGGGGTGCAAATTGGTCTCCAACCTTTTATGTGTTGTTATTAATGTTTGATGTTTCTGTACGTCTGTTCCGATTGCTTTGCATGATGTTCTAGTGAATATTGTTGTGTCTTTTTGCGGTATGTAGTTTTGTCTGATGTCATTTATGTGTCACTTTCTTATGGGTTTGTTTCGCTGGGTGAGTGTAGGATGGTCATACTGGAGATCCTTGCCTTTTCTCTTATGACCGATAAAACCGATAAATCATATAAAGATAATGCGATGAAGGGTATGATTTGGCTAAACATTTATGTTATTGGAAGATAGAAAGGCACATCCCTCTGATAAGAATTTTCTTTGAGTTTTTTATAGAATTGGATAAAGGTATGAAAAGACAGAAAGACAACTCACTGATTCCAGTCTATCTTAATTTTCTTTTCCAGGATGATTTTATGGTTTCATTAAAATCATTTTATTTTCATATCTATTTCTTAGAAACAAAGATTTCGGTTGGCTAAGAAATTTTTGTTCATACGTCGATCAAAAAAAATTTTCACGTAGTCTACTTATAGCACTTTTTTTAGAACCAGGTATTTCCTGTACATAAATACAATAAAATACAATACATTGGTACTCAAAATTTCAAGTTACCATATTTTCTACTTACTCAAAAGAAGAAGGGGATTTTCAACAACACTCGGTTGCAGCACCTACAGCAAAACTCCAAATAACCCGATAAAAAAACACAGAGCAGACATTCACAGAAAGAGTTGCAAAAGGGACAAGGAAAACCAACTCACACCATAGAAACATGAAACATAAAAGACCACAAATCAACCAACGAGACCGATGGGCAACCGGTGCCGACTTAGGACGGCCATCTCCACGCAAGTAGCAGACGGTGTGGTTATCCTGGATTACGCATGCACAATTATCCCACTATAGTCAATCGTACATGTGTTATACGTCTTTAAATTCATTACCATCATGCACAAGCAGATATATTTACAGAATGGACCAGACATGCATGTTTCGGGTAATTTACCTTCGTCAGGTGCTGCAACCGATGTGCCTTTCTATCTTTAAGAATGTGCTGATACAAGACTGTAAATTGCTGGTGGACCAAGAGTCCCCGAGGGCACATGTAGCCAAGTTCGATCAACTTCGGTTGATCGTCTGTCTCTTCAACGCATTTGAAATTTTCTGTTACAAAATTTCTTGAAATTTCTAAAATGTGGGTCCTGTAGCATTATATCCCACCCATTCTGCTACGACTTTTGATACATTTTTTGGACATAATAATTTTCATACTTTTTGGCCATATTTCATTGTTTAGACTTAGGATCACTGACGAGGATTTAGTACCCGAAACGTGCATATCTGGTCCATGCTGTAAATTTATTAGGTCTTAAATGATGCTATTGAATTTAAAGACGTTTAACAAGTACCAATTGTCAATATTGAAATATATGTTCTATAGTTCCAATTTTGTTGTACTAGACACGTGTTTTAGATATTTTAATCATTGTCAGTAGTGCTTCATGCCAAACAGTTTAAATAAAGACAAAGTGAATTTTCCAGGAGCCATCTACATTACGGAGCTTTAATTTCCTCTTGCCAAAATAAGCGGCCTATGGTGTCCGTCTGGTGACATAAGGATCATATCCATGGTATAAAAGGTATTTGATTATTCTGGCGCATTTTCGATGGCTATGCTGTCTACCTTTGATCCTTCTTATTTTGTTAATTACGTCACCATAAAATGCAGGTTGTGAAATACCCAAAGTAATATACCCTGATGCAAAATTTCAAGAAAGTCTTTACTAGTTTGTGAAAGCGAAATCCTTGACCTAAAAGTTTCTTGGTAATTTGTAAATTTCTGCTATGAAAATTCAAAAAAGAAGGGAGGAGATCTCCAACAGGACCCCGTTGCAGCATCAACAGTAAAACACCAAAACATCCGATGCAAAAACACAAAAGACGAGTACAGCACGAGACGGAAAAGAGACACACGACATGTAAACATCAAACACAAAAGACTACACATAAACCGACGAGACCAATGGGTAACCGGTGCCGACTTTGGACGGCCATCTGTCACGCAAGTAGCAAATGGTGTGGTTATCCTGGATTACGTGCGCACAACCCTCTCACTTCTCCAATTACCCAGAGGTCTCGAAGAACGTACAATTGTGGTGTAAAACAACCTCCTCACTGTAAGATGATATCATACAAACAAGACCGCGAAACGCAGAGGCCCCATAGACACAGATGAATATGTAAATGGATATAAAAAGAGGGCATGCGTAATACAGTCCGTGCTCTGCCGGCTGTAGCGAGCTCATGTATGTAATCACCCGAGGAGTCCGACTGACATTCAGAGAGGACAGGTGGTCGGGGCCCTGTCTTCTCTAAAGAGGTTTGGACAGGGCCCGTCATGGAGTCCCG
Organism: Pinctada imbricata; assembly: GCA_033119305.1. Taxonomy (NCBI): domain Eukaryota; kingdom Metazoa; phylum Mollusca; class Bivalvia; order Pterioida; family Pteriidae; genus Pinctada; species Pinctada imbricata. Next base: position 66,928,361 of record VSWD01000009.1, read on the forward strand.
TCGTCACAGTCAGTCAGAGTGCAAGTCTCAAGGATGCGCTTGTACAAGACTGTAGATTGGTCAAGTACCAAGCCTAGTGTCCGTCTGGTGACATTAGGATCATACCCACGGTATAAAAGGCGTTTGATGATTCTGACGCATTTTCGATGTTCTTCAAATTCAAAACATCAGTACAAGCTCTAGCATAACGGATGAGCTGTGAAATGTAGATACCATAAGACGGTAATCTAGGAACATCACCGTCAAGCCAGGGAAAATTTACTATGTTAAATCCAAAATCATCCCTTTTGTTATACACACTTGTATAAATCTCTCCATTATCATTTTTGATATTCATGTCCAAAAATGGTGTTTTTGCGTTTATAACGTTTGCCTTGTTTAGAATCAATTCTTGTGGATAAAATACATTTCTATACTTTTCAAAAACAGGATTGTCAATAGTAAGAATATTATCAAGGTACCTAGAAGTATCAAGTTAACATTTCACATCATCATTTTTTCTTTGCTTTTGAAGATTTTGGATGAATTCTTTTTCATACGTATATAAAAATAAATCTGCAACAAGAGGCGCACAATAAGTACCCATAGGGATTTCTACAAGCTGCTTGTAGATTTTCTCACCAAATCGTGCATAAATGTTGTCCTAGAAGTGGGACAAGACAATACACAGGTCACCACATGTCCATGATTTGTATGATTTGTATTCTTTTGCGGAAAAGAAACCCTTTGATTCAGATGTACAAATATAAGTTTTGCCCACTCAATCAAAACACCATCTAATGAGTTTGGACAATTGATAATTAATTTTGTTATGAGGAAGCGTGGTGTACATATTAGAAAAGTCGTATGACGAATTCGTATTTGGTTGAAAATTTCTTGATTTCATTATGTCAATCACATCCCCTGAATTCTTAATAGACCAAAAGAAGTTTTCACCACTAGTGTTCATTACTGTTTCACAGTATTTGGCCACGTGTTCCTTTATAGCCTTGAGTGCTGACGTCAGATTTCTAGACAAAATTGTTCTTGAACAGTTGCTAAAATTAGCAATGTATCGAAATTTGTAAGAAGACTGATGAAGTTTTGGCATGCAGTATATTGTAGGGAGATCCAATTTAGAAATAGGGATGTTAAATGAAGAAGTTTCACTGTTATGATTGTTCAAAATGTGGAGCACACTTTCACTGCTTTCGATATAAGTGCTTGTAAAGTTCCGAAACTAAAGTTGATTTGTAGTAGCGTTTTCAAATGGTTCTGGTGTTTTTGGCTGCTTTGTCTGCAGGCGCGAAGACATATTTTTCATGTAAATTACGCAACATGGATGTTAAATATCTTTCAGATTTAGAACTTGGATTTTCAAAAAGATGAGGATTTTTGTGGTAGTTATCTATTCTAATATCGGTAATATCAAAAATGAGGGTTATCAAGTCATTCAGAGCATGCAATTCGACTCCTTCCGATTAACACCATCGTTTGGTATAGTTATTTTAAATATCTTCAAATTCAAAAGCATAATTAAGAATAGATAAATTTGCAGCATGGACCAGACATGCACGCTTCGGATACTTAACCCTCGTGAGTGATCCTCAAACTAAACAATATAATGTTATGGCCAAAGATTGTTGTGAAAATTATTATGTCCTTAATATAGCGAAAAACGTAGCAGGACCTGGGATAAGGTGCTACAGGACCCACGTTTTAGAAATTTCAAGATTTTTTGATAACCGAAATTTTCAAATGCATTGAAGAGACAGACGATCTTCCGAAGTTGATCGAACTCCTGGTCCACCAGCAGTGTCACTCACCAAGTGGTTCAAATGTTAAACGTCTTCAAATTTAAAAGAACAGATAAATTTGTAGCACGGACCAGACATGCACGTTTCGGGTACTAAACCCTCGTCAGTGATCCTCAATTGAATGGTTAGAAATGAATCTTATATTTTTTCTGTTGTCGTAGGTTTTATTCATTTCAAAATAAAAGTGGGAGGGAAAACTGCATCAATGTGCGAAGCATCAACAATACCTTCAATATGTTCTTCAAGTACTTCTTCCTCGTCTGATTCTGTTTTTTCTAGAAATTAAAAAAATGTACATTTCAAATAAATATATAATATTTGTTTTGATTTTTTAAAAATAAATTCTATAAATAGTTTCTTGTGAGTGCAGGGTGGTCATGCCATTTTTATATATTCAGTGATACAAAAAAGCTTCTGATCATAACCTTTGTTATTGATATATGAAATCCCCCAAATATCATACTCTCTTTCATGTGTAGGTCCCGATCATTTGATGTACATTTACAAATTCATTTGTGTGTTTCTTGGGCCCCTGTGTCATGCTGTCTGTCTGTTTGTCTGTTTGTATGTTCATCTAACAGTGAGAAGGATATTTTACACCACAATTATGTGTTCTTTGACACCTCTGGGTAATCGGAAATGTGTGAGGGAAGTGCGCACGTAATCCGGATACCCATACCTTCTGCTACTTGCGTGGCACCTGTTGCCCATTGGTCTCGTTTGTTTATGTGTGGTCTTTTGTGTTTGGTGTTTCATTGGCACTGTTGTAAGTTGGCGTTACTTGTCCCTTTTGTGTCTCTTTCTGTGCGTGTCTGTTCTGTGTTTTTACATTGAGTGTTTTGGAGTTTTGCGGGAGGTGCTGCAACCTAGACACCCTTCCTTGTTAAGTATAATTTTCTCCGATATGAACTTTATTCTATCAGATTTAAATTCAGGTTGGAAGAAAGAGACACAGGAATATAAAGGTAAAATCAAAATCATTACAGTACCTTCAGAAATTTCTGCTGGCATTTCTTCGTAGTCTCTTTCTACAAATGTAAAAAAAGATATTAGTACTTTTACCAATCAATTTATAACATATGTTTGATTTCTCAAAAGTGTTAGCAAATGTTTGTTGTGCCCAATGGAGCATAAAAATATACAGATATATAAAAATAGTACCACAATGTATTACTGTGTGTTGAATGTTAAACGTCTTTAAATTCAATAGCATCATGCACCAGACATGCACGTTTCGGGTACTAAACCCTCGTCAGTGATCCTCAGTCTAAACAATGTAATATGACCAAAAGGTATAAAAATTATTCTGTCCAAAATGTACCAAAAACGTAGCAGAATGGGTGGGATATGATGCTACAGGACCCACGTTTTAGAAATTTCAAGAAATTTTGTAACAGAAAATTTCAAATGCGTTAAAGAGACAGACGATCAACCAAAGTTGATCGAACTTGGCTACATGTGCCCTCGGGGACTTTTGGTCCACCAGAAATGTTATATGTCATTGAAATAATACGGAAGTGTTATAACTCTTTACATTCTTGAAGAAAAATTCAAACCAATTTTAATTCACTAGACACGTATTTTGGATTGTAAAATCTTCATCAGTGATACTTCCAGCCAAAGTGATTTTCAGACACAGCCAAAATTCATTTCAGTAGCGCCCATTATCCATATTTGTCACTTTTCTCACATACCCGCAGAAAAGGCCCATGAGATACAGCTATTTATGTTATATCACGTGACTGCTGTATCTCATATCACGTGACGCTATTTTTTTGAAAGTTAGCGCTATAATGACGCAATGATTTCAACCCGAAAAAAAAACAAGGTAGCAATACGTGGCAATAAAACATCGATTCAAAGATTTTTTCAATGTATTCTTTCGTTATATTTTGAAAATCCTTAAGTTCATTCTTATATAATAAATCATTTTCGGGGGCGTTGAATTCGAATATCCTTTTCTGCAATAAGATCAACTTGATATCTTTTTTTCAAATTTCGTCTCTTTCCTTTCTCTTTTAAATTTGGCCCTCAGATATGAGGAAAAAATACTCTTTCAGGTTCTTCTATAAGAATTAAAGGTTAAATCACTCAAAGTTCATATGAAATTTTACTACGAACTGGAAAAGAAAGTATATCAAACACATAATTCGATGAGAGATGGCATGATATTGACTCCTCATTCGACGATGTTTAATTAGTTTGGTTGCAGAATTACACCCCCCCCCCCTTTTTTTATATTTGCAATTGCCATTCTTGCTTGTAAACGCATTGCATATAATTTTGGCGAGTCTTTCTTTCAATTTGATTTCAGTTCAAATGTTGGTAAGATCGATACAGATTTGGTTGAACATTTTGAGGAACAAGCGATGAAACGTTGTTTTTACGGATTTTTAATCATTTTAGGTATACAATATACAAGTATGGGGAATCTAAATCTAAACTGTTTGTGTCAAAGCCAAATGAAGCGAGAGTTGATTTGTGGTTATATATTATTTCTGAACAAGAAAGGTTTATTGGAGTGTATAGTAGAGCGACCAAATTAAAAAAGAAGCTTAGTTTTCGAGTTTAATCAACACACCTAACACAGGCCTGAATTTGGTCTGAACTTTTGCTAAATACCCCTGCTTTCAAATAGAGCTGTCGTAAAGAATATGCCAGGGTCAGATTTTGTTTAAATTGGGTAAAAAGCGATAAAATCGGGAAAAATTAAAACGAAATATTTATCGTTTATATCCTCGGTATTCCTATATTTTGTTCTTTTTTGTATAGAAAGTCGTTGCAATCAATGCATTAGATATGTACACATGTTATATAATTGTTTTGGAGGAAGAATATTTTCTCCTCTCTCAAAAAATTGCAGTTTTATGCAAATTTCTATGAAATATGAAGAATCAGTGTTAATATTTTCTCTAAAGCACAGAGACTAAATTTTTGTCTCAAAACATATCGACAAATATATGTTTATTATTTCCAATGCCTTTTTATTGATCATTTTTCTAAGGAGCTATAAATAAATGTAAAAACCTAAAGCGTATATACTTTTAATTTAAGCGGCATTTCACAAATTAGTTTCCGTAGATGAAGATTCGGTCGACCACGTGGTACAGTTTCTATCAAATCGTACCTATCAACCGGAATACATACATATTTTTGATGAAAGTTAAATGCAGAAATGGGAATTACATCATACTGTTTAAAAATTAATGAAAAATACTTCTTTTTAATATGTCGTGGTAAGACCGTGTATGGAAACCCATTCGTGACAAGTTGAAATGAAAATACGTGAATTGAAAAAAAATGCATTAAGTTCATATAAAATTATGAAAAGTATATTTTGACGTTTATTTTAGTACCACAGAGATGTGAATATACATGTAAAGTACATTGGTCAGAGTTTGGGCTCTTCGTTATCTGTGTTTTAAACATTACGATATGCCTTGGGTAATCGTTGTACAATTTATTCCTTTTAGCATCCGCACTTACTCTTCGTTCAGATTTGTAACTGTTACAAAATCAAGTGGATGCTTTTCAAGATATACTGAGTCAGAAAACCCCTTTGATGTCTCCGTGAGATCCAATGGAAAGTCCTCAAGGGTCACGGGGGGGGGGGGGGGGGGCTTTAATTCCTAATGCTGTACATAAGCACAAACACCACATTGTCATATGTAATATTGGTAATCTAATTGGGCAGTTCCTACTTACGTCTACAATACATCAAATAAAAGGCTATATTACGAAGAGGAACCGTCTGTTGATAACGAAAAATTCGCCGCAACAGGAGCCTATAATGTGGGCACGTCAATGGCCGTATTTCCCAAAGAGCTCCGAATAAAGAAATCAAATTGAAAAAGTGTGAAATGTATGACGCAAAGAAAAGTCGATGAACAGCAAAGCATTAATCTTCAACATGTACATGTATTAAAGAGTCAAAGATGCGATACAACATAGTAAAATCAAACTTTTATAACGACGAGACTGATATGTTGACAGCTCAGCGTGAGACCTCAGAGAATAGAGTACCCTTTATTGTGTGGTCATTTCTATTTTAATATTGCTAAAGATTTGCTTCTCGGTTGGTAGTTTTATGTGAGCCTCTTTAATTCTTGTAAATGTGGTTGTTTGATGTTCACTATTTGTTTGTATCTTTTCCGTTTCATTTATATAGAAACAATTGCAGAGAAATAAAAAAAAGTGTCCATTGTAGACACGGATGAAGCATGAAAAACAATAAACAGACAGTAAAAAAACAAACTCATCGAAAACATACAATACTGTTGATATGGCCATCAACGATCAACCAATCAGAAACTAGAGAACCAAAACTAGAAATCAGAGGCTATCCCCCTTATCATCTATTGTCGAAGTAAACTAACCTGACCGGGCGGAGCTAATTTAATCAAGCAATTGAGACGAATTGGTACAATTTTAGGGTAGATAGATTATGAATTGCACATCGTAATTAGAGTAAATACTCTTTACCTGTAATTTTATATGACTTTTATCACCTGGTCAGAAGTAAACTCTTCCGAAGACAAGGCGAAAATAAGCTCCGCCCGGCCAGGTCAGTTTGCTACGACAATACCTGTAGAACGATGCCTTTAAGCTACGTTTTAGCGACAACTGTTGTCACAAGGTCAAACAGAGAAAGAAAATGCCATGATTGCCTGAATGTGATCGGGTCGTATAGGCAGCTACGCTACTTACTTGTGGAACTAAAATGCATTGCATAATTCCATGTTTTGGTGATCATAAAATCTTTGTTATACTTAATTATTTCTAATATTCGGCTGACAAAATGTGTCCATATCACAATGTTTGAAATTACCAGAACATAGATAGTACATAAAAAAAAATATTTTTCAAAATTATTGATGTAAATTTGTCGTCTTCTTTGAAATAAAGCGATACTTTTCATTCATTATTATATATGTTAAAACTTAATTTAGCCGAAATTATTTAGTTGTACTCCGTATTATCGAGAAAACATCTCCTAGTTTATATTGCAGTGAACTAATAACGAAGAGGGGGGGGGCACTTTATTTGCCTGGTAATCCTAAGTTTTTCAATCGATCTCTATCAAACTTTCCTAAAAACACATTCACATATCAAAATATCGTTCCTGTATGTTAATTGTTATCTTCGAATTAACATTCTCAATATTGTAGTGAAAGAACTGAAAATTTCAATTTTACCAATTTATCTTAGATTTTGTGCTCATTCATCCATGAAGTTGAAATTAGAAAATTCAATTTGATCGAAAAATTTTCTTTTGACTTCAATTAGCATATTGACTTTGATTTCGGTCAGTTTGACTTTTCATTTATTAAAGGATGATAATTTTTGTTAAAATACCTATGATTTTGAATTTTACTAATTTTCCGCTTTTATCTGAATTTACAGTAATTCTGACCATACGAATTTTTTACGACAGGTCAAATCTGATGTCCCATGTTATATTCTTTCGTTCAATATAGAAAATAGCCATGTGTTAGGTGGGTTGATTAAAATTTCAAATTTAGCGACTTGGTTGCTCTACTAGTAAGTAGGATTTCCAGGTGTCGAGTTCAACCCCAACTCTTTAACAAGGCCGTCGAAATAAAAGTAAGTAAATGTTAAACGTCTTCAAATTCAATAGCATCATTTAAAATCTGATAAATTTACAGCGTGGACCAGACATGCACATGCACATGCACAATGTGTAGTTATTTGAAGCTTTGTCTGCTGGTGCGATGACATGATGCTTTTGAAGGTAGGTGAGCTCTACGGAAACATCAATGTCATTAAAGACAGACTCGGATCTGTTGTTCAAAAGTGCTTGTAAGTTGTAAATTTTAGATAAAAGGAATCCTCAGAGAGGGAATCAAGCTGTACATCTTCTTTCTTTGCCAAACGGAATGCATATTCCTCATGATAATTTTGAAATTTTGGTTCCATCTAAATGGTTTACTTTCTCTGTATTTTGGACCCTTTCAACTTGTCGTTCTTGACTATATTAAGGTTATCAGTAACAACGTGTCCACAATGAGAGTAGTTGAAATCCGACGAAGAGCAATTACAAGGAAGTTAATGTTGTGGGATTACTTATATTAATACGCTGTAAATAAGAAATGTTAAACGTCTTCAAATTCAATGGCATCATTTAAGAACAGATAAATTTGTAGCATGGACCAGACATGAACGTTTTCGGTATTTCATCCTCGTCAGTGACCATCAATGTAATATGGCCAAAAATTGTGAAAGTTATTATGTCCAAAAATAAACCAAAAGGCGTAGCAGGATGCGTGGGATATGTTGCTCCATGTTTCAGAAATTTTGATAACAGAAAAACAAAAACAAAAATTAACAAACGATCAACTGAAGTTGATCAAATTTGACTACATGTTGTACTTGTTCTTAAAGATGTTCTTTGAAATGACAAATATGGATAATGACCATATCCCTGTCTACAGTACAAAATCGATAATTCAGAAAATCAGAAACCGAAGGCATACAAAATCAGGATAAAACAGGAACCAAAGCAAACAAAAACAAAAACCTCCACCATATGAAAAGAAGCGAACTCCCGATATGAGAGTGAGACCAGGTGCCCAGGAAGAGTAAGCATCTCCTGCTTGCATACAACACCCGTCGCTTCAATTCGGTAGAACTGTCACATCCGGTTACTTCCATTTCGGAAGACAGAGTACAATCTTTGGTTGGATGGTTCAAATGGTTTATGACAGAATATCATCCACCATTCTGGATAGTGGGACATCATAGTGTATGACGAGTTCCCCATATCGACCGTAGAATTCCTCAGTGACGATGTTAGTCGGTCACAAACATATCCCTGACTGAGAAGCTTATCTGAAAGACGCCTAGCTCTCAGAACAAATTCAGTATATTTGGTACTTGCTCTGGCATAGCGTATCAACTGAGATATGAACACGCCATAAGCAGGCGATGAAGGGATGTTGCTACTCAGAAAAGGAAAGTTCGTAATGCTGAAATTGAAGTCGTCACGTTTGTCATAGAGTGAGGTGTTCATGTGACCATCAGTGTCGTAGGACAACATTATGTCCAAATAGGATGCTGAATTATTTGTCTCTCCAGTTTCTTTGACTTCAAGCTCCGAAGGATAGATACTGCTCAGGTAATCCGCGAATTTTGGATTATTGATGGACAACACATCGTCTATGTATCTGTAAGTGAAGTTGAAGTCAGAAGCTAAGTATCTTTTCCCTTCAGAGACCAAAGATTGAATGAATTCAGCTTCGTACGAGTAAAGGAAAATGTCGGCAAGGAGTGGGGCACAATTGGTCCCCATTGGAATTCCGACAATTTGCTGGAAGACCTTTCCTCCAAACACCACAAAAATGTTGTCGATCAAAAAGTTTAACATCTGAATAATGTCTGTTTCAGTGTACTTATTTTCAGAATCTGACTTTTCTTTTACAAAGTAGGTTTTGTCATAGTTAACAACAATAAATTTGTATTTGCGATTACCGTTCTTACTTGTAAACGCATTACTTATAATTTTTGCGAGTCTTTCTTTCAATTTAGAATGTGGAATTGTAGTGTAAAGTGTCGAAAAATCAAAGGCTTTGATCGAATGGACTCTACTAAAATGAGTGGATTTCAGATGTTCTAAAAGTTCCTTCGAATTCTTTAAAATCCACATCTGGTTGATACCACTGCGAGAATATACTGTCGAACAATATTTTTGTAGCCCAGATTTGATTTCAGATAAAACTTTGGTGAGTAAGATCGATACAGATTTGGTAGATCATTTTGAGGAACCAGCGATGAAACGTTGTTTATACGGATTCTTATGCATTTTAGGTATGCAGTATAAGTATGGTAAATCTAAATCTAAATTGGTAGTGTCGAAGCCAAAGGAAGCAAGAGCTGATTTGTGGTGATCTATTATTTCAGAGGCAGAAAGGTTTGTTGGAGTATAAGTGGGATTTCCAGGTGTCGAATTTAAACCCAACTCTTTAACTAGACTGTCGAAATAGTACTTTTTGCAAGTAAATGTGTAATTATTTGAGGCTTTGTCCGCTGGTGTGATGACATAATGTTCTTGGAGGTAGGTAAGTTCTGTGATAACATCAGGGTCTTTAAATATAGACACGAATTTGGTGTTCACAGTTGAATTTAATCGGTTAATTCTAGATAAAAGTAAGCTTCTGATTGATTTATCCATTCGGAAAGGGTGTCGAGCTGTACATCCTCTTTCTTTGCCCAACGTCTTGCATATTCCTCACAAGAGTCCATGATAATTTTGACATTCTGGTTGAGAAATTTTGTTAGAGCCCAAGTTGATATGAAATCTAGATATGTGATACTGTGATTTACGACGGGACTCCATGACGGGCGCTGTCCAAACCTCTTTAGAGAAGACAGGGCCCCGACCATCTGTCCTCTCTGAATGTCAGTCGGACTCCTCGGGTGATAACAAACATGAGCTCGCTAGAGCCGGCAGAGAACGGACTGTATTACGTACACCCTCTTTTCATATCCATTTACATATTCATCTGTGTTGCTTGGGCCCCTGCATTTCGCGGTCGTGTTTGTGTGTGGTCATCTGACAGTGAGGAGGTTGTTTTATACCACAATTGTACGTTCTTCGAGACCTCTGGGTAATCGGAAAAGTGGGAGGGTTGTGCGCACGTAATCCAGGATAACCGCACCTTCTGCTCTTTCCGTGGCAGATGGCCGTCCTAAGTCGGCACTGGTTGCCAATTGGTCTCGTTGGTTTATGTGTAGTCCTTTGTGTTTGATGTTTCTGTGTTTCTTGTCCCTTATGCGTCTCTTTCTGTGCTTGTCTGCTTTGTGTTTTTGCATTTGGTGTTTTGGGGTTTTGCTTTGTGCTGTAACCTGGTGGTTTGATTTAGACCTATGAATTCGAAATCAATGAATAAAGTCAACTATATCAAATGCCATGTTAAACGACTTCAAATTCAAAAGCATCATTTAAGGACAGATAAATTTTCAGTATTGACCAGACATGCACGTTTCGGGTACTTAATTTTCTTAAGTGATCCTCAATCTAAACAATGTAATATTGCCAAAGAGTGTGAAAATTATTATGTCCAAAAATTTACCGAAAGATGTAGCAGGGTGGATGGGATATGATGCTGTATGTTTTAGAAATTTAAAGAAATTTTGATAACAGAAATTTTCGAATGCGTTGAATTCAAATTATGAAAAATGAAAAAAAACCAAACAAACATATTCCACGAAGGAGAAAAAATCCCATGTTGATACATGTATAATATGAGGTGACTAGAAAAGTAAACATTCATAGCTTGGTGGCAACAGCTTAGTAGTGTAAAGACGGTCAAAACCGGTGAAGATGTCAAATTCCGTATCAAAAGGTGGTTCTAGCCTAGAATATGTTTCAACACTGTGAAAGACAAGATGATTTGGTGTTTTATATTTTCAATTTATCGTTCAAACATATTTGCAGTGACAAAGACTATTGTAAGTGATGTTGGGACTTCTTTGATTCATTTGTGTCACACTTATGCCCTTTGCCTTGTGGAACTCGTAAAAAAAGTTCCCCGCGAGGGGTTTGACAGTAAGTGTTTTGAATATTTTTCTATGACATTGTCGCCATAGCACTTTCTATTTAGACGTAACTTCAGACATGCATGCATTTTATATATTTTCATTTCAAATCGTGCGTGAGCATCGACGGCGGGTGCGGCTAGCCAAACAGAAGATGCTTATTCCTCCCGGGCACCTGGTTCCACCTCTAGCTTGCATGTGGTCCGTTGATGGTAAATTTTGTGCTCTATTGTAAGTGTTGTTGGTATAAACGTCAGAATCATTCACATTTGCTAAAAATATAAAACTTGATTCATTAGTCGCTTTCTTCTGGGAACGAAGCGACTCTAAAAACCTTATCATTTGCGATAAAATTAAAAACGATAAGCATGGGTGGCATTGAGTGTTACTGGTGCTGCAGCCGGGTGTTGTTTTCTTTCTTTTTCGCCTTTCTTTTATTGGCATGTTCTTCTCATTCTTCTGCGTGTGTAAGATAAAAACTAATGACGTCTAAGCGTAAAAGAAAGGAGGGGATCTCCAACAACACTAGGTTGCAGCACCCACAGCAAAATCCGAAGAAACCGAAAGATGATGAATAGACAGAGTGGACGCCAGACGGATGCGGATCCCTAACATGCTCGTGCAATACTGTCGTTACTTTCTTTCCTTTTCATATGTTGTCGTTCATGTTTTAAAAGAAGGTAATTTAGGTTATTTTGTGGCTTTATTGAATCTATTACTTTAGGTATTTCACAACCTGCATTTTATGGTGACATGATTAACAAAATAAGAAGGATCAAAGGTAGACAGCATATGTATCGAAAATGCGTCAGAGTCATCAAACGCCTTTTATACCGTGGATATGATCCTAATGTCACCAGACGGACACTAAGCTTGGTACTTGACCAATATACAGTCTTGTACGAGCGCATTCTTAAGACTTGCACTCTGACTGACTGTGACGACGGGACTCCATGACGGGCCCTGTCCAAACCTCTTTAGAGAAGACAGGGCCCCGACCACCTGTCCTCTCTGAATGTCAGTCGGACTCCTCGGGTGATTACATACATGAGCTCGCTACAGCCGGCAGAGCACTGACTGTATTACGCATGCCCTCTTTTTATATCCATTTACATATTCATCTGTGTCTCTGGGGCCTCTGCGTTTCGCGGTCTTGTTTGTGTGACGTCATCTTACAGTGAGGAGGTTGTTTTACACCACATTTGTACGTTCTTCGAGACCTCTAGGTAACTGGAGAAGTGAGAGGGTTGTGCGCACGTAATCCAGGATAACCACACCGTCTGCTATTTACTTGGCAGATGGCCGTCCTAAGTCGGCACCGGTTGCCCATTGGTCTCGTTGGTTTATGTGTAGTCTTTTATGTTTCTATGTTGTGAGTTGGTGTTCCTTGTCCCTTTTGCGTCTCTTTCTGTGGGTATCTGTTCTGTGTTTTTTGCATGGGTGTTTTGGGATTTTGCTGTGGGTGCTGCAACCTAGTGTTGTTGGAGATCCCCTCCTTTCCTTTGTTAAGTTGGTGATTATGTCCCCTTCTCCTGTCTTCTGTGTGTGAGTTAGAGCTACTATTACCACATTTTTTCATACAACGTAAATTGCATTTCTAGTCATATATATTTGACAACTTACCTGTTACATGGATGGTATCTTTATTGTCTGTAAAGAAAGGCAGATTCTTGAATAGAGTATACATTATTTACTTTGAAGAAAATCAAATACAAATGTGGAGAAACATAATTGAGTAGAACATTTACAATGTTTCGTCCTAGGACTTTCCTCATAACGGGTATTATGGGGGTTGCGATACAAACACCATCACATAAAAAGCCATCGAATGTTTGTGTTTTATTGTTTTGATCCACTTCTGATAAACATCAAAGCATTCACTAACAGTCATTCAGTCTCAAAGTCGAGATGACAAGACCAAATCGTGAGAATTCCCATAGGAACGGTTGCGAACCCCGGAATGAAAAACAGTGAGACAAGGTGCCCGGAGAGAGCCAGCGTCTCCCGACCGCATACAACACCCGTCGGAACAGCTCCATGGAAACCTGTCAAACTCGGCGACTGTCTCGATGTACATCTTGATGTACAGATCAGATAAGCATGTCCCGTTTGGCGATGACGACAGCCACTAATTCCTTATATTTATGTATCACCCCTGTAAACCCCATGTATGATTGATACTATCTGTTTACATGTGTTTACTGTATATTTGTTCTATATTTGTTCTGATACAATTTACTGATGACAAGTAAAAAACCCTTGAAATACGAAGAACGACAGTGAAAAAAGAGGGACACTGTTCGGACGCAGCTTCATATTATGCAAACGGAATTTTTCATTCGATTTTATCTAATAACATTTTGTATGTATTTTATACTTCCATTCACTGATTGATGGCACTTTTCTGAGGTCAGCAAATCTTCTTTCTTAAATGACCAATATCGCATACAGCAAGTTAGTAAATTTGAATTTAAAGGTTGAAGTAAAATTAAATATTTCATTATTTACGAAATTGAGATTCAAAGAATCCAACAAAGAGTTATTCATACTTTGAAAGGAGTAAAAAGATTAAAGATTTCTTTAATAAAGTCAAGGTTTCGGGACCACGTACTTGTCAATTTATTCTAAAAAAAAACTACAATACATCACTGTGTTCTTGTTGCGAAATTTGTAAATTGTTTTACATATATGTAAATAGACACACCTTATTGGCAAACTTATAATTTCGAACATTACTGATGACATATTACATCTTAAAATGCTAATATAGCGCATTGAATTTTTAGAAAACCCGGCAACAAAGTTTAAGGGGGAGGGTATTTAGGAATTACCTTGTCTTTCTATTCGTCCGTCTAGCCGTCAGTGTGTCTGTCTGTCCATAACACATTGTCCTGGGCATAGCTCCTCCCAGTGTCCATGAATTTTAATAATATTTCACAAAAATGTTTCCTAGGACCTAAGGATGTACCATCACTTTGATTCAAGGTCAAAGAATAAAGGTTAAGATCAAAATAGACACCGATAGTGAAACCTTGCCCGGGGAGTAATTTAATTCTCTTCCCCTGTGTAGGATTTCATTATATTTCACACAAATGTTTCCTTGGGCTTAAGGATGTGTCTTGACCTTAAACCTAGGTCATAGGTCAAAGGCCAATATCACTAAAGCTAAACTACATATAGAACAATTTTTACCGATGGACGGAGGGTTCATTTTACCAACTAAATCATTTTTGTTACATAAATGAAGGATTAAAACGTACCAGGAGGCGTCAATGCTCTATCAATTTCAAGATAGGAAGAATCTGAAAAAGAATGAAATCTTTAAACAAGAAATTGATATAATATTTCACTTTATTACGACCCCATTACATTCATTTAAAACAGAATTTTAGAATATATAGAATAGAATAATAGAACATATCTCATTTTCGAAATTTTCGAAATTTTTGCGAATAATTTGGAAACCAGAAAAATAGTTATAGTGAAAAAAATTCGTATCATTTGGTATATCATAAACTGGTATTTCAGTTGAACTTTTTATGTCCTTGTGCCATTCTTTACTTATCCGGATAAAATGTAGGGAGAAGGTAATCATTTTTAAAAATCATATAACTTAATAAGAATCAAAGCATTATATGCTTAAAATGAGGAATTCTACTTGCATGTCTGGTATATCAAATTTTGTTCCCTGCTTGGAGGTGTAATATGATTTTTGTTCAAACAGCAAATCATGTATAATTTGTCAATTAAATGGCGTAGAGAGTAAAAATTCTAATTTTATTATTTCAATTTTTGAATGCATTGAATAAAATGCTAACACCATAATTGGTGCTGTGCTGTACTCGTCTTTTGTGTTTTTGCATCGGGTGTTTTGGTGTTTTACTGTTGATGCTGCAACGGGGTCTTGTTGGAGATCTCCTCCCTTCTTCTTCCATTAAAACGAATAAACAACGAATAAAATTCATTTTTGATCAGATTTGAAAAGAGAGAAAAATTCAAAACGTTTGAAATATTTTAGAGAAAATTTTCGTTGACGTCAGGAGGGACTTTTTGTGACATCATTAAGTTCTATATTATGATAGGTTACTTAGTTTCTTGATTACGGATCAACAACCAATGAATGTCTTCGAATTTATTAGCTCACCTGAGCCATAGGCTCAAGTGAGCTATTGTCATAGTGTTGCGTCTGTCGTCCGTCGTCCGTCGTCGTCGTCGTCGTCGTCCGTCGTCGTCCGTCGTCGTCCGTCGTCGTAAACTTTTCACATTTTCAACTTCTTCTCCAGAACGGCTGAAGGGATTTTGATGAAACTTGGTGAATGTTTTTCCCTGACATTGTCGCCATAGCACTTTCTATATAGACGGCCTCAGACAGCGCATGCATTTTATATATTTTCATTTTGAATTCGTGCATGAACATCGACGGCGGGTGCGGCTAGCCAACAGGGGATGCTTACTCCTCCCGGGCACCTGATCCCACCTCTAGCTTGCTAGGGGTCCGTCGATGCTCAATTTGGTGCTCTATTGTGAGTGCTGTTGAGATTATCGTCAGGATCTTCTTTAACTCATTTGTGTCACACTTATGCCCTTTGCCGTGTGGAGCTCGAAAAAAAGTTCCCCGCGAGGGGTTTGACAGTAAGTGTTCTGAATGTTTTTCCCTGACATTGTCGCCATAGCACTTTCTATATAGACGGCCTCAGACAGCGCATGCATTTTATATATTTTCATTTTGAATTCGTGCATGAACATCGACGGCGGGTCCAGCTAGCCAACAGGGGATGCTTACTCCTCCCGGGCACCTGATCCCACCTCTAGCTTGCTAGGGGTCCGTCGATGCTCAATTTGGTGCTCTATTGTGAGTGCTGTTGAGATTATCGTCAGGATCTTCTTTAACTCATTGGTAGGTATGAATTACTCATGGTCCCCTACAAGTGTTGTTGTTTTTCGTCCGGATCTGTCAACAGGTGGCGCCACCACAGCCAAAAGTAGGTCACAGGGGATACCCTCCTTTGACAAACTTTTTCTTCAGAACCGAAGCATGTATCGACAAACCGAAAGCATCAGGATGATCTAGAGAGATGTCCTAAGAAGTGTTGTTATTTTTGGTTCCACTTCGAAGTCAAATTTTTGACGCGTTTTTGACGTCTTTTCGGACTTAGTCAGAAATGCACATTTTTGCACTATTTCTTTAAATAACTCAATAAGTGTATGATTTTACTCACTCATTTACTACATATTTATCATATTTAACTTACTTAATGCTTTGATATGTATTTTATGCTTAAATTTTATTTTTTTGATTTTTTATGATTTTTTTTTCTTATGTAAAAAGGAAGGGGGGGGGGTGATTTTCATACATTTTCTGCTTCTTTTCTATAACCACTCTTCAGATTGTCATGACAATTTGTAGGTATGAGGTACTCATGCATGGTACCCTACAAGTGAAAGAATTTTGTCAAGATATCCACTTTTGGATTTTTAAGGAATATTTTTCTAAGATTGTACATAGGTATAATGTATGTTTTCCATGCCCAATGTTTCAGGTGCAACTACAGGAAAAAAACCTTCTTTGTATGATTAATCATTTTAGATCGACCTTTCATCCATAGTTACAGCTGATAATTCAACAAGTGACACATGCTTCAATGTCTTATTGATTGACCTTTTATGTGATATGATTCAATTATTTAAATTCTTTATACTTATTTAGAATTTTATTTTTAAAGTCGGGAACAAGATTTCAAAAGCGGCCATGTTTTGCCGTGTACCCGAAGGGGATTCCCCATGTAGAAATGCGATACCTTTAGTAATGCAATACATTTCAGGAGATACAGTGCAAACGGAATAGATTTTTATTTAATGTGCATTATACTTGGAACACTTTCATAATGGTTATCATTCATGTACTTGGAACACTTGCATATACTTGTTATCATGTATAAAGTTTGCTCGAATTTCTTCTGTCTTAGACTCTCTTAGATGAAGTAATTTACGGACTGATTTCTTGAAGAAACGTCTAATGAGTAATCTCTTCCTCTGGATTTTGAGAATGCATAGGACATTTAATATCTGAAATTCTTGAAAGAAATAATTCAGTTCAGAGTTCCTGAAATCTTCCTATGAAATGTTGGACCACAGAAAGCTGTTGTTTAGATAGAGAAAATAAATTATTATTTACAACCATAAGCCACTGTGTTCGACATCTTGTATGCATACTATTTCTAAGAGGAACACAGAGGCCTGAGGTTGTGAATCATAAAACATTTTCTCACATAAAATGACAGGTTCCTGTGATAAGACATTTGGGAATTTTTATCTGTTCAAGGTCACATGGCTGTATAAGCCAATCATATTTGTAACACACCTCAGGTCACGAAAATTGACGTCAGAGCTACTACGTGTTTACCTTGAAATGTTGATAATGACAAGCATTATAAAATTGAATTTGATATCAGTATAATCTTTGAGGATAGACGAAGACATTTAAGAAAATAAGACATATGTGAAATCATTTTTATATCAAATCCGATACGATTCGGGCCATGGGGGGTCCTAAGAGGTAATCGTGCACGCATGTACGTAAACAGAGGGTTGTGTACATTATGTGTAGTTATTTTTCGATTTGTAAACACAAGGTATACTTTTTTTGTTCTTTAAATAAAGAGTTAAGATCAGACTTCAAGACTAGATAGGTGAAAGTGTCAACAA
The DNA here is from genome assembly GCA_033119305.1 of Pinctada imbricata. Lineage (NCBI taxonomy): Eukaryota > Metazoa > Mollusca > Bivalvia > Pterioida > Pteriidae > Pinctada > Pinctada imbricata. The sequence goes on from VSWD01000009.1 coordinate 66,946,417, forward strand.
TTTTTTTATAAGAAAGAAATGTCACTTATAATTTGGTTGAAAACTGCATAAAATCTTATACAGCTGTCACACCTTAAGAGCGCATTGGAATGTATGTGTAAAATATGTGCAGAACGAACGCTTGTGGTGTCAATATATTAAAATTTCGACTCAGTTATAAATGTTTGATATTGTCTGGTCAATTTCAATCATAATTCACATGTAACACACAACAAAGACAACGTGGAATTAAAAGAAAAGGGGGGAGGGGTGTTCTTCAATCCCCTTCCCGCCATTTTATTTCCTCTAATTAATATGGAAAGTAATGTATTTTATTGCCGTAATGATTCTATTTTTCTTGGTAACTACTAAAACATCGAATTTTGATGAAAATAAATTACAAAATAAGGCTGTAAACTCCATTAAACGAATATGTTGGGTATATCTTTAAGATTATGGGCTCGTGCAGTTAAGGGGGTAGGGGTTATGTTTTGTGAATTACGAGCGGCTATTTGATTAGATGCATTATCTTATGAGCTGTGAGTCTTGTATATATGTTTTAAAGAGAAAACAACCCAAAATTTATGAAAAAAAAATTAAACACTTTTTTTTCTCAATTTTTAATTGCATTTTTCTATGTTTTCTAACTTTTACTTACGGACACCCAAATCGAGCTCATATAAATTTCAAATGTAAACAAAAAGCATTGATAATGATAAATCTAGTAATAAGAAAGTTAAATGAAGATCATGTGACATATTTGATGCAAATTTGTGTTTCTTAAAACGAATAAATGAGGAAAATTAAAAGCAAGGAAAATTGTGTATTTCGCCAGCTTTTACACAATAGGGTTACCTCCGATAGCACTGTATTTCATGGAGACGGATGAACATATTTTGTTGAAACTTGGAACATGACAAAGGTAGGTATTGATGTATATAATAACATTGTGAATTTGATTCAGATGTGAAAAGGTGAGCATCTTAAGGTCACATGGCTGTATAAGCCAATCAAATTTGTAACACACCTCAGGTCACGAAAATTGACGTCAGAGCTACCACGTGTTTACCTTGAAATGTTGATAATGACAAGCATTATAAAATTGAATTTGATATCAGTATAATCTTTGAGGATAGACGAAGACATTTAAGAAAATAAGACATATGTGAAATCATTTTTATATCAAATCCGATACGATTCTGGCCATGGGGGGTCCTAAGAGGTAATCGTGCACGCATGTACGTAAACAGAGGGTTGTGTACATTATGTGTAGTTATTTTTCGATTTGTAAACACAAGGTATACTTTTTTTGTTCTTTAAATAAAGAGTTAAGATCAGACTTCAAGACTAGATAGGTGAAGGTGTCCACAATTTTTTTATAAGAAAGAATTGTCACTTATAATTTGGTTGAAAACTGCATAAAATCTTATACAGCTGTCACACCTTCAAATAATAGATACATGATGAGTTTTTATCGGACCAAATAACTTTTTGTCGGCAAATCCTATGCAACCGATACATTTCATGAACTCTCTCCGCTAACAACTTTTCCGTGTAACAGACCTTTGATGAGGTAAAACAATTTGTTAACAGTAAATAATGATGTCGTAGGTCTGCTAGTTGGACAAGCTTAACAATTTCATGGGCCTTTTAAATTGTTTCAAACTACGAAACCTAGAGAAACCACTTGAGTTGTTGAACAGCGTATGCTGAAATGCGACGCTCCTTCTCGCCTGTTGAAATATGCATAGGCAATTTAACTTAAGAAGCGCCGCATTTCAGCATATTCACTGAAAATTATTTGTTCAAGTGGCTTCACTGGGTCATGAGGTTTGATACACCATACACTGCTTTTTGAAAAACAAACTGGCCCAATTTCTGCACAACTCACTTGAACTGATAAATATTGGATTAAAACGATTTTAACTGTACGTTTCATGTATTTGAGATGAAATCAATACTATTCAAAAGTATTCATAGATTTCAGTATACTTTAATATGAATAAAGGCAAAACCGAAAAATCTTTGTTTTTTATGCCCCTGGAATAAAAGATTCGGGAGCATATAGTTTTTGGCCTGTCCGTCTGTCTGTTTGTCTGTCTGTTTTCCGAAAAAAACTTTAACATTGGGCATAACGTTTAAATGGAAGCTGGTGATAGAGGTTTCATATTTCACATGTGTATTCCTTGTGACAATACCTTTCCATTGATACCAAAACTTTTTGACCTCGTGACCATAACCTTGACCTTTGACGTACTTCTCAAAAACTTTAACATTGGGCATAACTTTTGAATGGTTAGTGTTAGAGGTTTCAATGTTTACATGTGTATTCCTTGTGACAAGATCTGTCCATTGATACCAATATTACGCTGACCCTGACCTCTCACATACTTAACAGAAAATGGCCTTTATACTAACAAAGATGCCGTCGGGGCATTCTCGTTTCACAAACACAGGCTTTATAATTTCTGGCATGCTAGCTATCAATAATGAAAGGTTTTGTGTTCAATTTTAAATAAACTTAATTTATGAAATCATTTCATTGTTTTATTCTTTTTCTGCTGCACATTAATGTACAATATGATTTTATTTTTGATGTTGCATAATTGAACTATACTAGCTCGGCATATGACGTTGGACCACTTATCCGTCTTTTCAAATCAGTAAAAAAGTTATTGTTTTGAAATGTGACTATTTTTTCTTTTTTGTACTTTTAAAGGTTGTCTGAAAAAAAAACTTCTCTGCATCCGGCAAAAATCTTTTTAGAAAGGTTGTGGGCTAAAATCCTGGTACTGACACTATCAGTATTCAATGTCAGTATGTCAATTAGAGTGTGCATGGGTATCAGGTGAGCGTTGTACCCCTGGGGCTCTTGTTTACAGTGTAACAGAGTCTTGTATTCAAAATTTCGAATTTCTTCGTTAACGATCATTGAATGATGGTAAAACACAAAAACCGGAAACAAATTCTAAAAACGCAGTCGAAGGGATTACGAATTTTCAAAAAATAAAAATAATAAAAAACTTGCTTACGCCGAAAGAATAATTGACAAACAGAAGGAAATAATGACATAGCTCCACAGAAACACAAAAGGCAAATGTAATGAACTCCAGTGTACGTGCGGAAGGCTTTGTACAATGTTCATAGGTGGTGCTGTCAAAACGAGCCGAACAATCATGTGCAATATATGTCCATTGCAGAGGAATCCCCATGTTAAGCGCCTGCTAGGCAAACGGATTTATAAACTATAATTCTGGTTGCCTACTATGACGTCACGCTTTAGCTTTGAAAGTACGGACAATTTACCAATGTTCAGATACTTTTGACGTTATAACATTCAATAGGCTTATTATTAATGCTAAACGGTGTGTCTGATATTAAGTGCAAATGGAAATATAAGTAATGACTGTCTTACAGTGGGTGTTCATGGTAGTATAATTCTAGTTGGACGCGTGCAAATTTTCCGAGAATCGCTTCGCGATTCACGGAATTTGCACGTGACCAACCAGAATTAGTTGGACATGTGCCAATTTTCAGAGAATCGCTTCGCGATTCACGGAATTTGCACGTGACTAACCAGAATTATACTACCATGAACACCCAAAGTAAGACAGTCATTTCGTTAATCAAATGCAAGTACATTATCCAAGCAAGTCCGACCAAAAAGGAAGGCCAAAGCTTATACCAATTTCTGCCTCAGCGTTGCAAAAAAGTTCCGCTACTTGGCTATGGAATTACCAAAAATGATTTTACGTAGCGCCACACTGAATAATTAATGAAATAGATGTACACTGTAATTGATAAATGTAATTCCATTGATCCTAAAGCCTGCGTCAAACACGATAATTTCTTACGGACTCTGAAATTACAAAACAGAAACACAGCGAACACTATAATAGTACGACAATCAACTTAAACATTATATTTGTTTATTTTTTTTAACTAAAACAAAATTTCAGACTTACTAGAGGAGAGTTAAATCTATAGCAATTTTCATGTGTACGGCACAACACAAATTGATTTTTACAGGGTCACCTACAGGTTTGGAACATAACATAGTTCGATCAACTTCGGTTGATCGTCTGTCTCTTCAACGCATTTGAAATTTTCTGTTACAAAATTTCTTGAAATTTCTAAAACGTGGGTCCTGTAGCATCATATCCCACCCATTCTGCTACGTCGTTTGGTACATTTTTGGACATAATAATTTTCATAGTTTTTGGCCATATTACATTGTTTAGACTTAGGATCACTGACGAGGGTTGAGTACCCGAAACGTGCATGTCTGGTCCATGCTGTAAAATTATCAGGTCTTAAATGATGCTATTGAATTTGAAGACGTTTACATTTGAACTACTTGGTGAGTGTCACTGCTGGTGGACCAAGAGTCCCCGAGGGCACGTGTAGCCAAGTTCGATCAACTTCGGTTGATTGTCTGTCTCTTCAACGCATTTGAAATTTTCTGTTACAAAATTTCTTGAAATTTCTAAAACGTGGGTCCTGTAGCATCATATCCCACCCATTCTGCTACGTCGTTTGGTACATTTTTGGACATAATAATTTTCATAGTTTTTGGCCATATTACATTGTTTAGACTTAGGATCACTGACGAGGGTTGAGTACCCGAAACGTGCATGTCTGGTCCATGCTGTAAAATTATCAGGTCTTAAATGATGCTATTGAATTTGAAGACGTTTACATTTGAACTACTTGGTGAGTGTCACTGCTGGTGGACCAAGAGTCCCCGAGGGCACGTGTAGCCAAGTTCGATCAACTTCGGTTGATCGTCTGTCTCCTCAACGCATTTGAAATTTTCTGTTACAAAATTTCTTGAAATTTCTAAAACGTGGGTCCTGTAGCATCATATCCCACCCATTCTGCTACGTCGTTTGGTACATTTTTGGACATAATAATTTTCATAGTTTTTGGCCATAATACATTGTTTAGACTTAGGATCACTGACGAGGGTTGAGTACCCGAAACGTGCATGTCTGGTCCATGCTGTAAAATTATCAGGTCTTAAATGATGCTATTGAATTTGAAGACGTTTACATTTGAACTACTTGGTGAGTGTCACTGCTGTTGGACCAAGAGTCCCCGAGGGCACGTGTAGCCAAGTTCGATCAACTTCGGTTGATCGTCTGTCTCTTCAACGCATTTGAAATTTTCTGTTACAAAATTTCTTGAAATTTCTAAAACGTAGGTCCTGTAGCATCATATCCCACCCATTCTGCTACGTCGTTTGGTACATTTTTGGACATAATTATTTTCATAGTTTTTGGCCATATTACATTGTTTAGACTTAGGATCACTGACGAGGGTTGAGTACCCGAAACGTGCATGTCTGGTCCATGCTGTAAAATTATCAGGTCTAAAATGATGCTATTGAATTTGAAGACGTTTACATTTGAACTACTTGGTGAGTGTCACTGCTGGTGGATCAAGAGTCCCCGAAGGCACGTGTAGCCAAGTTCGATCAACTTCGGTTGATCGTCTGTCTCTTCAACGCATTTGAAATTTTCTGTTACAAAATTTCTTGAAATTTCTAAAACGTGGGTCCTGTAGCATCATATCCCACCCATTCTGCTACGTCGTTTGGTACATTTTTGGACATAATAATTTTCATAGTTTTTGGCCATATTACATTGTTTAGACTTAGGATCACTGACGAGGGTTGAGTACCCGAAACGTACATGTCTGGTCCATGCTGTAAAATTATCAGGTCTTAAATGATGCTATTGAATATGAAGACGTTTACATTTGAACTACTTGGTGAGTGTCACTGCTGGTGGACCAAGAGTCCCCGAGGGCACGTGTAGCCAAGTTCGATCAACTTCGGTTGATCGTCTGTCTCTTCAACGCATTTGAAATTTTCTGTTACAAAATTTCTTGAAATTTCTAAAACGTGGGTCCTGTAGCATCATATCCCACCCATTCTGCTACGTCGTTTGGTACATTTTTGGACATAATAATTTTCATAGTTTTTGGCCATATTACATTGTTTAGACTTAGGATCACTGACGAGGGTTGAGTACCCGAAACGTGCATGACTGGTCCATGCTGTAAAATTATCAGGTCTTAAATGATGCTATTGAATTTGAAGACGTTTACATTTGAACTACTTGGTGAGTGTCACTGCTGTTGGACCAAGAGTCCCCGAGGGCACGTGTAGCCAAGTTCGATCAACTTCGGTTGATCGTCTGTCTCTTCAACGCATTTGAAATTTTCTGTTACAAAATTTCTTGAAATTTCTAAAACGTGGGTCCTGTAGCATCATATCCCACCCATTCTGCTACGTCGTTTGGTACATTTTTGGACATAATAATTTTCATAGTTTTTGGCCATATTACATTGTTTAGACTTAGGATCACTGACGAGGGTTGAGTACCCGAAACGTGCATGTCTGGTCCATGCTGTAAAATTATCAGGTCTTAAATGATGCTATTGAATTTGAAGACGTTTACATTTGAACTACTTGGTGAGTGTCACTGCTGTTGGACCAAGAGTCCCCGAGGGCACGTGTAGCCAAGTTCGATCAACTTCGGTTGATCGTCTGTCTCTTCAACGCATTTGAAATTTTCTGTTACAAAATTTCTTGAAATTTCTAAAACGTGGGTCCTGTAGCATCATATCCCACCCATTCTGCTACGTCGTTTGGTACATTTTTGGACATAATAATTTTCATAGTTTTTGGCCATATTACATTGTTTAGACTTAGGATCACTGACGAGGGTTGAGTATCCGAAACGTGCATGTCTGGTCCATGCTGTAAATTATCAGGTCTTAAATGATGCTATTGAATTTGAAGACGTTTACATTTGAACTACTTGGTGAGTGTCACTGCTGTTGGACCAAGGGTCCCCGAGGGCACGTTTAGCCAAGTTCGATCAACTTCGGTAGATCGTCTGTCTCTTCAACGCATTTGAAATTTTCTGTTACAAAATTTCTTGAAATTTCTAAAACGTGGGTCCTGTAGCATCATATCCCACCCATTTTGCTACGTCGTTTGGTACATTTTTGGACATAATAATTTTCATAATTTTTGGCCATATTACATCTTTTAGACTTAGGATCACTGACGAGGGTTGAGTACCCGAAACGTGCATGTCTGGTCCATGCTGTAAAATTATCAGGTCTTAAATGATGCTATTGAATTTGAAGACGTTTACATTTGAACTACTTGGTGAGTGTCACTGCTGGTGGACCAAGAGTCCCCGAGGGCACGTGTAGCCAAGTTCGATCAACTTTGGTTGATCGTCTGTCTCTTCAACGCATTTGAAATTTTCTGTTACAAAATTTCTTGAAATTTCTAAAACGTGGGTCCTGTAGCATCATATCCCACCCATTCTGCTACGTCGTTTGGTACATTTTTGGACATAATAATTTTCATAGTTTTTGGCCATATTACATTGTTTAGACTTAGGATCACTGACGAGGGTTGAGTACCCGAAACGTGCATGTCTGGTCCATGCTGTAAAATTATCAGGTCTTAAATGATGCTATTGAATTTGAAGACGTTTACATTTGAACTACTTGGTGAGTGTCACTGCTGGTGGACCAAGAGTCCCCGAGGGCACGTGTAGCCAAGTTCGATCAACTTCGGTTGATCGTCTGTCTCTTCAACGCATTTGAAATTTTCTGTTACAAAATTTCTTGAAATTTCTAAAACGTGGGTCCTGTAGCATCATATCCCACCCATTCTGCTACGTCGTTTGGTACATTTTTGGACATAATAATTTTCATAGTTTTTGGCCATATTACATTGTTTAGACTTAGGATCACTGACGAGGGTTGAGTACCCGAAACGTGCATGTCTGGTCCATGCTGTAAAATTATGAGGTCTTAAATGATGCTATTGAATTTGAAGACGTTTACATTGGAATTAACCGGATGTGATAGTTCTACCGAATGGAAGCGGCGGGCGTTGCATGCAAGCAGGAGATGCTTACTCTTCCTGGCACCTGCTCTCACTCTCATATCGGGAGTCCACGTTTTTCCGTGTGGTGGAGCTTTTTGTTTGTTTGCTTTGGTTCCTGTTTTATCCTAATTCTGTATGCCTTCGGTTTCTGATTTTCTGAATTATCAATTTTGTGCTGTAAACAGGGATATAGTCAATATCCATATTTGACATTTACCTTACTACATCGGACTATAATCAACAGAGGAGACCTTTAACCAAATACAGAACAGAACAATGAGGAGGTTTGTCGTACGCTTTTAACGAACCGGTTCGCCACAAGTTCTCTTAGACAGAGATTCAGAGTATAAGTTGATTAAGTCTCAATTTCACAACTTATCTCATTTGTTGTGACTTTAATCCTGAATTTCAACCATGAGTAATTGCATAGAGTGGAATCCATTTGTGATGTTTTCCATTGCAATAAGATATATTGATTGTATTTCTTTCATTTATATTTGAAAAGGAATAAAAATATTCGAAGGCAAATTTATCTCACGAATGCAAAATAGGTCTTTGTGATTAACTTTAGACAAATGTTCGAAAACTAGAGCTATCATATATATTTAAACATCTTATTCACATGAGATCTAATGAGTTAAAGAAGATAACTTCTACAGACAATATCACCCGGATGCTTGGGTTTTTAATTGACAACATTTTTGTTGTGTTTGAAGAACTTATTCCAATAAATAATTGGCATCCCTATGGGTACCAATTTAGCCCCACTTCTTGAAAACATATTCATATATTCACACGAAGCTGATTTTATTCGGATTTTGCTCTCCGCTGGGCGAAAGCATCTAGCATTTCAGTTCAATTTCACCTTCAGATACAAAGATGACATGTTGTCCATCAGTAATCCGGAGACCCAGATGAAATCTATCCTCATGAACTAGAAATCAAAGAAACAACCAAGAGCTACAGATCCACTTCGTACTTGGATATACCGTATATCGTTTAATTTTGATCGAATTAATAGGCGTATCAGTGTTTTATGACCGAATTATATGCCATAAATGAGCATAAAATATGACACAAAAATTATACATAAGCACAACATGTTCGGTACTTAATTCGTAAATATAAGAGATGAGTATTTACTTATCAATAAACGGAACCTGTTTGTAACAGTGATCATTGTGCAAAGATGTTAAGGTACCTTTTTCATTGACATGGTCGCCATAGCACTTTCTATAAAGTCATAACCTCAGACAGTGCATGTATTTTATATATTGTTTTCCGTATCATTATTTTCGTGCAAGAACTTCGGCAGCGGGTGCGGCTAGCCAACAGGGGATGCTTTCTCCTCATGGGCACCTGGTCCAACCTCTTGCTTGCTAGGAACCCGTCGATGCTCAGTTTGGTGCTCTATTGTGAGTGCTGATGAGATTATCGTCAGGATCTTCTTTAACTCATTTATTGCTAATTAGATTAGCGCAGGTGTAAATATCAATCAACGTTGTTTGTTTGAAGGTAAACCATGAAACATGTAATTACGACATAGTAAACATAATTCAATATAACGCACAAATGAACTCATTACCTCGATAGAAAACGGGCAATATCTTTCACAGTGGCGTATCTCTTGCTGAATAAACTCCGTCTTTTATTAATGGAAAATTTTGCGCTTTACAATTGGACAATTTTTTTGCATTCGCCAAAAAAGCCAACATTTCAATTACCCGATATACGGTACTTCTATCACTCGACGCAAAGGACTATTTGAAAATCTCACTGTATGACAAGCGTGATGATAGTCAATATTGAAATTTATTATATAGTCTGTTTATATTCCCACTCTCATTGGCTGAGAACTTTCACGTGGCGAGTCATTGTCTCATCATATTGACCTGTGAGGGGCGATTTCATTAAATATCACTACCGCGAAAACTCTTTCTTCCGGTTTACCATGAAATATCGAAAACGCGCGAAATTTATATCTGTGACGTCATTAACGTCATTTCGTAAACAACAGCAAGGACCATGAAGCTGAGCTCAAATTCTTGAATTTTGAGCCTATCTACGGATTTTGACTCTGAAATATTCCTCATTTGACTCATTGAATGAATTCCATTACGTTCAGGATAATTCAGCGACAGAAAATGATGATATTAACACGTCTTGAAAAATTTTCAAAGAAAATTCGATGTCAGCCATTTCGAAAAGGTACCTTTATAAATACTGATTAAGTCCACTATATAATAAAACAATTATGGACTTTTCACTCGGTGAATATGGTGTGATATTTTCTGAATTTGAAAATATTGACCTCGGCTGTCGCCTCGGTCAATATTTTCAAATTCAGAAAATATCACACCATATTCACCTCGTAAAAAGTCCATAATTGTATAATATGTTCTATATGAACAATTTTATTGTACTAGATGCATGTTTCGGATATTAAATATTTGTCAGAAGTACAAACAGGTTGAATAGGATCAAAATGAATTTTCCTGGCGCCGTCTACAATATCTACTCATGAAATGGTAGCTAGTTATTTGGAAGTTGAAATCTCCCTTATTGCATAGCATCTGTCCTTAGCTGGGGATTTGGCATAATAAATGTATAGATTTAAGCTCCTTGCGCACACCATCCAACGGTTTTATGGCCATTTTTTTTTTTGCACTTGAAAACATTTCTGAATACACCCTACACATCATTTGGAGCTGCTCATATTCGGAAAGAGAAAATTATAGTCTATAGACTATAATATTCTCTTGCCGAATATGAACGGCCTCAAATGCAGACTATACTGTCCTCTTGCCAAATATGAGAATTTGTATTCTAAAAGACTGACTGACTGTGAATACCAAACATCTGTAGAGAAGACGGAGTCCTATCTAAATGTCGGTCGGGCTCCTCTGGTGAGAACATGCGTGAGCACGGACAGTATTTCGTAAGCCCCTTGTTTTTAGCTCACCTGAGCCATAGGATCAAGTGAGCTATTGTCATAGTGTTGCGTCTGTCGTCCGTCGTCCGTCGTCGTCGTTGTCGTCGTCGTCCGTCGTCGTCCGTCGTCGTAAACTTTTCACATTTTCAACTTCTTCTCCAGAACGGCTGAAGGGATTTTGATGAAACTTGGTAGGTATGAAGTACTCATGTTCCCCTACAAGTGTTGTTGTTTTTCGTCCGGATCTGTCAACAGGTGGCGCCAACACAGCCAAAAGTAGGTAACGGGGGTACCCTCCTTTGACAAACTTCTTCTTCAGAACCGAAGCATGTATCGACAAACCGAAAGCATCAGGATGATCTAGAGAAATGTCTTAAGAAGTGTTGTTATTTTTGGTTCCACTTCGAAGTCAAATTTTTGACGCGTTTTTGACGTCTTTTGGACTTAGTCAGAAATGCACATTTTTGCACTATTTCTTTAAATAACTCAATAAGCGTATGATTTTACACACTCATTTACTACATATTTATCATGTTTAACTTACTTAATGCTTTGATATGTATTTTATGCTTAAATTTTATTTTTTTGATTTTTTATGAATTTTTTTCTTATGTAAAAAGGAAGGGGGGGGGGTGATTTTCATACATTTTCTGCTTCTTTTCTACAACCACTCTTCAGATTGACATGACAATTTGTAGGTATGAGGTACTCTTGCATGGTACCCTACAAGTGAAAGAATTTTGTCAAGATATCAACTTTTGGATTTTTAAGGAATATTTTTTAAGATTGTACATAGGTATAATGTATGTTTTCCATGCCCAATGTTTCAGGTGCAACTAAAGGAAAAAAACCTTCTTTGTATGATTAATCATTTTAGATCGACCTTTCATCCATAGTTACAGCTGATAATTCAACAAGTGACACATGCTTCAATGTCTTATTGATTGACCTTTTATGTGATATGATTCAATTATTTAAATTCTTTATACTTATTTAGAATTTTATTTTTAAAGTCGGGAACAAGATTTCAAAAGCGGCCATGTTTTGCCGTGTACCCGAAGGGGATTCCCCATGTAGAAATGCGATACCTTTAGTAATGCAATACATTTCAGGAGATACAGTGCAAACGGAATAGATTTTTATTTAATGTGCATTATACTTGGAACACTTTCATAATGGTTATCATTCATGTACTTGGAACACTTGCATATACTTGTTATCATGTATAAAGTTTGCTCGAATTTCTTCTGTCTTGGACTCTCTTAGATGAAGTAATTTACGGACTGATTTCTTGAAGAAACGTCTAATGAGTAATCTCTTCCTCTGGATTTTGAGAATGCATAGGACATTTAATATCTGAAATTCTTGAAATAAATAATTCAGTTCAGAGTTCCTGAAATCTTCCTATGAAATGTTGGACCACAGAAAGCTGTTGTTTAAATAGAGAAAATAAATTATTATTTACAACCATAAGCCACTGTGTTCGACATCTTGTATGCATACTATTTCTAAGAGGAACACAGAGGCCTGAGGTTGTGAATAATAAAACATTTTCTCTCATAAAATGACAGGTTCCTGACATTTGGGAATTTTTATCTGTTCAAATAATAGATACATGATGAGTTTTTATCGGACCAAATAACTTTTTGTCGGCAAATCCTATGCAACCGATACATTTCATGAACTCTCTCCACTAACAACTTTTCCGTGTAACAGACCTTTGATGAGGTAAAACAATTTGTTAACAGTAAATAACGATGTCGTAGGTCTGCTAGTTGGACAAGCTTAACAATTTCATGGGCCTTTTAATTTGTTTCAAACTACGAAACCTAGAGAAACCACTTGAGTTGTTGAACAGCGTATGCTGAAATGCGACGCTCCTTCTCGCCTGTTGAAATATGCATAGGCAAGAAGCGCAGTATTTCAGCATATTCACTGAAAATTATTTGTTCAAGTGGCTTCACTGGGTCATGAGGTTTGATACACCATACACTGCTTTTTGGAAAACAAACTGGCCCAATTTCTGCACAACTCACTTGAACTGATAAATATTGGATTAAAACGATTTTACTGTACGTTTCATGTATTTGAGATGAAATCAATACTATTCAAAAGTATTCATAGATTTCAATATACTTTAACATGAATAAAGGCAAAACCGAAAAATCTTTGGTTTTTATGCCCCTGGAATAAAAGATTCGGGAGCATATAGTTTTTGGCCTGTCCGTCTGTCTGTTTGTCTGTCTGTTTTCCGAAAAACTTTAACATTGGGCATAACTTTTAAATGGAAGCTGGTGATAGAGGTTTCATATTTCACATGTGTATTCCTTGTGACAATACCTTTCCATTGATACCAAAATTTTTGACCTCGTGACCATAACCTTGACCTTTGACGTACTTCTCAAAAACTTTAACATTGGGCATAACTTTTGAATGGTTAGTGATAGAGGTTTCAATTTTTACATGTGTATTCCTTGTGACAAGATCTGTCCATTGATACCAATATTACGCTGACCCTGACCTCTCACATACTTAACAGAAAATGGCCTTTATACTAACAAAGATGCCGCCGGGGCATTCTCGTTTCACAAACACAGGCTTTATAATTTCTGGCATGCTAGCTATCAATAATGAAAGGTTTTGTGTTCAATTTTAAATAAACTTAATTTATGAAATCATTTCATTGTTTTATTCTTTTTCTGCTGCACATTAATGTACAATATGATTTTATTTTTGATGTTGCATAATTGAACTATACTAGCTGGGCATATGACGTTGGACCACTTATCCGTCTTTTCAAATCAGTAAAAATTTATTGTTTTGAAATGTGACTATTTTTTTCTTTTTTGTACTTTTAAAGGTTGTCTGGAAAAAAAACTTCTCTGCATCCGGCAAAAATCTTTTTGGAAAGGTTGTGGGCTAAAATCCTGGTACTGGCACTATCAGTATTCAATGTCAGTATGTCAATTAGAGCGTGCATGGGTATCAGGTGAGCGTTGTGCCCCCTGGGGCTCTTGTTATATTTATAAATTTATCTGTGTGTTGTTTTTGGCCCCTGCGTTTTGCTGTCTCGTTTGTGTGGTCATCTCACAGTGAGGAGGTCATTTTTACGGCAATTGTGAGTTCTTTGAGACCTTTGGGTAATGGAAATGTGGGAAGGTTGTGCCAACGTAATCCAGATAACCACAAAATTTGCTATTAATGTAGCAGATGGCCGCTTTAAGTTCACACCGGTTGCCCATTTGTCTCGATGGTTTATGTGTGGTCTTTTGTGTTTCCTTGCTGTTCCTTGTCCCTTTTGTCTATCTTGCTGTGTATGTCTTCTCTGTGTTTTCAATAGGGGTGTTTTGATGTTAAGATGTTGGTGATGCAGTCGCGTCTTGTTGGAAATTCTCTCCTTTTTTTATAATGACGTATTAATGTAATCAAATGATAAATAAAAAGACTAAATTTATTAATGATTGTGTAATTTTACCTTACCTATAGTGCTCCTTGATCTTAGGGATTTTGCCTAAAATTGGAAAATTCGTGTTGATAAAATACGAGTAATAATCAAAACTTTATGTGTAGTTATGTGTGTGTAGTATTTGATGGTGTGTTAATTAACCAAATTGCGTTTCTTTTTGTGCTTGTCGACTATTTGCTTTCACATTGAGATGTTTCGGTGTTTGCTATTGGTGTTCCGTATTTCGCTATGAATGTTAAACGTCTTTAAATATTTATTCACAGATAAATATCATTTTGAGACATGTTATGCAGGGGGATTCTACACCCTGTCATTTAAATCGTGATTTTTGTGCTCTGTAGTTGTACATTAATTGATTTCCGTTTTCAACCAAGAAAATATGAGATATCAGTCTCTTTCCTTTAAGTATGTTAGTTTCATCTAGAGAACTGATGTCTTGCAGCATGATTGGGCACTTCGTCTTTCCCGTATGTATTGCTAATTTGTCGCCTTATTAGATGATATTTTTGTGTTTGCTCTTAATTACTGATTGAAATTTAAGCACAAAACCTCAGTTTCTCAAGCTGTTCGATAATAATGATTTCTCTCTTATCTATGCTTATTCATGCAATCAGCTCAGAATGTATGCATACCCATTAAAATATTTATGAAATCATAAAAAGTCCAAAAATTAAGATGATAATAAAAGTCTTTTTACATTTATATCCCTTACAAAAAATTCGATAAAACGTAAATGAAGCATTTAAAGACGAACATTTCATAAAATTACAATTACCCTTTTCTTTTTCTTCAGTTTCAAAAAAAAATAATCAAATAAATAATACGCAAGTGCTCTATCTCTATACTTTCTTTTTAAAAAAATCCACTTTATATGCACCAGACACCTGTTTCGAATTTTAAATCCTCATCATTGAAGCTTCCAGCCAAAGTGCTGCATGCAATCAGGAGACGCTGACTCTCCCCGGGCACCTGGTCTCACTTCGGAATTTTATTCATTCCGAGGTTCACAACCATTCCTATGGGTAATCTAATGACTTTGCCTTGCCTTCTTGACTGTCAGACCGATTAACTGATCGGTTCTTCTTTAATGTTTATTTCAGAAGCAGCCCAAATTCATTTAAGTAGTGCCTTCTGGTTTTATTTCAAAAGGGTATGGCCACGAAGCCCGATATTGGCCCTAATTTTGAACACTGTATATCATAGAATTTTTAATTGTGGTTAGACATTTTGAAACGTCCTCTACTCAATTACGAATCTATCTTTTGTATACATTGCGTTTATCAATAGCTTTTATTCAGTCCTTTGAAAACACAAAAATAGGTCATATTCCGCGAAATTGATGCAAATACTACATATTTCTATTCGATTAGCAATGGCCGCATGCATTAACACAGATGAAAAATTTATATGTGAAAGATTATCATTATACCCTTGTGTCATAAACGTTTTATTTCAGTTAACGCATGCGGCCACATTGCATTCTTCCACAAAAGACAAAATACCCAGCAATTTTCGCCATATTTTGTCAATAAGGTCAAGATGACGTCACTTCATGACGTAATTACAGTAAAATGGCAGTATGTTTGGTGATTTTTTTCTTTTTATTAGAAGTGGTAAACATCAGTGTAATTTTCATGAGAAATATCAAGTATTTTTTATGAAATTTATTTCTAGAGAAAAATCGAGGGCCGATTTAGGGGTTTCGTGGCCTTATCCCTTTAACATATTACTTTACAGAGAGTGCACGGTTCCAGATTTTCTGTAGGTTTCAATCAGTAGCATTCCAAATAAAATCTATGTTCAAATAGCATTGGAGGGATGGTGCTAAGATGTTTACCTCCTTTAATTTCTGTAATATTTTTGGAATAAATGACAAATTTCCGAAATAGAAAAATAAAATACATGTATATATTGTCAAAATGATAAAGGTCCTAAACAAAAGCTTCTTTCAGGCGACAGAGCTGGAAAGACGTAAGTAATACACATCCAGTCATGGGGATCGAGAAACAATATTTTACGCAAAATAAGTTCAAATTAATTCTCTATCAACTACTATTAAAATTTTCCACCGCAAAAATCTATATCAAAATCAATAAAACCATGTCTCATGTCTTACTTTTAAAAGATTCCGATTAAATTCCCTTTCTCAATATTTCTATTTTTAATTCAGATTTGCCTTACTGTACAGATTTTTTAAAACTCCAGTAATTGAATTACTACAGTGAAATCAATGACTCTATCATCATCCATCAGCTAAATATGCATTTAGAAATATTCTTACATGCATATCAAAAGTAATGACATCAATAAATGTTGGTCAAATAAAATTCTATTGTAATTGACAAATATAAATCCACCCATCTAGTTTAAAGCTAACAACATTTCATCGAACAATAATTGTGTTTTTCTTTTATGTTGTGTTATCAAATTGATATGTTATTCTATATGGTCTTGTTAGAGATCTCTTCCCTTCTTCTAATTGATTTTATCGACAAATACATCCTTCTTTTCTTCTCTGTAGTCAAAGAAACCACAGAGACAAATAATTCAGTACCCTATTAGGACATAATGATGTCCTACGACACTGATAGTCACATGAACAACTCACTCTATGAGAAAGGAGGGGATCTCCAACAACACTCGGTTATGACAAACGTTACCTCTTCAATTTCAGCATTACAAACTTTCCTTTTCTTAAAAGCAACATCCCTTTCTCGCCTGCTTATGGCGTGTTCATATCTCAATTGATACGCTATGCCAGAGCAAGTACCAAATATACAGATTTTGTTCTGAGAGCTAGGCGTCTCTTAGATAAGCTTCTCAGTCAGGGATACGTCAGTAACCGAATAACATCGTCACTGAGGAAGTTCTACGGTCGATATAGGGAACTCGTCACACACTATGATGTCCCACTCTCCAGAATGGTGGATGATATTCTGTCTTAGACTATTTGAACCATCCGACCACAATAAGTTCTTCACCGTCCGAAATAGAAGTTACCGGATGTGACAATTCCACCGAATTATAGCGACGGGTGTTGCATGCAAGCAGGAGATGCTGACTCTTCCTGAGCACCTGGTCTCACTCCAATTTCGTTAGTTCGCGTCTATTCATGTGGTGCAGGGTTCTGTTTGTTTGCTTTTAGTTCCTGATTTGTCATAATTTTGTATGCCTTCGGTTTGTTATTTTCTGAATTGTCGATTTTGTGCTGTGCATAAGGATATTGTCATTATCAATATTTGTCATTGGTAAGACTCACCGATGGTTGTCGAGTAATAGGTTCTTCCCTTTCCTCATCCATTCTAGCTTCACAATATAAACTAATTTTACTTTTCCCGTCTAATTCGTCTGCTTCGCTTTTCTCATTCGATTTTTTATCAAAGTGACTACTCTTATGATCAACAGCACCTAGAAAAGGAAAAAAAAAGATACAGAAATAAATATGTTAAATTGACATAATCCTAAAGAAGAATACACATCGAAGAATTAACAAAACAAAACCCTATGTGAAAAAGAAGTTTGTAAATAAGTATGATTTGCCTTATGTGTCCTACATTTCGTGTTATATTAACGTTACTGTAGCGTAGTGGTTAGCGCGGTGGACTACGAACCCATAGGTCGTGGGTTCGAATCTCACCGTCGCTGGTCATTGCAAACCCATTGTAACCTTGGGCAAGTAACTTTACACTACGTTGCACTCTCTCTCCACCAAGGAGTATACCGGTTACCTGGCCTATGAGACGGGCTGTCAATGTGAATGAAAAGCATTAGCGCCTGAACGACAGCTCTGCTTGTATATTCTCAAGGGAGAATGCACTGGATTGTACAGGTCTGCCCGGGAGGTAATTAAAGAAGTCGCGTGAGGCTAAAGCGAACGAGACTATAAACCCCTACCTTTACTTTTACACAATAATGCTTACGTTGACAGAACCATATGTGTTCGTTAAATAACGTTTTTTGCACTGCCTTTTTGCAAGATGGACATCTCTCAAACTGTTCTTTAGCTAAACACTCAGTTAGTAAATGTTCTGTGAAAGAGGCAATTCCAGCTTTATTCTGAAAAAGAAATCATAAAGTTTATACATGGTCAAAAATGTAAAAGTAAATAGCATTATGCAGAAGCCTTCATTTTAATCATGCTAAGTAAGAATATATCTCAAAAACTTATGACACTGTCATTGTCGAAGAACCAAACAAAGTGAAAATATTTTGAGTTTCAAGGGTTATACCTTCGCAAAAATATGTGCAATTCATTACCTAATTCATCTTGACCAGTTTTCCCGGTCAAAAACCTAAAAAATCTGTTCAATATCTTCATGAGATTCATAAAACAAATGAAACTTTTTCTTACTCTCTCAGGTTTTTTTTGCAAATTAATAAGCAAAATGACAGGAATTTTTTATTCAAATTTTATTCTTCTACCGAGAATGATAGATTGAATCTATTACCAGGTGTGACCATTGACAAGGACTTTCCAACCCGATGTCCGGGATTTGCATGTACCATGACGAGGCTTGCCGATTCATGGGTAAAAGCAAATCACAGACACGGGGGTTGGATATCTCTGCTGGTGATTTTTTTGTCCACAAGGATATCGTCCGCCTAGTTTCGGCTCATGTCTGAAAATACATTTTTGAAATCCTCCTTTACAAAATCTGATGAAAATATTCTAAAACTATCTGTTTGCATAGCTCAGTCCTTAGCAGCTTCTTTGGCAGAAAGTTTGTGTCAAAGTTTAGATTATTGCTCTATCTCCCTCTACTTGTCCAGTTATCCACGAGTCACACATATAAATATGTTAATGAGTATTCTGTTGGTACTGTGACCGGGTCTGGTTGGAGATCCCCTACCTCCTTTTATGCATGCAATAACCAGAGAAATCAGGAGGCATTCAGAGAGCACAGATGGTCGGGCCCTTTCTTGAACCAACATGACCTTGTTTGGCCTGCATTTATTATGATAAAGTAATACACTGAGATAAGGAAAATATTTCTAACAAGACAGCATTGTAGTGGCACACTGTCACACACAAATATGATACTGAAACAAAGATCTCCAAGAACACTCGGTTGCAGCACCCATAACAAAACACTTAAACACACCGTGCAGAAACACAGAGCAGACAAGCACAGCAAGAGACGTAAAAGGGACAAGGAACACGAAAACACGAACACAAAACGTGCATGTCAGGTTCATGCTGTAAATCTATCTGCTCTAAAATGATGCTAATGGATTTGAAGACGTTAAACATTTGTACCACTTGGTGAGTGTCACTGCTGGTTGACCAGGAGTCCCCGAGGGCACATGTAGCCAAGTTCGATCAACTTCGGTTGATCGTCTGTCTCTTAAACGCATTCAAAAGTTTATGTGATCAAAAAATCTTGAAATTTCTAAAAACGCGGGTCCTGTTGCATCATATCCTACCTATCGTGCTACGTCCTTCGGTACATTTTTGGACATTATCTCATTTTCTCAATATTTGGCCATATTACATTGTTTAGATTAAGTTGACAAATATGATTATTGACCATATCCCTGTATACAGCACAAAATCAATAATTCAGAAAATCAGAAACCGAAGGCATACAAAATAAGGATAAAACAGAAACCAAAGCAAACAAACAAAAACCTCCACCACATTAAAAGAAGCTGACTCCCGATATGAGAGTGAGACCAGGTACCCAGGAAGAGTAAGCATCTCCTGTCTGCATGCAACACCCGCCGCTTCAATTCGGTAGAACTGTCACATCTGGTAACTTCCATTTCGGAGGACATACAGTACAATCTTTGGTTGGATGGTTTAAATAGTGTATGACAGAATATCATCTACCATTCTGGAGAGTGGGACATCATAGTGTATGACGAGTTCCCCATATCGACCGTAAAACTTCCTCGGTGACGATGTTAGTCGGTCATAAACATATCCCTGACTGAGAAGCTTATCTGAAAGACGCCTAGCTCTCAGAACAAAATCCGTATATTTGGTACTTGCTCTGGCATAGCGTATCAGCTGCGATATGAACACGCCATAAGCAGGCGATGAAGGGATGTTGCTACTCAGAAAAGGAAAGTTTGTGATGCTGAAATTGAAGTCGTCACGTTTGTCATTGAGTGAGGTGTTCATGTGACCATCGGTGTCGTAGGACAACATTATGTCCAAATAGGATGCTGAATTATTTGTCTCTGTAGTCTCTTTGACTTCAAGCTCCGAAGGATAGATACTGCTCAGGTAATCCGCGAAATTTGGATTATTGATGGACAACACATCGTATATGTATCTTTAATTGAAGTTGAAGTCAGAAGCTAAGTATCTTTTCCCTTCAGAGACCAAAGATTGAATGAATTCAGCTTCGCACGAGTAAAGGAAAATGTCGGCAAGGAGTGGGGCACAATTGGTCCCTATCGGAATTCCGACAATTTGCTGGAAGACCTTTCCTCCAAACACCACAAAAATGTTGTCGATCAGAAATTTAACATCTGAATAATATCAGTTTCAGTGTATTTATTTTCAGAATCGGACTTTTCTTTTACAAAGTAGGTTTTGTCACAGTTAACACCAATAAATTTGTATTTGCGATTACCGTTCTTACTTGTAAACGCATCACTTATAATTTTTGCGAGTCTCTCTTTCACTTTAGAATGTGGAATTGTAGTGTAAATTGTCGAAAAATCAAAGGCTTTGATCGAAAGGACTCTACTAAAATGAGTGAATTTCAGATGTTCTAAAAGTTCCTTCATATTCTTTAAAATCCACATCCGGTTGATACCACTGCGAGAGTATACTGTCGAACAATATTTTTGAAGCCCAGATTTGATTTCAGATAAAACTTTGGTGAGTAAGATCGATACAGATTTGGTAGAACATTTTGAGTAACCAGCTATGAAACGTTGTTTGTACGGATTCTTATGCATTTTAGGTATGCAGTATAAGTATGGCAAATGTTAGTGTCGAAGCCAAAGGAAGCAAGAGCTGATTTGTGGGTATCTATTATTTCAGAGACAGAAAGGTTTGTTGGGGTGTAAGTGGGATTTCCAGGTGTCGAATTTAAACCCAAGTCTTTAACTAGACTGTCGAAGTAGTATTTTTTGCAAGTGTAATTATTTGAGGCATTGTCCGCTGGTGTGATGAAATAATGTTCTTGGAGGAAGGTAAGCTCTGTGATAACATCAGGGTCTTTAAATAAAGACTCGAATATGGGGTTTACATTTGATTTTAATCGGTTAATTCTAGATAAAAGTAACACTCTGATGGATTTTATCCATTCGGTAAGGGTGTCGAGCTGTACTTCCTCTTTCTTTGCCCAAGGTCTTGCATATACCTCACTAGAGTCCATGATAATTTTGACATTTTGGTTCAATGTAAAGGACATACTTTCTCTGTATTTGGCACCCTTTTTAACAATTCTCTCAACTTGTCGTTATTGACTATACTAAGGTCACCAGTAATAACGTGTCCACAAGGAGAGTAGTTGAAATCCGATGACGAACATTCGCAAGGAATTGGATTTAGTGAGGGATTACTTAAATCAATACACTGCAAGAATCGTTTGTAATTGTAAATTTTAGATGCAACTGTTGGTGTGTAGCTATAGGAAATACAAGGAGTTTCTTTTCTTTTGAAATATGGTGGGACTTTTTTGTGACAGTTTTGTGATTCAAAATTTGACAAAGATTCAATTCATTAATACCTTTGTTTGCAATTCTTTCTTTAATGAAAGGACGGTTTGTTTTCTCCTCTGATTTATCTGATCTATCTGCTTGAAATAAACGAAAATTAGAAATGTCCAAGATGACTCCTTGTAGTCTGTATTCTGGGGAACGCGTATCGGTAAATGTGAGATCCTTTGTATGTTTGTAAAGGATCACTGACGAGTTTTAAGTTTCCAAAACGTGCATGTCTAATCCATGCTGTAAATCTATCTGCTCTAAAATGATGCTAATGAATTTGAAGACGTTAAACATAGAAACACAAAAGACCACATATAAACCAACGAGACTGATGAATTAAGATTGTCACATACCTTATGACAATGTTCACAATAATTCAGCAAAGGCCACTGCGGATCAGCTCTTCTCATTCTAGTACAAATGTTGTCAGTGACATAATAGAAACACTTTAACCTACAAAAAGACAGAAGTTTTACTTGAAGGGGTATGTCTGAACAAGTTCTTAAAGCTCCCCTGAGGAAAATAGTTTGCTTTAATTATTATGCAATATCAGTCTTATTATCATCTTACGAAATCCAAACTATTGATTCGGTGCACGAAATTTCGCCAAGTTTACCGGGGAAATAGATATTTGTAGGTTCCCTTATCAAGGTCTTATATTTGAGTTAATTTTCCATACACGATTGTACCGACAATTTGTATCCATGTATTTATCATTATATAAGAAAGGCTGAGATATCCAACACAACGCGGTTGTATGTAATATGTATGTAATGCGACTGCAATTATTCTATTTTATTGCAATATCTTTATGGTATTTTCTTAATTTATCGAACATTTCTGGTTTTACTATGTTCGTAGAGAAAAACGCAGACACTAGCGTTTAAAGTGATAATACAGTGATACTCTTTATCTTCTTGAAGAAAATTTCAAACCAATTTACGTGTTCTGGTAGTAAATCCTCATTATTCTTTTTCCCCTTATCATTTTCACTTATGAAATGCCGACGTGATCCTCTGACAGTTATGTATATCTCAGTAGCGCCTCCTGGTTTTATATTAAGAATTCAAAGGGGTAGGGCCACGAGACCCCCAAATCGGCCCTTCCTTAGAACTAAATTTCATAAGAAATATTTGAATTATTTCATAAAAATTCATGAATGTTTCCCGCTTTTAATGAAAAGAAAAAAATCATCCAACTAAGCATTAGTTGAAGCACTAAGCCTTTGAAGATAACTTTCTGTCTATTTCTACATATTATAATATGTTGGAATATTTTGAATAGAGGGAGCATGGGAGACAGGCCATCCTTTAATATCACGTGCACTCTAATTGACCCTTCCGAACGCGGGAAAAATTTGAGAAATTCCATGATGTCACAATGCATTTTCGATGTTTGACCGCATTCGGATCAGCCTCGACCTTTTCCTTCTTTTTATGCCGTTACAAATAAAGGGCGAGGGGATCCGAATGGTTTGACCGAGGTTCGAAGCTTGTTTGTCCGAGGTAAACACATGGTAAAAGCATTGTGACGTCACGAACTTTTGCATTTTTTCCCCGCAATCGGAAGGGTCAATTTAGTTATGATACATTCTAAAATGAGGGAGATATAAAGCCATGACTTATAACAAAGAAGCAGAACTGAAAACAAACATGAGCAAAAGCAGAGTATACAGCCCTCCCACGACCGGAATGATGTGCAATTACATTTAGATTTTGTCCATGAATTTATAAAAGTTTTGAACTGGTTCAGATTTGTAATTTGCCTAGCATCATTTGGTAAGGAGATCCAGGTCTTAGGAGCTGCATATTTGAAGGAACGCAAACCATACCTTGTTGCCCGGTCACTTGGAATTTCGGCTGTCTTACAATATCAGAAATAATACGAGTTGTGTTTGATTGTTACAAGATCATGAAGAAAAACAGGGCTTGATTTTGTAATGATGTTGAATGTTTCTATTGCATTAATTTCAATTTAAACTACACTTATGATTATGAAATATCTACAAGAAGGGAGAGATCTCCAACAACACTCGGTTGTAGTACCTACAGCAAAACCCCATAAACACTCAATGCAAAATCACAGAAAAAGAAGGGAGGAGATCTCCAACAAGACTCCGTTTCAGCATCAACAGTAAAACACCAAAACACCCGATGCAAAAACACAAAAGACGAGTACAGCACGAGACGGAAAAGAGACACACGACATGTAAACATCAAACACAAAAGACTACACATAAACCGACGAGACCAATGGGTAACCGGTGCCGACTTTGGACGGCCATCTGTCACGCAAGTAGCAAATGGTGTGGTTACCCTGGATTACGTTCGCACAACCCTCTCACTTCTCCAATTACCCAGAGGTCTCGAAGAACGTACAATTGTGGTGTAAAACAACCTCCTCACTGTAAGACGACATCACACAAACAAGACCGCGAAACGCAGAGGCCCCAGAGACACAGATGAATATGTAAATGGATATAAAAAGAGGGCATGCGTAATACAGTCCGTGCTCTGCCGGCTGTAGCGAGCTCATGTATGTAATCACCCGAGGAGTCCGACTGACATTCAGAGAGGACAGGTGGTCGGGGCCCTGTCTTCTCTAAAGAGATTTGGACAGGGTCCGTCATGGAGTCCCGTCGTCACGGTCAGTCAGAGTGCAAGTCTTAAGGATGCGCTTGTACAAGACTGTAGATTGGTCAAGTACCAAGCTTAGTGTCCGTCTGGTGACATTAGGATCATATCCACGGTATAAAAGGCGTTTGATGACTCTGACGCATTTTCGATACATATGCTGTCTACCTTTGATCCTTCTTATTTTGTTAATTATGTCACCATAAAATGCAGGTTGTGAAATACCTAAAGTAATATACTCCGTTGCTTTTATGGGTCCGAATTTCAAAAGAAGTTGATCATAATTTTTGTAAAATTTCCAGAAAGTCTTTACTAGTTTGTGAAAGCGAAAACCTTAACCTAAAAGTTTCTTTGTAATTTCGGATTTCTATTATGAAAATCCAAAACATCAGTACATGCTCTAGCATACCGGATGAGCTGTGAAATATAGATACCGTATGACGGTAATCTAGGGACATCACCGTCAAGCCAGGGGAAATTTACTATGTTGAATCCAAAATCATCTCGTTTGTCATATACACTTGTATGAATTTCTCCATTGACAATTTTGATATTTAGGTCCAAAAATGGTGTTTCAGTGTCTGTAAAGTTTGCCTTGTTTAGAGTCAATTCTTGTGGATAAATAACATCTTTATACTTTTCAAAAACAGGATTATCGATAGTAAGAATATCATCCAGGTACCTAGAAGTACTAATGAAGCATTTCACATCATCATGTTTTCTTAGCTTTTGAAGATTTTGAATAAATTCCTTTTCATATGTGTATAAAAATAAATCTGCAACAAGAGGCGCACAATTTGTACCCATAGGAATCCCTACAACGTGCTTGTAGAGATTCTCACCAAATCTTACATAAATGTTGTCCAAGAGGAAGGACAAGGCACTACACAGGTCGCTACATGTCCATGATTTGTATGATTTTATTCTGTAGCGGAAAAGAAACCCTTTGATTCAGATGTACAAATATAAAGTTTCCCCTCTCGATTATAGCACCATTTAATGAGTTTGGACAATTGATCATTGATCTTGTCGTGAGGAAGCGTGGTGTACATATTTGAAAAATCGTATGAAGCAATCGTATTGGCTTGAAAATTTCTAGATTTTATCTTGTCAATCACATCCCCGGAATTTTTTATAGACCAAAATAAATTTACATCATTCCTTTTAAGAACAGTTTCACAATATTTTGCAACGTGTTCCTTCACCGCCGTGAGGGCTGACGTCAGATGTCTAGACAAACTTGTAGTTGAGCAGTTGCTAGAATTAGCAATGTATCTAAATTTGTAAGGAGATTTGTGCAGTTTTGGTATGCAGTATATTGTAGGAAGATCCAATTTAGAAATAGGGATGTTGAATGAAGAAATTTCACTGCTATGTTTGCTCAAAATGTTAGGAACACTTTCATTGCTTTTGATATAAGTATTTGTAGACGAAAGTTCCGAAACTAAAGTTGATATATAGTAAAGTTTTCATATGATTATGGTGTTGTTGGCTGCTTTATCTGCAGGAGCGAAGACAAATTTTTCATGTAAATTACGTAATTTGGATTTAAAATATCTTTCAGATATAGAACTTGGATTCTCAAAAAGATGAGGATTTTTGTGGAAGTTGTCTATTCGAATGTCAGTAATGTCCAAAATGAGGTTTTTCCAGTCATTCAGAGAATGCGATTCGACTCCTTCCGATTTACACCATCGTTTGGTATAGTTATCTAAGGCTTCCTTTAGTACTTCGCGACATTTAATAAAATCTATCTTGGACGGGATTCTATACTTAGGTCCTTTTTTGAGAAGACCACGGAGCTGCCTGTCTTGGATAATTGAAAAGTCACC
Organism: Pinctada imbricata; assembly: GCA_033119305.1. Taxonomy (NCBI): domain Eukaryota; kingdom Metazoa; phylum Mollusca; class Bivalvia; order Pterioida; family Pteriidae; genus Pinctada; species Pinctada imbricata. Next base: position 66,972,845 of record VSWD01000009.1, read on the forward strand.
TGTAATAATATGACCAGCTGGTTTATATAGATATTCAGATGTTGCACATTCTCAAGAAGCAGAACATGATTCAAGTATTTTAGGATCTGATGTAACTTTGTTGTAGTTAAAAACGAAATTACGAATAGGTCTCTTATATTTGTAACAAATAAGAGGAGGTTCTAAATTTTCAAAATATTGAGGAATAGCACTTTGTACACGATGATCCCGAAAAATATTAGAGATGTTAAGAAGATCGAATCCTTTGTTAATAAATGGAATTTTTAAGAATCGTTTTTTAGGTGGGATGTTTTTAACAACTGGATAAAGTTTATTCTGTGCGAATGCAACAATGATATTAAGTCTGAATCAATCCGTATTTCTTAAGAATGCAACCAGTGCTTCATCCAAGATAGATTTCAATTGAACTGCTGGAACTGATGAGAGAGCATGAAGCAGTTCATGTCTGCCGCCGTTGCGCCATACCCATAGTAATGTACTCTGTTGCATGTATAGATCCGAATTTTAAAAGAAGTTGACTGTAATTTTTGTAAAATTTCCAGAAAGTCTTAACTAGTTTATGAAAGCGGAAACCTTGACCTAAAAGATTTTTGGTAATTTGTAAATTTCTACTGTGAAAATCCAAAATATCAGTACATGCTCTAGCGTACCGGATGAACTGTAATATGTAAATGCCGTATAAAGGTAATCTTGGAACATCACCGTCAAGCCAGGGGAAATTTACTATGTTGAATCCAAAATCATCCCTTTTGTCATATACACTTGTATGAATCTTTCCTTTTACAATTTTGATATTTAGGTCCAGAAAGGGTGTTACTGTATTTGAAAGGTTTGCCTTGTTAAGGGTTAATTCTTGTGGATAAATTTCATTCTTATATAATTCAAAAGCAGGATTGTCAATGGTTAGAATATCATCCAGATACCTAGAAGTATTATTGAAACATTTCAGCTCATCAAATTTTCTTTGCTTTAGAAGATTTTGGATAAATTCTTTTTCATAAGTGTATAAAAATAAATCTTCAACAAGAGGCGCACAGTTAGTACCCATAGGAATTCCTACAACCTGCTTGTATAGATCCTCACCAAATCTAACATAAATATTGTCCAAGAGGAAGGACAAGGCATTACACAGGTCACTACATGTCCATGATTTGTATGATTTGTAGTCTGTCGAGGAAAAGAAACCCTTCGATTCAGATGTACAAATGTAAGTTTTTCGCTCTCGATCAAAACACCATTTAATGAGTTTAGATAATCGATTATTAATTTTGTCATGAGGAAGTGTGGTGTACATATTAGAGAAGTCGTATGAAGAAATCGTATTGGCTTGGAAATTTCCAGATTTCATTTTTTCGATCACATCCCCTGAATTCTTAATAGACCAAAATAAATTTACATCGCTCCTGTTTAGAACCGTTTCACAATATCAGAAAGAGACGCAAAAGGGACAAGGAACACCAACTCAAACAATAGAAACATGAAACAAAAAATACCACACATAAACCAGCAACACCAATGGGCAACAGGTGCCGACTTAGGACGGCCATCTGCCACACAAGCAGCAGGTGGTGTGGTTATCCGGATCACATGCACACAAAACCCTCCCACTTTCCCGATCACCCAGAGGTTGTGGTGAAAATTAACCTCCTCACGAGGAGTCTGACTGAGATTCAGAGAGGAAACACGTATGTCCGACTCACGCAAGAATTTTGAACACTCTTTAATATTCCTTAACACTTAGGAAACTTTAATTTACTTCTCCGCTGATCCATCTTTGGTCTTTAGCGAAGAGAATACAATTCATCGTATCAATGTGAAACGATTTGTTATCTCCCTCGAGCATCAGATAGTTAATTTTGAGGGAGTGTGTAATCAATTTTTTCAAAAGAAAGGAGGGGATCTCCAACAACACCTAGTTGCAGCATCAACAGCAACCTCCCAAAACACCCACTGTAAAACACAAAAATGACACGCACAGAAAGAGACGCAGTAGTACAAAGAACGTCAAATCACAGAAAAACATAAAACACAAATGACTACACATAAACCAACGAGACCAATGGGCAAACGGTGCCGACTTAGGACGGCCATCTGCCTCGTCAGTAGCAGACGGTGTGGTTATCCTGGATTACGTGCGCACAACCCTCCCACTATTCCGATTACCCAGAGGTCTCGAAGAACGTACAATTGTGGTGTAAAACAACCTCCTCACTGTCAGATAACCACACACAAACAAGACCGCAAGACGCAGGGGCCCAAGCAACACAGATGAATATGTAAATTGATATAAAAAGAGGGCATGCGTGATACGACCTGTGCTCTGCCGGCTGTAGCGAGCTAATGTATGTTATCACCCGAGGAGTCCGACTGACATTCAGAGAGGACAGGTGGTCGGGGCCCTGTCTTCTCTAAAGAGGTTTGGACAGGGCCCGTCATGGAGTCCCGTCGTCACAGTCAGTCAGCGTGCAAGTATTAAGGATGCGCTGGTACAAGACTGTAGATTGGTCAAGTACCAAGCCTAGTGTCCGTCTGGTGACATTGGGATCATATCCACGGTATAAGAGGCGTTTGATGATTCTGACGCATTTTCGATAGTAATTCTGTCTACCTTTGATCCTTCTAATTTTGTTGATCATGTCACCATAAAATGCAGGTTGCGAAATACCCAAAGTAATATACTCTGTTGCTTGTATGGGTCCGAATTTCAAAAGTATTTGACAATAATTTTTGTAAAATTTCCAGAATGTCTTGACAAGTTTGTGAAAGCGAAAACCTTGACCTAAAAGTTTCTTTGTTATTTGTAAATTTCTATCATGAAAATCCAAAACATCAGTACATGCTCTAGCATACCGGATGAGCTGCGAAATGTAGATACCATAAGACGGTAATCTAGGAACATCACCGTCAAGCCAGGGAAAATTTACTATATTGAATCCAAAGTCATCTCTTTTGTCATACACCCTTGTATGAATCTCTCCATTAATAATTTTGATATTCAGGTCCAAAAATGGTGTTTCTGTGTTTGTGACGTTCGCCTTGTTTAGAGTCAGTTCCTGTGGATAAATGACATTTTTATACTTTTCAAAAACAGGATTGTCGATAGTAAGGATATCATCAAGGTACCTAGAAGTACCATTGAAACATTTCACATCATCATGTTTTCTTTGTTTTTGAAGATTTTGGATAAATTCTTTTTCATACGTGAATAAAAATAAATCTGCAACAAGAGGCGCACAATTAGTACCCATAGGGATCCCTACAACCTGCTTGTAGAGATTCTCACCAAATCTTACATAAATGTTGTCCAAAAGAAAGGACAAGGCAATACAAAGGTCACTACATGTCCATGATTTATATGATTTGTATTCTGTATTGGAAAAGAAACCCTTTGATTCAGATGTACAAATATAAGTTTTACCCTCTCGGTTAAAGCACCATTTAATGAGTTTGGACAATTGATCATTAATCTTATCGTGAGGAAGCGTGGTGTACATATTTGAAAAGTCGTACGAAGAAATCGAATTGGCTTGAAAATTTCTCGATTTCATTTTGTCAATCACATCCCCTTAATTTTTAATAGACCAAAATAAGTTTACATCATTCCTGTTTAGAACAGTTTCACAATATTTTGCAACGTGTTCCTTAATCACCGTGAGTGCTGACGTCAGATTTCTAGACAAAATTGTAGTTGAGCAGTTGCTAGAATTAGCAATGTATCGAAATTTGTAAGGAGACTTGTGCAATTTTGGTATGCAGTATAGTGTAGGAAGATCCAGTTTAGAAATAGGGATCTTGAATGAAGAAATTTCACTGTTGTGTTTGTTCAAAATGTTAGGAACACTTTCATTGCTTTTGATATAAGTGTTTGTAGACGAAAGTTCCGAAACCAAAGTTGATATGTAGTAACGTTTTCAAATGATTATGGTGTTGTTGGCTGCTTTGTCTGCAGGAGCGAAGACATATTTTTCGTGTAAATTGCGTAATTTGGATTTGAAATATCTTTCAGATTTAGAACTTGGATTTTCGAAAAGATGAGGATTTTTGTGGAAGTTATCTATTCGAATATCGGTAATATCCAATATGAGGTTCTTCCAGTCATTCAGAGAATGTGATTCGACCCCTTCCGATTTACACCATCTTTTTGTGTAGTTATCTAAGGCTTCCTTTAGTTCTTCGCGACATTTGGTAAAATCTATCTTGGATGGAATTCTGTACTTAGGTCCTTTCTTGAGAAGATTTCGGAGCTGCCTGTTCTGGATAATTGAAAAGTCACCTGTTACAACACCTGTTCAAGTCCATCATACTGAGTTCCTACATTTCTTACCTTTTGCAAATCAAATTCTGCAACTACAGTTCTAGACTGCACATTTTTCGGGACGCATTTATTAATGCGTCGTTACATACACACGATGGAAAGATCCTGTTATCTTTGACTTACTAATTCGCTTTAGATTATTTGGAATCTATGCGTGTTAATAGCAATTCTCTGTAAGCATTTAAACAATTTCGGCACGCATGGTCTCCGATTTTCATGAAATTTCACACATAAGTAGGGACCAATGAAAAATGGAAAATTTGACAAAAAAAATAATTTTAGGTCATCTGGTTACCATGGCAACGGCCTTTAAAGTTGAAAAATTGGCAAAATTGAGCTTATTTGAAGCTCTATAATTTTGTCTATATGTGACATCAATGGAAGATTTTTCATGCATCCTAAAGATTAGGACATAAAATTTTAAATAAGCTCACTAGAAGTGTCTGATATTGTAAAAAGGCTGCTTACCATGACAACATAATTAGCTAATTTTGATATGTTGATTTCAAAATGCTGTTTGTATTTTCCAATTTTTCTTCTCTCTTGATTGGTATATAATAAGGAAATAGGATTTATTTTATAAAATGAGCAAATTCAAGATTAACCCACTTGTTGCTATGTACATAAGTTACCTTGGCAACGGTAACTATGATCTTTAATATCACTTATTTTGCAACTTCAGAGTCATTTTAAAAAAAATTTGCATCATGATGAACAGATAAAAATTGTTGGGAAATATCCAACACAAAGAGCTCTTTCAAAAACCGTGAAAAAGCTATGGGGAACATATGTTACCATGGCAACCATATTTTATTATTTTCATAATACAGTAATTATTTATCCCCGGAAGTTCAAATTTAATAACAATAAAGATCAAGTAAGCCTCTATCAAAATATAATAAAAAAGTTTCAAATAATTAATGGTTGCTATAGTAATTTGGCCATACATTACAAAAATAAGCATTTTTTGTTGTTTTTCGAAGCATTTTCCTCAAAAAACGAAACAGGCTTACACAACCTTTTTTACATATAAGATAAAGCAAAGTCTAAACTTTATTTTAGATTTTAAAAAATTCAGATTACCTAACTTTTAAAATTCGGATCTATACATGCAACAGAGTACATTACTATGGGTATTACACAACCTGTCTTTTATGGTGATATGATAAACAAAATAAAAAGGATCAAAGGTAGGCAGCATAACCATCGAAAATGCGTCAGAATCATCAAACGCCTTTTATACCGTGGATATGATCCTAATGTCACCAGACGGACACTAGGCTTGGTACTTGACCAATCTACAGTCTTGTACAAGCGCATCCTTGAGACTTGCACTCTGACTGACTGTGACGACGGAACTCCATGACGGGCCCTGTCCAAACCTCTTTAGAGAGGACAGGGCCCCGACCACCTGTCCTCTCTGAATGTCAGTCGGACTCCTCGGGTGATTACATACATGAGCTCGCTACAGCCGGCAGAGCACGGACTGTATTACGCATGCCCTCTTTTTATATCCATTTATATATTCATCTGTGTCTCTGGGGCCTCTGCGTTTTGCGGTCTTGTTTGTGTGATGTCATCTTACAGTGAGGAGGTTGTTTTACACCACAATTTTACGTTCTTCGAGACCTCTGGGTAATTGGAGAAGTGAGAGGGTTGTGCGCACGTAATCCAGGATAACCACACCATTTGCTACTTGCGTGACAGATGGCCGTCCAAAGTCGGCACCGGTTACCCATTGGTCTCGTCGGTTTATGTGTAGTCTTTTGTGTTTGATGTTTACATGTCGTGTGTCTCTTTTCCGTCGCGTGCTGTACTCGTCTTTTGTGTTTTTGCATCGGGTGTTTTGATGTTTTACTGTTGATGCTGCAACGGGGTCTTGTTGGAGATCTCCTCCCTTCTTTTGATGCCCGTATCCAAGGACTCAAAGTGGGTCTGTGTGCAATTTTACACAATCGTTCCCATAGCAACGGGCTATTTCCTGAACATTTTTAAATAAAAATTTCTTTCGTATAATGAAAGATCTACTTAAATACATTAATTAATTTTCATCACTTTGAATTAAAGTTCAATGATCTAGTAAAAAAAGGACTCTAAATATTGTCAAAATTGCTTTCATTTTTGCGATTTGAGGTCATGTTGCCATAGCAACGAACATAAACTTTGTCCCAATGTTAATTATATGCTTATGTTTTATTTGCATAAAAAACTCAAAAATGTAAGTAATTTATCGTTGAATTTTGACAAAATGCCAAAAATACTATTTTGATAGGGTACCTGTGTTGTTGCTATGGAAACATATAGATAAGACCATAAACCCAACATTATTATTACTTAACTTGAAAGAGCAATGATAGGGTACTGATAATTCATTAGTGTTTGTTTTAGATTATGCTGCATAAATTATGTATGTGACTTCAAAAACGTCCAAAATTGCATTTTCTCAATGTTCAAAGTCCGTTTCCATGGCAACCGGATGTGATATTATGAAAATTTTTAATAAATTTTTACTTTTGGGTCAGACCCAACCATATGTACAAATTTTATCAAAATCTGAGACATGCCGTGCCATGCGTCCTTCATAAAAGTGCAAATGCTTACAGAGAATAGTTATTAATTTTTAACATCAACGGATTTAAGACTCAGCTACGGTAAATACGATCGAATGACAAGTATAGATGCTTTAAATAAATCAATATATGTCAAGTCAGTCACGTTTCATTTTAGATGCAGATTTCTCAATTCGAATCTTACGTGTCTTTTAAATTAGGCAAATGTAAAACCAAGTAGATATTTTTAGATAATAGATTAGCTTATCAGACGAAACAGATCTAGTCCGTCCTTCAGTTTGTTATTAAGTAGGTGGGTATGTTTTCAATGGCGTCATTGGTCGTTCTTAACTCTGATTGGGTTTTGGATTTGAACTTTATTCATGACTCTATGAGAAAAAATCTAAGTGTTTTGTGCATCACTCCATGGTCAATTAAAGATTTGTATTGGCATTATGTTCCGTTAGAATGGAAGGGTTTTGATCCCCCCCCCCCTTTCTCTCGGCTTTGAGAATTATTGATAGTACACTAAATCAATACCGTAGACCACAATTTTCAATATGATTTTGTCTGGCTTCCTGAAAAACATCGATACAATAGAGAAATCCTACGCATTTAAAAATTAACAATATATCACATATTTTCAAAAATGATTATTCCTTGATCAGGCGCATCAAAGTTTTATTTTTCAAATGTACTAACTTGAATGACCGATACACGCCACATCGTTTATAACGTGACGATATAAACTCACTCTATTTCTTGTCGTCTCGTCTCTGAGACTGAATAACTGATAGGCACCTCGTTGATGTTTATCTTATCCGCCGGCTTGCTTTCTCTTTTTTTAAATATACCGAGTCTCTCGGTTCCTTGCTGCACCTTATCCAGAATTATGCTCTGACCAATCTCGACAGTAGGAACTTTCCTTATCTGCTCATTTTTTTATAAGGAACCACCAATAGTCACTCAGACAGATTCCTTCTTTAATATTTTAACGGCAGAAATGTAAAGTCATACCAAAAGCATCAGAAACGATCAATACTGATGGTTTTACTTCAATATGTCAATTACACTTTATTTTTCTTGATATTTCTTATACATAAAATTAAAAGTAGAATTCTGTTAATTATTCATGCTCATCAAATTTGATTTTTTTTAAGTTGAATACTAGTATAAACAGGTTTTAACATCCTATCCAAATTGTTTTCTCAGAATGATTTTAGTGTCTATTAGGATTAGAAAGAATCAATAGTCTTTAAAATAAGGATTTTGAACATAAAGAAGAAATATTAAAAAATATGATTATTGAAACAAATCAGAAACGACTCATCATTGAAAGTATACAACAACATATGTAAAACCTATATAGAAAAAAATTAACTCACCAAACTTTGTCAATTTTCGTTAAAATTCAATTCTACTTTCGATTTGATTAGTCGGATATTCTAATAATCATTTCATGATAAAAATCAATAGAATTTAAACTTCCTTTTTTAGAAATTTTAAAACCCATATTTAATGGAACATTATATACCATTTGGCAAGGAACCAAATAGCAAAGGTACACGCGAGAAGATAACTATTCATCATTTTTGTGATGTATCTGTAAGTTTATACAGACACATACATTTAAAAAAAATTGAAAGAGGATACCAATAAAAAAAATTATTTATCATAAATCTCAATTAGTAACTGCTGGATGATTTTGATCGCATGGAGTAAAATACATTGTGAAAATATGGCAATGTCTCACTTCGGAGTGTTGTTCATTCCGGGGTTCGCAACAGTTTCTTTGCCTTGCCTTCTCGACCTTGAGACTGAATAACGGTTAGGAACTTCTTTGATGTTTATCAATACAGATTATGTGTATAATAAATAGAATACTGTTATCTACACTTTACGGACAGGAGGGACCCTATCGTGACAGTTGTCTTTTTAAAGGATTTTGAAGGGACATATTATCAGAATTTTAACACTTTTGTTGATTTTCAAATTGAGAATTCAAATCATGAATCATCAGAACATTTTTTTTTATCTAAGGGATCGTACCACCTTTCCACTGGAGATGGAAGTCGCCGAGAACCACCCGTTCTAAATCTGCAGGTTTGAAGAAAGCAATATACAAAATTATCCAGTGTGGCATGAAATTGATCGAGATTGACAGCTTTAAAAGCTTGTGCCCGGAAAATTGTTCACTAATTTGCTGGATAAGGCTTACATATAAGATCTTTAATCAGTCTATAATGAGTGAATAAAAGTCAAACACAAAGGCCGAAACCAGATTTAAAAAAAAACAATCGAAAGGCTTACGAATAAAGGAAAAAAATACGAATCTGAAGCGAAAAGAAAAATTAGACGAACAGACAGAGACAATAACACAGCTGTACAGAAACACGAAACACAATTCATCTAATATACTCTCTCAAGTGTAAGTGCGGAATGCATTGTAGAATGCATTGTATGTGGCGCTGTCAAAATGCGCCGTACTAAAATTTGATATATCACATGAAACAAAGGAGGGGATCTCCAACAACACCAGGTTGTAGCACCCACAGCAAAACCCCAAAACACCCAATGACACTATTTAGTGTGGTAATGTTAGAGAAAAACATTTAGATCTTTTCACTATATATATTGGATGGTTAGACATTTATAATGTAGACGTTTTATAAAATTTCAAAGCAATTGAAATGCATTAGAAACGTGTTTCAGATAGTAAAATCTAATAAATGGTACTTGTTTTTATAATCGCCCTGTAGTTTGATTTTGAATTTTATGTTCTTTGTTAAGAGTGTGCAGCTTCAAACTTCCTGAAGGGTCGATTCAGTACAATAGTTAAACAAAACTATTTGGAGAATGGTTGTTGGATGTTAGCCTAAATTTTTCGATGATATATCAAGATACGATGACACGTTTTCAAGATGGCAATTTTTAAAGTATATGAGGTCCAATTGATAAATGAGTTAAAGAAGATCCTGACGATAATCTCAACATCACTCACAATAGAGCACCAAATTGAGCATCGACGGACCCCTAGCAAGCTAGAGGTGGGATCAGGTGCCCGGGAGGCAAAAGGGCCAAAACACAAAACATCGCTTCTTTCAGAAAACAGACAGACCTATTTAATATTTCTTATGCTGCATACATTATACAATTATTGACTTTTGATGAGGTCTAATCGTGACTATACAGACCTGGTCAGGTATTGGTTTACAAAGTCAATAACTGCTTTATTGAATTATCAGGATTTTATTAACAATTGCATTGTAATGATACACGAAGTCAAAGATCTAACACTACAAAAATCAACGCACGCGCTAATCCCGAATAGACCGCTTTGGAGCGTTAGCGGTCAACTCTCTCTGAGGTACACTCTATCAAACCGCGAATCAGAAATAAGCAAAATCGGCAGTAATTCCTGATCATTTAATAAAAAAGTATAGCGTTTCATTAATTTTATGTTTTTATTCATTCGTGATCTTCTTTAATCGATCAGATGATTCTTTATCAGTGACTGAAAGTAAAACACAAAATCAGAATCGAAAATCATTATGATCAGAGAAATATAAAACAGAACAAAGATGGAAAGGCCATCCCAAATAAAGAAAACAGTGGAACGCATTTTCAAATGAGTGAAAGAAAATCCTAACGATAATCTCAACAGCACTCACAATAGAACACAAAATTGAGCATCGACGGACCCCTTGCAAGGAAGAGGTGGGACCAGGTTCAAGAAACGAGAAAACTCGGACCAATATACGGACACAACAACACAGCAAGATGAAAAAGCGAAGGATAGCAATATTTCAAGAGCGGATTTTACATATCATGCAAACATACAGCTCTTCAGGTAAAAGAAGAAAAGACTTCCCGAACATAAAAGATTGATCTATTAGCTCAATTCATGATCAGCAACTTAAAATGACACGGTTGAAATTTATGATTGTATACAACGTTCATCCTATTTCATTTTCATGATGTTTTAGATAAGACCAATTCGACCAATTACACTGTCATAAAGTTCATCTACTTGTATTCAACTATAAAACAACTTGTCTTCGACAGTTATATTTTATTTACATAAGAAAGAATATATCGTGTTTGAATATGATCACTCATAAAAAGAAGAAACTATAAGTTAAGATTTATTATTTTATAGCAGTGTATCATCTTTATTGGCCATAACCTTGTAATAAAGTTCAAATTCTTTCAGAATTATACATGTGAAATAAACAAATCAGGTATGCTTTTTGTAAATATTATCACAGTTGAGTCCACACCATGTAAGGTGTCCTGACGACGCTTGATTTTTTTGTGTTACTTATCATGGATTTTTCGTGTTTGTCCTGGATTTTTTGGGTCCGTTTCGAGCGATATCAGCAAAAGTTCATATTTTTTTAACAATTGACGGACATGCTGATCATAGTCTTTGTATTACACATTGTAGATGTATAATAAGACAAAATATTTTTCTCGAGCAATGAAATGGCAGTACAAAGCAGAAAACTAAAATTTAGAAGAAGTTAGATGTCCTGACTTTTTTGTGTTGTGACCTGGCTTTTTTATGTTTGCTGTCCTAACTTTTGTTTAAGTTTTGAAACAATCAAATAAAGTTTTATTACTTTCTTTTTAGCTCACCTCAGCGAAGCTCAAGTGAGCTATTGTCATAGCACGTCGTCCGTCCGTCGTCCGGCATAAACTTTTTACATTTTCGACTTCTCTGGAACCGCTGCATAGAATTTCACGAAACCTTACAGGAAGCAAGTACTCAAGGTCCTCTACCAAGTTGGACATGTGTTTTTCGTGCCAATCGGTCAACAAATATGGCCGCCGAGGGCTCCGATTGGCTGACGAATGTTCAACCTCTCCTCTGCAACCGCTGCACAGAATTTCACGAAACCTTGTAGAAGCTATAGTCCAGTTATATTTCAATTTAACCCTGAACAAATTGCAACAGAAATATTTTTTGTTGTAAATGTTAAAATGATATGTACTTAAAGACATATAAGAAATCTAAGAAAATCTGATGAAGGGAAATACTTTTTTTTAGAAAAAGATATCTTTTTGTGCAAAAATTGCTGGAAATAGGAAAAAATTTGTAACTTTTAAATGGATGATTTTCAAATGAGAAAATGTGAATATAATTTTATATAGTATTTTAGGTGCTCTTAAAGATGATATAAGTTTCAAGCTCCAAATCCTACTTAACTGTGTGTTTTGGGTAAAAAGTCGAATTTTTTCAAAATTTCACAGAAATTTTAATTACTCCCTGCTACTCAGTTCCCCACTAGTGTTTAAATTCATTCAATAATAATTTAAGGATATCTTTAACGGATCCCCTTTCAAATTTTATATTCTTAACTTTTTTTAATCCTCGAAATTGTTGTTTTAATACAGAAACCTGTGTTTTAAATTAAAAATCTGAGATTTCTGTATATCAATTTAAGCAAACCTTATCCATTATGAAATCAATGATCGAAAGCTAGCGTTATTTTCTAGTGTATTTTTCATACTTTTTCAGATGACATGTTTTACTGGTATTTAATCCACAACTGAAGTGTTTTTTGGGGGGAAAGGTAATTTTTTCATTAAAAATCACTGATTTCTGGAGAATATTTATTGAATCTATTGGATTTGTTTAAAATGACAGCAGAACTGTATTTTCAACTGTAATTGTTTAGATTCATAAATTGATTACATATTTGAAACAAAAAGGGTAAATTTTCTACTTTATTTTGGGCAAAATGCTTGTTTTCTGTTTAAAAATAAGAGATTTCTGGACAAATTCTATAGATGCATTATCTTTGCTAGACTTATAGATTCAATGCTACTTTCATATTGAAAAATAGTAATCTTATCAAATAAAAATAAAAAAGAATGTAATAATTCATTAAAATCAGCATTTTGGGAGTAAATTTAGTGGGGTTTTTTTTTCGTACAAAAACCACTTATTTTAGAAAATAATTATTATTTCTTCTAGCCTACCTAATATGACACATTTTAGATATGATAGGAAGCTGTTTCTTATTAAAAGTGGATATGAATGTCATTTGAGAATTGAAATTCAATCTATATGCTATTTTGGGTCTAGAAAACTAATTTTTGTGAAAAAATCACTAATTTCTTTGATGGTAATTTAATTTGTAAGATTCATATATAGTAGTAATTCAAAGCAGGAGGGGTTTCCTATAATTTGATGACATATAAACGATCAAGTGAAATGATTCAAGCTTAATTATTTTGGGGGAATGCGTGAATTTTTATTTAAAAATCGCCGATTTCTAGAAAATCTTTATTACTATGAAATGCTACATTATTTATGATATTCAGATGAGTTGACAAGGTACATGTTATATCATAGTTTTTCATTCTAAGTGATGTAATGTAATGTGTACTTGGTGCTATCATTCGTTCATTTGTTTAATATTTTGGCAAAACATATGTTTTATATAAAGAAAAAGCTAAAATCAAGAAAATTACTTATAGTTTTATTTTACAAATTATCACTTATTTTATCTTGATTTCATATCAAATTGTTTATTTTTTCTTAATTTACCTATCAATATATTCAAAATCTTGTGAAGTATTGTTATATTTGTGATAAAAATATAAAACCAAATGGAAAAGCAAGCACTTAATTGAAAATGTAATAAACATATTTAGAAGTTATATGTTGCAAGATTTTTAAAGATAAATGCTTGCTTATATGTACTTTAATGTAATGTATTTTACCCCAAATATACCAATATTACACAAAATTGAAGTAAAATGATGAATAAGTATAAAGAATAAAATGTTAAAAATAGCAAATAAAGGTAATAATAGTGGTAATTTGAAAAATGAGACTTTCTATAATAAAGAGGTAGGAGTAAAATCTGCTGTTTTTGCCCCCCCCCCCTTTTTTTTAGGTTGTTTTCAAAAATTGTTTACTGATTTTTATTTTTTAAGTAGGGGTTGAGATATTGATGTTCATTAAAGTTGAATAGAAAAAAGATATTGTAAATGTATATGAGTGTTGCTCACTATTACCAAAATTAATGATAAAATGTTAACAACCAGATTTCAACATCATACTTAAAAGTATATATAGAGCAAGCACGTGTAACAAAGTTATACTTGTCATGTACGTCTAGAATATTGAAAGTAATGTCTCATGTGAGTTTGAACCTGTTACACGCCTTTGCTCTAGGGCATACAATGGTAGGTATGTTTGTCCCTTGCCGAAAAATATAAATTTCTATTGTGAAGACTTAGATCTAAATTTTCAATCATTTTGCCCTTAAAGGAAGGGTTTTAGAGAAATCTCATGAAATATGTGGGGGTTTTTTTTCTTTACAAGAAGCATGCTGAATGAGAAAATATTATTTTTCAAAAATTTTGATCAGGGCCAAAAATTGTCACTTTTGCCCCTACCCCTTTCTATGTCTTTATATGAAAAATCTTTTTTGCCCCAAAAATCAAACAAATTAACAAAGGATACCTAAAACTCATATTTCTTACAAGGACAAATTATGATATACCCAAGGTTACACTTTTAAGTATCATAAAAATGTAACATTTCATAGCAATAAAGATTTTCCAGAAATAGGCGATTTTTTTATAATAAAAATTCAGGCATTCCCCAAAAAATAGCAAACAAATTATTCCAATCTCTTCTTGCTCATTAAACTTGATAACTGAAATGCCATTAAATCATAGGAAACCTGTCCTTTTTCGATTTTCTAAGATATATAAATCTTAAAAATCATGTACATGTAGAGCTTTCAAAGAAATATGTGACTTTTGCACAAAAGTTAGAGGGTTTTTTGCCCCAAAATAGCAAGAAATTGTATTTCAGTTCTCACATGACATTCCTATCCCTATCCTATCCTATCAAAGCTAACACGTGTCAATTCGGGCAGATTAAAAGAAAACGTAATTATTTTCTCAAAATAAGAGTTTTTTTAACAAAAAGTACAAATTTACTCCCCAAATGCTGATTTTAATGAATTATTACATTCTTTTATTTGATAAGATTACTAATTTTCAATATGAAAATAGATTTAAGTCTTTGATTTAAGCTAAGATAATAAATCTTTAGAATTTGTCTAAAAATCACTTATTTTTAAACAGAGAACAGGCATTTTGCCCAAAATATACTCTTTTTGTTTCAAACATGTAATTTATAAATGAATCTTAACCATTACAGTTGAAAAAAAATTTTTCCTGCTATTATTTTAAACATATCCAATAGATTCAATAGATATTCTCCAGAAATCAGCGATTTTTGAATGAAAAATACCTTTTTTCCCTAAAAACACTTCAGTTATGGATTAAATGTAAGTAAACCATATATAATCTGAATAAGCATGAAAAAGTTCACTGAAAAATAGCTTTCAATCATTGATTTCATAATGGAAAAGGAATTTTTAAATTGAAAACACAGGTTTTTGTAAAAAAACGACAATTTCGAGAATTTTGCAAAAATTTAAGAATATGAAATAAATGTCATTTGAAAGGGAAAACTTTCAAGATATTTAAAAAAAAAAAAAACTCACTGCACAAATGTATGAAACAGTGCGGAACTGAGAAGCAAGAAGAAAATAAAATTTCCTCAAAATTCTGTGAAATTTTGCAAAAAATCTACCCCAAAACACACAATAAAAATAGAAATTGAAACTTATAAATTATTTGATCAAAAGAGCACCAAAAATGCTATATATTCACATTTTCTAATTTTTAAAAACATCATCCAATTAAAAATAAAACAAAATTCCTATTTTCGGTGATTTTTATCTAACAAAGTCCCCCAAAAATAATATTTCCTCACATATTTGAGTCATATATTTTTCATATGTTATGCTCTACATAATAATGTAACAAAAACAGTAAAAAATATTTCTGTTGCACTTTGTGCAAGGTTTGGCTATTTTTTCCTCAAAATTGACTGAACTTTACCAAATTCTCCAATATCATTCTTTTGTCTGCACCTCAGTTGAGTCATGTGGCCCCCTTAGGCCTCTTGTTTTTTTTTGGGGGGGGGGTCATTACAGTAAAAAGTTGTATTATAGAACATATATATCGATATTGACAATATTATATGGAATCTTTTTTGCAAACCTTGTTTATGACAAAAATTACTGTTTATTTGTTTTGATATTTGTGTTCAGATGAAATTTACTTTTAGCATATTTCATTTCCAAAGATTGAAAAATATGGCAATATTTGAAAGGTAGAAAATTGGGTGAACTTCATGTGTTGATAATATTAGTTCACTACGTTACCAACCTGTTCTTTGTAACGTTTCCTCAGAATGAAAAAAAAGGCTTTCTGCTCATGTTACATGTAGGACTAAAATAGACCTAGCTATATGTACTAAGAAAGATAAACAGTGATTTGTTAAAAAAAATCCGGATAAACATACCATTTGCTAGGGTGAAACTTATCTTGGTCTTAATGATCATATCTATGGACAAGGAAATATTTCTTCCGCCTCCAACAACATCAACGTATTTTCAATCCGCCCTAAATGCAAACGCAGGTCGCACGGGAAAAGACGAAATAGAAAACTCAGAAAAATATCTTGAATCATCGCATCCTCGACGATCTTCTTATAATAGAATGCAATGGCGGCAGACACGAACACGAACCAGACACATGCTCTGTCGACCATTCCAGTACTTCAACTAAAATCTATCTTGGATGAGGTTGCATTCATTTGAAATACTGACTGATTCAAACTAAATATTATTGTATCATTCGCATAGAATAAACTTTATCCCATTGTAAAAGACGATTCACCAATATTCCGTTTATTAACAAAGGTTTTGATCTTCTAAACATCTCTGAAATTTTCAGGGATCACCGAGTGCAAAGTACAATTCCTCAATATTTTGAGAATCTTGAACCTCCTCTTAATTGTTATAGGTATAAGAAATGTTAAACGTCTTAAGCATAATTTCAAACCTGATAAATTTACAGCATGGACCAGACATGCACGTTTCGGATACTAAACCCTCGTCAGTGATCCTCAGTCTAAACAATATGTACCAAAATACGCAGCAGAATGAATGGGATTTGATGCTACAGGACCCACGTTTTAGAAATTTCAAGAAATTTTGTAACAGAAAATTTCAAATGCGTTAAAGAGACAGACGATCAACCGAAGTTGATCGAACTTGGCTACATGTTACCTGTTCGTAATTTCGTTTTTAACTATAATAAAGTTACATCAGATCCTAAAGTACTTGAATCATGTCCTGCTTCCTGAGAATGTGCAATTTCTGATTAAATATACAAGCCAGTTGTCATATTGTTACAGGTGACTCCGTGGTCTTCTCAGAAAAGGACCTTAGTATAGAATACCATCCAAGATAGATTTCATTTCATGCTGCGAAATGCTGAATGAGGCCTTAGATAACTATACCAAAAAATGGTGTAAA